>OX244265.1:19831365-20501365 GCA_945867215.1 Epinotia demarniana
TTTGTATAATATGTATATTTAATGATAATAATTTAAAAGAAACGTGTATTGATTTTCAAATCAATAGTGGACACATTAATCGCGATAATTATGTTATCAATCATCAATTAAATATTAAACTATCAGAATGAAGCTTTATTATTTTCCGAATGACACAATTTTTCTCTGTCAAGTTCGGCACGTTTCGAGACAATGAATTTCACTAATAATTATCAAAGAACGGTGCCCCGCTAATCTCAGGGACGAAAATAAGAAAAGTTCGCGAAGCACCGCGTATTTGGACCGTGACAGGTACTAATGAGTCGCGGTCGGGCTCGGGGAGAATTCAGGACGTACGATGTCAACCGTTTCCAGGAAAATGCGAAATGTAGGCCACTGTCGACCCCCGCAGACGGGCGGGCCGGACGCGGCGGCCAGAACGCCGCGTTTCCGCATAAAGATCTACCAGAACTGTGCGAGACTACGAGGGGGTGAGCGAATAAAAAGCCCAAAGTGGCTGGCCGTGTTCGCGGATAGCTTCCTGTTGATCCATTTTTCCTCACCCTATTTTTATGAAAATATACCAAACTAACGAGTCTCGACCCGAAAATCCATTCAATTGACAGAATTAAGATTGATAGAATTTCTAGAATTGAATAAGGTGTTCCGGAGTATCCATCTCCGTACAAACTTCCAAAGCTAATTATTACCCATAGATTATTAACATTGTGTTGTACGACATCTTTTAGCGTGGTTTTGGATTTTTACGTTTAATTTCATAAAAGTTTAAACTCGAATCGAACTTGTACAGTTTCTTACGGAAGGGCCAGATGTACAGAAAGTCTGAAATCTAGAAGCAAGTTTCATTGCTAAGTCCTGTTTTAGTTCGCTATTTAAATGCCGTATGTTATATGTTTGTTAAAAACTAAAGGTATTTATTTGTCATTTTGTCTTGGCGCATTGGTTGCTTGCATAGGAAATAACATATCAACACATAAAATATCGTAAAATACCTTATAACTTAAAATAAACTTGTTAGAACGCTCGTTTGCGCGGTGTTCCATCCAACATACTAAGCATGATGCGCTTAATTTCTAAATGAAATGTGTTAATTTAAAGTGTTCTAGATATCCCATCTATTTCTGCTGCGGCCTCGTGCCATATACCAACTGATAAGTTCTACGCGAGCCCATCAGAATCAATTGAATTGTTTGCTATCTGATTATGTTTGTCGTTATTTGGGCAAGGTTGAATTCGCGAATTATTATATCTGTCGATCATTCACGATACCGATTGTTCAGATATTACGGTTTGACCAGGAAAAGATGAAAATAATATACTTACTTACCTAGACACCGATGTAATATCATTGAAAGACAGTCGTCCCGTTACCAAGGACGCTGTGACAGACGCTAAGTCGAGAAAACCACAAAGAAGTAAATAACGAGATTGAGTCTTAGTTTCTAGTAAAAATAATGTGTGAAAATCGTGAAAGGTAAGGGAAAATCTGAAACTGCAACAGATAAGCAAATTTGGTCTTAGGAGTCACTAGACTTTGTTCCTTACATCCAGGACTATTCATTAACGCAAAAAAAACAACTTGAGGTTTGTAAACAGATTTGACCGGGTTCGATTCCCAGCCGAGAACGAGGGATTTTTGAACATCTTAAACAGTTTATATATTTTCTAAAATCAGTCTCGTGTCTCTTATTATGAGTTATGAGCCTATTTCCGTATCTCTTGTAGTTTCTGATTTACATACAAATACATTTTTTATAAAATACTCACAGTTAAACTCATTTGTATTTAGATATTGGTCATCCATTTTCTGATTTAGAAGTAAGATAAAAATCTTTCAGACGTTGTTCACATTGGTGACAACTGCAGGAATTTCACCCGTAAATAGCGTCAGTCAACGATTGCTATTTATCTGAACTCCCCGAGTTCACAGCTCGTATACGTACAGTAGGTATAACACATGCTTTAGCTCCCAGCAAACACATGAATATGTAAATTTCGCCCGGTTTGGACTCTGATTTAAAGCAGGGTATGTAAATTGAATGAGCCATTCTTTCCCATTTTAGCCTCCATGGTTTGGCTGACCGGGAATCACGTGAACGATGAAATATTGCTGAATCGCAATTCCTTTTTAGGTGACAGGATATATTTTGTTATATGTTTTATCTTTGTCTACTTTGTTTTGTCTTTTATTGTAATTTTTGTTTTGATTTTGACAGATTGGTTACATGCAAGTTATGTATACCGTAGAATTAGTTTAATCCAAAACAATCATTATTTGACCAGGGACTCTTTACATATCAGTTATTTTATTTTATTTGACGCTGGAGACGTTACATCTCCTTATTATTATAGAATAAGATTATTGTGATATAATGGACCCGGAGACTATACATCTCTTGGGAAATGTGCCTAGGTACCTGTTGTCTATGAAAGAGCCCTTGCGGCCTACCTTCAGGATAAAAAAGAATTGAATTTTGAATAATATAGGTTAAGTTAGGGCGATATAGGTAGGGCGTGCAGTACCGGGACCGGTTCCAAGATTTTCATTTCCCGGTTCTGGGTTGGGGCCGGTACCGGGATTCCCGGTTCTCCCGGTTCTTTATGCTTAGCTGATTTATTTTCATAGTTTTTTTTCTTTATTACATAATTTAACTGACAATCGTGTAAGTAACTCTAATGACATTGAAAAAGTAATCGTTAGAATAATTTGGAAAATGTTATAGGGAAAAAATAATAAAAATGTTTTAGTAATAAAACACTTTAATCAGTCTTCACCGTTAATTCACTGTACATAGGTACAGTAGCGGTAGTCGGTTTTTTGTAAAATAAATCCGACAAAGCCTGAGATTTGCTGAGAAGTTTTCCAATCTTAACCATATGAAACTGCAACCATCAGCATCAGTCGTTTCTGCGATAATGTCGGTTTCTAAATACACACCGATATTTTCAAGTTTTTGTCGAATCTGTTCAATAAACTTTTTTGCGGGTAATGAGCTTAGACCCTTATAAGGCCCACATTTTTAAATTTGAAGGGGCCACTGAGTGATAGTGAATGCAAGTTTAAACTTATATATCTGCGGTTTTTGCTTGAGGAATACTCATCAAACGAAATTGCAAATTTTTCATGTTCACTTTTTAGTTTGCTATGATATCCCTCTTAAGAACGACTCCGTCCCTATGGCAGTAAAAAGCAAGCTATTTAACACATGCATTCTACCAGTGCTTATATACTTACGGATGCCAAACCTGGGGACTGACAAAGTCTTTAAGCCACAGATTGGAAGTATGCCAACATGGGATAGAGACAAGTATGCTCAACATTAAAAGAACCGACAAATGGAGACTTGGAAAGATCCGGAAAGCCACAGGCGTAACAGACGTTACATCTAGAGCAAAGCGGTTAAAATGGAGGTGGCTTGGACATCTAATAAGATCCAACAAAAATAAATGGTCACAAGAAGTAACATTTTGGTACCCGAGAGGCAGCAAAAGAAGTCAGGGAAGACCATTAAAAAGATGGGATGATGACCTGCCAAAAGGATGGTGTAGCAGTGCACGAGATCGAGATCTCTGGCGCTCATTAGAGGAGGCCTATGTCCAAGGGGACACCCCAAACCAGAAAATAGTTATTAATAATTAAACCTAGTTATTATGTTATTAAGTTTGGCGAATAAAGGCTATTTTTATTTTTATTTATTTATTAAGATCCCCCTTTATCTCATATTGTTTTTCTTTGTGGTGTTGCTTGTAAAACAACTTCTCTGATTGAGTTTTTAGACTTGGGAATCTTGTTGCCCGTTTTTTCTAAAACCTATCTACTTAATATGTGTAGAGTTTGCTAATGTATAAAAAGGAATTGAATTCCAATGCGACCATGCGGGATATTCTAGTTGCCGTCGAAGGGGCGGGGCGGTTGAGACAAGCGATCTTGCAACGCCGCACATAACGCTTCACACTTCTCACGATTCACGACAAATGCGACGTTGCCGTTGCGTTACATTTACTGATAATATAAATTTATATTTGAAGTAACGGAAGGAACCGGGAGAACCGGGACTCGGTGCTCGGTACCGGTTCTTTGGATTCCAAATAAATCCCGGGATTACCCGGGAAATTGAGAACCGGTATTTCCCGGGAGCACGCCCTAGATATAGGCATGCGTAGTAAACACTAAAAACTTGCCTTGCCGATTTAGTATAATATATATGTATGTTGGAGAAAGGTTGACCGGAGCGGGTAATTGGGCTTCTTCTGGGATATCGGGCATGGCGACGGACTTCCTATCACGTTTGCAAATAAAAATCAGACGAAATATACCACTTATGCTTTATTCGCATTCACATAGTTAAAAGATAGTTAATAGTAACACTAAACTAAATATCGAATCGGATTCACACAACTATTAACGGTAAGCTATTTATTTGCCATAGACCTTAACATTGTACTAGGGTACCTAGGTATGCACTAGATCGGAAACCGACAAGTCTCTTGGCGAGAACGTCTAATTCGTACAAGCGCTCAATACAGAATGTCCCGCAATGGCGGTTTATTCCCGCCAGCTAGATACCGATTCCCGCCAAGAGCCATGTCCAAGCGAGGGACAAAGTTGTTTAACCAATCAGCGTCAAGATATTAGCCCAACGCTTGCGTTTCCAGTGTAGCAACATAAAAGAACAATCGACAGCCAATCAGAATAAAGAACCACCGGACATTAGTCTACAGGTTGGCCAACTTAACTCTAAACCTAACATTGCCATTTAAATCACAATTTACCAGCAGGGTGTTACCAGCAAATAAAATCGAATGAATTACGTTAACTGTCAAATGGAGTCGCTACCACTTGACAGCGATCAAACAACAACCGATTGTTTACATAAGATTACCCACTTTAAAATTATAAACATCGTTGCCAACTGGTGGCGCCGCTATCACAATTCGACATGTATTATACCCGTAATAAATATATGAAACTCATATCGTTCCTTCGCGTCACTACGCGTCAGACAAATATGAATCCGGCTTTAAAGATTACATCTAGCTATCGTTTGACTTCACCCAGCTTATACTGTACACATTTCTCAATCTCTGCACGAATCCATGTGTACTCAACCGATATTGAATTACTAATAAACAGGGTCAAAATTCATAAGTTATCTGGGAAAGACCGTGCAGCGGTGCCTTGTGACGCACAGCCATCACGATCTGCCGTCGTGTAGCATTACTTATAAACATCTGTAATCGCCGGAAGGTCGCATTTATCAAGACCTCCAATGCATTGAGTCTATAATTTTTTAGTAATGTTATGCTAATTATAATGATATGAAATACCTTTATCTGTATTGTTGTTAGCTGATAAGTAGTCTCATATAATTATATATGCAGTTTTAGTTATAACTGGTTATATGGCCTATGTTTTAGAAGAGGATGTGCCTTTCTTTTTATCAGGCGTGTCAAGTCTCTTATAAAGTTATAAATACAAATCAGTATGCGAACTTCTTGACCGATCTCCCTTCTTCCCTGCATGAAGCGTTAACTGACTTACACTTGACACACTATGCGCTTGCAAGGATGGTGGTAACTACATATTGTTCATACGCTAGTGATTAAAAAACCCGCGACATTCTAGCTCTAATATAGATATTTATTAAAAATGCAAGTAGCAGCGCAGTATATTAAAAAAACGTTACAAATAGCCTTTTATGTGTCGGACACATACGAAAGATTATTTTAAAGATTAGGGACTTAATGCAAGTGTCAATGTCAATGATACGTAGGTACCTATGAGAAGAAAACAGTTTAGGTACTCGTATCACACGCTTTTTACATATTTATCGGTTTCTGAATTTATTTGAGTATATTTACAGTTACTTAACACCATTTTATTTTAGATACTAAGTTTCTCGAACGGCCTATTTGATGAACCTCTAATCACGTGTAGCAATTTATATGTAAAAGATGACTACAATCTTTTTACAATCATTAGAAAAATCTTCTAGAATAACAAAGAGTTGGCAATAATTTTTCATACAGAACATTCATAATCAGTTATTAATGCAACTATTAAAATCGGCCTTGTGCGTGTCGGGCCACGCGCAGTGTAGTTTTTAAACAAGATATTCAACGATTTCGATCGATTATTAGTTTAAAGAGAAAATAATTACATCCCCACTATATGTAGGTGTATGGGAGGAGGTACCCTAAAAAAATAATTTTCAAGATTTTATTCTACTGTTTTGTCGGCGTGATTGATTGATTATATATACCCATGCCGAATTACAGTTTTTTTGTAGTAAGGGCTACAGAGCTAAGTCGCAGACGGACAGACGGATGTGGCGAAACGGAAAGGGTTCCGTTTCAGCCATTTTGGCTACGGAAGCCTAAAAACGGGAATTTTAAAATAAGCATAAGTGAGTACCTTTTCTAGAATGACAATAGAATGATTCAATGCATATAATTAAAAAAACTAATCTGAAATGAATCACTGGCTACCTACGTTAAATCGACGCCTTCTTAGTCAAGTAATTAGCCAAACTTAGTTAGCTAAACATAAGTAATTTCGAGCGAACCTAATTAACCTTTTTCAACTTTTCCTTTCGAACGTCTATCCTGATCAGTCTATCTTTAGATTGTCTATATTAATGTAAATTATTATTATTAGACTTTGTATTATGATTAGACAAATCAGAGTTTGTTGTTGGCCTACTCGTGTACATTTAAATGTAATAAATATTACGCTTTATAATTATATTTTTATAGCTAATTAAGTGTAGGTATTCATAATAATCTAGAGAAATTATTGTTACCTGTGTGGAGAGAGATATAACCGGTCTTCCACTGAATCCCTTGAAGGAACACGGGCTGGCTGGATCAGGGCGTGGCACTCGGCAGCGGTTTTATAACAAAATGTGGCTCACAGATATATAAATATTGCAAATGGCATTGCAAATCTTATTTCGATTAAAATACGGGGAATATGGATCATCTACGATTGTGCCCTACTTAAAAAAAAGTGTTTTTAACAAACTGTTATTACAGTGGTAACGGACGATTAGACAACTGCTTCTTTTTACGAGTGAGTTTATTAAAGCATATTACTAATGACTACCGTAGTAAGCAACAGTATATTTTGTTTGTTGCCATTGCAAATTTCATTGATAGCTGAAGAACGGATTTGTTCAAAGCTTCTCCAGATCTAACGAGTTCTCATATCTGCGAAAATTCGTTTTCACCCTAGCAAGGCTTGGTCGCGCAGGTACTGAATTATAGAAGAGAAGTATATAAATGCTTAAACTGCTGTTTTTCTCTAAAAACACTAGTCCTAGAATTTTATTCGCCCTGACTGCAGTGCATTCAACTGTCTGAATTGATTTTCGCAATGCAAAATCGAACCAGTTATTTGTGATTATATAATATTCAGAGCAATGACGCGTAATTCAATGTCGGAGAGGCAACCGGATGGCTCGCGGTATTTGAGCTCCCGAAGTGTTGTGGAACCTCCCTGTCCAACCCGAATTGAGCCAACTGTGACTGGTTCGGAAATAGGAGGGGGGTGGTAAAAAAAATTGTGCCAGGCAACCGATTGAAACGCGGTAGCCTGAAAGTGTGTACGCTGTTTGTATAATGAAATTTTTATGCCATCCCTCCAAGTGTGACCGGAGCCGAGTAAGCGAGCGAAGAAATAAAAATTGGCAGGCAACCGCTAGAAAATTGGCATGCTTGTTCTTCATCACATACAGACACTGCAAAAAAAATGCCATCCCTCCCGGCCGGGCGGTTATCGAGCTGTCAGAGTTGGAAGCCGGAAAAAAGTGGTGGTGGACGAGAACTTAGGAAAAAGGCACTTAAAATCATTGAAATCGGATGGCATTTGTTTTTCGAGTCTTGTATGATGTGATACATGATATGCACAAATGCCATCCCTCTCCCATGAAATTCATCCCGCTGTGGCCACCCTTACAAACGCGAAATACGTCAAAAAAATTAGAATACGCGCAATAAAAGGTTCTACAATCAATTGCCAATGGACAATTTTCGCGTGGGAGGCACGGTGCGGAGTCTCTAGTTGCTGTTCTAGTCACCGATCTTATCATCCCGCTAAGCAAACTGCAGTAGATTCGATTATAATCTTAATATGATGGATTAAATGTAACAGCGCGTTCCCGAATTCAGCCTTTGATGGTCGACGCATTCTTCTTTGCAGTGGCGAAAAATGTGACTATTCATAATTATTTCTTACCGTCGATTGAACAAGATTTACGAGCTACGGTAGCCTAATGGTTCAGGCATGTGGCTGTCAAGCGCCGGTCTTGGGTTCGAATCCCGGCTCGTACATGAGTTTCTCCGAACTTATGTACGAAATATTTACCGTTAGCTTTTCGATAAAGGAAAACATCGTGAGGAAACCGGTCTAATCCCAATAAGGTCTAGTTTTCCCTCTGGATGGGAAGGTCAGATGGCAGTCGCTTTCGTAAAACTAGTGCCTATGCCAAATCTTGGGGTTAGGTGTCAAAGCGGACCCCGGGCTCCTTTAGGGGTATTATACCGGGAATAATAACGCTAGGAGGATGATGATTGAACAAGATTTACCTAAGCTATTCTTTTGTTTGTTACAGACGAGGCATACATGAAGTTGGCTCTGGAAACCATGGAGGAGCTGGATTGGTGTCTAGACCAGCTTGAGACGATACAAACTCACCGCTCTGTGTCTGACATGGCCTCACTTAAGGTAAGTGCATTCCCTCGTACCGGCTATGTTTACTTAACGGGAAATTTCAAATATCGAATTGAAATCTGCGTGTGTGATATGATAAAATATTAAGGAAAGGTTGTTTCATGCTAATTTGTGTTACGTTCGGTTGAGTACAATTTGATTGGTTTTTACCTTTATTGTATCGAACGTAGGTAGTAGAAAAAATCTTCCCCTAAATTAAAGACTGGTGCTTCTTAAAACTCTTGTATATTAAATTTCACGCAGATTAGGTCAATAAAAAGTCCTAGAGATCTTAGAACCTAATTTAGATGCTAAATATTATACTTGTACTGACGTTTAAGCAGAAGAATCGGTCTTATCGTGATGTGTGATTGATATTTTTATAGCACCTCGTCATGTGATTACAGGTTGTAAATAAATAACTGATGATTTGTGACGTAAAACGGATTGTGAATGAATCATCGTTTAAACTAACGTACTATTAAGTTTGTTTACTGGCACGATGTCTCTCGGCCCACCATTTCAGATTAAAATGATCGTGTACCGCTAAATAGCTCTAGTGTTTAAATTTAGAGCCTACATCGCTACGGTATGAGGACTTGAGAAAATAACTTTGTTGGATGTCAATCTAACTCGATCCATCCCGTGCTAACGTTTCAGAATAAGTACGCGCAGCTCAATAATATCAGATTAACATGCGATACGCAGAGTCAGCTTGACTCCCAGGATTAACAGTAACGCCAGTAACAAGAGTAATCCACTATAATTTTGGATAAGAACTATGCCGTCCAATAGGTCTAGGTTACTCAGTAATGTGAAAATACTCCAATCGGCCCCATATATTTATATTTTGAATATTAGTCTTCTCATATGTATAGTAAAGTAAAACAAATAAAGCAATCCTCTATATATTATTACAGTTAAATGCATAATCAACTCTATTGCCCGGGGTAAAATTGAATGGAAAAACTCTGTGTAACGAGCGGATTATACACCGTATTAAAGAAGTTATTACGGTTGTGTCGTGTGTTTGCCGTGCGATTGCTTTATCCGGTGCCATGGAAAGTTACCGCCCGCTGAACACGAATTGGAACTTGCATATTAGCACTTATCAGAGTTTTCAGTTTGCATTGTGCTATGCCTACTTAGACCGCGGAACATGAGGGTATCACTCATTGATGCCATGTTCTGACGATTCATCATTCTTGATCTTTGTTTGGCTTTTTAACACTATATTATCCATAGAATTATGATTTTTGTCAAACATATCTGCAACAATTCTATGTACCTACTTATGCAATATGGGGATTAATCGATTGGAACGAATATGTGTCCTTGCGGTGCCGCTTACACATGCATTTAGACAAAGTTCTTCCATAATAATGCCAGTGTCACAATCGCCAGGTTTTCGGGTGGGCGCCTTTTCTCTTACAAAATCGTAATAATTAGTAAAGTTAATGGAACAGTAAAGTCATTTGAATAAAAGATTTTTCATGGTGAATTTAGTTCAATGCAGGTGTGTCCAAATAAACAATAAGTCATGTAACATATTTCATGTCTGTTATATCGTGAAAGATTGTTTGTGTTTAATGTCAGTAGTATAATCAACTCAGAAAAGGTGAAATTCCACCGACATTTTCATTTGAAAGTTAAATTTCTTAAAACCGGCTTAACCGATTTTCGTTGAAACGTAGCTAAAAGCAATCTCGATCACGTCGGCTTTCGGACAAAAATACCGCATTATACCCATTAAAATCGGTCTGTTCTTTTACAGACAGACACACAGATACTCAGACACACAGACATGTCAAACTTATGGCACCTCCCTTGTTGTTTCGGGGGTTAAAAAGGGAATAAGAAAATGCCGGAATAGCTGCCTTGTCGATGGCAAACATATTTTACATTTCCCAATATTATTCTACTATTTATATTTGAGTATGTTTAACACATTACCTGCGGAATATTGGATATTCGATCTCACATATATAAAGCCCCTTTGAGTCGGCAAAAGTTTTAATGATTTCTCGAAAAAGATGGATTAGATCCGTGCTTCAAAGTCGATATCTTGAATTTACTTATTATTCCCCGCACGTCCTTATTTAATGAGTTTGTTTGGATTCCTCGGGAAGATGCCAAGTTTCTTAATAATATTAGCAAGATTTAAGAACATTTTCCTCTTAAATTAAGGATGAAATGACCTTGTCGAGAACTTGACATTTTCGTTCATTAATTTTAATTGCGTACCTACTTTTAGGTGCAATACGCTTAGTACCATTCCAGTTTCATAACTTAAACGTTTTAGAATAGAATAGAATCAATTTATTTTGTGAAGAGAATAGGATACAATATACATCACATGAGCATTAAATATAGAGAAGAAACTAGTATGGCTTCGAAAAAGGAGTCCACTGAGCGTGAGTCGAGACACAGATTCCAACGACGCTAGGTTTCCTATAGATAATCTAATCACACATATGGATCGATTAACTTTGTGCAGCAATGCCAGTTTCAAAGAAGAGTGGTTATAATGTGGCCAGGGGATAACCTATAGACCATGGACCTATTTACGATTATTACAAAAACATAATTATGATTTCTGCATTTAAACCCATACATCACGGTTTTATCTTCAAATCACAAGAAAGCCGTCAAAGATATAGTTACAAATAATTGAAAAAAAATGTTATCTGAATGTATTTTAACAGCGTATTTATTAAAACACCTTTCAACCTGTAGTACCTAGTGGATCGATGTGCTTCACGTCACAATGCCGCCCAAGCCGACACAATGCATATTGCAGGGGAAGTAAAAGCCCGCACACTTGAAGAGTATTCCGAAAGGAACGGCCATTTTTGAATTGCGTCGTGGATCCGGGTAAAAAATATGGCTATCATTGATTTAGAAAGTAGCGGTAGCATTCATGTAGCAGGTTTAGAATTTTTATTGAAGGCAGTATTAGAATAGAATAGAATAGAATAGAATCATATTTATTCATGGCAACAGCACATACATGTACATAAATCAAAAAAACAGAATGGTAGACAAATTGCCACGAAATGGTTCCATCTCAGCGTTGTGCTGGCCTGGTGGCCAGCGCTGGTCTTCCGATGGAACCATCCGGTGATTCCACGGCGTAACACATATTTTACACTCGTACAAAATAGTTATAATAATAGTAATATAAAACAAAACAAACCGTAAAGACAAATAATAAACGTTTTTATGAACGCAACATTTATAACCGCGCCAACCGACCCACTAGCGCCATTATGACAGGTGGATGCTCCCGGCAATTAAAACGTCAAACAAGACAGACATGTGACGGTGACGCGGGCGCAATGCCGATTTGACATAATTGAGGAGAAACAAGACAAATATATTTCAAGCTAATTGGCACAAAAACAAAGCCAAACTGATAGCAGCACATGAGCACAATAACAGCCATTTAAACTAGAGGGACATAACACAGAGGTAAGACAACATTATCATTTGAGTTCCTAAATACAGCTCGTGTCTAGCCTGTAAGTTTCCTGGCTCTTTTGGTGGTTGAATATAAAAGATTTGTGTTTAGTTCTAAAGCTGTGCACATTTCCTAGGTCTCGCAACGGCGGAGGGATGACATTCCAGCATTTAGTTGCTACGTACCGAAAACTACCACGGAAAGCCGCCGATGCGTGTCGGGGTGTCAGCAACGGTAGTCCACACCGCCGTGTTCTATGCAACCTAGAACTGCACAACTTTTCGAAGAGATACTTAGGAGCCTCGTTCTTAATTACGCCGAAAAGTAAACAGGCCAGATGTAGTTTACGCCGATGCTGCATTTTAAGGATGCTGTGTTTATTTAAAAACGGAGTAACATGAGCTCTCGAAGGAATACTAAAACAGAAACGAGCACAGGCATTTTGAACACGTTGGATGAGTCTTTTAGTTTTTCCAAGAAGTCGTGGCCCATACACTGCATCTGCATAGTTCAATTTGGACAATACTAAAGACTCCACCAGCCGAATGCGCAAGTTTTCGCTTATAAATTGCCTGATATTGTACAGCACTTTAAGTTTGTAGAAGCAATTTCTCACAGCACCAACCATGTGTTTCTCATAGCGCAGCCCACAGTCCATCATAAGTCCTAAATTACATGCTTCATGCACCCGTTCAATAGGTTTACCCATCAAGTTAACATTTAAAACAGAACTGACACCATTCAGCTGTTGCTTACTGCCAAATACCAAGTATTTAGTTTTACTAGGGTTTAACAGCAAGGAGTTTGCAGCGGCCCAGGACGCTATGCTATCTAGATCCAAATTAAGTTTCTGAATGGCACTGTCAATTTCGGAAGGTTATTATGATTTATAACTTCACTTTAATGGCGTGATTATTAATTATTATTGCCGAAAAATGGTCGTCTAGATTGGAAGATTGCCGAAATGTCAATAATGACTCAAATGGGAAAGCTTAGAAGAAGTGTGCAAATATATAATAGCCGCGACTAAAAGGAATCAAACCCCTTAAAGGTTAAATACATCAAGCTGCTTATATTCCTTTATTCCTTCATTTGAAAAACATAGCCCTCTTTCTGCCGCAATTGGGTTAAAAACATCGAAATGCAAAATAAATTAAAACAAATATATGTGTTGTTCATAAATTCGTTCTTTCCTTGCGGTAACTTATTAAGCTTCTTCCTGTTGAACCGTGACCCTGGAGAGATTTATTAACGAGAGCCCACCGCTAATTTTGTAAACAAATTCTGATATGGGTCTAGCTAGTAAATTTAAATTACCAACCCTACCTACTCTTCTCTTAAAGCCGCATAAATTACTTTATGCTTTCTCCAAAAATTCCGTCTCTTAACGGGCGCATGTAGCGTGTTCCATGTTCAAGAAGATTCCAATTAAAAGTAAAAAAAATACAAACTTATTTATTTCTTGTTCGCTAAAATATTTTATGTCGAACACGGCCATGTTTTTCCTAAATATTCTGGGGAATAGCGGGAAATATCTCGTAAATGTAATGTTTCAAGTAGTTTGCCTTTATATCTGTGTCATACAAGTCATACAAGCCCTCTTGGGTTTTAACCACATAGAATACTTAATGATGTACGTTTCTAAAGCGCAAATAAAAACCATCCCATTACGTTAACCTTAGATCCATTTGGGAATAAGTTACTTTTGAGGTTGCAGCGTGTGCGTGACATTCTATCGTTAAAAATACAGAGGGCACCCGTTAGCCTCGAATAGTGACGTAAATCCCGCCTTTGAAAATGGTGTGCCACTAGATACATTTACGTTTTAACTAGAGTCATTACAACGATATAAAAATACATCTCAATGTTAAAGTGTTCTATTTTAGTTGATACTATTTGTGGACCTCATTAAATGACATGTTTCGACCGCCATGTATCAACATTGTTTTGTGCATCGTCGTGGCAGTTCTAGGCTATGGTGAAGTAATCCAACTGTTGCCGCTGTGTAAGTTTAAAAATGTAATTGTTACTGACAAGCAAATACTTGCAGTGGTAACTATTGTTTTTGCTTTGAACGACATAATCTGCGGCAGTTGGTTTGTCTACCCGTATTTTCCTATGCGTGAGCTAATAAGACATCTAGTGACGTACAGTGTAAATAGAAAATTATACTATACTATTTTTAGATACTAAAAATGTTGGAGGTTAATACGTTTAGGTATTTATATTACTGAAAGGATGGAACATTCTAAAGTAATCGTTGCCTCTGGACTATAATCCGGTAGCAAATCCCAAAAACGTTGATTAAACCGAACTCTGTACCGGAAGTGTTAATAACATATATAAAAAAAAATATTGATTATTAACAACGTAAAAAAAAGACTGACGAAAAATATGCTGATTCAACGCTAAATATTCACCCGTCTGCGTTGTTAATATTGTCTGTCAATAAAACTCTCCCATTCCGACGAGAGCTACGCTTGTTTACACCTAGTGGAAACAATAGGCCACAATAAAAGTCTTCTAATGAAATATGAGGACTTTAATAGTTTGTGCACTGAATTTAAGACTACGAGCGTGTTACATGTAAACAAAAACACGTAGATTACTCATAAAGGTCGACTGATCCATCAAACATAATGATGTTATTCATGAATAACTAGCCAGATGATAAAGTCAATGACACTCTAGTTTCTTCTAACCAAGCCGGAGGAACGTGACTTCTTCATTTCCAAGTACGGAGCATTTGACCCGGTATTATTTTAATGTTGTAGATATTTTGTTGATTGTCGTGTAGTGTAGTGTTGAAATAGAACTCACCCCCTTTATCCCTGTGTGTGTCGCAGGAGGCCACTTTGGGAATATGATTCAAGTGTGTTGTGTCATATTTTCTCCCTTTATAAACCGAGAATTGCTATCTACAAGTGGCACTAAAAATTAAGCTTCGTGTGCTCTACGTACCCCTTTTCATTATACAGGCATGATTGTATGTATGTATTTTGTTGATTGTTGCCAGGGCGTACTATCAAGGCAGTTACAAACGTCACCGTTATGTTAAAAGGTAACCATTGACGACACAACTATTTGGAGTACGCCCAAATGGATTCATTCCACAGAACTGCAACCGCGTTTGCGTTTATCAGTTCTGACCATTCAGGAATGGCAGTTTTTAGTAATTATTATACATTACACTGAGTTGTTAGGGATAGAAAAATTCACAAAAGGTGATAAAATAGAGTAATCTTGTTGCATTACGAGTACATATTCGCATTGTACCATTTGATTTTGGCCATTTCATTACCCCCAAACAACCTAAATTAGCATTTCGAATTAAAATGTGTTTGTGGCAAGTAAGCAATCGGTACAATTTCTTAGCCATCTTAAATCATAACATAATCGTTTATTACGCCTATCAATTTTATACGTCCTTGAGACGTTCTCAAAAATCAAATGGTACAATTCGAATTGTATAATTGTACAATGAAAGTGCTGTCATTGTATAAAACATTAGCCACTATTATAAATCATTAAATGCCACACACTCTGTTCTAAGCTATTGTATTGATTTTGTTGCGGTAAAATGTAGTTTGCACCTGCAAAATCAAAATGATCAGGATTCACATTTAAAAAATATCCATATGAACGCAGCGCATTCAAATTGATAAACTTTTTGATAACCGCTTCAACGGGTACTCAGTCCGAACCGCAACGTAATTCATAAACAAAGCGGCCTTTAAACTTCATTTATCGTGGCTGATACGTGTATCGCTGTGTACGGAACCGCGGGTCTACGGCCTTGCTACGTCAGGCGGCGCGCCGCCCGGGTCACGTAGGCGCCCGCCTTAGCTAGTAGCGATCTGTCGCTCCAAGCCCGCCTAGCGCCTGACCGCGAATGACAACTTATTTTCTGCGATATCGTTACTTCACTACAAGCATCTCTTCTATATGGAGGCGGACCGCTATCTCAAGTTCTCAACTTTTGTACGATGCGGTTCAGCAATCTAGGCTTAGTTCCAAGAATGAATCGAGTCGGTTGTGAAGCATTAATATTATTTAAACTATTCTTGAGAATTACTTAGTGTCAGTCTTGATTTGTGTTAATTGAAGCAGGGTTTGATTTTGTGCGCCCGGCCCGAGGATCCCGTTGATATGTCGCTAATTGTTTCAAACTTATCTTGATTAGATTATATTGATCGAGTCTGGAGCTCTAGACTGTTGGTTTTAAGATCACAATCTTGTCGTATTTTGTACCTTAATAACCTCTGTCAACTATGAATTTTGTACATCAAATGGATGCATGTTTTCGTAACTTACAAATTTATGGTCATCACAATATTAGGGCAATTTTTGATTTGCTTTAATCATACATAATTGTTAAATGTAGAAATACCTACCTACTGATGTTCTCACAATTCAAATTCGTAAAAGATTTATGTTAGAAATGTAACTAATTTCTCAAAATATTGAATATGAATAATCTCACACAAACATTGCTGAGTGTTTAGCGTGAAATTTCAGGTAAACAGCACGTTTGGAAATACATTTCCCATGGAGTTATTGTTTATTTACGTTAAAATTCCTGCTACACTGCGTCTAAATAGGTTCTAGAAACGTCATTGCCAGAAACGTATTGTCTTTGAGGTGAGGGCGCTTTAACAATGGAATTACAATCTGAGAGTTCTTTTGAACAGTGTAATATATTACCTATAACTATAACTAATTATTTAGTTAATATTTATTGCGGAAGACTTTGATTATTTCCCAGCAATATATATATATAGGGATCACATGAACTGAATTGAACGATGATGTTATAATGAATAATGATAAAGATAAAATGTCAGTTAAATGTTAATCCCTGATATTGATATTTTCTGCAAATTTACTGATATAAGTATGTTGCTAGACTTAAGTGTTTTTGGTCTAGCAAACCAGTTTAATGCCTAAAGTTGCCAGGTTATTGACATTGACATACGATAAAATGAATGGCGGACGTAATTAACAAAGGGACATACACTGTAAATCAGAGTCTCTAAATAAGAAAACCACGACGAAAAATATAAGTAGGAGTAGTTTACTTATATACGTCATGAATATTAGGAATAGACGGAGTACCTAAATGCCATGTGAATCATACTAGCATTGTCACATTTTGTGACGACAGACGATTGAGTTGAGGTCTTTGCCCCAACTGTACAATTCATTTTGAAATCGCGTTATCAGTTTAGTCCAGTCCAGTTGATAAAAAGTATAATATTCGGTCATTATATTTAGAATTGAGTTCCCGTCGTAAGCACATTTCCGTGTGATCCTTAAATATGATCTGCCAATTCGATTATAATTCTAAAGTTAATAAAGCTTTTGTAATAGTTCATCATCATCATCCTCCTAGCGTTATTCCCGGTAACGTCCCTAAAGAAGCCCGGGGTCCGCTTCGACACCTAATCCCAAGATTTGGCATAGGTACTTGTTTTAACAAGGCGACTGAACTGTTTTTAAGGTAGATGAACAAGTTAATATATAGATAATACGGACATTGGAAGGCTAAACCTACCTTGGTTTTTGCATAAATCCCCAAAAAAAAACAAGTCGTAATTTTAATACAAGCGTGTTTGATAAATAGATACATTTCCCAATAGAAAGGTCCAAACGCAAAGCTGTTCAAACTCATGAATATTTCATAGATCGTGTAACAATATACCTAATTGAACCCAGAATCAAGGGAACCATTTTTATGTTGCCATAGCAAAAGGGTATTGAAAAAATGGCCCGCTTGTATGACGTCCGCACCGGCCTCAGCGGCCGCGCGCCGAAGGTTGACAGAGCTTCCGACACTAGGATACGCCATATGCCTATGTTTATTATCATTACGTCGATGTTAAATGTATTGCTTTGTGTTTTTTTTATCTATGTGACGACTGCGCTGTTGGTGTGGAACATTAAATAAAATAGATTTAGTTATAAATTTACACTTTTATTCAATTTAAACGGATTAAAAGTATAGAGCACATACAGCGAGTTAGAAGATGGTTTTTGAAGAGCGTGAATGAATGGTAATGCCTAATTTACATTCATTCGTACTACTTACATGGATACCTAGCTATTTGAGTGTTAGTTACGAACATGCGCTTAGACTTGTTATTGATCCTTTAAAAAAATATACATTTTCATTAAGAATTTTGTAATCACGCACAAGTAAAATTGTAACAATACATTGATTCGATTTATATACCTAAGCTTAAAAAAACCGGTCCCATAAGGCAGGCTCAACTCGAGGCCCTGAAGAATATTTACGATGTCGTAATTATAAAAGGAAGATATATTATTGTCTAACAAAATTCCGGCTATAGGGAGATTAGATCGGAAAATCCCAACGTCCTTTCGGCCTTTTAACGATAGATCTAATGCTCTTTCGACCTCGTTTTAAATTTTTTATATCAATATGTGCCTATTGGTTTGTGACGTGCGCCTTTGACAAAGTAGTCACGAAAGGGAAACGCAGCCAGAAAGTCTAAAGGTTACTATTTTAATGACTCAATCCGGTGAAATAAAAATATGAACCGGATTACGTTTCGTCATAATCGGATTTATTTGCTAAAAGTGTCGTTATTTAAAGTTTCAGGAGGTGGCTGTCATTTACGAATTATAATCTTTTTTTGATATAACACGCAATACACGTATACCAGGATCCATTTATATGTACATGTGTACATGTGTTCAACATGTGTATAGAACTGTTTAACAACTTACCAGATGAAATAAAGTTACTACGGGGTAATAGTTTTAAACACAGGCTGTCCACCTGGCTCCTGGACAAGTGCTTTTATAGCGTAAAAAGCTACTTAAACCCGCCTTCTGTAAGTTAGTCTTTTGTTATAAGTTTGACATGCCTGTTTGTTTTGTACTTATTTATACTTTTTGACATGGTGCTATATTACTGAATTTAATATTTTTTAAGAATAATGGAAATTTAATTTGAGTTTAGAATTTATTTTAATTTTATTTGTTTGTAACGTGCGTGCACTTTAAAATTTTTGCATGCCTGCGCGCAGGCTGAATACATGGATCAATTTAGAATATAAGACCTCACTTGTACCTACCCGTATTCTAGCAAATAAACGATTTGATTGATTGATTGATTGATTGATAAAACGTGACTAAACCTGGGTCTCATATTGCTACACTGTTTTTCATTTATTGATTTTTGCATTAAACAGAAAGTGGAAATCAGCAGGCAAACACACTTAATTTTCCTTTAAATTTCGGGAACATACTTATTATATGGGAATTGCGACGAGTCGCGTCGATTTAAATAATATGAGTTTAGTAAAAAAATGTTTCGTCATAGATACCTAGCTGTCATATGACAATGAAAGCTAGGGATTAAAGTTTACATAATACATATGGTACTAAATATCTCATAAGAGTTGTAACCTGGCGTAGTTAGATCCGATAAATATCCTGTTATGATGCTGCAGGGAATTTCTATTCGTGCACAACTTCTGAGAACCCTCGCCGTTGTAATTCAGACACGGCGCTTCATGATAGTTTGTTTTGCATATATGTATTTGTATATATGTATATCATTTATTTTGTATTAGTGCGGTGTCACCCAGGCGTGTATTCTGGCAACACTAAAAACTAGTTGAATTGATTTTACAACGAACGTAGGTATTGATAATCCACACACTCGTAATACCTACAATGACTAGATGGACGCGCCTCTAAACTCTAAACAGACTGAAACTGATGATTTTTTTGTCTCAGATTAGAAGTTCAGGTGTTTATAAAAAAAAACTTACA
Organism: Epinotia demarniana; assembly: GCA_945867215.1. Classification (NCBI taxonomy): domain Eukaryota; kingdom Metazoa; phylum Arthropoda; class Insecta; order Lepidoptera; family Tortricidae; genus Epinotia; species Epinotia demarniana. The sequence goes on from OX244265.1 coordinate 19,851,339, forward strand.
ACTCTTCTCTTATTATCTCCTGCCTGTGGTTACCCATTTACCTACGGTGTAAACGCAAACATAATTGTCAAAAACATCTTCATTGCTATCATTTGCATTCGAAAACGTAGTAATTTACAATGACTACAAAATTCACATAATCTCCACATCCCTACTGATCAACCGCAACAGCGCTCAAAGATGCAGAAGTTAGCTAAGAAAAATAAACATTAGCTTTGTCCGAGAGATAATCAATATTATTGATTAGAACAGTTTATTTACACTTTCACGAGATCGTACGTAAAAATGTTGAAATATTTCGAAACTTCTGAGTACGAGTATATCGTGTATTACGTCAGCATCGTGTACTACGTTGTACGTTGTAAGCCTTTAATGAAACGCATAGGTATATTATAAAATCGGTACTTGCTTTGGTTATTACGGGAGCTTCGAAAGGTACGCATTGGTAGACATCCAGTTAATTAACTTGTCAATAGATGAAAGCCTATTCATCGGTACAAGGTTTACCGCACAGGCTGTGTAACTCCTACATATATACATATATTATGTTAATACCATGTCACTATTTATGTAAGGATCTAGTAGGTATACTTAGTTGCTTTGTTTTAGAATTATGATAACTTTGTGTATACTGTATCGAAAGCATCTTTAACACAATAAGCGAACATCGCATGGGTCTCATCCGTATTTAACCTTTGAAATAATTTAACCTTTAAAATAATTTAGCCTCATGAAATAGCTATTTATTTGTATTGGAATTGGTTTAAGTGTGGTGCGAGAATACGGGGGCCTGCGACAGTCACCAAACAGATTCAAATCCAGGGTCTCTATTGTTTCCCATACAATTTAAGATCCGATTTTTTCGGTTCATAACATTTTCCACCATATTTTTTTCTAGTCATATTGTCGAAAGTCATAAAATTTAACAATATACATTGGAGTTCCGATTTTTGCAGGTCAACATTATTGTTAGTCATAAAATTGGTTAGCCATAACGTTCAATGTCCCGGTGGTATGCAATTACATAATGTTACAGGCACTAATCTAGTTTGTAATAATTATTGTAAGGTATTTTTTCGCCAGTCATAGGTAATGATTGGTAGTCATCTGATTAGTTAGTCATATCATTCAATTTCACGGTGGTGTCACTCTTCATAATGTTAAAGCCCATAAACACACTCCCAGAAAAATACCGAACGTTACTGAACGCGTTCTTCCAGACTGCTTTATAACATACCCACATACCCATTAATTATAATTAATGTGGGCACTTTGGCAAAAATAAAGAGTGATGCGATTGAAAGATATTTATGCCGCTCACTGTTTTGTTTAGTGGTCGGAATACGTTAAAATAAGTATGTTTTGTTTTGAAACTTTTTTCTCTAAAATCAAAAATGGCCCAAATATTTGACCCGAAAGTTAGGAAAAATATGTACCTGTCAACATTTCGATGAATGTTGTGTCATTATTGGTTCTGGCGCTTCGCCGGCCGCTGCCGCGGCACGCTCGCTTCGCTCGCTCGGCTCGCGCGCTTAGGGTCACGGTACAACTAACACTCCTCCTCGCTTCGCTCGTCGTCGTACCTACACCGACCTGCCTTAGAAGTCCAATATCTTGGCCATTTTTAATTTCAGAGAAAAAGTTTCTAATAAAACATGCTTATTTAAACGTATTCTTTACGAAACCGTAATTAACCCTTCGCGCAGTAGTACCTAGTACCCCTTTCAAATGTATGTCTAGAAATGTTTCTGAGTAATTATCTATATGACTTTGGATGTTATAGATTTGGACTCTTAGACGTAATTCACTTTAGGCATTAAAACGATATGAATAGCAATCATTAGTACGTTGAAATATGGGTACGTATTAGAAGATCGAAAATTGATACATCGAAAATGAAAACATCGAAGTACAAAATATCGAAATTCAAAATATCGAACGATTGAATGGTCTAAATTCAAAATATCGAAAGTTTATTTTACCGACCGATTAAAATATCGAAATAAATATATCGAAAATGAGAATATCGAATTTAAAACATCGAAAGTTCATAATGCCATAGTTTAAAACGTCGAAAGTATTAGTTACCGAATGATTTAAGATCAACTGCCTAATTGTCGAAAATATTATTATCGACATAAGAAACATCGAAAGTCAACAAGAATGTCGACTGCACAATCTCTTAAATATCCTATAATATGATGTATTACGTGTCCCATTATAATGTTCTAAACGTAATTTACTCAATGCGTTAGCTCCGGCGCTGCGGGCTGTGTAGCCTACCTATATATTCTACCCTAAGGCAGGTTTCCGTTAGGTACAACAACGAACGAAGCGAGGGATTCTAGGACTCGATGGATATTGTGTCATTATAACTCCTATTTTTTTATTGTGTAATCGTAGAAATTACGCTAAAATAAGCATGTTTTGTAGGAAAAACTTTTCTCTAAAACTAAAAATGGCCGAGATATTTGACCTCAAAGTAGGAATTTGGAACCCAAAAATAATCCAAAACCGAATCGCAGCACCCCACCATCCACGTGGTCTTGTCTGCCCTACCCCTAGAGTGTTTATAAAAGAGAACGGAGGCGCGGAGGGACAGCAGCCCTCGCCCGCCGTGACGGAGCGCGGGAACGAGTGAGGCGAGCGGCTGAGGCTGGTCGCCGAAGGCGACCAGTACGCCGAAGCTGCGGAGCCGAGCGAAGTGACCGTGCTTTGTCACGCAAGGGCGAAAGGGCTGCTGTTCCCGCAGCGCTGGAGCTACGAGGAATCACTATTGATCTAAATTTAGTGACAATTGTGACTTGTCGTAGCTCCGGCGCTGCGGGAACAGCAGCCCTTTCGCCCTTGCGTGACAAAGCACGGTCACTTCGCTCGGCTCCGCAGCTTCGGCGTACTGGTCGCCTTCGGCGACCAGCCTCAGCCGCTCGCCTCACTCGTTCCCGCGCTCCGTCACGGCGGGCGAGGGCTGCTGTCCCTCCGCGCCTCCGTTCTCTTTTATAAACACTCTAGGGGTAGGGCAGACAAGACCACGTGGATGGTGGGGTGCTGCGATTCGGTTTTGGATTATTTTTGGGTTCCAAATTCCTACTTTGAGGTCAAATATCTCGGCCATTTTTAGTTTTAGAGAAAAGTTTTTCCTACAAAACATGGTTATCTTAGCGTATTCTCTACGATAACATCAAGAAAAATAGGTGTCACAATAACATCACTGATGAATAATATATTACAGTTGGTATGGTATAACATAAGGTAGTAATAAAGAATTACTCCAATTTCTTTCCTGCTAAAAATACCTACTAATAAGCAAGGTGGAACACGCTCCCGAAATCCGCTAAAATAATTTTACCAGTGGTATGCAAGTAGACCATATGATGTTAGTTATTTTGATGGTTCGACGTTTTACTTTTCGATTATTTGGGCGTCGCCATTTCAATGGTCGATATCTTGTCATTCGAAATTTTAATATATCGCCTGCATAGTTGTTGATATTTTGTACTTTCGATATTTTAACCGCTCGGCATTTGTATTTTAGACCAATTAGACGTCGATATAATAACATTAGATATTTCGATCGTTCGATATTTTGATTTTCGATATTTTGTACTTCGATGTTTTCACTGTCGATATTTCAATTTTCGATCTTCTAATACGTACCCTGAAATATATGCCTTAGAATATTTATGAATAATTATCGATAGACCTTTGATCGTTATGGACATCAATTTCTGACTTTTGTGATTATAATACTTAATATTATGGGTCATTAATGTTAGAACTACAAAACGTTATACTTAACAAAGATTATGACTACTGATGTTTATGTCTATAAATTATATGGATATCAATTTCTGACTATCGAAATTCGGAACAATAAGTTTATGGGAAACAAAGGGACCCCTAAAATTCAATATAGGTAGTGTAAAAGATCCTCCAGGTCACTTCATATTACATATCTAGTATTTAATCAAATATGTATTGGACTTAAATATTGCTGTTACTAATAAAGAAATACTAATTAATAGGATTTATGTAGTATGCAAGATGATAATCAACATTAACTTTATGTAAGTAATGCTAATGATGGTACCTATCAACTTCGTTAAGATCATGTCCACGGGTTATTTAATGTTGTCTGATACTCGTGTCATCATCATCATGTTAAAGACTTGATGAAACTCGTGAGCATCACTTGGTTATTAGTCATTGAAAGTTACATCAGATTAATGTCTCATTTCTATACACAATTACTCAACTTACTAGACACACAAGTGAAGTGACAGCCCAGTTACTCATTAACATTTCTCGTCATTATGCTGGATAAAGTCGCAATACAGCAAAATTGTTCGGTAATCACCCCTACATAGAAGTTTGCATGCAGGTCACTTTTCCCTGCAGTACAGATATCACGCTTTAACGACTTGACAATGTAATAGAGTTTAGATTTCTGTTCGCATCTCGTTTGTAATAGAGACCACGGTAACAATCGTAACAGTATGTATCAATCATACTCAATCAAAATACGCAAAATAGGCGCTAATGTGACGTCGAGTTGCGAAAACCCAGACCGCGTACACCTTTATTATTTATTATAAAGGTGTACGCGGGCTGGGTTTCAATCAAGCAAAAAATAATAAACAGGCAACATCAAAGCACTTATTTACAAGAATAGACGAGATATAAGACGTTTTTATGGCCTAAGAAGGCATTATAAGTAGCTTATAGAAGTTCCTAGATAAATATTCGACTTGGTCTAACAAGAGTGACGGATGTCTCCACAAAATCATTTCGAGCAGAAGAGAATCTGTTTCGTTGTTCACTTGAGTGCCACAAAGGGGCTGCCTGTTTGCAGAGAGTTATTTACGTGTGTTTGCAACACTATTGAGTTAAGTTTGATCTCAGTTCACAATTTGACGATTTGATATTGTAAGATTACAAAGTAATAAAAAATCATGCGTGAACGGTTTTAACAGCTAACAATTTTTCGAGAGTTTATAATATCGCGAGTAAAATTATAAGTTGACGGTGTTCATAATCTGATGGTAACATATACATTTTTAATAAAATAATATCTCATAAAACATAAAAACCATCATAAAAAATATCATAATATCATTATAAAAATTATCATGAAAGTAGAGTCGCGTCGCTGTCTTAACGTGTTATTGTTTTATATTATAAGTTTTGTATATTCATATGTATGTTAGTCTGTAAGATATTTGTAAATATGGGCCTTGTTGCCTGAAGCAAACTATGAAGTATTCAGTAATTTAATTTTGTCTACTATCTACAACACAGCAGCTAACTGACCATCCGCGACTTTACGTGCATTGTAATAAGGTTCTATATAAATACAGGATGGTCAGTTAACATTGTTGGCATTTGGTACGAGTAGTACCTACAGATCGTCTGTCTCTAACAATTTAAGAATAGCAATTTTGCAATTTTTTATAAAATTAATTTGAAATTATCGGACAAAATTAGTCCTCGAAATAAGATTGCTTGCGAGAGCAATTTTTTTATAATGGTTAGTTTTTGTTTTTACCCTAAACGGCACTTCCTATATTCAGATTATAAATATCATTTAGTATATCAGCCCAGCTAGCACGATAGCTTTTATCGTCACGTGTTACGGCGAAAATATAAGTACTGAAACGTTACGTAATACGTAAAGATAAAACGTACATCTTGCTCTCTGACCTCAGTAAGAGTTCATAATCTCCGATATGTAGCGCATTCTCTCTCAAGTGACATGAAAACGGTGGTAGCTCCGTTATTTATTGCGATAGGTAGTTGAGTAGGATTTTCATCATTAGATGTAGCTGTTGGTTTTCTTTCATTTGCAGTTAATATAAAACTTGATTCACCTACCCAATTACTTGCCGGTAGTGGCGTTACGCATGACATTAGTTGAATCAGTTTCACATTACCTTCATCATCCAGCCGAAAGACGTCCACTACTGGACATAGGCCTCTCTCAAAGAGTGCCACAATGACGGGTTCTGCGTCTCCCGCGAATTTTACCAGGTCATTAGTACACTTTGCAAATCGTATCAGTTGACATAGCCGTAGGTTTATCCGGCGTGAGTTTGCTCTCGCCGACTTTTGAGACTCGTTTATCGACGATACTCCGTACAGTAAACATTATTACACAACGTAAACATATTACGTGTCCTGTAAATAAGTACTTTTGCGTAGACGGGGGAGATAGGAACGAAGGATCGTGGCTGGCGTCACGTCTACCAGCACCGCTGGATTGACAGAAAATTTATGCGTACCAAGAGTTGATAACTGTAAGGTATTTAAAGATAACATACCTCACAAAGTATTTTGTTCAGTCTTAACTATCTCTATACCCCATTCCATATACATAATATAATTTAAACGGACAAATTCGTCTACGTTTCTCGGTTTATCTAGGATATCAAAGACATATGGGACTAGTTTTACTTATTTCGATCATTAAGTACTTTTCAAACATAACAATACCAAATGTTTGGCGCTTAGGAATATAATTTTCCTTGAAATCGCATGACCATTTCTAATCTTATATGGAATAGGGTATTTATGAAGAATATGTTGATATTGCTGGCGCCATGGACACGTTCGTCGTCCATTGATAGTTACAAAAACATAGTTGCAATTATTAGAACTAGTGGCAACACTAAAAATCTATTCAACTCTATCTAACCCCCGCGTATTAATTTTCTAAGATCGGGACGTACTGAGAAATAGATAGAATATGATCGGAATTATTTGACCCATGATAGAAGCCCCGGTCATTGTTCTGAGCATGTATTCAGCCCGCGCCATAGGACTATGTAATGGAGCTGATAATATCTAATGCTCGCGATGCTCTCTTTGCCCTTCTAAATGCTCTAACAAAGTTCTCAATAGGTACAGAAATAATGAAATATTCGATGAATGTGATGTGGCATTATGAGCATGAAATGAGCTCTGCTCATATGAAAAAAAACTAGAGAGTAGTACCTATTCGTGAACGATGAAAGTTTTAACACCCTACCGCTATAAACTATGCTTATAAAGATTGTGTAGACCCGGCTTAGACTGTAGATTCTGAGGTGTTTGGCCACATTGCCAGGAAGGACGGACACAATCTCGAGCAAACTATGATTACTGGCAAAATTTAACGCAAACGCTCGGAGGTCGTAGTCCGAACAGATGGGCAGACCAAGTTTCATGATGCACTTTACGATGCAAAGGGCAGAAACAGGTGGCGAACTCGGATCGAAGAAAAGTTACTAACAGGGAAATTTTGACCCTTAACAAAGAGGAATACGACGTTAGCAGGAAGGATGTTTAAGTTTACTTTTAAATAACTTGTATATATATATAATTAATAAATTAGAAAGAAAAACTATTTTTATAGAAACTGAGTACTTAACTGTCGTCACAAAACGGACGCTGAGTTCACTACTCACGCTAAGGCACTTGTCCCACCGCCGGCGAGTAGCGAATACTCTAATAGTAATTCTTACCCGCGCGAGTAAAAGGGAGTAAGAATTACTATGAGAGTACTCGCTACTTGCTGGCGGTGGGACAACTAAAAAAATACCCGTAATAATCAATCCCAATCGAACATATCTTACTAACTAGTTACTACTTAATTGAACATATAAAAAAAGGATAGCACTTAGTAGGGCTTGACTGTCAGCACATGTAACAGATAACTTACTAAATTGGCCCAATAAAACTATAATTATACAAGTAATTCATATCGATAAGTAAACCGACACGTAATAAAGTTTGAGTAAACAGCATATTATATAAACGTATGGTTGCCGCAAAAAATTTAGGTCACGGTTAGCCGGCTGTGGACGCTCCGCTGTTGCCCGCAACAAACAACTGAGCACACATTCGATATAATAGATACAGTAAAACCTGACACATACTATGAATCTACCAATATATTTAAAACCTTGACGGCTTATTAAAACTTATGTTGGACACTCCAAAAGAAACGAACGCCAATAGAAGGTGCAAATATTTTATCAAATTTGTACCTACTACTTCTGACATATAGGTAAGTAGGTGTAACCTTAAAAGTGCAAAAAATTATTGTTCATTAAAATATTACTATCTAAACATAAAAATCATGTGTATGTTTACTTGTATCACTTTCAAATATTGAAAGTTTATGATTATGAAGTAACTTGGTAAATCAGTTTGTTTACATTTTTGGAATATTCTATAGTCATTCATTAAAGTTGAACCCAATATTTGGAACCACGTTAACTTGCGTGGTTATTAGTATTTTTCATTATTACGATTATGATATCAGAAATGAAATTATCTACAGTACATTCAAAATCAATTAAACACCACCGGCATGATACACATTAGTTAACATTGTCTAGAGCAAACTAGTATACATACCAACCACTAGAATTCAAACAAGAACGTTTGCGTTAGGACTTTAAGGCCTCCACCCACCGGACGCGTGTGCTGCGCGGCGCGTGTGCTGCGCGGCACACGGGCAAGTTGTAAAGCATTGAAACTACACTTCAAACACACATCGAACGCGGCACACGCGCAGCACCCGCGCAGCTGCAGCGCAGCACACGCGCAAGTTGTAAAGCATTGAAACTACACTTCAAACACACATCGAACGCGGCACACGCGCAGCACCCGCGCAGCTGCAGCGCAGCACACGCGCAGTACACGCGCAGCACACGCGCAGCACACGCGCATCACACGCGCAGCACACGCGTCCGGTGGGTGGAGGCCTTAATCCTATTTAAAAAAACCCTTGGGATTTTACATGCCCATGCACCTTTATTGTTGGTGACAGGTTATTGTTCCATTTTAGTCCTACAACCAAATCCATCATCGATAGGTAGTAAGACTTCCTATGATGTGATTGATTTATCATACTTGTAGTTACATATGTATTAGTGAGTACCATACTATTTCGACGAAATGTAGAGACAAATAGAGAGTTTCATGCATTGACGAATTAAGGTAAATACATTCGAACCTTGTCCGGAACGGACAATCGGATTGATCAGAATGTGCTAAATTAAATCGTAATGAATTCGGCTTACCCCGTTTTCCTCATCCAATTTAAATACATGTTCTTTGAAATTTCCTTGGCAACATTGAATCAGCTACGCTAAGCCGAAGAGACTGGGTTGAATTTTTAAAGCGACGATTTGAAAAATTATCGGAATTAAAAAGGATATATATAAAGAAAAACGTTTTTGTGGAACATATGACTCACCAGACTTCAGTCAGTAGCCTGCTGACCCGTATTGCATTGTCGTAGAATATGCGTTACGAGTACCTACGACATAAAAAGTATATGAAAAGCAGCATACTTTGTTAGGAAACAATAACTCGGATGAATATTTATATATTGATATTCAATTGGTTTCACTTTCTATTGAACATTTTAATATGGGATTAAACCTCGAAATAGCAGAGGTTAATGTAGAAATAAAGTTAATTCTTGGTAGAAAGAACAATTCACATTCTACAGATTTTAAAAAGTTATATTTTGCAAAGCTTACTCGGGTAGGAACTTTCTATTTAGAACACGCGAAATAAAATTGATAGATTTGGATTCTTTTAGCGAGATAAAACTGAAGGAAAGGAGCCGACTTATTTTTTATATAATAATAATAATATAATATAAATACCCGAAAAAGCTATTAACATTGTAAGAGAGCCAAATAAGTATTCCCACTCGTTTTTTTCACATTCTGAAAAACTAGTGATACACATGTTTGACATGAGTCTAAAATGACTGTGCCTACTAGGCTTTTTGTGTCTACAGTTCACGAAAAATCGACGGTGCCGCCGTGTCAACTAATGTACGATTCCCACCGAACGGCCGCGGCCCGGGCCGGATCGCCTGGCGCCGCGTCGCAGCCGACCGCGTTTCAATTAGGCAAAAGCCGGACGGAGCCGGTCACATGTGACGACAGTCGACCACAGCCCCACGTCCCCGAGGAGCCGACCGGCCGCAAGTACATTCAAATATGAAATTTAACGTCTATATTAAAGCTAGAAATTCCTTTGGCAACTTGTAAAATGCGCAAAGGCGCGCTCCGGACCGGCCCGGTCGGAGGGAATCATACAATACTCTGGTCTCTTCTAGCCTCGATGTCCCCTACCTGATGTACAATATCACAAAGGTTATTGATCGTACGGCTGAAAATGGTTTCTTAAATCAGAATTTTCCTTATCCCAGGCTAAACTTTGCTATCATAATCTCCATGGCACTTAGATTATTAGATATGAAATAGTTTTATTTGTGGCTATTTGTAGATTTTTTAACATTTTCACTATTGTAGGCACTATAAAGTGTTATTTTTGGTTAAAACCGACTTGACTGTTGCCAATGCCATTTCAATCGGCTTTTTGTCGTTCTTTCTGATAGTCCTGTAACTTGGTATCTTTTATTTTGTGATTTGAATAGGTACCTACTTTGTCGAAGTTTTTTTATTTAATAATGAATATTTGTTGTTACGCTTTTGAGTTAGGTACTTTGCGTTCTATACGAGTATGTAAGTATATTCTGCGAAATTTATAATAACACAAACTGTATACTAGAAATCAAATATGAATTTTCCGTGAAGAATACAGTTGCTATCAAATATATCGGAGCGAACAAGGTGTTCGCGAATGCCAGGGACTCGAATGAACTTTCAAGGCATTAGAGTGAAATGAAATGAAATATATTATTAATAACAATTATTACAGGTCGTGCAATATTGAGCGTTCAGTAGTGAATAGTGAATGTTCAGATAGTTTTAGCACCCTGAGGAGAACAGATATATAAATATACAGGGTGTTACAAAAATACCCGTAAAGTGGAAAGGGGGTTAAATGGTTCCTTATATAGAGCCAATAGTATATAAGGCATAGTAGCAATAGTATAATATTTGAAAACCGTAGTATCGCAGTATGACTTACCGCCAAAATCAATAAAAAAAGATTTTTTCATTTATGTGCCAACCCTATTACCATAATTAAAGACTAAATAACACAGAATGTATATTTTTACTTAATATCCGCGGAACGACATAGAGTCAGTAACAAAATGAACAGAAGCCGCTCAGATCGATATTACAAGTCAAAGAATATGTAAGACCTGACATAGGTACTATATGTTAGGTATTTTTCAACCAAAACTAACACTTATTTTTTCATAACCAAAAACAAATTCAACGGGGGGTCTACCATCAATAAATCTTTTCCGGTACAGTTCACGAGCACGATTTAAGTAACCATATTCGTGGCCTACGCATAACATCATATCGTAATATTCATAGTTAGAAAACATACCCATTTTCTCACTTTAGAAAGAATGTTGGTTAAAACCGAAATAATTGTAAGATATCGATTACAAGATTTGAAATTGTCAACAAAACGTTTTTTTTTCGATTTGATGTTTTTCCAAGCCATTATTTCCTCTTATTGAGTTTGCAAACCGTTTTGAATGAAAAACTTAAAATGCGGTAAAGAGTACACTCTGTTTAATAATCTATGATAACTTCGTTCTATGCAGTGACAGCTTACTAGGGTTGGCGATATTTTTCGCTTCGATAATTTATTACATTTTTACGGGGTTTTTTGTAATACGTTGTATATAATGGTGACTGGTGACTGTACAATCCATAACATTACTGTGTGAAAACATGAAGAAAACGATTTTTGCCGGAAATTACGCCTAGCTAGATCGAAGATAACCCTTGTAAATTCTTTTGGTGTAATATTTGGTGTATCTCATCGATATAGTTTGGAGAACCTATCGAAAAATAAAGAAATAAATTAAAATACCAATTTTACTCCTTCAATAAAAAAGAACAGGTTCCTCTCGTCTTAAGTAGATAGAATAGGTATACTTATGGTAATATTATGAAATAAAAAATAAAAAAAATATTTGTAGCCTTAATTTTACTCCAAGTATGAGTATCAGCAATCCAGTAGTTCGATTTATGTTTATCAACCTACAAAGCAACATAAAATTTTAATTTTAAGGATAGAAATAAATGCGAGCTTATTTGTACTTTATTATACCATACTAAGTTAATAACAACCAATCTCGTCGGGTCCATTTTTTGTACAATTAAATAATAGTTATTTACGATACAAGTGCCGAAAATATAAATTCGCAACGAGTGGTGATAAATTAAAACACGACCGAAGGGAGTGTTTTAAATCAACACGAGTTTCGAATTACCTATTCGCACGAGTATCGTACAACGTTTTACTGTACATATGATATGGCTCTTTAAAGTTTCGACATATGCATGAAAAGTGCCCTTTTCCGCACTAGTGTGTACTGTAAATCAAATCTATACCTATTAATTGTTCGTATAATTACTCCAGTAACTCGATCATACGCGACACTGTTTAGGAAGTTCCAATAAGTCGTGTAGGTAGTAAAAACGCGTTTATTTAGGAAATAATAAGGGTGATATTATTTTCCTGCATATACGACACCAATTCAATACAAAAGTGACGTTTCACGATAAAACGTCACGATCATATCCCTATGTGACGTCGCTTGCGAAGTAAGGTCCTGAAGTTTCCCGTGACGGTTGCTTTGTGGGTACCTACTTGCGGTTGCCCGTGACTTCGGGTATTCCATAATCTCAAACACATACGTGTAATACCTTTTACAGTACGTATGGTGCTACTTTCTCGCACTAGTGCGGAAAAGATCACTTTCCTTGCATATGTCAAAACTTTAAAGAGCTATATGTACAGTAAAACGTTGGTTGTACGATACACGTGCGAATAGGTAATTCGCAACTCGTGTCGATTTAAAACACTCCCTTCGGTCGTGTTTTCATTTATCACCACTCGTTGCGAATTTCCTATTTTCGGCACTTGTATCGTAAATAACTATTTCCTTTCTATAATGTCACAAATCGCACGATAAACATTATCCTTATAATGGGTAAATACTAATTTCAGAGTAAATAATGTTATTTTCAACGTAATTGTACAAACGTAAAAAGGCGCTTTTATTATGAATCTTTCTCCCAAAGGACGCGAGTCGATATATATAGGGTCGATATTATAATTTATTAAAGAAATTCGATACTATTTTCTAAACAACTTCATTCATATGGCACTACTTTTGTATATGTATGTGTATAAAAGCAGCCGAGGAAGATAAACGCTCTTAGAACATAATAATGTAGATTTCAAATAAAGGTAACATTTTCAGACTGACGGCATGAAGTGTCATAGTTTTGAACCTCGGTGAATTGCTGTTACAGTGTGAAAACAATTTTTTGTTTGAAACTGTCTAAATATAAATAAATCCGACGCTGGTAAAATTTGTGCCTACAGCAATACTTGTAAATCTTATCTTATTTAGGTGATTGGTGGACCCCAGGCTCCTTTAGGATGCAACTCAGAGAAAAGGGCTTAAGCAAGTGAAGTTTAAGATTAATAAAAGCGGCCAAGTGCGTGTCGGGCCACGCGCAGGGTAGGGTTCCGTAGTTGCCTGTCTGCTGTCACAGAATGCGGACTTAAAAGGGGCTTTTGGGGTTTATAGCTTCCCTCGTAAATAATCGTAAATATGATTATTTTTATAACACACCAATGTATAGGGTCGTTTCGCAGGTTACGCGACCACCTGAAGGACAAGGTTTTTTCTATTGAATATAACGTGCCATGAAAAAGCAACTCTACCGTCCACGGTAAAAGGTTCAAATTCCAATGACAATGTATATGCACCCGAAATTACTTAATTTCGGGTGCATATGTACATGCACTTGCATTTCTTACCAGTTAACTAGTTATGTCTACTACTCGTTAACTAGTTATGTCTACGTAACTGTGATAGTTTTCCTTTTAAATTCATTATATGTACTACTGCCACGAATTTTTTCACGTCCACAGTAGTAGCCATTTAGCCGGCAAGGAGGGACACAAAACTTGAACAAAAATTAGGGCTTGAAATCCCATTATCTCGCAAACGCATAACTGAGTTAAAAAATAGTTTTAAAAAACCCATAATAATTTTGAACAAGCTATCCAACGATACCCCACACGATCGCTTTAAAGAAAAAAAATACATCACCAATTTACATGTAGGGAGGTAACTTAAAAAAAAAAATTCAGGATTTTATTCTCCTGTTTTGTCGGCGTGATTGGTTTATATACCCACGCCGAAGACGGACAGACAGACAGACGGACGGACATGGCGAAACTATAAGGGTTCCTTGTTGACTACGGAACCCTAAAAATATAACGGACTGCTTTTTTAAACAATTAACTATTTTTGATGCCACTCCCATCAGGAATCTAATGACACCTCATTAAAAATCATGAACCCGTTTAAGCTGCAGAGCGTGCCGAGACAATCATCCTTCTGGCGCAGTCGAGTAATAACTTAAAATACTATAGGACAGTTTATAGTGAAGACTTTTTAGTATATCTCGAAAATCTTTCATTATCATTTCATTACTTTCCTTTTATCACATTCAATCAATTTGATTGTTTGTCAACACACGTCAATTATTTTCCTTATGTTGAAATGCTGAAATAAAATACCAACATTACGATGTACGAGGATATATTCCTGTTACTAACATTATTGAGTATAACAATTACATTGTCACGATTGTATATTTCCCACTGAGTAAAACTTCCATTCGATCACTGCCACTACGATATGAAGGAAATGGGTTAAGCCCAGAAACACACTTCACTATTAGTGTCCCGTTGTCACTCAATCTTCTTCGAAGAAGTAAATCAAATAAAACCAGTACGTAGGTTTTAGTGAAAGCGTTTTATTGAAAAGGACACTACGATCATAAAGCTACTCAATTTAATGTTAAGAATCACATATTGTAGGAAAAATTGGAGAATTTTAATAGCATGGTATTAGGCGCTATTAGTTCCTTAGGGTGTTGAGTCGTAATGAGCGGTTATAAGATTATCCCTGGGGATTTCTGGATGATCAATAGGATCTAATGTTGAGATACCGCGTAGAATTATTAATCAGCCGTGATCAATAAGGACACAAGCACAGGTGTAGGTAGTACAATCCTACGTGAATAACTAGATTTAATATAAAGCCATATTATCGCATTATTATGCGAGAGAGTTGATATTCATTGCAGTTATTTAAGTTTACTACCTCTTGACTTAACTGGAGAATGAACATTTATTATTAGTGCCCAATTATCAATACCATCACTGGTGTGTCCACGGAGAAAAGCGTACGAAACCATCGAATTGACGTCGTTGACGATTTACTCACATTTTAAACAAGTGACTCACTTCTCGGAAAGCTGACTCGTGAGTGGGGTAATTATTTTTTTACATTTTCGCACCGACCGAGTGACCGTTATTCTACTTCTCTTTACTACGAAATCTTTGGACACTCTCCAGAATGTCTAATAGAATAATTCATCCACCAACTTTCATTAACTGAAATTATGCAAATGTGTTTTCCAGTGAAACGTTTTGTTCTTTACAGAATTCGGAGAATCTTATGTAAGTTATCTGGCGCGGTGACCTACTTTGCAAATTTTGTTATTTGGTTAGTTTTAATGTGGTCTCGGACACAAAGCAACTCTCACTGGCTGAACAACACGGATTGTTGTCGCCAAGCGAAAATCACTGTCCCGTGAAGTGACACTCACAGCTCGCGTTTTTATGCAATTACCTAATTTACTTTATTATACTCAGTTCCTTTCGGATAAATTTAACTCGTTATTTCCTATTGGCGGAGGTGATTGTTGCAGCAAAAACTGTAATGACGAATTGCTACCACTTTATGTCCCACAGTCCAAGAATACATTTGGCTTTACAGAGCTAGTTGGATGTAGTTATAGACAGCCTTTATCTTATATCTGTCTTAGAGATAATTAACGTGCAGGCAATGACGTCAGTATCGGAGGACGAGACTACGACAATAACTGTATCACTACCCGAAATTGTCATTAGATATGAGCAAATGCGACCGTTTTACACACTAAATACTATTTGTCAGTTTAATCAGATTAATAGATGGGATTAAATTAAACCTCAAATTTGACTTCCTAACCTAAACCAATAGGGTATAACGTCACAAGGTTATAGAAAACTATGTCAAGTACACGTTAAGAATTTGAAACAAGATACAAATTTTGGTATGTCACGCTTAATGTTGGTTGATGGATTAGCCGACCGCTCAGCAACCGTATGCGATGGGACCAAAAATGTATGCGCTATCCGCCAGGCTTTTATCGTGTTGCCAGGCCACCTGCGTAGCTGTTAGAGTGATTTGATCCGTATCACCGCTATCCAACCTTATCATGTTTACGGCCATTGAAAAAGTACTAATTATCCATGATTACATATAAAAAAATATACTTGAAGAGAGGTTAAGAGTTCTTGAAACAAGATTTTATTAGGAAGATGGTAAATTATTTCGAAATAGCTTCCACCCGCGACTTCGTCTGCGAGGACCCGGGATAAAAATTTTCTGAGTTTTAATCCAGGCTAAACTATCTTCGTGCAAAATTTCATCTAAATCGGTTCTACCGTTTAAGCGTGAATGAGTAACAAACATCTAAACATCCAAAGATCTTTTAAACTTTCGCGTTTATACTCGTATAATAATATAATTAGTATATTATGAAATTATATATTTTGAGCCAAGCATTTTTTTTCTTTTGGTTCGAGAGAATCATCCTAACTCAAGAGGAAATCTTTTTAATTCGAGATATTGACTGTCTTCCTAATCTATTTCTTGATTCAAGTAATATTTTTTCTGTGTGTATCCTCGCTGAAACTCACAGAGCAGACACTAAAACTGCACACGTTTTAATTGCATCTAGATTAGAGCAGCCATGTCTCGTCGTACTACTTTAAACTGAAGCCATTCCAGTCAGAGCTCGTCAAATTTAATCAGAGAACCGCCTCTCGGCAATACGTACCCAAAGTAATGAAATTGTTTTGGAGAGAAAAGTAAGTGTCCGGGTGGCGTTTGTAGAATTCTGCGTCATTTAATTTCGTGATAAAAAGTTTTTGTAGCAGTTGTAGGTACTGATTTCACCTAGCGGTGCGTAGCGTGATATGATGACGACAGTCTAGACGTTTAGTACGAGGATACTCGGGACCGCAGAGCGTGGCTTCAGTATTGCCAAAGCGCTCCACGCTAATACACGCGTTGACCTACTATCGCGACAAACGTTACGCTCGTGCAGTGTACTCATACGCTATATAAGTCAACTAATTAGACACTTTGGATTAGTTTAAAGGTTTTCTTATTTTTTTATTGTGAAATGCGCGTGTGCGCCGAGAGACAATCGTTCCGTTGTGGAGCAACTCGTTGGTTGCGACGCCGTGCTGCTAGGATGGCGCACTCAGTGGAAATGTTGCATTTTCAGTTCAAACGGATGCTGAACAAGGAACTGAGCCACTTCTCCGAGTCCAGCAAGTCCGGAAACCAGATCTCGGAATACATCTGCTCCACTTTCTTGGGTAAGTTTTTCCTTTTCTTCCACTTTTTAGTTTACCGTTTACCACACTCAAGAGCAAAAAATGCCTACAATTTGTATCGAATTATTAGTACCGCTGTCGAGTTGAAATCAGAAATAGTCTTCAATGATAAATAAATTATGGAGTTGTAATCAAACTCCAAGGTGGGTAACTCACTGAATTCAATTCCATAGACGACTGGAAAGCCTTACTGCTAGAAATTTTAAGTTAAAAAATTACTGAATAGAAAAATATTTGACTTCAGAAATGAAATTTGTGTTAGACCAGCATAAAGTGAGGAATGCAAATGTTTCATCAT
This sequence comes from Epinotia demarniana, assembly GCA_945867215.1. Lineage (NCBI taxonomy): Eukaryota > Metazoa > Arthropoda > Insecta > Lepidoptera > Tortricidae > Epinotia > Epinotia demarniana. The sequence continues at coordinate 19,869,115 of OX244265.1, forward strand.
TGTTTATAAAAGGCGCATGAAACTGAAAAAGTTTTCACATATATGACTTACATTTTCTAAACACACGTAGGCACTTTCACTTATTGGTGAAAATGAGGGAGGATTCTGTGACAGGATGTATCAACAGTATCTGCTTTTCATTGTTATCTTTACAATGAATACAAAAGAAGAACGTAATTTTCAGCGCTTTCCAATATTCAATATTCAAGCATTACGTTGCAAAGCTCTGATATTAGGTACCTAAATTCTTAGCAGGCTTTTAGTGGAAAACATTTCCTCTAAGTATCAATCATACAGTCGGACGATTCAATAATATCCTAAACTGAATCACCCCACTCGATTTCAACTAAAGCTGATTCACGAAGCGAGCTGTTCCACTGAATAAAGGCCTTGTGCGAGCCTTGTGTGACGTCAACGGCGTGCCGCCCGCCCTAACAAGTGACGTGGTGGCCCCGCCTCATTTTAATAGATATACTACGGAACAAAAATATTCCTATTACTTAAATAATGGAACTTAAACGTACAAGCTTTTTAAAGTCCTTCACATCAAGCCTTTTCTAGACACCTACGAGTTTCAGTAGGTATCACATAGCCGAGATGCTCTGTGTAAATGATTGACCCAAGGTGGATGTTTATTCTGATTCCTTTAAAGCCGTAACGCCTTTCGATTCGTAACATGTTGACGATATATTATGATATCTAATCGGAAAAATGATTTATGCTATCTTATTGAAACGGATGGATGAGCACCGGGTGTTCAATATTCAACGAAGCTTGCTTCTTATCTGTTGTTCAGTCTAGCTAAAGCAAGGTACTTGTAGCATCTTAGTAGGTAGCATGATTGCGTTTATATATCTAAAGCAATTATGCAAGTGTGAATGCTTAATCATGAACTTAAGACCCCGGTGTCTTGTCGGTGGAATAATCGCCATTCTGTTCTTCTCTCTGCCACTGTTTAGCTCTATGATCCATAAACGCACGTCTGCTCTTCCCCTGCCTCTCTTTCCTTTTATCTTTCCTGCAATTATAGTTTTTTATGTAATTGGCATGTCGTATTAGGCTTTAATGTGATGCAGGTTATCCTTTGCAGTTATAGTAATACCAGCGTATAAGCAGCGTATTTTTAATGAGTTATCGTTCCTGACCGTGTGGTAAATTGCATGTAATGTAAATAAACATCGCTATCTATAGATAATGATGTTCTGATAACCTCTTATGCAGTCGTTTATGAAAACCTAACTGTAGTTTGGTTATACTAAAATGATGAAGAGGCAGTAGTAAAAAAGTTATATTCTATTGTTATATTAAAGGTCTTTGTTTAGCATGTAAACAACATACACTGAAACAACCGCACGATGATCCTAAATTACCGTGTTTATGTTAGAATACATCACTCTCTGTGCTATAGACAAGTATGTACTTGGCAGCGAAAATTGTTTTCCTAGCGCATAATCAAAACAAGTACGCATTCTTTCTTGAACATTATGTATCAAGTTTATACATTTACAGAGTAGCTTCAACAATAGTAGAGCGTTCAACGAACCGCATGTTGCTAAATAGCTGATAAGTGCACTCGTGCACAAGTGGTCTTTTATCTTTGAAGCTTCGCAAGCGTTAATATTTTAACAGTCAATTTTCGCGAACTGTTCCAACCCATTTCTTCTAAGCAAACACATACACTTACAAGACTACAAAGCACCAACTTTTTTCACTTGCTTTACCTATTCAACGGCACTCTGTTTGGTTTTAAAGAAACACTTAAGTCCCTATTAAAGGTTAAATAAATTCTAATGTTTCCCTTAGCACCCATTTAGTTCTTAGCGGACCGTAACGCTCCCAACTATTACCATTACTCTGCGGGGCCTTCGACGTTATGAATATTCAAGTGGAGTTTATTAGGAACATAAAATATGCAGGACATGGATATTTGAGTGGCTCAACGAGTCATTGAGGCAATTGTCTGTCGCTCGCGACGATCGATTAATTTATTTTGTCCGCTCTGTCCAGGCAAACTTTTCTCTTTGCGTTGGCACAAATTACTTACTTTGCAATCTGGAATATTTTGTTTTCTTCCTCATAACATAAACAAGGTGCGAATCTCGCCGGAACGTTATCGTCCGTACGGAAATAAAATTGTACTAAACCACACCCAGCGTGCGTAGAATTACGTTGCATTTTGATATTGCAATATCGTACGTGGTTGATTTTCAACAACGTTTTATGAGCAGAAATAAATTAGGCCAGAGTAGTAACAATTAAGATACTTGCTAATAAAATTATGTAGGGTATGGTGGTTGTAATCTAGATCTGCGTTTCTGATTACGTTAAAAATATATGTGGTAACCGTATTATGTTCGTTATGATTTTACGACGCCGTCCTATAAATGAAACGTGTTTTTATTCAACATACGTAATCGGTTACTATCCATCAATACGCCTTTGAGGTTTGAAATATTAATATTAATATTCTAGCCAAACTAAACAACACTAAGCCTTTCTCGGTCGAGAAAGTCAGAGCCAATAAATTGATCGATTGAATCAATTTTCCTTAAGATCCAATAAAATCCAGTCGATGCTAAATATAACTTTTATTGCGCTCCCATTTCTTATCATTATCACCTTAGATAAGAGAGATATTCGTGTATCTACATTTCGAAAGTTATCCTGTGAATAGTGTAAATATTTGCGTAGCTAGTATAGGTACCTTAGTAGTAAAACTGATAACAACTTGTGTATAATCCTAAGCGTTATTAATTATAAAAGCACGACTGGGCGTTTCTGACGTCATTATGTCGCGAATTGGGAGCTCGTTATATGCGTTAATCGATTACATAAGCCGTCGCAACACAGATCTGATTAGATCTGACTGAGTCAGATCAGCGTACCACCAACTCGTACCTACCTGTCTATTTTATCATCATCTCAGTCCAAAGTTCAACTTTCGTGAATATGGCTACTGAGTACAATTTTCTCATCTTAAATGGTTGTAATTTCTTGAATTATGCAACTCTCAGAGCAAAGTGGCCCCAGGATTATTTGACTGAATAGTGAACGATTTTACGTGAAATTCTATTAATGTAATTCATTAGGTCAATGCCATCATTGTTATATTTTTTGCAATATTGCAATAATTTATCGTGATATGGGAAATATGGCCAAAGCATTTATAAATATGACACATATTAACGGTACATTGTACAGAATGAATAGGTACTGTATAAATTTATTGCGTTATTTATATCGATTGATAAAGGTAGGCCACAATGACACACATGCTGTGACCTAGAACGATATTAATCAAATCTATCACTTCACATGTTCACCTACTTTCTTTCGTTAATAATACCAACGCCACCGCTTTAGGTATACCCTATTATACTACATATTACAATATTTAACCCGGCATTAATATTAGTCTACTTAGAACCTTTTTGTACCGTTACTCAAAAGCCCTTATAATTTTTTCATCAATTATAGTGCAACACATTTTATCGAGTACATCGCTTTAATTTTGTCACCAATTATAGCGTAACACATTTTATCGAGTATACAACCCCGAGCCGATGATGCGCATATGACTGATATAATAACTGGTACAATTACTACTATCTTATGATACTGTTGATACATTGTGGCACAAACAAAACAATCAACGATAAAACCCTTCAAGAGCAGCATGCTCGGAAGAAATTACAATGTTTTTATGATTTATTACCTTTGTTGGTGGTCAATTTTACGTGACTAAATTGCGTCTATTTATTGCAGATAAGCAACAAGAGATCGACCTGCCGTCGTTGCAAGTCGATGAAGCGACTGAGAGGATCAAAAAGAAGGAGAAGCCACACCATGGCGGCACAGCGACTACTATGTCCCAGGTTGGTGTCTCATACTGAGTTGTACACATATTTACAAGATTAATCATCGTCATTCTAGCGTTATTCCAGGTTGGGCCTAAAGGAGCCCGCGTTCCGAGCGACTGCCATGTGACCTTCCAACCCAGAGGGAAAACTAGATCTTACTGGGTTTGAACGGTTTCCTCACGATGTTTTCTTCACCGAAAAGCTAACGGTAAATATTCCGTACATATGTTCCCGAAAAACTCATTGGTACGAGCCGGGATTCGAACACAGGACCGCCGCTTGACAGCCGCATTCCTGAACCACTAGAGGCTATCGTAGCTTATATTTACAAGAAAAATAACGATGATAAATCATATAATGAATATTATTGCAATACTTACGTGATATTTCCTAATCTCGTTATTTATGTGGTGTCCATAGTATACCTACTAATTAGGTTATAATTACAATTATCTACTCGAGAGGTAAACATTCGCGGGTATTTTATTTACGTTCGCAATCCCAATGTTTTTTTCTCACTTAACTAACTATTACTAGTTTGTGACCCTGAACCAGCTACTATATAAATAGAGGTTGTACGTACTAGCGGCCCACTTGCGCGCATCCGTTGTCCTTGCACAATTGTAAATTGAACATTGCGTCTTTATTCGCAGATCACTGGCGTGAAGAGGACATTGACACACACAAATAGTTTCACCGGAGAACGCGTGCCGCGGCATGGTGTGGACACGCCCCACGAGGAGGAGCTTGGCAAGTGCCTGAGCGAGCTGGACCGCTGGGGTGTAGATATCTTCCGGATTGGAGACTTGTCATGCGGTCGGCCTCTCACTGCCGTCGCCTACGCTGTTTTCACTTCGAGGGAACTGCTTAATACACTACAGATCCCGGCACGAACGTTCCTCGCATTCGCAGTAACCCTCGAGGAGCACTACATCCGCGACAACCCTTTCCACAACTCGATGCACGCAGCTGACGTCACGCAGTCCACTAATGTGCTCCTCAACACGCCGGCCCTCGACGCCGTGTTTACGCCTATCGAAGTGTGCGCAGCCCTCTTCGCCGCGTGCGTCCACGACGTTGACCACCCTGGCCTCACCAACCAATACCTAGTCAACTCCAGTTCGGAACTCGCCCTTATGTACAATGACGAGTCAGTCCTAGAAAACCATCACCTCGCCGTCGCGTTTAAGTTATTACAGAACGACGGTTGTGACATATTTATTAATCTTCACAAGAAGCAGAGGCAGACGCTTAGGAAGATGGTTATAGATATGGTGCTTTCGACAGACATGTCGAAACACATGAGCCTCCTTGCCGACCTGAAAACGATGGTGGAAACTAAGAAAGTGGCTGGTAGTGGCGTGTTGTTGCTGGACAATTACACGGACAGAATACAGGTGTTAGAGAATCTCGTACATTGTGCCGATCTGAGCAATCCCACGAAGCCTCTACCTCTTTACAAGAGGTGGGTTGCGCTGCTTATGGAGGAATTCTTCCAACAGGGTGATCGGGAAAGAGAGAACGGAATGGATATCAGTCCTATGTGTGATAGGCACAATTCTACAATAGAGAAGACTCAGGTCGGGTTTATAGACTACATTGTACATCCACTTTGGGAGACATGGGCAGACCTTGTGCACCCCGATGCACAAGACATCCTCGATACGTTGGAGGAGAACCGAGACTACTACCAGAGCATGATCCCACCTTCGCCGCCACCCGCGCCTGCATCACATTCAATACCTGATGATGACCGCCCAGAACAAATCCGCTTTCAAGTGAGTATACAATTTTCATGGACATAATAACATCTCGCAACTTTTAACGTCTTTTTTGAGTTAATAATTTTAAGGAATCATTTAATATATTACAGAGGAATACGTTAAGGAAATAAAAACCGACCAACTTGAGAAATGAAAATCATTTGTATAATGTTGTTTTATTTTGCCAACAGGTAACACTGGAAGAAGGTGAAGGATCAGAAGACTGCGAAGGCGAGGGCGATGGTGGGATGTGACGGAAACTACTGGGAATCTGTAAGAAACTCTCTGAGAAGATGCAGGTCTGGTGGAAGCTCTGGCAGTAGCGAGAGAGAATGAACGGGGCCGCAGAGCGAAGCGCCCGACCCGGCGGCGTGGCGGTCTTCTGTCGGATTGGATAATAATAATGTAAACACTTGTTGACGCTTACGTCGAAATGGAACGATCTCCGGGTCCATCGTAACATTTCGACCATGATTATTTATATGTGATTATTATGCAATGTTAATTAGAGTTACCTAACGACTAAATAATATGTCCCTCCAATGACTGTATCATTCGATCGTCTAGTGTTTTTACTGTTGTTTCGTTTTGTCTAACCAAAGATGTGTAAAGTTCAATCCCTAAGTTTAACAGAAACGTTCAGATCCCCTGTAAGTAGTTTCGGTTGGTATAAAGTTGGTATAAAGTAAGTAGTTATAATCGTCGCCTCGCCCGACGAGAAGCGACTAAGTTAGGACATTGAAAACGCTTATTAATTGGTATGAAAGGGTAATTTATATTGTCATATCATCCACGTTTCTCATATTTAATACGGGTTTGCGATAATGATGTTATTCACCAAAATATATTAACGTAAAAGGTAACTATCGTAAATAATAATCTATTTTAAGGTAAATTTTAAAAATTGCCTTTCGGAGTTGTTGTTGTGTCTTTTTCTGGATATTTGATATTCGGCCTGCCCGCACGGACGGTGGCGGCCGCCGTAATATTCGGCCTGCCCGCACGGACGGTGGCGGCCGCTGTAATCACACCTACTAGCACCTCATTTCTTGTAAGGATCGCAGGCGATACCTATTGATTTTTCTTTTAGCATAATGTATTTTATGTGAATTAGGTATTTTACCCCTTTTACCCATAATGTTAGTCATGAATCTTATGGTAAAAGTTTTCTGTAAGTATGCAACTAACGGCTTGAAGTGTTTGATTAAAATGTTAAATACATACTAACAAGAGTGGTTTGCGACTAAGTTTTCTCTCGAATTATCAGTACAAGTGTTTCAGAAGTAATTAACTAAGTGTGTAACGGTAGCGGCGAAGGCCGGGTCTTGCAATAGTACATGCTAAGTCTGTCCTAACTTCAGGCACTTTCATTCACTTCGCACAACAATCATACCTACTTTAAGTTTGCATATAAATAATCTCTGTGTACTTCAAATTCATCCGCATTAAGAAAGTATTTTCTGAGCGCAAGCAGCTACATTACGGAAGGCGACAGGAATTTAATACTTTCTCAACGCATATGAAATCTGTCTTTCAATACACGTATAATTAATGTTGCATCGTCTGCAGATCTGACTTGAACGTTATTCGTAAGCCGGCGTAGCCACATATAAGTAATGTGTACATTGTTGTTAGCCACAGTATCCTCGTCATAGAAGTCTACCTACGATTATAACTCTCAGCATTTCAAACACGGGGGTGCGATTACTTAATCAAGTGTACAATACCTTTAAGGATGTCTGTTTGCCATTATACCCATGTTAATGTAAATTCTATTAGTTTATTTACAATTACGAGCTGGTCTCTATACTTTCATGTACTCAAAAGATATTTTGATTAATTATTTAGTTCCTCGCACTTTGTTTTATTCTTCCTAGTATCTCAGTACGAGTATTATTATATTTTATAAAATGCAGGTCATTTTCTCACCCATCATTCATCAGAGTCAAGAATGAAGGTCCAATGTACATTATTTTCGTAGATAAATTGAGATTTACGGCGATCAGAAAGTTTATGAAATTTCTTATGCGATATCGCCGAGATGTCTTCGAAATGTCTGATTTTGGAAGTGCATAGTTTAGGATCACACTCTTATAAGAAAAAAATAAAACGCTTAAAACTACTTGTGTGTTAAAATAGAAAGATTACGCTTAGAACCATTTGTTTTCTAATGTACCTATGTATTTGTAACAAAATTGTGTTGATTAAAATGTTCGTACTACCAGTAGATCTGTGTATAATGTACGTACCCAATCTTGCGTAGTTCGACTCGTAAAACATAGCAAAGGATTATAAACCTACTGAACAAATAAACTTTTTTGAAATGTTAAAATATTGTATACTTAATACTTTATTCTTATCGGAAGCTCTTGTATGTTAGACTCGATACGCTTATATGCATGGGACTCGAATTTTTGTAGATACTTTACAAAGAGTCTATAGTCTTATGGTATACCCCCGAACAAATGTTTATGTACTCGCCTCCCATACTAAATGTGGCAGTAGGTGCTCTTGTGTGTTTTACTGTAACTACGGTTAAGATTGGATAATACCTAGATAAAAATATTATTAATAACAAGTTAAAGTGTGCAATGCTGGTCATTTGCATAACTTATTATTTATGTTTAAAATAAAAAATAGCTTGTAATAGTTTAAATGACTATTTGAGTTGAACTAAAGAATATTAATGTATTTAGAATAAAAAGATATGGGAGAAAACTCAAACGTGGTTTCATTGATATTTAACATTCGTGGCGCAAAAAGTTCCTGAAAAAAAGTGTCTCAACAAATAATGTGGTCTCAAGGGAGCAAAATGAAAAAAAATACGGCGCGGGCGGTAAGTAGGTATAGATTCCTGAGTGAACCGGAAGATTCTTCAATAGAATTCTGAACGAAGCGAGGGATTGTAAAGTAGAATCTATTGAGCGTAACGAGGGATTCAAGTGTTTACTCCCAAGACGGAAATTATTTTGCTACCGAGTGACACATACTGCTTTTCAGACTTTCTATGAGGTATAAATCCTTCATGTGAGCAACTATGACTTTTTTCTGAATAGCAGGATCAGGAAGGAAAAGTGAGTCGCTTAACTTCAAACTCGCGTAAATCCAACTCTGTATTTTGGTATAAAATAAAGGGGTAAAAAACTAGTTTTGATACAATTTTATCGGTTAAGTATATTTCCTCGTGGTTTCAGAGAAAAATACAGTTAAATCATAATATTTTATCAAAATAATATAAAGATTTTTTCCAAATGTGGGTAAGTCCAAACCAATCTGCGAAAGATATGGCTGTCAGTTGACGTAAACTATACAAATCCACACCGAGTTTTTTTAAAGATAGATAATTTGTAATCTATTATATATGAAATGAAGGTAAATCCAAGTTATTTTCTTTCCGTAATGATGGCTTGATAACAGGTTTTTACTGACATAAGTATTGTGCCTATATCGCCAAGAATTTCCAGCGGCGTACCTACATTCTATTTATCACTTTTCTATTCACCGCGAGTCAACATGTTTGATAATAACAATAACCAAACATGCATTAACAATGTTTACAAATATTTGTGAGATAACCGTAATATTATAAAATACGCGTGTTTAGTAATACCCAGGATAATAGAGGTACCTACGCGACGAGCGAATGTGTTGAAAAACTCATTATTTCCAACTGCGCAATAAGCTAGATTAAGTCGTTAAATCATCGTATAGACAAATAAAACTGATAGCACAAATTAACTCGTATAATTAAAGACGTGTAATTACGAAACTATCTCCGGATTATACAAATAATTCGATTAATGATCATTATTGACTAGCGATTATTATAATTATATCGAGATATACCTACTTATTTATCACATGATGGCAGATAATCACAAGGTCTATGGAAGTTATAAGTAATTTGCACGGGTCTGTCGACTGAATATATTTAATTAGGTTCGGTTTCGTCTCCCACAAGGTGGACTGATGACGTGATAAAGGTTGCGGGAGTCCGCTGTAGGTGGCGCCGTACCGATCATCCTGGCCCTCTGTGGGGGAGGCCAGTGTCCAGCAGTGTCGTCTTTCGGCTGATAGGATGATGATGATGAGGTTCGGTTTAGTAATTGTCGAGCAAGCTTTATAGCTCAGACAAAGAAAACACACTTTATTTTTCAATAAGCGCAGCGGGCCTCTAAGGTGGTTGCCATATTTTTATCACTTATCGTTGTGGATGAGACATCCGTCACTCTCGCACTCGAATACTTCTCAGAACGTGACGGATGTCCTATCGACAGCGAAAAGTGATACAATGTCGACCATGCTGCTGCTGGGCGCTCACAAAGAGTAAAGTAAGTATGGCGCTCAGCTCTAGACTTGGCTAAAATGCAGTGAAGTGAAGTTAAACCATCTCGCCACCACTAGGCCGCTTAAGGCCTGCCACACACTGGCGCGGCCTGCGGTGGCGAACAATAGTAGTACCTAAATTTGACAGCAGCGGACAAGTTTACTATTGTCCGCCGCGGCCAGGCCGCATATAGAAAAGTACTCTGTGCAGGCCGCGTCAGTGTGATGCTTGATCTATTGCGCATCCCATCAGCGGGACTAGCACGCCGAAACACAACAGGAGTCGAGAAAATCTACCCTTCTCTTTCTAATTCTCATAGCGTGGGTGAGATAGGAGTCGGCTTAGTCGGTTCGCACACTACGTGACTTGGCAGCTAGTTATGCTGGGCGTACTGAGATATTCTAAAACCATGCAACGCCAATCACGACACACGCGCCCTTAAAGCATTAAACCAACCGGAGTGGAAATTGACAGGCGTTCCCCTCTGCCAAATACGTATGACCAGTGTTCATACGTATTGTATGGGCTGACGTTTATCTGACGTAGCTATTTTCACGTTCCGCATACATTTGACGTTCCCCTCCCCCGCAAAAATCGCCAGACTTTTTATGTGTAGAAAATGACACATGTGACCACTCCTGTTGGTGTAATGCTCTAAGCACGCGCCAGAGCACTATAGGCGCTTTTTGCTATTTAGTTGCGTTCCTCTACATAGGTACAAGGAAAACCACGGAATCGGCTACGAGCGTAGCGCGTAACGATTCTTGGCAGTGAATGTGTTAAGCTGCTACCGACTACGGCGTAGCGCTAGTAGCAAATCGTGGCGGGTTTTATTGTGATCCTGTAGTGGACACACACTTTTTCCAGTGCTCCCGATTCTGAGCAGATGATTGACGCAAGGAAATATCCCTTTTAATGATTTTATGTAGCATATAATTTACTGATTATACTTTCTTTGCTACGGCGTAGCAATGAGTATATAATGCTAAAGCCGACCCAGATCTCTCTCGGTCTCGGCAAAAAAGCGCCGAGAATTTCGCTGCTTCTGACACGTAATAGGTCGATACCTACGTGTCAGAAAAGCACCGATATTCTCCGATTCCTGCACGCAGTCCTGCCGGTATTGGCCCGTGTATATATATGCCCGTGTAGTATGGCCGTTATGAAGCAAGTTAAATATCTAAGTATGTTAAATAAATGTCGGGAACACGGCGGCCAGCCAAATCCAGGGCACTCCATACTAGATTTTCTGTGACCTTGCAAGGCAGTCCTGCTGATTTCGCTCGTGTAGCGTCGCCTTTATAATCTTGTTCTTGTTTTGTGCAAAGAGTACTATGAATAAAAACACCTTGTATAGAGATAAAAACGTCAGTCAAGAAAATGCGTGCTGAGCGCTATCTAGCGCATCGTTTCGGTACCAGCTCAAGCGTTAAGTATTGACGTTTACAGTTTATATAATATGCATAAATTTTTATATCCTTTTTTTATCTGAAATTTGGAACCCTCGCATTTTGATTGCGCTTACTTAACACAAAATTCCAATTCAAGATACTGTTTAATTTATGAGGCCTGAATAGCTTGAATGATTTTTTTAGGATTAAACTGAAAATAATAAAAACTAAATGACGGAAGTTTGGGAAGCAACGTTCCATTTAATGTAAAATTCTCTAAACGTAATTTCAAAGTTCTGTTTTAATAATAAGTATCTATAAATAGTATGTTTGTGCAAATATGCGAGTGCAAGAGGGACAAATGCTTTATGTCCGACATAAAACTTAGTGTGCTAGGGGGTGAGCAGTCCAACATGCCTCCAGACAAAAGCAATTAGTCAGATTCTGATAAATTGGGGCTGGACAAGTTTAGATCCCATCCAGTGTCATGGGGCATATTATGAACCTAGAATACTCTGGACAGGCAGCGAGCTGGTAGCATACAATCCTCAATAAGTTTGACAGTTTTTTCACTTTTTTTATTTGCCACAACTGATTTAGTATGAAGTTGTTGCACATAAACCATTACCCGTCCAAATTAAGTAGGTTGTTTATGGCAAGTCCTCAGCCATTTTAAGACCCATTTTAAGGCCGTGTGGCATCAGCAGCAAAATTAAAAATATATACTAAAGAATATTGTATTCATATTTTACACTGTAATTTTGTATTTTTTTTTAAACCGGTGTTTTGCAAATACAATTTCATTCAGTGTGGGCAGTTAACAGACATATAACCACGAATTTCGAAATCCAAAGTTCGGGTATTTCCATCTCTATCGCACTCACATTACTCATGTGACGGGGATGCATGTATACGAGCTTCGAGATTCGATTTTCGTGGTACTCGTAGCACCACAGTACGAAAGCGAAAATTGCTGCATTCAAACGGTCCGGTACGGTGTCTATCATGAGACGTGTCGCGACTGCTCGCGATGTTTCATATAAACAAAGACAAGAACACTATTTGACAACCTAACCTTCTTGTAATGATTTCCGCGCTTTTGTCTACGGTAAGACATTTGAATTAACCATTTTTTCATAACTAAGATTTTTCGTGCTTATGTCACTAATGATCTTCAAGTCGGCATATTAGATTCAGTGGTTTGGTGAGATCACGAAGAGCCGATAGTCTTCATAACATCTAATCAAAGCTAAGTGGTGTTTAATAAAAGATTGATATCTCGGAAGTGCTAGCCAGTGGTTTTTGATATAATGTTGGCCTCCGAGATATGCCCTCACTTCTACGTATTGATACTCGTATACATGGATAGAATGGTGAGAACCATAATAATATCTTTGGCCAACTGGAGAGGTCTAATGTGCTTGCGCAGCACAGATTCTAATTCCTCACGCCACAGCTGATGGGATAAGGCGTGAGGTCATCAACCGCTAGACCAGGGTGTAGGTAAGGTGGAATTCTCGGTCATGAAGTTGGCCTATCCCGTAAGTTGTGTGTTCATTGGGATGTTGGTGAGGTCCACCATACTGGTCGGCAGTGGTACCTTAGGTAAGGTGGAATTCTCGGTCATGAAGTTGGCCTACCCGTAAGGTGTATATTCATTGGGTGTTGGTGAGGTTCCACCATTATAATGTTGTATATGTGTATACGAGAATGATCTCCTGTGTGTGGTATATTGCCGGAGACATCAGTGGTTTGGTACTAGAAGTGGTGGGCATAGTGACATGAAGTCATAAATTCATCTTTAAACAGGTCGTGAGATGTGACATCACAGCCGTGTCCTGACTGCGCCTGAGCCATGGTGGGCTGGAGATGAGGTGTCAGTCCTTGAGGATCCATGTTCAAGGTATGAGTCATGTTGCAGTTGCTAAGAATCGACACATCATCGTTTATATAGATATGGCAATCTCAAATAATGCGAAGCAGAGATAACATTTAATATGATACTGGAATCAGTCGTAAAATAGACCTAATTATAGAGCACGGGCAATTTATACCATTTTATGATCGCCCGCAACACACTTCGACCCGACCGGCTAGCAACCTGTCACTGCGATATCACATTTTGTCGATCTTTTATACCCACATTTATGCTAAAAGTGGCGCTGGAACATAAGTTTCATGTGCTCTGCCTACCCCTTTTAGGGATAAAGGCGTGATTGTATGTATGTATGTTATGATCGCCGTCGGAACCCCGCGGCGGCGACAAGACGGCCGTGCCCTCGATTTACATAGAATGCACTGGACAGGCTATGGTAATATAATACCACGTGCGAGCGAGCTGGTAGCATACAAATCTCTATAAGTGTGACAGAAAGGGAAATATCATTCATTGTCCTTGTCATAGTTCCACTTTTTTTTATTTGCCAACTGATTTAGTATGAAGTTGTGGCACATAAACCATTACCCTTCCAAATTAAGTAGGTTGTTAATGGCAAGTCATCAGCCATATTAAGATCAGTTCTTTATTTAGCTGCATAGGTGCCTTTCCGTCACTCACTGTGGCATCATGTACAGCCTGTCCAGAGTATTCTAGGTTCATGCTTTGACCCCATACTCAAGTCAGCCCCGCTGCCGCTTCCGCTTTAGACTGCCATCTGACGAGTCATAACGGAAACCTACGAAAGGTCTACTTAAACACGCGGCGATTTTGACGTTTATAAGGATTATGAGGCACTGAAAACATACCGTGGTTACTGGTTTTGTGTTATCTGTGGCTGGCTCCTCTCTGCTCGCGATGCGGCGTCAGTGATAACTGATAAACAAAAAATAGGCTAAAATTTACTAAAAATCTAAACTATCTTATTTCAATCATGGTGAAGCTAACAACAGAGCTCATACAGAATTCCATGCAGTATATGAATCCCTGCAGAGATCGCGAATTGGATTTGAGAGGTTAGAATTTTGAAACGTATTCAAACATAACCTAAATTATTGTTTAGTTCTGCCTGTTATAGTAAGGGTCGTATTCCACTTGTCCAAGATCTTTGTTCAATGTGTATGCGTCTCGCATTTTGCTGAAAGAGTGAGTGAGACGCAACATTATTTGTCGATTGTGTATAACTTTTGTGCCGGATTTCATCTTGTCTATTTACAGGGTACAAAATACCTCAAATAGAAAATCTGGGGGCAACACTTGACCAGTTTGACACCATCGATTTCTCAGACAATGATGTCAGAAAGTTAGATGGATTCCCATTATTAAAACGGTTGAAATGCATCCTATTGAACAACAACAGAATTGTGTAAGTATCATAACTTGTACAAGAGATCTAATACTGTATTCAAGGTACTTTAAAGGGCGAGAGTTCAGCGGTGTTGGAATGACGAAGACAATAGAAATTTTACCTTGTTTTATTCACTGCATAGGAAGAGGTACAAGAGTTTCAAGATCTGGAGTCCAAGGCCTTGAACGGCTTGACATCTTATTTTTTTTTTCTAATAACATTAGCAGTATATAACCAATATTGTAGAGGTTAAATATACTGTAGATTCTACAGTATCATCAGGACACATTTGAACCATGTTTATAAAATGACGTTGTTTCCACTGATCTTACTGTGCTTCAGGCGGATTGGTGAATCATTGGAGCAATATTTGCCAAATTTGGACACTCTGATACTGACTAGCAACAACATAACAGAACTTGGAGATTTGGATCCACTAGCAACACTGCCAAAACTGAAATCACTGTCGCTTATGAACAATCCGGTGGCAAATAAACAACACTACAGGTGAGAAAACTCATTATGTTATGACCTTATTGAAATTGATTCATGAAGTGCATGTCCAAAGGTAATTTGAATGCTATAGCATGCATGTCTGCAAACATGTTATCCCAACTATTTATCTGTCAGTAGAATTCACATCACATCATGTTATACCAACTTTAAAATTCTGACTGACTAACTGATCTCTACCGACTGCCATTAGCCTTTCTCATTTTAAATGGTGTGTGTAATATCCATCACTTTATTTTCCAGAGCATACATGGCATTTAAAATGCCAGAGCTAAGGTTACTTGATTTCCGAAAAATCAAACAGAAAGAAAGAGATGATGCCAATGTGTTGTTCAAGAGCAAGAAAGGGAAAGAGATGCAGAAGGAAATTAGTAGGAAGGCAAAGACATTTGTCCCTGGAGGCAACATGCCTGACTCCAAAGTTGCTAGTGAGTTCATAGATATTTGTCTCCAAATGGCAAAAAACGGAACCCTTATGGATTCCTCATGTCTGTCTGTCTGTCTGTCTGTCTGTCCGTCCGTATGTCACAGGCATTTTACTCGAAACTATTAGGTGTAATTGAGTAAAACTGAGGATAGGTGTATTTTGTTAGCCCCTACATAGTTTTGTAATTAAATTACAAAAAAATATTTTTTTAGGGGGGCACTCCATACATGAAACTGAAAGTCAAAAAAAATATATATATAAAAAGGCCAAATGTTATAAATAGGCCTTTCAAAATAAATATAAGTTTTCTCAGCAATTTTTTTGATTAAGTGAATAGAGTCGGAGATAATCGCCCCGAAAGTCACTAAAATTGTGTCCCCCTCTAATTTTTGAACCGTGTATTTTAAAAATATGAAAAAAGTCATGGACCATGGGGCTTATATTAAATTATTATTAAATTCTTTCAGAAAAAGATCGGTTCAAAGGTTTTCGAGATATTTCTAAAAAACTGCCTTCCTTAAAGAAAAGGATGTAAGTGCCGTAAGATTTCAGTAACGATACGACCTTTTTAATAGGCACGAAACCCTTCGTTGTGCGTGGTCCGACACGCACTTGGCCGCTTTTTTATTAATGATGGCAATTGGCAAACATCTGGTATCCTTAGACCTTGTGTTGAGGTTGTTCAGATTGCTAAGTTCTTTTCCACAAAATGTATACTTTACAACGATTTGAAATTTCCTCACAGTAGGCGTGAAAAGCACTCAACTCACTTGCCTACTTTCTAGTGTCTACATTTCTACAACAATGTACCATAAGTTGTAAAACTAGGAATTTGTCCACTATAAAATGTAGTGTAATGTGATCCAAAGCAGCCTATGCCCAGCAGTGTGATGTAAATAAAATGATATTTCAACTCCCTTTTACATACATAGATTCACGCCTATATTCCCAAAACCGATGTTCCAGTCCCACTAGCATAAACGTGGGTATAAAAGTTTGGTCAAATATGATATCGCAGTGATAAACCTATCACTGCCCATCGCCCACAACACACTTCAACACTGCTCCCTAAGGTAGGGCGCGCACTAGGAACTCCCATATGTTTTATGGCTACCGCAGCCGGGCAGTCTGCGCACTAGTGCGCCCAGGCTTAGTCGACTTTTACTACACCCACTAGAAGAAAGGGAGTGGTGAAATTATAAAAACACCAAACGGGAGGACCATTTTCAACTTAACATTTACGAATTTCAGATCTCAATCCACAAGAGATCCAGAAAATCCGCGAGGCTATCAAGAACGCGTCCTCCTTGCTGGAGGTGGAGAAGCTAACGAGAATGTTGCAGTCTGGCCAGATTCCGGGCCAGAAACCATTACAAGTGCAACCAACAAATGGCCAGCGTAAGACGTCATTTTATTGTTGTTATGCAATTATATATTAATCTTAAATCTGTTTAGGATCCGGAACATTGTTTATTCGCCTGTTTGCATTTATTTCAAGAAGATCCCCCGATTAGGTTACAAATGTGAAACGTATTTACGTTTGTGGCTTGGCCGCGGTACGTCACACGTGGGAAGTTATTGAATGAGAGGCCATTTGAGCATCCCACAACATAATGTTTTTTTGCTAAAAAAAGGCGTAAAATCCCTTTACACATAGTAAGAATGTGCATGTGGAAAGCAAGCATTTAAATCAATCCAACAATTTAGATTTGAGATTAATATTTTATGCGTAGTACCTCACCAACAACAATTTACAACTTATAATAAAAGCGGAAGTCTCTTTCTAATGCGAGGAGTTGAAAAGAGGTTTTCGCTTGTAATATGAGTTACAAGTTATGCAATAGGCCCCCAATATAAAATGCGAAATGATTAAGTCATGTAATGTTCATATCACATGAATACCTACTTATCTCACTTGGCTTGAATTTTATTCCATGCTATGTATCATTTGTTTAATTGTAATAGATAATGCATTTTATTACAATAAAATGAAACCCAATAACATTTTCACAGGAGATCTACATCAAAAAGTGGTTCCCGGATGATCGAGAACAGATTCCTGTGATTGCAGGATGGTGCCTCACAATTCAAACTGTTTCAATTGTTTTTAACCCTTTCAACAGCATTAGTGATTTAAGAACGTCTCACACGCTAAGATGTTAGGCTTTCCCCATTTGTTCTCATGAACTGAACTAGTCACTGGACGCACTATTGGCATACCTAGTTCACTTACGACCGCGGGGTAGCGGCAAGTGCAAATAGTCCAACCCCTTTGCTTGCTACTACAGAGTCAAAATAAACCTCACTTGCAGACATGAAGGTTAATTTGACAGTTTGTTTCATAACAAGTCGTTCTTGACGCTGTATTGAGACGACAACACGAGTGACAGTGATATATCATAGAATTGAAAGGGTTTAAAGGGGAAAGGGGTTTTAAGGGGAAAGTTTTCAATGCTATACTGATGAATCATATTATTTTTACATTCTCATCATTTTCAACGCATGCAGTGTTGATCAAGTTTCATCTCGATTGGTTCTGAGTACCAAATGCTATTTGACAACGAAATTATTTTGATTTTATGGTTGTCCTGCAAATTTTCTAGAAGACTATTTCAAAAAAGCTAGTATGTCGAAATTGTATAATATCGGATTTTTTTTTCCACTCAGAAATCTCGAGCGCTTTCGACCTTATAGGACAAAAAATGACCCAAAAGTTTTTTTCCAATTATGTTCCCATTTACTTTGTAACACAATAAGAAAGTTCAAAAATGTCTGTAAATTTTGGGGCACTGTTTTTCTCCTGTAGGGATGGAAAGAGATCGTGAATCTGAGTAGATATAACAAAAAAAGTCGCAGAAAATGTCGTAAAAAATGTATTGGCATTTTTGTAATTAAATTATTGGAAACTTTAGAAAGCAATTCCTTGCAATAAATAAAATCTGAATGTCTTTGGCAAAAGTGTAATTTACTACGATTTTGCACTAGGTCATCTGGATGATGTAAGTAGGTAAAAAAAGATCCCTAGGTACTGAGATATATTATTTACAAGCCCTAATGATGATTTTCTTTTATTTCAGAGGAAGACGAAGAAGAAATGGAGACTGACACGAATGGCCTCTGAGAATGCGAAACAATTTCCTTATGTTAAGAACAGATACATTTTTTTCCTTTATTATTATGTACTTGAGTGTCGTTGAGCTGATAAGAACATACTACAAGAGCGTTGCTTTTAAGGTGGATACTACACAATATACCTTATTTGGCAAAAGAACAGATACACACTTTCTTATTAGCGAGACGGTTTTTAAATAAATCGAAGATAAAAGTAATCAATTTGTTTTATTTAAAATTAATTTTAGTTACATTGTCACTTTAGTTAATATAAATTGGTATTCGATTGATTCTTATGCTTAAGCGTAACCTGCGCGCACTATTATCAAACACTAACAAAATTATATCAGCCTAGAAAGCTACGTCGATATTAAAATGAATTTGAATTATACAGTCATACAAATTACAAACAGCTTTGATTTAGGGCTGGTTTTCTGCAACGGACACATACATTTTGGCGTCATTCGCGGATAAACCTACGCATTGTATTGATTGCGGCCTGACCTCAGAATTCCTTAGTAATTTCATACAACAACTCATCGTCACCAGCGTCGAGTAAAACTGTATAGACCATAGGCAGAATAACCCGCCTTCCTATGAGTTCTTGCACTGCAGGCCGCTTCGTGGGTAATAACGAAAGCATAGAGTCTATCAAATCTTGTACACCCCGGTCGTACATCGTCAAGTCTATGGGGTGCACGCTCGAGCTCGTAATGGCCTTTACCAAGCCCACTAGTGTCTGGAAAATAGGAACCAAATAAAAATAGTTATTTACGATAGGTACAAGTGCCGAAAATAGGAAATTACCTATTCGCACGTGTATCGTACAACGTTTTACTGTACATATGGCTCTTTAAAGTTTCGACATATGCACGAAAAGTGCTCTTTTAGCACCATATGTACTGTAAAAACAGTTTTTAGCTCCTTACATAGTTTCTTCAATGTAAACAGTAATCGCTTTTGTACCATGACAGTGGCAAACAAGCATTCGGGCCACCTAAGCGGATCCGTAACAGCCTATGGACGCATCCGAATCCAGATATTAGAAGAGTGAGAGCGCGAGCGTGACCGACCTTTTATTGATTGGAAGAGTCATTTTTACATCACTCCAGCTCGTAAAGCAGCTATTTAAAAATTGGCGCCAGCTACTCGAACCCAACATAAAATTATATCACTACTTGGCCCTTCCTCCCAAGAGATTCGTTAACCTCACGGGCGGTAATAAAGAATGCCATTTGTCACCCTTGCTTGCGGCTCCGGAAATCGCAATAATCGTAATCGAATCACAGTATCA
The DNA here is from genome assembly GCA_945867215.1 of Epinotia demarniana. Classification (NCBI taxonomy): domain Eukaryota; kingdom Metazoa; phylum Arthropoda; class Insecta; order Lepidoptera; family Tortricidae; genus Epinotia; species Epinotia demarniana. The sequence goes on from OX244265.1 coordinate 19,889,085, forward strand.
TTTTTTTTTAATTTAACGCTGTAGGTAGGTACATTGTTCACTATAAAGGTTTGTGTGTAAGGCCTGCAACACACTGGCGCGGCCTGCGGTGTCGGACAATAGTATCAGTGTGTGGCAGACCTATGCAGGCTTAACTACATGTCGCACGTATAGTGAAGTAAAGCGAGACAACGTTACCTCTGATTCAAAGGGTCTTTTATGAGTGCACATTTCGTATAACAAACAGCCCAGTGCCCACACATCGCTTTTAGTATCATAAGGTTTTCCTTCGCATAGCTCTGGTGCCAAGTAATATGGAGTACCTATAACCGTTGAAGTTTTCTTTGCCCTAAAAAATAAAGATATGTAATCATAATTCATAATAGTAGAGACATCTTTTGTCAAGTAGAAAAACCACGCATTGCTTTTCTCGGTTACTTACGAAGCCAACATCTTCGAAATCCCAAAGTCACCTATTTTGACTAGAATTCCATGTTTGCCTGTTAAAAGGATGTTCTCGGCTTTCAAATCTCTATGAATTACATTGAGATTGTGTATATAATTCACGCCGAGTAGGATTTGTGATAAATAAAAAAGAATTTCCTGAAAGAAAAATCACATTTTAAACTTTATAAAGGCCGAAACGCACTGACAGCGGCGCGGCGCGGCGCGGAGGCGGTACCGGTTGTAATGTTGAGAGGATCCGCACAGAGCGGGGCGGAGCGGAGCGGTATTCTGTACGGACCCTTCCATATTAGCTCTAGCATGACAACCGGTACCGCCTCCACGCCGCTCCGCCACCGCTGTCAGTGCGTTTCGGCCTTTAGTAATTTGGTCATGATCAACCTAATGCTATACTTTGAAAATCAGATTTTAATTTTACCTGTTGTTTTACTAATTTAGGATACCGGTGATACATGCGTTCAGCCAGGTTTCCACCAGTAGCATACTCCATGGATATCATCACATGGCGGTCGGTATAGTAGCAATCATAAAACTTGATTATATTCGGGTGATTCATGGTTGACAAAATGTCCACTTCATTTTCAATGTCCTGAAAAATAAATTTATTGGGTAAGCGATTTCTCGTGAAATTGGAAATAGGTAAGTAGAGTGGATTACTAACTTTTTTGTGGTCTTGTATTTTTATGTTCAGTTGAATATCCTTCACTATTGTCGCCAAATTAGTATCACGTCTCTCGCATAAAAATACATTTCTGAAAATAAACAACATTTGTAACTTATTGAAATTAGAGGGACAATTTTACATAGGTAGGGGTTTAATACATAGGTAGGTGTCACAAAGAACTACGTACCCATAAGTGCCTTTTCCGATGGTTTTTAAAATATGTAGATCATGTTTTTTATATCTCTCCACAGTATCCATTGCTATTTTTATTGTGTACTAATCGAAATTGGTCTCCAAATTATATTATTACGTGCTCAGCCTTAACAACTCTTTGTATAATTTCCATGTACATAACTTCTAAATTCTAATACTTTCATAACATTGGTAGGGGGTAGGTGTAATAATTGTGTAAACGTACGAGCCGAAAAGATGGTATGAGCCGCGAATATTTAATATTACTCACTGCCATCGCCTTTCTAGCTGTGAAATTCTAGCTGCTTCTTGTGCTAGCACTATTACCCGAAATAGCTAAAGGTATATTTTCCGCTTCTCTCTGCTACTAACAGAGTTAGTGCCCAGCACGGCTATCACACAACGGCGCGCGAGCTCTCTCGAATTTTCTCGCATTATCCGTCTCTCTCTTATTAAAATACTAAGAACAAGAGGTATAGTGCGAGAAAATTCGAGTGTATGTCGCGGTCGGTCGTCCCATGATAGACGTGCAGCCCATCTCAGTCACGATATTAGACGCTTATAACTTCTGCGTAGAATGAAACGCAGGTCCCAAAAAAACTTAAAAAAACTACAGCTGTGCTAGCGCTAGCTGTCACTCGAAAATCTGAGGAGTACAGTGTGTAACGAGACTCAACCTCATACAATATATTATTTACTTATTACAGAGTGTTAATTGTACAAGGCTGCCAGTTCTGGTTAAACCCTAAAGATGGGCCAGATTATGGGTTCATTGAATGCTCGCGATGTTGGGCTCATCCAGGACGATAAGCCTACCTTCGACGTTCATAATGGTTTTTCATTTGAACGAAAACAACGAGGTATTAGACTCATAAACTGTAATAACAGACATAAATCGATAGAAATTAACAAAATATTTCCATTAGTCTTGCAATTTCACCATTTGTTTTGATTTAGATCAAATTATTTATGCCTATTATATAATTGTTTTCTTCAGGTTATGATTACAATACTTTGTGTAATTTACAGAAATGATAGCTAAAGACGAGGATCTCGTATCAGCTAGGATCCCGCCGAAATTCCGTGACTACTGTGCTCACCATTTGCTAGAATACCAAGTATGCAGATACAATAAGATGCCAATGCTGTACAAGTGTGCTCATGAGAAACATAATTACCTGAATTGTGAACAGCAAGAGTGAGTAATGTTTATGTTATCATCATCATCATCATATATTTCAGAGCTAGGCTCTAATTTCCATTTCCTAATCCTTCCTGTTGTTGCTATTGCATCCATTATTAACCCCTTGTATGCTAAGTATGGATCCATGCCAAACTTTTGAACCTATTGTTTTATATCTTCGTTTTATAGGATAATTTTGATATCTGCATATTATAAGGGGTAAAGCCTCTCACAGACTGGAGCAGCTTGGCCGCTGCGGTCAATAGTAAACTTGTCATTAGATGTCAAATTTACTATTGACCATAACCGCAGGCCAAGTCAGTGTGTTTCAGGCATGTAGAGACAGCTCAGATAGTTATACACTTTCTTCACATTATACAAATATACAAAAAAAATATGTTTTATGTATATTTTCACTTTATTTACTTTGGTGAACTTACTACTTCCCCACATGGTATATTTCTGTTTGTAGATGTAGTCTGATTTACCTTATGGTGAATTCTGGAAATATGCATATCAATATGCTCTTATTATATTTTTCTAGTAAATAAAATGACTGAGAACAATTATTCTGTCACTGTCAAAATATAGTTTTTTAGGATTTTCATTATTAACCTGTTTATACTTTACCTTCATAAAGGAAATAAAAACATAAAGTCAACATTTGACTGGTCAATTTTGACATCCACATATGAGGGGTTGGCTGAGGCTGGTCCACATGCCAACCTGCTCTTTGACGAGTTGTTTTTAATTACAGTTATGTTCTGCGCATGAAAGAATTTGAACGAGAGCGCCGCTTGCGAAAACGTGAACAGCGACTTGTTGGTGCTGCAGCATAAATTAATGGAAGCAACAGTAGAACTTTGGTTAATATATAATTCATACATGTGAATGTAAATAGATCATCAATTAAATACTTGTTTTTTTTTTACTATTTATTTTTGACTTGTAACCTCTTGTAACGGTTGTATTTATAAACGTTCTACAAGCCTGAGGGGCTACCGCGAAACGAAAACGAACTTCGTCTGTGTATCTCCATCTCTGTCGCACTCGCAGTTCGAGCGACAGAGAGGGAGATATTCGAACGAAGTTCGTTTTCACTTCGCGGTAGCCCCTCTGTTTTAACCATGGTTTTAACTATTAAACGTAGTAGTGTGGTAGTGGTTATATTCTCTTTGAACGCGTTCAAGTTAGTTAGTTCTTATCTGTCACTTAGACATTTGTGTTTGTAAGAAAGAGACAATACGGTTTAAGTATGCAATCCTAATCAAAGACTACAATATATATACTGATCCTAATCCAATCCAACATTCCACTAATTCTGCACGGCTATCACATGACGGTGCGCGAGCTCTCTCGATTTTTCCCGCGCTATTAGTCTATTTTCAATTAGAGCGCTTATCCGTCTCTTTCTAATTAAAGCGCTTAGAACGACGGTTAGTCTGTTGCCGCGACACAGCTCAGGACGGGCCGTCCTGTAGTCAATAATTATAGGAGCGTTTAATCAGACTAAAGCTGATTTAGTTTATAGTTAGAACTCGTTTCCTCAATCGTTTTAGTAATTTCCTCAGCAGTTACTTTCCTATTTATGAAATTAGTTTGGATTAGTAAGGATAATCACTTAAGCCAACATAACAAAACCTGTATTTAATTTGACCTAGCAATTATTTATTTGCCCGTTGAGAATAAAAAATGATATCAACGAGTCTATGGTTTGTGAATGACAACACCAAATAAAATCAATAATGTTGCCATTGTGTAAAAAAAATTGCTTCCGTAACTTACACCGTATTGATGTAAGTCAACAAGGATGTGTTTTGTACCCAATAATATTTATGACAAGGTTAAATTCGCATGCACAATTCTACTAAATGACATGCAATTACACACCTTAAGAACGGAGATCACTCAAGAGTCATCTGAGGGATTTTCTTGTGACATCTTCTGACAATTTTTGTAAACACACGCTTGTCGAATAGGCTATTTACTGCGGAAGTAATGGCTTCCCTAAAATTTAATTGCAGATATTGTTTTGTAGTGATAATTAACAATTAAATAACATTATCATGTAATGTTTTCCGAATTGAGGAATCGTTTAAGGTGAATATTATAAGGTGTTATCCGGCTTATTTCTTCTCCTATTTATACATTTTCTTTGAGCCATGAAATACCTACAAAGAACGTACGGCTCTCACAAAGATTTGTTGTTTATTTATAATAATAGTCAATAATGTCATCAATGATCAATGCGATAGTTAATTTTACATATCATTAGTTTTAGGATACCTTCAATGAGAATGGCATTTTGAGTACGAAGTCTCCACTTGCGTCTCGGGATATGAACGTTAGATAGTGGGATTTCGACGTGTGAACGGGAAAACCATGAGTGACGTTAGCGGCAGCAGTTCAGCGGGTAACAAGAAAAAAGGAAAGAGTCACGACGAAGAGGCTTCTGATGAGGATACGTGGGATAGTGATGATGATGAAGACACTATAGCCAGGATCCAACGAGCACATTTCGCACAGGCGGCAGCCATGCGTGGCCGCCGGCGCTCCGCCCCGCGGCCCCGGCCCATGAGCAACAAAAGAAAATTAGAAGCAGTTAAACAATTCCATGACTTCACGAAAAAACTCAAAAAAGACACTGGTGTTACTATACGTAGTCTCGTCGGTAATAATATACTAGAGTTAAGTGATTACTCGAGCGAGGATAGTAAATCGGATAGTGATGGTTTGTCAGAGGAAGAGTTTGTGGTTAACCCCAATGCCATTGAAGAGTTAAATCAGGAGGATGAAAGCTACATTGACCCTGAGACTGGTGATTTTGTACAAAGTAAGAAGACTGTTCAGAAGCCGCCTAAACCTGCCAGTCCTCTGCCGGCACCAGAGCGGGAGCCGGCGCCAGAGCCGGAGCTGGAGCCGGTCAAAGCAGAGGAGTTACCTGAAGAGAAGAAAACATTATCTATAAGTGATATTATTAGTGATGGTGACTTAGATTTAACTAAAAATGTGGAGATTTCGGAAGTGGAGGGAAGTGAGCTGTGCCCAGATGCAAAACCTGAGGAGTTGTTGGACTTGAAGAATGAGGATAACAGTCAGGATTTTGACATTACTGAGAAGCTGAAAGAAATGGGTGAAATTAGTGTTAAGCCAATAAAAAAAGAAGACGAAGATGAACTACCACCGAGTGAAGAAGAAAAGAAGGCAGAGACTGATGAAGATGTAAGTATTACTTTTATTGTTAACTGCTGTTAGGTGCAATTTTCACATGCAACAAATTGCATGTGAGGCATACTTAACTTACACTGAGTTTGATCTATCAAAATCAAACCCTGGAATTGAGACTTGCATGTGCTCAAATATAAACTTACATCTATGAAAAAATATAATATATTTAAACATGGGATTTTTTTTATAAGATTTTGAGAATTTCATCTGTACAGTGTTTATTCCATAATAGTTGGTTAATCCCTGCCCACACCATTAACACCATCAATCGGCAATCATCACTCAAAAAGTACTACTGAATTTCTGTAAATATTGATGAATCAAAGATGACAGGGATTCTAGTTAGCACATAAGAGTTAACTGATAGGAAAAGTCAAGGTTGTTGTGCTATAGTATTAATCATGAAATATAATATAATACTATTAATTCATGTAAGTAGACCGCCAGCAATATGATTATATCGATTTAATTACAATCTTTGACAACCAGCATGTGGCACCCCCTGAGTTGCTTGTATCCATTCTTACCATGAGATGGGTCGTCTGTTTTTTCACCAACTTCATAGTATAAAGTTATAAAAGTAAAGTTATGTATAAACTGAGCTACTAGTACTACCCCTTGTCACACACATACATATTGTCTTCCAGAATTAGTGAATACATACAATACAAATACTCTTTTCTCAAACATGCAATGAAATATTGATGTTGTGTTCTTCATAAGTGGCTCCGAAGTGTCATGTTTCGGCGCAACCTCATAACTATCTGTTCTCTCTATGCTCGGCCGTCTGTATTTACTCGACCGGCAACCCCTTGTTTCCCAGGCCTCTGTAGTAATGTACTATTATTGCACACCTCAAATCATGAATCAAATAGGCATAACAACTGCATACTAAGTTAGATCATAACTAAGTTATCTAAATTCTCCAAAGTTAGAAAGGACATAATATTATAGATAAGTATAGACGAGACTAGTCCAATTTTTGATCTTGTGTAGTTAATAACTTTTTTCATAATTTTAGAAAAAACAAAACACCAATGCCATCAACATGAGACGAAACATCAGAGATGTGATGGACGAGAAAAATCTAGATGCGTCCACCCTGGCGGCCCAGCGGCAGGAGTCGGAGCGTCTGGCACGAGTCCAGGAGCAACAACGAATCATCAGAGAGGTAATTGTGTGTCACTGTTTACTACAACGGAGATTCCAGATTCTTTGGGTTTTGCGCGATCAACATCAAAGATATTTTTACAGTTTAGATTTGCACCTCAATCCCATGTGAAATGTATACATATTTTTGACGTCTACTGTATCTACGGGTAGAATAGACGCGAGCCTAATTCTGAGCTTTATTCCCCGAATTTTATTATTCCCTAATGTTTTCTCAACCTCAGCTTACATTATCTAAACTGTTTCGTCCGGAGCTCCTATTTCCGCGTCCTTTGACCCGTACCTACCTACTTTAGCTCCTTACTTTGTAAAATTGCATTTATTAAACGTAGATTTAAAAGACTGAGGTTTATAGGAGGTTATAGGAGGGAATTGGGTTATAGGAGGAGATAAGAGGAAGTATATTAAGTGAGAAAATATGCTACAGGTAGAAATAGCGGAAAGGAAATCTGATATTAGACGAATTAATCAATGAGACAAAGTAATACTAGCAGAAAATTGGAGTGGGGAAAATTGAGAATACAAATTAAGCTACGCTGAATTATCGAGTTTGGGGAACCGTGCTGGTTAGCACGCCATGTTGGTGACTGGTTGTCACCATATTGACCAGCTGTCAGTATGCTGTTCTAGGTAGGTTAGCGTCAGTAGTCCAGAAAAATACGGAAACTACATAAAAACCCTCCAAATTAGATCCGTTTCTGATCAGAGGCACATACGGAAATCCCAAACAAAAAGGATACAACATGTAGGTACTCCTGTTGTTTAGCATCCTTATGTAGCAGTATACAGGGTATACAGGGTGACCAAGTTCTTCAACCAAACTTGGTCGACATATAAGAGAGAAATTAAAGTTTTAGTTGAGTGAAGTCACTGATGATACAGATGAGTGAACCCGTGAAGGCCTCCTGTATCATAAGACATCAAATCGGATCTCTATAAAATAAATACCAGCTCCCTTGTCCGACAGACACCTCTCTCTGACTCTGGGTATACGCGTCTAAAGTAAGCACCGGTTGAAAACGAAAAAAATGTAAACAAACAATGTATTGAATTTGACATTTTATAACATACTATGTTAACACTTTTTTCAGGTACAAAGACAAATAGCGATAAACAGACAGAACAAAATACATCAAAAAACATTATCATTACTACAAGGAGGGTCATCCTTATTGAAGAGAGGACCTGGGCAAAAACTCAAGTATGTATTCTTATTGCCAGAGCTGTGAGGTAAAACCCAATACATCAAAATTATTGTTCTTCTAAATAAACATTAATGACTCAACATCTGAGGGGCTCCCTCGAAGTGAAAACGAACTTCGTTCGAATATCTCCGTCTCTGTCGCTCGAACTAGCAAGTGCGACAGAGACGGAGATACACAAACGAAGTTCGTTTTCATTTCCCGGTAGCCCCTCTGTTGCGCGATTTATCGTGTTTGACCGTTACCCTCAAATTTATTGCAAGAATTACTAATTTTCACTTCACTGTCCTAATTTGACAATCCAAACGGATGATTCTATTAGAATTCATAAGTGCGGCAAATTATGTTGGAGGATTAATAATTATTTCCACATGGTGCTTTCTAGATTTTAGGAAACAAAAAGCTCCAATCTATTTGGTATCTACACTGTCTACATAGGCGAGGTTGTTTTTTTCAATGGATGCTTTACTCAGTCTTCAAAACTTGTAATAGTTTTAAGTAAAAGTTAAACTTGTAATAGTTACAGGTCGATTCACGACAGCTGGCGCGGAAAATATATGAAACTGTCATTAATTTCATTGTCATTAATTACGCGCCAGCTCTTGCAGCAAAAATACCTCTATCTAATATTTGTGTATAACATTCCTTATTACATCCCTGATATTAACATTTTTTACAGTCTGCCAAATACTGTATTAGTCAAGCTGCCATCTGGTGAAATGAAGAAAACGACATTGAAGCAGGGTCAAGTGGAGGTGACCAAGATTCCGAAGCCCACGACGTCTGGCGCGTCCAAGTCCATGAAACTTGACCAAAAATCTGATAAAAAAGAGGTAACTCATTTATTTCCGGTATGATTGTTGCGTCGCGCGAATGACTTCTCATTCGCCATTAGCGTAGAAAAAATAGCGCTCAGTATGGCAATAGGGGTGTAGAAACGAAATAAAATAATCAATAATGTCCTATTTTCTCCAAGAATTAGAAAAAAATCAACGCAAGAGGTTAAATAATCACGAAGTTGTAAGTGTCCAAAGTTTTAAGAACACAACTTCATATGAAACGATGACGCTTGTAGATTGTGACGTCACTAATAGACGACAACGTGCCGCGCCCCGTCGTGTTCGGCGCCGCCGCGCCGTCGACTTGGCCCCCCGGCAGCATCCCGCAACGTGACGTCACACACTGCGTTTTATCTCTCTAACAAGCAATATTAAAACGGTTGTACATTCGTAAATCTTTGAGATACCAGAATGGGATTTTCGTCACTAGGCATATTTTTTTCTTTTGGAGTAATAACAATTTTCGAGTCTACAATCTTATTGGGCAAAATTAGGATGCGGGGGGGGGGGGGGGATGCGAAGGAAACACCAGAGCCTAAGGGGGTCTTTATTGGAGTACCTAAGCCACAAGCCTAAGGCCGAAACGCACTGACAGCGGTGGCGGAGCGGCGCGGTGCGGCGCTGAGGCGGTACCGGTTGTAATGTTCGAGCTAATATGAAAGGGTCCGCACAGAAAACCGCCCGGGGAAAAAGCGTGGCGGAGGCGGCGCGGAGGCGGCGAAACGCGTGCACAGAATAGGCGAACGCGGCGCGGGGGCGGCATGGGGCGGTGGAACAAGTTGTATTTTTTTACAACTTCAGTTCAGATTTTATTAACTTTAACCCGCCCAGCACGCAAAAATGAAACAGTGAAATTTGAAGTTTCTCTTTAATGGAATTAATTTGAATTTTCATCAACTGATACAGCCTTTTAAAAGGCGCGTGAGTACAACTGAAAAAATTCTCAAAATCTCGTCATCGCTATCGGAACCTGAGGATAACATTTTTGATCTTTCCGAATCTGTCAACTGCCGATTACCGCTTGATATGTCACACACGCCGCCTCCGCGCCGCTATCCCGCGCGAATACCGGGCGGGATTTTGGTGCGACTTCCACCGGCATTCGCTTTGTCGCAAAACCGCTTCCGCACCGCACCGCGCCGCGCCGCTCTCTGTGCGTTTGCAGCTTTAATGAGATTTAAGTGGCGTTTGTGTAAGATGGTCCCTTAAGAGGCTGACAAGACCCAATCTTGTTGAATTTTTGTTATTTAAGCAGATTTTTGAGAAACGTTTGTAAAAATATATGTCAATATTCACCATATTTCGAGGACCGTGGACGGACTCGATACATAATTGGACGAAATCGGCTCGATAGAAAATAATTGCAAAGATTGGTCTTAAAATCATCATTAAACGGTTCTATGTCTTTATTTTTTTGACGTATGGGTCTGAAATTAAAAACATGAAGTCAACATGTTCATACCTAAACCACCAACGAGTCATATTTCACAAATAATCCATACTTTTTTATTTCAATATCTATTTATTATTATCTTCAAAAACCGGGACGCCCAGTAACAGTCGCTCTTGTTTACTCCGATACAAATAGACACACACACTGCGCGCTATCCCAAATCCTCAAGGGCGTTTTGGTGTTGACAGCGTCTTAATATTTATTTATTAATATTGTAGGTGGTAGAAATTGTCGACAGCAGCAGCGGCGAGGAATCGTCATCGTCTACGTCAGATTCGGATGACTGCATAATGCTGTCTGATTCAGAAGTACCGCCGAGCCCAGAGGCCGACGAGGACCCTGGAAACTCTGGTAAATATGGCTACGATCTTACCATGATTACTCTAGAACCTTGGTTTGGCGTCGCCCGATGGCGGGGGAGGGGGCAAGCACAGAGCTGTTGTGTGAGGTTCAAGCGACACCGACCGCGAAAACACTCAAGCTGGGAACAAATTATCGGACGCGGCTCACAGCCGCCACTTATAGGTATCTAGATGATGAATATACATTGAATTGTGTAAACTATCGGAGGTAAGCCCTTGAGCGTTCGGACGTCCGACAGATATCTGGCGCGCTGGATCCCGTTCTACTGTGCACATTTATCAGTCGCGGCCATCGACCGCGTCCGTCAGCCGCGTCCAATAATTTGTTCTCAGCTTTATCCTGACGAGTTCGAAACATGTCGCCGACATTTATTACGTGAGTTGAACCGTGAAATTATTAGTATGATTTTAGTTGGTTTAGGAGCCTCTACCAAAATTACGTCCCATTCGCTAAACGTCTCTCAAAATATCCCATTGGCGAAACGGCCCTTTCTCAAAAAGTCGCATCCCCTTCGCAAAATGACACTTCTCTTAAAGCCCCTTTCGCTATTCGTCCGCTCTCTTTAATCCATGAGAAGAGTCCTTGATTCTCTGTACTTGTCATTCTGTAGATCATTTTGTAGAAGGGACATTTTGTGAATGAGGCGTTTCGCAGACGGGACTTTTTGCGTGTGGGTCATTTTGCAGAAGGGCCATTTTAGGAAAGGGACGTTTTGTGAAAGGGACAACGGGACATTCTGCGAGTGGCACTGTATGCGCTTAAACCTTTTAGTTTTGTACAGTTTATGAGGAATGTCATTTCATTCTGATATAGAGCAGAAAAACTGAACGATGCACGGTTCATCTCATATCTATCACTCTTATATTTCGAGCGATAGAGGTGGAAGACTTCGAAATCTTGTACTAAAAAAATATCATTTGATATTTACCAGCAGCTTTTCGGTGAATGGAAATATGAGGAAACCAGTCTACTCCTAACGAGGTCTAGTCTTCCCTCTGGGTATAGGAAGTTCAGATAGCAGTCACTTTCGTAAAAACTAGTGTCGACGCCAAATCGGACTCTTGGCTCCTTCAGGGTACAACCGGGTAAATACTAGAAGCATGAGGGATGGCACACTTCAAAATTAAGTGAGGTTGGGCACAGCGAAATGTCATCCCGCTCGAATTTGAAGCAGTCCAACTGGGTAGTACCTCCGCCTTGCAGAAGACCAAAGCCATAATAACACTACTACTTGCTCTGTAGTAGTGTTGTGTTCCTGGAAGTGACCAAGGTCGCCAGAGCTCCCGAGGATGCGTTGTTTTGAGAGCGAGCTAGGGATCTTGTTCCTTCAGCTGTCAACACGGTGAATCCTCAAACATATCAAGGGTCGGCAACGCCCATGGTACTCCTTCGGAGTTGCATGCGTCTGTAGGCTGCGGTGTCCGCTTACCATCAGGCGGGCCGTACCCTTGTTAGCCACCGTCGTTGCCCTAACATGAGAAGTTTGACCAGGCTCCTGGGAAAGCCCTGAGGCCTAAGGCCAAAACTTATAAGTAAACCTTCTTATAAGTAGTTACTATGTTTAAGGTCTCCATGTGAACGACACATACAACCAACCAGACGAACAAGGCCGGGTGTTGATCAACCTTGGTCATCCTGAAACCGAAGAGGACATCTTCTTAGCTCCGCAAATAGCAAGGATTATAAAACCTCATCAGGTACTGATCACATATTTACAAGCTTTTTTTAAATCTGTACCAGGAACCCTCTAAGTGGGCGCTCTGGTCGTAAGCGCTTTACTCTACAAACGGTTTTCCTATGTGTGTGGCTGGTTATTGAAAGACAAAATTAAAGCCATTGATGATGGAGACGGAGGGCCGTACGCCTCGTAACTCCTCAATAGGCATGATGACACATTTTGAAAAACTGTTTGTAAGATACCGTACAAAGAGATATGCATTATATGTAGGTAGATCAAAACTAGTATGTAAGTGGGTAGATAAGGGGAGTTGGGCGTTAACCTCGCCACGCATCGCATCCTGTAAAAAGAGCTAGAAATTAGGAAGTGGAAAATAAAGTTTTTATTTACATTTTATGAAAGGCGTTTCCTTCAACCTTCACCTGCGCGCGTTCACTGTTCTATAATAGAAGAAAGAAGTTTAGAAACATTGATTATGTACAACGAATAAGATTTTTCTAGAGAAAATAACAGTTAAGTAGGAAATAAATGCATTTAGTTTTTAAATTTCAAATTGGCGCTAAAACGCTTGTCAGTGTCATGGCGTCCCGAGTGACGTCACGTTTGTATAAACAGAACGCAGACCTTTGCTACCTAGATGCTCAATGCTCATTGAATGAATATGAATTCAAAAGTTTACAAGTCTTGCGCGGTCGTTCTGTCAGATAACATGGTTCTATCCCTGTCTTACTAGTCGTTCAGTACGTAAGTGAGAAGAGATCGGATGTATAGAAAACGTTCAATTTATTAGGGCCTATCTGCTTTTCCCTGTAATCTGTGGTAATGGCCGTTATGGATATTTGTTTATACAAGTGTGACGTCATGCGCTCTGATTTGTGTTTAACATATCGTGGCGAGCGTCCGTATTTTTCAGTTTAATTTTATCAAAATAAATAATAATCTCCTTAATAAAAATATGAGCATTTTTCGAATTCTATGAGTAAAAATTCACTAAGAAAATACCATATTTTAGTGATTTTCAATTACTGTCATCATGCCTATTACACATGATATACCTGTCCTGGGAGGGGCTAATTCGAATCGTTCTAAAGAACAACTGCTGCTGTTTATACTAGGAATGTGGCAAGGACGGTATTGGTTGATTGAAAAAAGCGAAAGATACATGTATCAGTCTAAAAATTATTAAATAACTGTTGTATTTTCAGATTGGTGGCGTCAGATTTCTATTCGACAACATAATAGAATCAACAGAACGATTCTCAACATCTACAGGTTTCGGTTGTATTCTGGCGCATTCCATGGGCCTAGGGAAGACTCTGCAGATTGTCTGTTTCTGTGATATATTCCTGAGGCATACTAATTCCAAGACAGTTCTGTGCATAATGCCTATCAATACTTTGCAAAATTGGGTGAGTGTATTTTATAAAAGCAACTAACGTTTTCTGACAAGGAACTACAATACGCGCTACATAAGTTTGCGTCTCTGGAGTTAGCCCCATGTCGCCATCCGGACACCTGTCCCGAACCCTTTGCGACGTTACTAGTGCTAACGTCACAGACACAAACTGGCGCATATTGATCTATGTGGCTGTTGTATTCAATATGAATATAAAGAAAGAAAGAAAAAAAACATTTATTCACTACACAAAAGACACAGAGCCAAAGGGAGTAGAAATACAATACAATTGACACAATACAATGAATATGGAATCAAATATGGTAAATTAATCCTTCATAAATGCAAGCTAGCTGCGACTACAACATAAAATTTGTAAAAAAGTAGTTTGTTGATCTGCATGACAATAATCATATATGTAAGTTTGGTCTTCTCTATAAAGCGTTTGAAACGTCGAGCTCAATAATTATAATAATTTACGTCACACCTGGACATAATGCGAGTTTTACTGCACGCTGCGTGTACGGTAAAACTCGCATTGTGGCCAGGTGAAGACGTAAAATTTTGTACTCACCACGGGCGGTAATTCGTAAAGCCCCAGAGCGCATATTTATGGCCCTCACCTTAAGGTTCGGGCCACAAACACCTGCCATCTGGGGCATTCACGAATTCACCGCCCTAGATACGTAATGTACTATTTAATTATATCTTTCCTTGCATACGTCAGCAGACGTCGTTGAGATTAATATGAAGAATCATATGATACCGATATTCTTACAAGCTTTTACTCGTATTTAGTTTCACCTGTCCCGTTGTCTGTCTGTCTGTAATCAAATATTGCAAGTTAAGTTTGACCCACTTCTCGGTGACCGATTGAGCTGAAATTTTGGGTATAAGTATAGTTTCGATGACAATTCAATATTTTGGTACCATTGAGCTGATCTGATTATGGAGACGAGTTTGGGCTCGTTAAAATTGTTTATGGCTAGGAGAATTTCAACATCAAACTTACCTACCACGACATAAGGTCGATTTTGAAACTTCAGGTGGCGGAATTCAACATGTGGCTGCCAGTGGACGCGGCGAGTAGTCCGCTGTCCGCGCACGGCGAGGTGCGCACGCGCAACTTCCCCATCTACGTGCTCAACGACAGCCATAAGACGCTGCAGATGCGAGCCAAAGTCGTTAAGGTCAGTGGGGGTGTAGATGAACTTGAAGAAGAACTAATCCGTATAAACGTCGTATGTGACGCACTCACACAAACACGCGTAAAATGTACTCAAGTGCTAGTGGGGGTAGTCGGCGGTACATGAGTCCGCGTGCCGCGCATGTGTGCGTACGGTAACGGTTTTAAAAAGGTCAGAAGACACTCTTGGTGCCTTAACTATTATATTTGAGCCGAGAGTACCCACTCCCGTTCTCAAGTATTACGCAATGAGAATTGGAGCACTCACATATCACGAATCGCTCCATGTGCGTTTTGGTAGTAATTCGTTTTAATAAAAATCGATCACTTCCGCGTAATTAAAAGTCAAAATAGGACTGGCACATAGCTTTCCAATATACTATAACACCATATATTCTGATGAATAAATTATTGATTGATAAAAAAAAAATAGGTTACCACTGCCATATATATTAAAGTTATGTAGATGTAAGTTTTATTTGGACCAGACTTACTTATTATATTTATTTCTACAAAGGATTGGACAACGACCGGCGGCGTCCTTATGATAGGCTACGAACTCTACAGACTGCTCAGTATGAAAAAAGACAAGAAACCTCGTAAGAAAAAGAAAGCCGAGCTAAAAGCTGAGGCTGAGAAAGAGAGGGAGGAACGGGAGAGAGAGAAGAAGGATAAAACGGACATGCTCAATGATGATACTCAGGTATGACTTTACTATTTAATTATCTACTTACTTACTAACGGCTATTCGCAACCAAAGGAAAATTCACGGTGCTTCCGCTGAGCTGCATCATCCGTTTCGTAGAAATGATGAAGCGAGCTTGGGAGTTGGCATAAAGGAAAGGGCAAATGCACAAAAGATCCCACTGGGTCGAAGTGCATCCGAAAGCGCCCTCATCTAGATAAGACACTATGCTAGCTCGGTGACTGATGCTTTTGTGGCATCTGACACCAAAGAACGCCACTCTTCCCTATTCTATGCTACCTCACGCTAGTTGGCTGCCCCAAGGGTGGATAGATCTTTGAGGGCTCCGTCACTTCAGCGGTATCTAGGCCGGCCAACCAGGCCACTGCAGGATCTCCATGTGGCCGAGCTAGCGGATTCATTTTTTATTTTTTATACCCGACCCTTGATATGTTTGAGGATTCGCCGTGTTGACAGCTGGAGGAACAAATTCCCTAGCTCTCAACACAACGCATCCTCGGGAGCTCTGGCGACCTTGCTCACCTACAGGAACACAACACTACTACAGAGCAAGTAGTAGGTGTTATTATGGTTGTGGTCTTCTGCAAGGCGGAGGTACTTCTCCATTGGGCTACTCCACATTCGAGCGGGATGACATTTCGCTGTGCTCACCAAAAATCGCGTGGCATTGACTTCGCCAATTTTGTTCGAATATAATTTTAAATTTTAGGATAGGCGCTAAGGTTGCCTGGACGAGATCGCTCTTCCGCGATAAGACCGACCGTTGTCTACCTCTACCGACATGTTATTGTATTGTTTCTCTTTCTAACTGCTTTGTTTGTGTGAGGTGTGCAGTAAAGAGTACGGCGTCACAATTTGCCGTAATTATTTCGTCAGGTAAACATAAGGAAATACCTGCGTTCGCATATGTAAATATGTATTATATATTATAGGGTTCGGACAACACGTTTCATGACTCAAAACTGGAGAACGGTGAGCCGGCGTGCAAGCTGGAGGCTGAAATCAGAGACGAGTTGAAAAAGGACGAGCCCATTGATGAGGACAAAAAACTGTTGGATGGTAAGTGTGCACATTTAATTAATAAAGTGATCAATCATCCTCCTAGCGTTATTCCCGGTAAACGAGCTCAGGGTCCGATTTGAGACCTAATCCTAGGAACTGCCATCTGACCCAGAGACTACTAGAACTTTTTGGGTTTAGACCAGCTTTCTCACGATGTTTTCCCTCACCGAAAAGCTAACGGTAACTATTCCGTACATAAGTTCCCAAAA
Source organism: Epinotia demarniana (assembly GCA_945867215.1). Lineage (NCBI taxonomy): Eukaryota > Metazoa > Arthropoda > Insecta > Lepidoptera > Tortricidae > Epinotia > Epinotia demarniana. The sequence goes on from OX244265.1 coordinate 19,906,060, forward strand.
ACTCATTGTTACGAGCCGGGATTCGAACCCACGACCGGTGCTTGACAGCCGCCTACCTGAACCACTAGGCTACCGTAGCATGTCCATACTAATATTATAAATGGGAAAGTGTATGTGTGTGTGTGTGTGTTTGTTTGTCTGTTTGTCCGTCTTTCACGGCAAAACGGAGCGACGTATTGACGTGATTTTTTAAGTAGAGATAGTTGATGGGATGGAGAGTGACTTAGGATAGTTTTTATCTCCGAAATCATCCCCTGAGGGGGTGAAATGGGGGTGAAAAGTTTGTATGGAGCTGCGATATAAACGAGTTTCACGCGGACGGAGTCGCAAGCAGAAGCTATTTCATTAATAAATAAATAAATAAAATAAAATAAAAAATAAAAATCTTTTATTTCGTGTAACAATGGACACATATTTTGTTAGTATTATGCAATGACTTAAAAACTGAGAGTTAATTTACTAATTTACTAAGGACGTTAATTACCATTTGATAACACTAGTGGGAGAATGCAATCTTCCACAGTGTGACATATAGGGACAATCTGCCCTCTCGGCTAAAGATGTTTAGGATGATGTTGGGACTGCCCCACACCCGACGCATCAGGGATGCTGCGCGCCCGCGCATTACTGTGTAAAAGCAATCCACACGCGCCGCCGCAAACATACCCGACGCGCTACAGAAACGGGGCAGTCCCATCAACACCCGGAACGCGTTGTTATATTGCACACGAAGGGCCCCATATGCCCGTTGCGTATACTGCGACCACAGGCTGCAGGTATAGAGGGAAGTGCAGAAAGCCTTGAATAACGTTGCTTTCACCTCTATGGAGCATCCTGCAAACCTGCGGGCGATCATATTCGCCCGGACCGATAGGGCCCTTCGCTCTCTCTCCAAGTCCCGATCGTCCTTGAGATCGACCGCAACAATATGCCCCAAGTATTTAAAAGTATCTACTCTTTCCAAAAGATTACCATTTAGGTATACAGGTGGAAGCTCAGTTGTTTTTTTGCGATCGGTCTCAAAGACCATGTACTGGCTCTTGCTCCCATTATATTTGAGGCCATGGTCTGTTGCATACGCTTCACATATTTTCAGCATTTTCCTGATCCCACACACTGACGCGCTCAGCAACACCATATCGTCTGCATAACTCAAGTTGTTGACACTTACTCCATCTATATGACATCCGACATGTGTATTGCTGAGCGCCTCAATTAAAGTTAATATATAGGTTGAACAGTGTCGGTGAGCTCAGACCCCCCTGTCTCACTCCACACTCCAACCTATATTCGTCAGACATTGCATTTGCCCATCGAACACTGTTGACCTGATTCCCATGCCAATAAAGTGAGATGATATAAAATTTTAATTCAATAAGGTTTGTTTTGGCAAAACAAACCTTATTGAATTGATAAAATTTCTTTCCGATTTGAACGAGTATGAGCTTCGATTCTTTGTTCAAACCAAAGATATCGAGGTCTAGGTTTTTAAGTATGCTTTGCTATAATGTCTATAATACAGATAGACAAGACAAGGCAAACACCTTGTTTTATAGAGTCATTCTCACTGTAAGCTCAACCACAATAACACTCTTTTCTGCTGCTGCTGTTCCGTTTAGCTCAATGGTTCACTGCTAGAAAATGACTTTAAGCTGGTTCGATCGCCATACAAAACGTCATTTGACATTTGCAGGCTAACGGCGTGATATTTTAAGAAACTTATGTAACCATCTTTCATGAATTGGCTTCCCACTTGCGCGAAATTCCCCATTTCTTAGATTAAACTTTTATAAACCAGAATAATTTGAGAATAATCGTTTTCGCAAAGTATCCCGTGACAAACTAATTTTAATAAACATGTATAAACTAGAATAATTTGAGAATTTCTTAAAATATCTCGCGGTTAGCCTGCGAGTGTCAAAAGACGTTTTGTATGGCGATCGAACCACCTTAAATGTGTCCACCTGGATAATGGTGTTCTACCCAACATATATTTCGAAAATACTTTTTGAACTCTACTGAAATGTTCACATTTTTCTATTTCAGAAATGTACGACGCGCTGGTTAAGCCCGGGCCTGACTTAGTGATTTGCGATGAGGGCCACAGGATCAAGAACTCTCATTCCAACATATCCTACGCCTTGAAGCAGATGAGGACCAAACGCCGTGTGGTTCTTACTGGTAAGACTGATGTCTATTAATTCAAGTTTCTCAATTTTCACACAAAAATAATGGACAAAGATCTTGGACAAGTAGAATACCACCCTTAGTCATCGGTCATCGCGTATAATTACATTAATTTATTGACCTCTGTGTGGTTTACCCGACATATCTTCACCTTGCCTTTTCACTTTTAACTTTCGCTGCCAGCTTCGTCTTCTTCTATTTAGTTCTGCGTGCGTCGTCAATATCATGTGTTTCCGATTTGTTGCCATGCAAGAGTGTATAGTAAAACACTGCAGCAGATGCTTGCTAGCCTGAATTTCCTCACTGATTGAATTGGCAGTCAGTCACTTCAGTGAGTGAGGAAAATCGCGATATAGGCAGTACGGTATTCAAATCCAAGGAAAAGTATTTATTTTTTGAGATGAGCACAAATTAATGTTGTTCCTGAGTCATAGATTTTTTTTCTACGTATTGAAGTATTTGTTACTTATCTATTTGCTTAGTTTGGAGCTAGGCCCATTCTTCACTGGACTGTCCCACAAAAATTCTTATTTATATATATTCGATATAACTCTGACGCGACAGATAAATAAAAAGGCATAAGCGAAGCTGGAACATTATAAAATACATTTATTTGAACAAATATAGTCAACATGCGATTTATTTAACAGGTTACCCACTCCAAAACAACCTACTGGAATACTGGTGTATGGTGGACTTCGTCCGCCCGAACTACCTCGGCAGCAAAACCGAGTTCTGCAACATGTTCGAGCGGCCGATACAGAACGGACAGTGCATTGACTCCACGCCACAGGACATACGGCTCATGAGATACCGGGCGCATGTGCTGCACTCGCTCCTCGTCGGTTTCGTGCAAAGGTAAAGTTTAACTACACTCGCTCCATGTCTACGCTTCTTATTAATAGAGGACTTTCTGCTAAAGGGGCGATCACTGTGATTGAGAAATTCTGTCATCATATTCACCTGCTTTTATGATAATGAAGTTAATATAAGAAATATTTTTTTTGTATTTTTTTTATATTGCAGCCTTCTGTTTTCCTAAATAAACTGTTAATTTTTCGTCAGGCGATCGCACGCAGTACTACAGTCCACATTACCACAGAAGGAAGAATACGTCCTATTGGTTCGAATGACGCCGTTGCAAAGGAAGCTGTACGACCGGTTCATGAACGAAGTGGTCCGCTCCACGTCTGTGCCAAACCCCTTGAAGGCCTTCGCCATTTGCTGCAAGGTAGGTTGTACTTCTACGATATATATTCTTCAGCGATAAGCCCGCCTGTGGCCTTACTTAAAAGTTCACTGTAAAAAAAATATTGAACACATTGGAAAGAATTTCTGTACGGAAAAGGAGTCAATCTAGCCATAATTTAGGTAGACAAAAAACAGTCGCAAAGTTAAATATTCGATAGCTATTGAAATTGGCAGTTTTCAGTGTTGTCTATAATCAAATATGACATACACCCTTGACAACCGAGAAAAGAGTGATTTGCCAAATTAAATCACACGTGTAAAAAATACAGTTACCTATTGTCACACCGTGCCAATAGGATTTTTAACCTACTAATTATACTTATAGAGTTTGAATGGATTTTTGACTTCGACTGACGTTCGACGGGTCACACCCTCACAATCGTTTCAAACCGGATGTCTAGGGGTATAGTGTTATATTTGCATTGGGATAAAATCTTCGTCTACTTTTAACATGGGTAATTGAAAGCATCGGAAAGTGTGGTTAGATTCAGCTCACGAATGTGTAACGGAGTACGTTCGTTTTGGTGAATGGAAATATTGCTTCAGATCTGGAACCATCCCGACGTCCTGTACAACTTCCTGAAGAAACGAAGCGAAGCCAACGCGGCCATTGAGGAGGACTTGGACTTGGAAGAGATCGGGGGAGTCACGAAGGCGGGGCGGGCGAAAAACGGCAAGAATACGACGAAAAGGACCGGGAAACCTAGGGTAAGTGTATGACGAACAACTCGATGAGTTTAACACATTCATTGCCAAAGAGGTCGTAGCTGATAGCATGAGGATCTTCGTAAGTAGAGGAATTCTAAAGCACTAGTCGTTTTGAAAGTGTTCTGGAGTTATTAGAAAAGTTGTCTCCTTCTTTGAATCGAATGAAGTACATCTGTTTTGTATAACATGAATGACTTGGCCATAATATTTACGTCATCTGCTGGTGATGATAAAATCATACTATCGTACCCTACTATCCATACTAATATTATAAATGTGAAAGTGTATGTGTGTGTGTTTGTTTGTTTGTCCGTCTTTCACGGCAAAACGGAGCGACGAATTGACGTGATTTTTTTAAGTGGAGATAGTTAAATGGATGGAGAGTGAAATAGGATAGCTTTTATTCCCGAAATCATCCCCTAAGGGGGTGAAATGGGGGGGTAAAAGCTTGTATGGAGCTGCGATATAAACGAGTTCCACGTGGACGGAGTTGCGGGCAGAAGCTAGTAATATAATAAATGCGAAAGTTTGGATATTTCGATGTTTAGAGGTTTGGATGTTTGTTACTCAATCACGCTTAAACGGCTCAACTGATTTGGATGAAATTTCGCACGAAGATAGTTTAAAGCCTGGATTAAAACATAAGATAGTTTTTATCCAGGGTTCACGCAAGTCGCGGGCGGAAGCTAGTGTGATATAAGTGACCATTCCACTGTATTTTTATATCTTTGTTTTGATGATACATTTATCAAATTTCATTTTGACTATAACTAAAACGTTCACAGGGTGCCCCCAAGAAACCCGCCGCCACTATATCCCCGAACACTCTGACTCCCGCGGCGCCGCCCTACGCCGCGCCCTACGCCGGCTACGACTACCCGCCCGCGCCCGCGCCCGCGCCCGCGCCCCCGCCCCCGCCCGCGCCCCCGGGCGCCGGCCCCGGGTACTACCCGCCCGCCCCGGGCTACAATCAAAACTACCCCGGCAACTACTACCCCCAGCAGACTCCCTACGACGGAAACTACCCCACCCCGTACCCTCAAAATAATCCCGATGCGAATAGTCAGGGATACAACCAGAATTACTGGAGCAACGGCAACTATTACGGCGGTCCCGGGTATTATAACAATCCCCAGTACCCTAATGGTCCCCCGCAGGACTTCCGAGGGAACGCTCCGCCCGACTTCAATAATCAACAGTATCCGCCTAACTATACTCCCTCTTCAAATGAGCAGCAGCCCTACCCCGGTAATGCGTTACAGCCCTACCCGAACAACCAGGAACAACCGGGTACCAGTTACGGGGACCAACCCAGACCACCATATCAAGGTTCCTATCCGAACGCCCCAGGATTCCCTGAGTTTAATCCCAACGACCCTCCAGGATCTTCGTATCCTAGTAACCAGCCCCCGCCGGGATCTTCATATCCTAACAACCAACCCCCACCGGGCTACCCAAACCAACCCTACCCCCTGCCATATGCAAATAGCGAAGCCCCTTACGGAAATAACCCTGCTCCTCCTTACAACCAGTTCGAAAACCGGCCAAACTTCCCTGGCTATCCGAACAACATGCCGCCTAAAGAAGAACCTCAAACTATCAAATCTGAACCTGCTAGTTCTCAAGGATTCCCGTCTAATGATGTCAAACCAAACCAGTTTCAAAATGTATCACCTTACTTGGGTTATTCGAATGATGTGCCATCTACCCCAGCCTTAGGTCAAATTAAAAGTGAGACTCGAGCTTACCAACCCGGAGATGTGAAGAACGAAGCGGGGCCTAACACAACATCCGCGCCGTACGGCAATCCCAGTTATAATTACAACCAAACAAACATGCCAGGTTTCCCAAACCAAGCAGATAACAACACAAATGGAAACTATCCATTCCCCTCCTACCCAGCGATGGAAACCAAACCACCCCTCGGAAGCAACAGCTCTGGCAGTCCACTCACATCTTGGCCTCTGGAATCAATTAAAACTGACGTCGATAAACTGAAGGCTGAGGAGAAAACTGAAACCAAATCTGAATCAGATGGCGAAGTCAAAATCGCTGACTTGGACACAAAGATGATTGTCAAAGATGAAGGCAAAAAAGCTAAACTGATTTCTAGTCTAGCAAAAGACAACACAAAGAAACTGCATGATAGAAAAGAAAAGGCGAAAAAATCAAACGTGATCAGGAGCGACGCTTCTGAATCCGAGGAAGAAACAAGTAAAAAGACTAAGCAGAAAGGCAAAGGCAAAGAAAGCAAGAAGCCAGATAAACCGAGACCGAGAGGCCGACCCAGACTAGCAAAAAACAGGAAAGACAGGAAAACTTCCAAAGAAAAAGATGACTCTGAATCCGAGGACAGTGAAAAAGAAGAGAAATTGAACAGAGAAGAAGAGTTAGCTTTAATGAAGAAAGCAGAAGAAGTAACTTACGACTGGGCTGCTGAATTGTTAAAAGACTACATCCCTGGCATTATAGAAAACTCCTCGAAGATGGAACTCTTCTTCTATCTGTTGAATGAGAGTATAAAGATGGGTGATAGGATACTACTTTTCAGTCAGAGTTTATTCACTTTGAATCTCATTGAGGACTTTTTAGAGAGGAACTACATTCCTGGTACGAACTGCGTCTGGGAGAGGAACACCAATTACTATCGTAAGTATTTTCCTAATCTCATTTAACTTACTCCGGTAAACAATATCTGTGACTTAGTTCACACATTTACTTTTCTGGCGCCCAAAAAATAATTGCCGTGCCTACAGAATGGTCTACCCTAAAGTTGCATTCTAGCAATTTTAGCTCGGTAGAGGAAGGATTAAAACGTATTGCTATTTCAGGTCTAGACGGATCCACCCACGCGTTAGAGCGGGAGAAGCTCATCAACGAGTTCAACGCTAACCCTAACATCTACCTCTTCCTCGTGTCGACGCGTGCCGGCTCGCTGGGAATCAACCTCGTGGGCGCCAACCGCGTCATCGTGTTCGATGCCAGTTGGAACCCGTGCCATGACACGCAGGCCGTCTGTCGCGTTTATAGGTATGAATCAGACAGATTTGGGAAGAACACCTTAACCCATTCAGGGCTCGTAGCCGATCCCGTGGTTTTCCTCGTACGTAGCGGAAAGCGATTACGGCGTCAGACCGTATATGTGTCGTCATGGGCCCTGAATGGGTTAATATGTGACGTACTACCATCTCTATTCAGTAATCCATTTCGCTATGGTTAAAAAGTGCTAACGTGTATTTTAGGTTGTTTTTTTATGATAGTTTATCTGGATGTATTCATTTGTATACTATCAATCAAACCCAGTTTAGCCTAGTAAGTAACTGGTATTGCCTACAAGGCTTGCGGACCTGGATTCAAATTCCGCTCAAGGCAAATATTTTGTTTCTCAGACCTGTATTTCCCTATGTATATTTAAGCAGTTATATCTATTCAATATGTCGTCGTTATCACCCAAAACATAAGCCTTGACACATTCACTGACAAGACTCGCTACGCGCTACGCTCGTAGCCGATCCCGTGGTTTTCCTCGTGTAGCGGAAAGCTACTACGGCGTAGGCCGCTAGGCGGGTTCCTGGCAGTGGAAGTATTAAAATTAGAGATGCAACGGATATCCGGTTGCTATCCGGTATCCGGCCTATCCGGCCATTATTTAACTATCCGGCCGAATACCGGATAGCTGCGCACTATCCGGCCGGATACCGAATAATGATTCTGTTTGGTATTTAACTTTGAAAAATGGTTAGTAATACTAAAAACTTATCTATTCAGCAAAATAGGTGGGCGCACGTGTACTGCATACGAAATAGTTCCGTACACTGACTTAATAAAACTCGTTTCTTGCCTAGAAAACGGTCCGCGCGAACCTACAATACGTAACAGGTTGAAACCTGCACGACGCGCCCGCCGCCAAACTAAAATGTAGGTATCGTTTCGCCGGCCGAATATTCGGCGGCCGGATACCGGATATTCGGCCGATGATCAGGCCGAATATCCGGTATCCGGTATCCGGCCAAACAACTATCCGTTGTATCTCTAATTAAAATTATTTGGAAACATTGAGCTTACTAGTACTAATTAATGAGCTTACTACTTCGATTTGTGTAAGATTGTCCGAAACAGAAGTGAAAGTGTACCTATATTTTGACATAAACTTTGTGTCACAGATACGGTCAGAAGAAGCCGTGCTTCGTCTACCGATTCGTGATGGACTGGTGTCTGGAGAAGAAGATATACGACCGGCAGATCAACAAGCAAGGCATGGCGGACCGCGTGGTCGACGAGTGTAACCCCGACGCCGTGCTCTCTATGAAGGAGATCACTAACCTCTGCTTTGACAATGACGAGAAGGTAAGCTGGTATTTCAGATTAGGAATGGTACGAAGGGTTCAACAACCTCTAAAAACCCCCTCCTCACTGATATCTACGCTGTGGATACAAACTAGTACGCAATAAGGAGTGGGGCACATCATGATGTATTGAAGGATTTGACGACCGCTTTAGCCTAGTTGGTAGTGACCCTGCCTACGAAGCAAGAGGTCCTGGGTTCGAATCCCGGTAAGGGCATTTATTTGTGTGATGAGCATGAATATTTGTTCCTGAGTCATGGATGCTTTCTATGTATTTAAGTATTTATTTATCTATATAAGTATGTTTATCGTCGTCTAGTACCCATAGTACAAGCTTTGCTTAGTTTGGGACTAGGTCGATTTGTGTCAGATTGTCCCCAAATATTTATCTAAGAAGGATGATAAAATGGCGGTCGGTCCGTCGCTCTTTGGGTTAATTTATACTACTTGCGAAACTCAACGACATCTCCGGTCTGCTCTCTTTCAAATTCAAATTCATTTATTGCCTCTTGTTATATATGTACTGAATCATCATCATTGTGACTGGACGGGACGGTGTGCGGAAAATAAATGTTACGTATATATTAAACTAATCTGATCAATTGGTAGAGTGGCTAATGAAAGATTAACCTAGAAAAGAACGAAGAAATGTGTAATAATAATAATGATACTTGATCAATTATTATTATACTTCAATACACACGTGCAACTGATCAAGCAGGATGATGTAAAGGTATATGAAATAAAACTCTTCATTCTACTATGTTATTTGGAATAATCAATTACTTAATCAAGATTTTTATTTGTTTGTATTCTCAATAAAACGTTACAAATTGGGAAAGTCGTAATAGAACTATTACTATATTATAATGCCCTACGAAAATTACCAACTAAAAACATAGAACTATTATTATGTTATAATGCCATACGAAAATTATAACAACAAAAACACAAAGGTCTCAGTTACTTCTGATCTAATTTCGCAATTGAACCGTGAAGTTTTTTCTTCATATCCACCGTTCTGAATTTGGAATTAGTCACACAGCCAGCCGTCTCTAATTTGTGTTGTATTGAGAAAATTTAGTTATGATTGGCAAGATTGTATGGTAAGTAATCTTATTGCAAGATATTGCACGGACGTTTATTAGGAAATTATTATCTGTTATTAATGTGTTGTGTCTGTTGAGTGTGAAATTAAATTTTGCTGTTATTTAATCTTATAGAAGTCATAACTTAAAGTTAAAACTGTTGTTTGGATTAGATAGTTCAATTAGTATCGAATTATTAGGAAATAGCTCATTAACCTTCGGTTTGCTGATGATATAGTAAGTCTTGGCTGAGACCATGGAGGACTTAAGAACGATGCTCGATGACTTCAGTAAAACCTCCGAGCAAGTTGGTAGGATGAACGGTTACCTATCTGAATCACTAATTTTTTTTGTCCTATTTTCATTTCGGCATTTACTATTCGACAAACTTCGTTTAACTTTTTTTTCGTTTGTCCGACACTTTAGTTCACGACGTTTACGGCTGGTCATTTTATGGTTTAGCTTTTGTAATTGTTTGACAGATCCATGATTCCCAATTATTGGTATACCCGCAATATCGTTATACCGACCCGACGTAACGATTCGGTTGATAATCTGTTCGTATTTTATCAAATCGGCTTTATTATATTTGACATAATATTATGGTTTATACGGAGCACACATATGTTACTAATTCATATGTTTGTTTCTGAAAATGGTTGTTACCTTATGCATTTTCAATATTAAAAACATTAGCAAAAAGTTTAAAGTTAAACTAAGGTTATCCTCCTAAAGCTGTATTTATGGTAAATAATGTATATGTCAATTATTTGCAAAGAATGAAGAAAAAATTGGAACTTTTGGAAACAATAAAGAAAAGAAAAATCTCATATTTCGGACATATATACCGTAACAACAAATATCAAATTTTAAGGAAGATAATAGAGGGCAAAATGGAGGGCAAAAGAAGTAGAGGAAGAAGGAAGCTAGCTAGCCTGGATGGACAATGTTAAAAACTGAACTCATATTGATGCAGCTGCCAACCTGAGCAGAATGGCACAGGATAGGAATAAGTTCCGACAGAAGGTCGCCGACGTCCGATGAGGTCGCCGACGTCATGGCACAGAAAGAAGAAGAAGATGTGTATGTCAGCGGGCGATTGTAAAATTCGCCAGATCACGAAATTCCGAGGCATATCTCATACGTAAATGAAAAAAAAAAAGGAGTGCGGACTGATAATCTCCAGCGACAAGCCATTTTTGTCCGCCCTGATTATTGGCTCCCAACAAACACGGCCGCCATCGCATACGCAGCGCCACCAGTGGCCAAGAAAGAAACTACTTTTCAATGTGCCTGGTATAGAGCTAGGAATATCGACGAATTCATTGTTCTCATCGATCTGCCGTATTGTTTATCAGGCACATCGTGATAAGCCTGGCCAACTTTTAGGCATGTCATGAAATGGCGGCGTTTCAAGTTATTTCTTCCGACCTGACCCATACTTATACAGTAAGTGTTACAGTACATATGTAAGCATTAGGTAGTAAAAAAGTGTTCGGTTCTGGAGCTTCGGTGGCCGCTGTCGCGGCACGCTCGCGCGCTGTAGGGTCGCAGTTCACCTGACGCTCCTCCTTACTTCGCTCGTCGTCGTACCTACACCGACCTGCCTTAGAGTCTCAGTAAAACTACTTTTGAATTTCCCTCAAAATGAACATTTGGCTAAACGTATGAAATGCGGAAAGTAAATAATTGGCTGTGAAACAAAAGTTGTAACAAGGGTTCTCTAAATCATCTCCGAAAATTGTATGTACGAATATCACATCGCAACCAATTTTTCGTATAATGCCATTTCGCCGAATGATTAAGTGTCAACTTATCAAAGGGTTTAGTTTTATTTCCCAACCTCATGGTTACCAACTGTATGTTTGAACTTTTTTTCATAAAGTCACTTTTCAAAATGCCACCTTTCGAGTAGCAGAATGGGTCAGTTTGACTTATATACATTTCGTGGTATAATACTTACCAGATGTTTTATTTAGTAACTATGTAACGTATAATTTGCAAAGTGAGTAAGCGCAACCGCTCACTTGTTTTTGTTACAATGACGGTACCTGAATTATCGCATCATTGGAGATAAGTGTTTACATCATTACTTTTGGCCTGTCGCTTGGTGGAATGTATGTATGTAGGTGTACATGTGTTATTTTTTTTAACAAACATCAGCCAATTATTCTAACTTCACCTAAATCTTACCTAACCGCCAGCGTGTCGACGTCACCCCGCTACGCGGGGTGCCTATTTCCGCTCTAAGGGACACAAGCTAACCCTAACCTAACCTACAAATAACATCACTGTAACGATTGTATGTTATTTTTTAATGCAGGGGCTTCGCCCCCGTACCCCCCTTGTGGGTAACTTCGTCTCCCCATCCCCACTTCTCTCCTTGTAACTTATATAAGAACACGTTGAATAAAAGTCTGACTATGTTATGCTGTCTTGTTCTTTGTAGTAAAAAGTTGGCTTATGTAAGAAACTACCTGTTGCACTGACGAAACGTTATTTGGTTAGTAGTTGTTTGTCCAACTGAAAGATTTTCCAAGTGATAGGTACGCCAAAATTTTTAATTCATTATAATAATCGACTTATCAATAATTCTACCAAATGAATCTGTTGTCATACAAAAATTTGCCATAAGTTAGTTGTCAAGGTGAATCATTGGCGAAAAGTTGGTTGGCAAGTGAAATTCGGACATAACAAATTCGGAGAAAAGGCAGAACCCCTGTAACAAGCCAAAGCCCAAATGACTGTAGCGGTAAAAGTTTTTCTGACAACTGAAACATTTGGATAACATCAAATGGTAAATGAAAAAGTAATGAATTGTATATTCGGAGAACTCATAATAATACGAAAGGTTTTCGGACAAACGATATTCGGTCAATCAATTTTAGTGATTGCGATAGGTTACCAGGATGAATATGGATATTACAAAGATCATGTCAAATGTCCATATAGTACCAACTCCCATTTCAATCGGACACTTTACGCTGGAAGTTGTAGACGATTATATATACTTAGGACAGTAAGGTAGGTCCAACTTCGAGAAAGAGGTCTATCGTCGAATCCGACTCGGCTGGGCAGCATTCGGGAGACTACGGCACATCATTTCGTCCAATATTCCGCGGTGTCTCAAGAGTCTTTGACCAGTGTGTGTTGCCAGTGATGGCGTATGGCACGGAAACGTGGTCGCTTACTATGGGCCTCATAAGAAGGCTCAAAGTCACCCAAAGGGCAGTGGAGAGGGCTATGTTGGGAGTTTCTCTGCGTGGGCACATCAGAAATGAGGCTACCCGCAGCAGAACTAAGGTAACCGATATAGCCCTCCGAATCGCTAAACTTAAGTGGCGTTTCCGCCCTAACGGCCATCGGTTCCGTGCAATCAATCAATCAATCAATAATTTATTCTGCGAATAGGCCACAAGGGCACTTTTACATGTTAAACAGTGTGCCCCTTGCACGGAACCGATGGCCGTTGGGGCGGAAACGTGACGACCACGTACCGGAAGGCGCAGCGTGGGTAGGCCCCCACAAGATTCAGGTGGCGCAGGACCGGTCATTGTGGCATTCCTTGGGGGCCTATGTCCAGCAGTGAACGTCTCTCGGCTGATGATGAGCTCATAATCTCTCTTGCAGCTAGGATAGGTTTTCTATTAGAATATTTCTAGACCTTATCCTCTGTTTCGTTGGGGTGAAAAGGTTCTCGAATGGCGGCCATGTACCGGCAGACGCAGCGTGGGTTGGCCCTAGAAGGTGGCTTGATGACTTGGTAAGAGTCGCGGGAGTCCACTGGATGCGGGTGGCGCAGGACCTGCTATTGTGGCATTCTTTGGAGGAGGCTTCTGTCCTGTCTTTCGGCTGATATGATGGTGATGACCAGCCTTGCGCAACTCAGTACAAAAAAAACTTTTGTATGGAGTTTGCTGAATAAATAATGGCGGAGCTGTCATTTGCGTGTCGTTTCCGTTACAAGTACTCTGTGGTTTATACCGCCATATTGCCTCCTGTGTAAATTGTGTCTGTCATTGCGCAACGGATTAAATTTATGGCTATTTTAATGTAATTTTGTGTGATATGTGTTACAAATAGTGTTCGTGTTGTTTGTTAAAATATCAACAAAAAAAAATGCCACCGAAAAGACGGTTTATAAGATGTAAAGTGTGTGGACTTAAAGCAAGCCGCGAAAAAAGCACTTAGAGGCCATTTATGGCGAAATTTCCATTGGACGAAGACCGGTAAGTAGAAAACTAGTCATTTATTTAGTTTAATATCATTACAATTGGCTACAAACAAAATTATGATGGTTTATTAACATTTTTATTGAGTACTAGTGATGTACTATATCTATCGATAAATGGAGGTTTCCCTGAAGTAGTTAATAATTTTCTTATATTTCCAATAATTGTGAGACTCAAAAATATCACCTAATTTTTGCAGTATAATAATCCTTTTATTTATCTACTTATAAGGACTCTTGACCGTGATTCATTTCACCATTGATTTGTTATTTTTACTTACTTAATGATTAATGAAATATAACTATTTTTTTAGATGCAGGCAGTGGGTCAAGGCTGTGGGGAACAAAGACCTGATATATGTTCCTATTGAAAGATTGCACGTTTTAAAATATGTATGTGGGAATCATTTCCAGAGCTTTCAATAAAAAAAGATACGGTTGAAGAAATCTGCCACAAAATAAAAAAAACACAATTACAAGAGTTTGGAAAAAAGTAAAAGTGTTTTATTTACGTTCGGGTTCATATTTAAAGCCAACGTAGTATTTATTTAATTGGTTTAGCATTTATCTAACAAGATTTCGTTGGACTCGTAAATATGGACTCTATTTAAACCTAATGTGAAAGTACCTATTTAAGAAATAATAGGTACAAGTAACATGAACTGCAATTATTAAAATACGCCCGCAATTTTATCGATAAAAGCGGGTTTGTCGATATCGATAAAAGTGGGTTTATCGATATCGATAAAACTACTTTTATAGACGTGCCACTATTGTGTATTAATTGTTGGGTTGGCACTCTTGAAATGTCAGTTTGACGTCTGTCAAAGAAAAGACGCTTCGCTTGGTCATGTTGGTATTGATTTGCCATGCAAACTGCATTCAATTTTCGAATACACTCCTAGTATGAGAGTCCCGTCTCTTAAAACGTAGTGATCATATTCTCTTTGGTGATGAACCTCTATTTTGTTGCAGGAATCGGAACCAAAAGACTTGTCCGAACACAAGGATAAGTACCTAGATGTGCTGATGCAGGGCATCATATCGCAGCTCAGTCGACTGTTGAGCAAGGAGCCCTTCCAGCACGAGTCACTACTTGTTGATAGGAAAGAGAAGAAGCTATCGAGTGCTGAGAAGAGACTGGCTAAGAGAGGGTATGTTTATCTAATCCCCATAGGGCGCAATGTTCAATAAACCTAAACAAAAAATTAGCATTTCCTTTGTTTCGTTGATTATTTGAAAATTTACAAATTAAATTGAATCCAGTTTTCTTTGTTAAAATTTAATATGATTCAATTCTTAACATTTTGCCTCACACACAGATACGAGCTTGAAAAGAAGGCAGCTCTTGCGCCGAAGCCAACGACAGCGTACAGAACGGTCCGGACAGCGGACGGCAGCGTGGTCCAGCGGCCCGTGGCCTCCGTGCGGCCCATGCAGCACGGCGCGCGCTGGATCCCGGCCGACGTGTGGCGCCGCCAGGGCATGACCGCGCAGGAGATGACGCTGCCGCTCGGTAAACATCACCAGTGCTCCACAGCCATGTGTGTACAGAACGGTCCGGACAGCGGACGGCAGCGTGGTCCAGCGGCCCGTGGCCCCCGTGCGGCCCATGCAGCACGGCGCGCGCTGGATCCCGGCCGACGTGTGGCGCCGCCAGGGCATGACCGCGCAGGAGATGACGCTGCCGCTCGGTAAACATCACCAGTGCTCCACAGCCATGTGTGTACAGAACGGTCCGGACAGCGGACGGCAGCGTGGTCCAGCGGCCCGTGGCCTCCGTGCGGCCCATGCAGCACGGCGCGCGCTGGATCCCGGCCGACGTGTGGCGCCGCCAGGGCATGACCGCGCAGGAGATGACGCTGCCGCTCGGTAAACATCACCAGTGCTCCACAGCCATGTGTGTACAGAACGGTCCGGACAGCGGACGGCAGCGTGGTCCAGCGGCCCGTGGCCTCCGTGCGGCCCATGCAGCACGGCGCGCGCTGGATCCCGGCCGACGTGTGGCGCCGCCAGGGCATGACCGCGCAGGAGATGACGCTGCCGCTCGGTAAACATCACCAGTGCTCCACAGCCATGTGTGTACAGAACGGTTCGGACAGCGGACGGCAGCGTGGTCCAGCGGCCCGTGGCCTCCGTGCGGCCCATGCAGCACGGCGCGCGCTGGATCCCGGCCGACGTGTGGCGCCGCCAGGGCATGACCGCGCAGGAGATGACGCTGCCGCTCGGTAAACATCACCAGTGCTCCACAGCCATGTGTGTACAGAACGGTCCGGACAGCGGACGGCAGCGTGGTCCAGCGGCCCGTGGCCCCCGTGCGGCCCATGCAGCACGGCGCGCGCTGGATCCCGGCCGACGTGTGGCGCCGCCAGGGCATGACCGCGCAGGAGATGACGCTGCCGCTGGGTAAACATCACCAGTGCTCCACAGCCATGTGTGTACAGAACGGTCCGGACAGCGGACGGCAGCGTGGTCCAGCGGCCCGTGGCCTCCGTGCGGCCCATGCAGCACGGCGCGCGCTGGATCCCGGCCGACGTGTGGCGCCGCCAGGGCATGACCGCGCAGGAGATGACGCTGCCGCTCGGTAAACATCACCAGTGCTCCACAGCCATGTGTGTACAGAACGGTCCAGACAGCGGACGGCAGCGTGGTCCAGCGGCCCGTGGCCTCCGTGCGGCCCATGCAGCACGGCGCGCGCTGGATCCCGGCCGACGTGTGGCGCCGCCAGGGCATGACCGCGCAGGAGATGACGCTGCCGCTCGGTAAACATCACCAGTGCTCCACAGCCATGTGTGTACAGAACTGTCCGGACAGCGGACGGCAGCGTGGTCCAGCGGCCCGTGGCCTCCGTGCGGCCCATGCAGCACGGCGCGCGCTGGATCCCGGCCGACGTGTGGCGCCGCCAGGGCATGACCGCGCAGGAGATGACGCTGCCGCTCGGTAAACATCACCAGTGCTCCACAGCCATGTGTGTACAGAACGGTCCGGACAGCGGACGGCAGCGTGGTCCAGCGGCCCGTGGCCTCCGTGCGGCCCATGCAGCACGGCGCGCGCTGGATCCCGGCCGACGTGTGGCGCCGCCAGGGCATGACCGCGCAGGAGATGACGCTGCCGCTCGGTAAACATCACCAGTGCTCCACAGCCATGTGTGTACAGAACGGTCCGGACAGCGGACGGCAGCGTGGTCCAGCGGCCCGTGGCCTCCGTGCGGCCCATGCAGCACGGCGCGTGCTGGATCCCGGCCGACGTGTGGCGCCGCCAGGGCATGACCGCGCAGGAGATGACGCTGCCGCTCGGTAAACATCACCAGTGCTCCACAGCCATGTGTGTACAGAACGGTCCGGAAAGCGGACGGCAGCGTGGTCCAGCGGCCCGTGGCCTCCGTGCGGCCCATGCAGCACGGCGCGCGCTGGATCCCGGCCGACGTGTGGCGCCGCCAGGGCATGACCGCGCAGGAGATGACGCTGCCGCTCGGTAAACATCACCAGTGCTCCACAGCCATGTGTGTACAGAACGGTCCGGACAGCGGACGGCAGCGTGGTCCAGCGGCCCGTGGCCTCCGTGCGGCCCATGCAGCACGGCGCGCGCTGGATCCCGGCCGACGTGTGGCGCCGCCAGGGCATGACCGCGCAGGAGATGACGCTGCCGCTCGGTAAACATCACCAGTGCTCCACAGCCATGTGTGTACAGAACGGTCCGGACAGCGGACGGCAGCGTGGTCCAGCGGCCCGTGGCCTCCGTGCGGCCCATGCAGCACGGCGCGCGCTGGATCCCGGCCGACGTGTGGCGCCGCCAGGGCATGACCGCGCAGGAGATGACGCTGCCGCTCGGTAAACATCACCAGTGCTCCACAGCCATGTGTGTACAGAACGGTCCGGACAGCGGACGGCAGCGTGGTCCAGCGGCCCGTGGCCCCCGTGCGGCCCATGCAGCACGGCGCGCGCTGGATCCCGGCCGACGTGTGGCGCCGCCAGGGCATGACCGCGCAGGAGATGACGCTGCCGCTCGGTAAACATCACCAGTGCTCCACAGCCATGTGTGTACAGAACGGTCCGGACAGCGGACGGCAGCGTGGTCCAGCGGCCCGTGGCCTCCGTGCGGCCCATGCAGCACGGCGCGCGCTGGATCCCGGCCGACGTGTGGCGCCGCCAGGGCATGACCGCGCAGGAGATGACGCTGCCGCTCGGTAAACATCACCAGTGCTCCACAGCCATGTGTGTACAGAACGGTCCGGACAGCGGACGGCAGCGTGGTCCAGCGGCCCGTGGCCTCCGTGCGGCCCATGCAGCACGGCGCGCGCTGGATCCCGGCCGACGTGTGGCGCCGCCAGGGCATGACCGCGCAGGAGATGACGCTGCCGCTCGGTAAACATCACCAGTGCTCCACAGCCATGTGAGACGCACGCCGACTGCGCGAATGTGGTTCCATTTCGTTCATTCTTTCTCGCTCATCGCAAACGTCAGACGCGGCGCGTCAGTGTGGCTTTGGAAGATGTTAAATTAAACGTTAAACGTTGCGTTAAGACTTGTTCCATAGAAAGCTCACTTTTGCCGCATCACATCGTGGTCAACCATAATTGATATTCATTTACCCGTTAGTGTTAATTCTGTCAATGCAATTGTAGTGCTTCTATAAAATGGAAACAAGTATTAATAAACATAATTAAATAAACAAACGATTTAATGTACAATATCTTCCTCAACAGATGTGGTGATTCCAACCAACTCGGCCGAAAAGACGAACATCGTCCTGAAGGCCGGCCAGCGGGTGATGGTGCTCAAGTCGCCGAAGGGCATCTACATGCAACTGGAGTCGGGCAAGATCATCGCCATCAAGACGTCCTTCAAGGGCCTAGGGCAGAAGAGTGTCGACACCAAGGATAGCAGCCCTATTGGGAAGAAGAGTAAGTCAATTTACCATATAGATATTACATAGGCATTGATACTCAAACACACGAGCCACGAACTAAAACGCGACGAGTTGCGACAGGTTACGCAAATATCGAACAGTAGATAAATGTACTACACTTGGTATACGTTGTGGCGTTGATCAGTTAGCGAGTTTCTTACTACCACTAGCCGCTTTGGGATGGGATGGTCTTGACTTATTTTCCTGTGTCCCCAAGATGGGGCAGAGGGCGTCCACAGTGCGCCGCCATCCCGTTCGGTCTTGAGCTTCGCGCTTCAATTCGCTCCAAGTCTTCCCTATGGTCTTCGCCTCTGCGATGATCGTCCGCCGCCAGGTCTGTTTAGGGCGGCCACGTTTACGCTTTCCTTGGGGATTCCAGCCCAGGGCTTGCCTCGGTATGTGATCAGGGTCCCTTCGGAGCGTGTGGTCGATCCAGTTCCACTTGCGGCGTTTGATCTGCTGGTCGATCGGAGTCTCACCGCAGCGTTCCCACAGTTCTATGTTGGAGATTTTCTCGGGCCAGTAAACACCGAGAATACGGCGAAGACAGCGGTTGATGACGACCTGGAGGCGGTGCGAGATGACCTTTGTAACCTTCCACGTCTCACAACCGTACAGCAACACGGGTTTTACGTTGGACCGGAATATTTTGAGCTTAACTCTCCTTGTCAGTTTCCGCGATTGCCACACAGGGCGGAGCTGTGCGAAGGTTGCTCTTGCCTTGGCGATTCTCGAAGCGATGTCCTCTTCGGTCCCTCTAGTTTCCGACACTACAGTACGTAAATTTGTGGACCCTTTCCACAGCCTCTGTGCCAATGAGCAACGGCAAAGCGCTTGTTGCCCCGCACCTCATTTCCTGGGTCTTCCGGGTGTTGAATTTCAATCCCGTCTCCTTTGCTTCTCGTTGTAGGTCGTCCAGCTTGGCTTGCATGTCGGCGTGTGTTGCTCAGCAGGCATAGATCATCGGCATAATCCAGGTCTTCCAAGACGCTGGATAGTCCCCACTCTATACCGCGGCGCTTGTTGCAGATTGTAGAGCTCATGGTGCCATCGAAAACAACAAGGAATAGGAGAGGTGAGAGAAGGCAACCCTGTCGTACACCGGCACGCACCGGTATGTCCTCCGAGACGAGGCCGTCGTGAGTCACTCTACAGGAATACTTCCCGTAGATAGTAGGGATGGGATGGTGGTAACAGTTATTCCACATGCCCACGTCAAAGAGTAGATACGTAAATTGATAGCTGGTCATTAGTTGAGAATGATCTGAAAACTATCGCGGTCAAATAATAACTATATAGTTGCGTTTTGATTTTACAGAAAATCCTATAAATGCTTATACGACCGATATAAACGGGCTGAATTAGTTCTGACACTTTGTTAACTAGCCTAGCCTGTTGGCTACGATTAGGTGGACCTGTATTTCGGTATTACAATTTTCTATAGTATTCATGATTTGTTACAGTTTTGGGCAGCCGTCCAGGAAGTATACCGGGCTCTCTCAAGAACAACTCCGCGATCACAATAACCTCGAAAAGTGGCCCCAGACCCGGTTTCCAGCGGGTTATGACGAGGCCTTCCATAATAGGCCACAACAAGATCACCAGGCCACTTCTGCCCGGGCAGAAGATTGCCGATATCAGAAACCGGTTAGGAGACATGCGATCGTATGGTGCCTTGCGACACAGATTACCGCCCCACCCTGGCAGGATCCTCAGACCCAATCTCCCTGGCTCACTTAGTATTACGAAAATTAGACGGGACACCAAGAGATCTGATAATGAAAATAGCGATTCTAATCCTCCAACTAAAGTGGAGTCTGATGATGATACTCAAATTTTAGACAGTGATGACGAAGAACCGGAGAAAACTAAGAGCAGACCTATGGCTAGTGAACAAAAAAAATCAAAAGACAACGCCGAACACTCCGAAGATTCAAAGTCTTCGACAAGCTCTGATAAACAAAAACAAAGTGCCAATATTCGAAAAAAACAGTCGGAGCCCATTGTTTTGACTACCGATGAAAAATTACCTTCAGAGGATGCTTTTGAAAATAAATCTTCAGACGCCAGTGATACTCATTCCAACGATGATTCTAGAACATCCCACATAGATAACGCCCCAATGATGGATAATACGGAAAGAAAAATAAACTTATTGAAAAACTACAGGCATCAAAGACCCGGCAGTAGACCCCAAACAGAGTCTAGTTTAAGTATACTGGAGCGAACTGCCAGTGTACTCAATAAGGAGAGCATGCCAGACTTCCGTAAAAACTTAGACGATATAACGCAGTCATACTCCCCCGGAAGCGACGAAAAACCGGGGTCTAAATCGAAAAAGAAAAAGTCTCCCAACAAGGAGGGTTCGGAATCTCAGAGTGACAGGCCTTTTAACCCGGGCATGTCTCATAGTGTGTCTAGTCTGCTCGGGTCTCTGGGCAACGCCAAGCGGAGCGAACCTATGCATACGGCGCCGGTGGCTCCGAGTGGCATGGGGCTTCCTATGCCGGGGATGTCGCAAGAGTCTTTAGGGCATGGGCAGGCTAAAGCGGTGCCGATGAACATGAACGCGAGTCCCATGTTGGGGACGCCCGTGCCGGAAGGGGGCAAGCCGCCCGGGCCGCCCTATCCCGCGCCGGGGCAGCCGGACGCGCCATATGCACAATACCCAGGTCAGTACTTAGTAGCTAAGAGTTATTATATTACTTGGTTGAATAAATAAATGAATATATAAATATTGGGGGACAATCTTACAAATCGACTTAGGTCTCAAACTGATGATGTGATCAATTCTCTCATTTACTTAAGGCCCGGCTCTTAAGTATCATCTTATCGGTGGAGTAATCGCCACTCTGTTCTTCTCTCTGCCACTGTTTTGAGCTCTTGATACAACATTACACTAACTTTCTCTTTGGCCTTGGTTTTCCCCTGCCTCTCCTTCCTTCTATCTTTCCTTCGATTATAGCTTTTATGTAATTGGCAGTGTGCCCCAACATATTTCCCCTTCTGTTTTTGATCGTTTTTAGTAGACATCTTTTTTTCCTATCAAAGTTAGAACCTCTTTGTTTGTTCTTCTTTCTGTCCAACTAACCTTCCATCCTTCTCCATGCCCACATTTCAAATGCGTTCAGTCTCTCTCTATCACAGTGGGTTAGAGTCCACGTCTCGCTTCCGTACAGCGCTATGCTCCAGATTTAGGTCTTAATAAATCGTTTTCTGATATTTCGAGATATTTTTGCTTTTAATATTTATTATTATAATTTTTTATTTTAATATTATTATTTTTGAAAATAATTTTATTCTGTATTTATAGTTAGCGCCTAGGTTAAATAACTTCCAAAATATTTTGTACTAGTCAATAAGAATGCTATGAATAACCTGATTTTAATTGTTAGTTCTTTCTTGCCTGAATCACAGGGTATCCTAGCTCAGGCACGTGCTATTCGCCTCTAATAGTAAGCTTTTAGTGTATAGTAAAACTGATGTAGTTATGTTTTATCAATAAATTATGTTATGTTATGTTATAATATTTGCTTTTTAGCATTGAAGGCTTTTTTGGCGATTCTCTCAGTGCGTATAATTTACATGTGTTTTCACCGCAGTATGAATTAATGTCTTTGTTTCGGGAACCCGTAGCTCTAAATGTAGGACACAACTCACCAATCCAAGTCATTCTGATTCCTATTCGTTTTTAGTAATGCGGGAAAACAGGTCCATTTCATGTTACGTAGCCCACAAGATTGGGTTAGGAAAAGTTATGACTAATCTGCGTGTTTGCAGGTTACGGCATGGGCTACAGCACGTACCCCAACTCGCCGTACTACGGCTACGGCGCGTACCCGGGGTACGCGGGGTACCCGCCCGCGCCCGCGCCCGCGCCCGCGCCCGCGCCGCCCGCCGCGCCGCCCGCGCCCGACTACCTGCCGTCCAACCCGCAGTGGTGAGGGCGCGGCCCGACACCCCGTAGGGGTAACGGTGCGGAACATATTACCCTGTGGCGTTAAAAGTGCGGCACAACTTACCCCGCCGTGGTGAAACGCGGTGAAAGTGACTCGAGATTCTAATCTTAATATTGAGTGATGTAATTTTAGATGTTCTTTTCAAGGCGTGTGAATGTGAGTATGGCCGCTGTCCGTCGAGGGAAGCTTTGATTTGTATTACAGTTCTTAATGTTGTGTCGCGCTGTGAAATTTTTATACGTTTTTTTATTTGGAAATGATTTGTATGCTAAATTTATTGTATTTTAACGTATATTTATTATTTTCTACGAGCCGTGTGGCTCCGGATGGCCGGGGCGCTGCGGGATTGCCCGTCAGTTTGGTACTTATTATTTACGAGTAGGGCGAAAGGCGAACACAGTTTTATCATTATAACCAGTGTCAAAAGCGACTAGTATGTCATTAGTCGCAACGAATATGTAAATGAAATGATGTCTTTCCAATATGCGGCTATGGTTGAATCTATGGATGTGATACGTTGGTTACTTAGCGTTAGTACATAGTGTGTATGATGGTATTTATCAATGTAATTTGTAGCTTAGATAGGAAGCCCACTTATACTAATTAAATATCTTAGAGAAGTTCTCATTTATCCATTCAATAGAGCCGTGATATGTGTAACATTAACATAGTAGGAATGTATGCAAACTTGCATAGAAAACTATTTATCTATTCTAGCTATACGTTTCAAGTATTCTAAACTCGACAAACAAAAATTAAACTTGTATTATAGATTTCTATTTTTTCTTTGGTGTGTTTCAAGATCCAGGCGATTAGCTCATAAGTTTTTGAAATTTTTTATCCGTTTTGACGGCGACAAAAACTTAATCAGAATAACGAAAGTGTTGATCCCAATAGCTGTGGGCGGTGTGCACATCTCTTACGACAGGCCTCGTTTTTGCGCAGGTTTTACTTCGTGGATAAAGCTGTCTACTTCGTTCCACCTTATTATTGGGGCTCATAAGTCCTGAAGGTTTATTGATGGTTACGTTCATCGCGTGACAGTGAACATTATACAGTATTTTCTTCTCTTCCTTACGCCGTTTGGCGAAAAGAGACCACGATACGTCTTAATCGTGACTATAATACGCCTTCGGATTAGAAACTCGTTAGATACTTTTTTATCGACATGGGCTGCGTAAGACAACATTTATATCAGCACAATTTTATAGCATTGACGAGTCAAAAAGCATTGGGATCAGTCAACAAAGTCGTTCGGTTTGCACTCCTGAATAGAAGTTTGTATTCAATCACTTTCCTCTGCAGCTAACTGTACCAAGCATCGATGAAAGCAGTGTATCAGTGAAATTCCACACATAGTTTACCTTTTATTTCATGACGACGACTTTTCGCCGAAACAGTCCAGATTGAAAGTCCAGACTTGTCGCCAGATTTCAATAGACCAGATTTGAAAGACCGAATGTAATATTTAAGCAATTTGCTTTTTTGGTAACCTTGTACTAATTGTATTTAAAATCTGACATTTGACAATCCTGATTCTTCGCAACTTGGGAGCGTGATATTGCATGCCCAGCCCCATCCATAAATGTAGATATATGTGATATTCTGATAACCTATGTCACAATACTACGTTAGCAGTATTATTTTTGCTTTGTATACGCTTTACCGACCTAGTACCTATAGATTACGAAGTAGAATAAGTATGAAATGATATCAGACTTTAAGTCTCTCATTTAACTGGGATTTCAAAATTTTGGGGGTTGGGAAAGCCATGTTTAGAGACATACTTTTTTATTTACTATAATTACTATAAAGTACTGCCAATAGTAACTAATATGGCACGCTCGTTTGTTTCTTGCATAGAAATTACATGGCGTAGTTTTTAGCTAGCGCACTTTATGGTAAAAAAAAGTGTCAGTCTTTCTCAAGAAGTGCCAGTAAAATGGTTGGCCTATAGTTAGATATGGAAGAAGGAATGAACTGCTTCCCAAATATAGTTCTCGAAATATAATTTGAGTGCATCTCTTGCAGGCGGATGTAAAGACAGTTTTTTTAATTGATATGGTTTTCCACGGTGAGACCAGGTGAGCCCGATTTCATACAATCAGTTATGAAATAGTCACTTGCTTTGTCGTCGATCGTATGCAATTTCGTTTCAATTCATTGGTGGCCTCCTAGAAGCGACTAAACATCATATGGGTTTGAACTACAATCTGACGTTTTAAGATTCTGACGATAGTTTTAGAATGCTAATAAATAAAATAAAATAAATAAATAAATATCAGGGGACAATCTTACACAAATAATTAAACAATCAATAGTATGTTATAGATTTTTAGGCTAGAATGCAAGTTGATCCAAATTATATTTCAAGAAATACAATTTTTAAATTTGTAACGAATCTCGCACACCAGATGAAAAGTAGAAATAGCGCTGACATTATTTTTTAAATTTATAGTCATTCGTGTGTTGCCCTGTGTACAAATAAGTTCGGCGATAATGTTCGAAGTGATACAATAACAGTGCATTTTTAAATTCATCCATAATACTGTACTGGCGATATCTAATAAAGAAATCAGTAAACAGTATAACTCGTTTCCTTAACTTGTTTTATATGTATGTATTGTATGTACCTACTAGGTACATCGTTGAATCCAAGAAGTTGCTCCCTATTCCTGTATACACTTTTTTTCTAGGAGGTAAATCCGTTATGTATATCTTCGCACCGCGGGGCAAGCGCGGAGGTTTTATGTCGGACTCGCCGGCCTACGCTACGAACGAAGAAAAAACAAAATGGGGTGAATAATCTAAGTCTATTTGTCTTTTTATCATTCTTTTGAACGTTTACTTAACGGATTATTATACTGCCTATTTACGACTGGGGATGGGGTTTAGACTGAAGGCAAGTGCAAATATTTGTTCAGCACTGTTTCTGAGTCTTTGATGTATTTTAATGCTGTACTTATGTACCTATGGGTGGGGATGCATGAGGTTTTATAATAGTGACCCTCAGCGCTGTAGAGGCTGTAAATTTTAATTCGTACCTAATAGTCGCGGAAACCTGTTGGACGTTCAAGGTGCCGCTGGAGTGACATGTTCCAGGCGGATCTGCGCGAGCTCCAAATGAGCAATGGGGTTGGCAATTGTCAAATGTTTGACTAGATGGCGCCATCATAGGTTTCCCCCAATCACTAGCCTTCTATGGGAAAAGGCTCTTAAACGGCTTGATTGTAGACAAGGAAATTCCGAAGAAAAATACTAGAATTTGACAGTTTTGGTAGGACTGACAGGTTAAAGCTATGCCCCATCTGCAAATACCTTCGCCCGGCCAACCCCATTGGCAAGAGTTGGCGACCGAGAAAAAAGATGCACTCTCGTGTCGGAGGCCAAGATTCATTTTGGGTCGCTGAGCCAACGGAGTAAGTAGTAATCGCGGAAACAACAGATACCATAATTTCAATAGATGATAACATGCAAATACAAATGTAACATACATGACAGCTATTGTCTGGACACGTTTATAGTTCCGGCCTTGCATAGTTTCGTGTTTTGAATAACTTTACATTGTTTACGCGCCTCGAAGTTAGCTTCGTACATGAGAACAAAATGTAAATAAACTACTTCAAGACACAGATGCAGATCGGATGTCACATAATTACTGATTAGTAAAAGTGATTGATAAGAAAGGGGGTAGTTTTTGACGCGCGACTAGGAGGTAGTTTTTGACGCGTGTTCTGTTCTAACTGTCCTAATAATACAACGAAGATGCAAGTACCCATTTAAGTATCGTGGAGAACAGCGCAATTGCGTGTTTTTATTGATGTCAGGCATATAATTTATATAATAATACCCGGTCTATTCTACCGGCTATCGGCTACTCCTATAATATCCGGTTAGGAGGACCATGTTGGTGATCTTTCGTGGTGGTTGTTTAATTATATAAAAACCTATACATTATATTCAATAACGTGTGAATATGAAAGTACGACTATTGAGTATTGATGATGCCCCGGCAGATATTGATGACCCAGCAATACCAACAATTCGGCGGCGTCCAACTTCCAGGTTGTCGTGTCAGCACGGCTATCATGCGACGGCGCGCGAGCTCTCGATTTTTCTCTCCACTATCCGTCTCTTTCTTATTAGAACACTAAGAACAAGAGATATGGTGCGAGAAAAATCGAGAGTATGTCGCGGCAGTCGCATGATAGGCGTGCAAGTCGCTCGTATATCGCGCCCATCATGTTTGGCCGCTAAATATTACGCTTCATATTTTTTTGCCACTGTTCTAATTGTGGGGCTGTGAAGAATCGATGCTTCGCCTCGCAACGCAATAACAATATTGGATATTAACAGGGTAGGTATATATTAACCCATTGGCACAATAGGTATCTTGAACTTTAAGTGCAGATGGAGCAATCTTCGTTTTTGCGAGTTTATATTGGTTATCCGGCCTTCAGAAATAGGTACCTACATAATAAGTTTTTGACAAAAATGTCCTAAGGAATTTAATTAGAAACGTAACACTGAGTCGGGTATTTTTTCTAAATAATATATTAAGTGTATGTATCAGTGTGTGTATATAGGCTATATAGCAGTGGACGTCTTTCGGCTGATATATGATGATGATGATGATGATGGACGAACGAAGAATATGTCGTCTCGGGTAGGTAGGTATTGCAAAAAAGCAACCCTTTATAGTTTAGGCACCTGTCTACTGTTTAGTCTTAGTGTCAGAAAAGTAAAAAAAACATAATAGCCACTACCTACACATGCCTTTCTTTGGGGTAATAGTGGTGGCATAAGAAAGAGGCATCATTAGTATCTAATGTGTTAGTACGCTCCATTGACAAGTACGGTTGGTCAAACTATGCATTTAATTTGCGACGCACAGCATTTTTCTCTCGGTTCGCCGTCGTGCGTACCTAATCAAATAGTATAGGTAACCTACTACTACCTGGTAACTACAAAAACAAGGTATTGCGTAACTATATATTTTATTATAATAAAATACGTTTTTTTTTCATAACTAGGTGCGTGTGTCATCTTTAGGCCACAGTGGTTAATCGCAGTAACCGGGACCACTAATACTTAACCCAACAAATACCTAAAGAAGCTTGGTATAGCACAATAGAGAAAAACTAGTTACAAGGGAAACTGCTTTCCTTCATGTTTTATTACTCAACTACGTTAGCGTTAGATAAGTTATAGATTATCGACTTAATTAAAAAGAAAAGTTTTACCTTCATTTTTTACTCGCCGCTTTATATCCCGACGTTGCAGTTAGACAACCTGGTTATCTAAGAAAGGTGAACCGGGGCTATTGTAGCTTCACTGCTTATTTTCTTTCTCACAATTTCTTTGTTGAAAGTGACTACCTAAGTATAATAATTTTGTACTAATAGAAAAATAATAAAACTGATTGACTGTCAGACAATCGTAAAACCTAAACCAATTTCGCGCTTCGAAATAGGCTTTATTGGCTTTGGCGCCATATAGGTAAATTGATTACTTCGTTTACATACAGGTTAGTTTAAGGAGTTTTTCCATTGGCCATAGTATGAAACTTCTACCTCCGCCGCATCGCATCTCCCTTGTACCTTAGGTACCATAAATATCTATAAGGAAGGAATTTAGGATCTTTGTATAAAACTTAGAGGATATTATAATATACTTACCGATAGAATTCCCATGGAGCACGGAGTGCAGCCTATCATTTTGTTGTTTACCTAAGTACTTCTCAGACGGTATTAGTAGCTAAACATACATTGGTTATCATATGTATAGGTACCGTATTTACCATCTAAGGTCAAATGTATTTATAGGGACTTGATCTATAAAAACACAAACGATGTATGAAGCTCAAACTCACTTAATGCTTGTTTCCTTAAGACGACAGTAATCCTGCAACACAATAAGCAATTACGGATGTCGTTATAGTAGGAGCAAAAAATATTATAAGTCACGACGTAATGCCCCATTAGACGGGTCATCATTATTTCATTATTTATTGTTAAAGTTATAACGGTTTTTAGTCTACTTATCATCATTTAGAATATTTAATACTTCCTGTACCTGAGGGACTTAGTCTAGGAATTAAAAAAACTAACCTTTAGATTCTAGAGTGACAAGAAAAATACCAAACCAATACCAAATCCTGTTTCGTGTAAATGTGCGTAAGATTTTAGTTATAAAAAGCTAATCTTTTATCTCCCACCTTGCCATTTAATTAAGTCAAAATATGAGCGCCTTTGTAAGTATCAATTGCTCTTTGAAGGCGGCCGTTGTCAATATAAATTCTCTGAACAGCCAGAGTCATACTAAATGGATCGGTTACCAGAAAGCTAATCATCTGGGCTAATACTCGTACACGGCTTTAGTTAATAGAATTCGATGTACTTATTTAAAATTAAGGATGCAACGATACCGATGCCGATTATCGTAAACCGCAGGTTATCGTTATTTTTGACGATCATCGGTATCGTAAAAAGTATTACGATTAATAACGATTCTTAAAACTAGTTCGATTTCAAATTATTGGAGAAAAAATACTGTATTTCCTAACTTGAAAAATTGGCCATAAGTATTTGTCCATCAAACCAGCTGCTACTGTAGATTCAGAAAGATTGTTTTCACACCTTTCATTCGGAAAAGTAAGTTTTGCTCCACGACGAGAGGGACCAAAACGCTACTTTTCTGTTCAAGCTACTTTTTTAATTTATACATTGGCATTGGAACATTTGTACGCAATGTGCCAATTGAACACAGATGTTAATAAAATAATCGATTGTAATTTCATCGTAGTTGATTCAAAACGAACATATTTCAAGTTTTAACTATAACAATTTTGTATAAAAATTTATAAATATTTCATAATATTTAAAAATTAGTAATAAAAACTAAGATAATTTAGATATATTTTAACAATAGCTTTTTTTTAATTTCCTCATAGTCGGTGTGAAAAATAGTATGTGTCACTCGGTAGCAAAATTATTTTCGTCTCGGGCGTAAACACTTGTATCCCTCACTACGCTCAGGATTCAATACACCGCCCTCGCCGTAAATATACTATTTTGCTCCCTTGTGACACAAATAACTATTTCACATCAGCTATTCGGAATATTCGGATAAGGGCTTTTTCTTCCCTGCTAGAGGGATCAAAGTGGCACTTTTCTGTTCCAGGACATATTGTTGCCAGAATAAAAAAATATATCCCAATGAATACATGAAAATAGTATACCTACAAATAATCGATTAGTAATTTTTTGTAATCGATGATTTGCATATTTTTTTTATCTTGACTACTATGGTTACTACTACTAACGTAATAAAATACAAGTAATTATATGTTATTCAAAGTAACACTAGTAGGTTTATAATAATTAATTTAATACAGCTACTCACCTAATACATATTTCATTATCCTCATAGGTGATGTGAAAAGCAGTATGAGTCACACGGAAGCAAAATTATTTCCAACTTGGGCGTGAACACTTGAATCCCTCACTACGTTCGGGATTCTATTCTGGAATCCTTCGCTTCATTCGGGATTCAATCTACGCCCTCGCCGTAAATATGCCATTTTGCTCCCTTGTGACACAATCTACTATTTCCACAGCTGGTTTAGTCCATACGGATATATGAAATAGACTTATACCTGATAATTTAAAAATTATATGTTTTCTTAATAAGAATTTGAAAGGAATTGTATTTAATTATGACATTTAGGTGGTAAACTGCCTAAAATTTAAATAAATGTTGATTTTACTCAATTGTCTTGTTTTAGGTATTAGATGTAAATTAAAAAATCGTAATGCATTCGTTATCGCATTCGTTATCGTATTCGCTATTACGATGCATTCGTCATTCGTATCGGTATCGTAATAGACATATCGTTGCATCCCTATTTAAAATCATTCAGTTCAAAATATTTAAAATCAGACTTTGTTCGATTGAGTTGAAGTTTTATACGCGGTTACCTTACTTCTAGCCCTGCCACTTCCCAGGCAACCTCTTTGACATCTCGATACGTATCTCTTTTTGAGCTGATCTATGTAGTTTATTCCAGGTCTTCCGCTTCCTCGCTTCCCCTCCACCTTTCCTTCAATTATATTGAATATGAAGTTGCCATGTCGTTTGAGATGGCTATGATCTTCCCTCTTCTATTTTCTACTAGCTTTTGCCCGCGGCTTCGCCCGCGTAGTAAAAGTAATATTCCAATAATTGTTGAATTGCTACGCCGCCTACTAACCTACTACTACTAACTTCCCCTACCAATAACCCTTCGTCATAACCCATTATGGTAAATTAATTTTTATTTACTATTATATTTATGCCCGTGTGGTGGCGGGTTAGAATTTCACCACCCTCTTTCTTCCCGTGTGTGTCGTAAAAGTCGATTAAGAGAGCAGGGTTGAAGTGTGTTGTGGGTGATGGGCTAACAACCTAAGCAATATCACTTTTTGTCAATCTTTTATACCCACATTTATGCTAAAAGTGGCGCTGGAACATAAAGTTCATGTGCTCTGCCTGCCCCTTTTGGGAATAAAGGCGTCAATGTATGTATGTATGTACGTATTTCTGTTTTTAAATTTACAATCATGATTAATGAGAATCTGTCCTCTGGAATAAAAGCTACTTTAGGTTCATGAACATTAATGTTGAAATACCAAAATATATCCACGAATGTTAAGTCAAATTTGTGGCCTGGACATTGCTATAGGCTTGTTTCCTAAGATTTTTTTTCCATGCTTTTCGAACCAGTATTTAACATAAATACCCAAAAATTTGTTTTAATTTAACGGCGGCCAAAATGCTTAACTTATTAAAAGTTAGCAGATCTTCGTGCAGCACCTTGAATGTACTTATTACGGATGCAGGCACTTTCCCAATGTCTCCTACCCTCCCGTCCCGCCGCACCGCCCGCACTCGCCTAGGTACCGATTGCTGACGATCGAGATGGCACCAAATACAAACTTTAAAACCTATAACCCTATATAATGCGGGTCTCGTTCCATACCTCAAAAGCAAAAATAGAACCCTTATTTATAGGATCACGTGTGGCTGTCTGTCAGTCCGTCTGTTACAACCGATTTGCTACGAAAAAAGCTGGACCGATTGAATTGCAATTTGGCACAAATATTTTCATGAATTTTCATGTCCACAACATTAAATTTTAAAATCTATGTGATTTTCGTTATTAACGTCCTAAAAAACCGTAATAACAACGCCCATATTGATATTTAGACGCCACGTTGGAATGTAAAATCGTTGTTGTTTTCCTAATCAGCGACCCGATAAACCATAGAAACAATAGATACCGATGTTGATTTTCAGATTTTGTCACCACATGTCTCCTTTTAGGGGTTGAATTCTCAAAAAACCGGAAACACTTATCATTTTTTTCCATACAAACTTTGGACCTCCTTTTTAACCCCTTTAGGTGTTATTATTTCAAAAACGCTGAAAGCACTTTATTTGTAAATGAATAAGTAATCTGTCCACAAAGTTTTAAGTACGTAGTAGCTAAAAATAAGTTTCCCTTATACAAAATTTGGACCCTCATTTAACCCTCTTAGCGGTGGAATTTTATAAAACGCTAAAATTACTTTTTTTGTATCCTAATAAGTTATCTTCCTACAAAGTCTCAAGTCTCTAGTTCAATAAATAATGTTTCCCCTCCACAAACATTGCATCCCTATTTAACCCCCTTCGGGGAAGAATTTTATGAAACGCTGAAAGTACTTTTTTGTATCTTAATAATAATATTCCTACAAAGTTTCAAGTCTCTAGTACAAAAAAATATGTTTCTCCCATACAAACATTTCCAAAAATCCCGTCTTATCCCTTGCCTACGTCATAAAATGAAGTTCTGGTGTAAATTTCAAGTTTCTAGTCCCAGTAGCTTTGAATATGAACTTTGCACCCCTATTTTACCCCCTTAGGGGTGGAATTTTATATAACGCTGAAAATACTTTTTTTGTATCCTAATAAGTAAAATACCTACCAAGTTTCAAGTCTCTAGTTTAATAAATAATGTTTCCCTTATACAAACATTGCACCCCTAATAGACCCCCTTAGGGGTAGAATTTTCTAAAACGTTTAACAATTTTTTTTGTATTTTTATAAGTAATATCCCTACAAAGTTTCAAGTCTCTAGTACAAAAAATCATATTTCTCCCATACAAACTTTGCACCCCTTTTTAACCCCCTTTGGGATAGGATTTCCAAAAGTCCCTTCTTATCCCTTGCCTACGTCATAAAAGGAAGTTCTGGTGTAAATTTCAAGTTTGTAGTCCCAGTAGTTTTGAATAAAAACTTTGCACCCCTATTTAATCTCCTTAGGGGTGGAATTTTAAAAACGCTAAGGATATTTTTATTTGTATCCTAATAAGTAATCTTCCTACAAAGTTTCAAGTCTCTAGTTCAATAAATAATGTTTACCTCATACAAACATTGCACCCCTATTTGACCACCTTAGGGGTAGAATTTTCTAAAACGCTGAAAGAACTTTTCTTGTATCTTAATAAGTAATATCCCTACAAAGTTTCAAGTCTCTAGTACTAAAAATAATGTTTCTCCCATACAAACTTTGCACCCCTATTTAACACCCTTAGGGACAGAGTTTCCAAAAATCCCGTCTTAGCCCTTGCCTATGTCATAAAAGGGTAAATCTGGTGTAAATTTCAAGTTTCTAGACACAGTAGTTTTTAATTCAAACTTTGCACCCCTATTTAACCCCCTTAGGGGTAGAATTTTATAAAACGCCGAAAGTACCTTTTTGGTATCAATAAGTAATCCTCCTACAAAGTTTTATGTCTCCAGTTCAATAAATAATGTTCCCCCATACAACCTTGGGAGCCCCATTTCACCCCTTAGGGATAGATTTTCCAAAAATCCTGTTTTATCCCCTGCCTACGTCATAAAAAGAAGTTCTGTTGTAATTTTCAAGTTCCTAGTCCCAGTAGTTTTGAATACAAAATCTGCACCCCTATTTAATCCCCTTAGGGGTGGAATTTTCTAAAACGCTGAAAGAATTTTTTTTGTGTCTTAATAAGTAATATCCCTACCAAGTTTCAAGTCTCTAGTAAGAAAATAAATGTTTCACCCATACAAACTTTGCACTCCTATTTAACACCCTTAGGGATAGAATTTCCAAAAATCCCGTCTTATCTCTTGCCTACGTCATAAAAGGAAGGTCTGGTGTAAATTTCAAGTTTGTAGTCCCAGTAGTTTTGAATACAAACTTTGCACCCCTATTTAACCCCCTTAGGGGTGGAATTTTGTAAAACGCTGAAAGTGCTTTTTTTGTATCTTAATAAGTAATCTTCCTACAAAGTTTTAAGTCTGTAGTTCAAAAAATAATGCTTACAAACTTTGGACCCCCGTTTTACCCCCTTAGGGGGTGAGTTTTGAAAAATCCTTTCTTAGTGCTCCCCTACACCTTATAAGGAACCTACGTGCCAAATTTGGAATCCGTAGACCCAGCGGTTTGGGCTGTGCGTTGATATGTCAGTCAGTCAGTCAGTCAGTCAGTCAGCTTCTTCTTTTATATATTTAGAAGAAGTGCCTCATTAACTGCCTGGTTTATCTCACTCTATTCAGCACTTCTTCGTTGGTTACTTACTTTCTCCAGCTAATTTTCTCCATTCGTCTCCAACACCCGTCTCGAACGCTTCTAATATCTCCGCAGCTTTCTGAGTCAAGGTCCATGTTTCACTTCCGTACATTTCAATCAAAGAATTGAAATCATATGTGTCGTCGCAAAAGAACTCTGTTCTTATAAAAAGAAAATTCATTCTTGCAAAAAAAAATAAGCAAAGAATTGAAATGTGATTTTCAGGGTTCATATATTTCGGATTAAGTATACATACCTCCTTAGTCATGCGTGGAATACCCGAAGTCTCGGTCAATAAGATTACTTAGATGTTCGTTTGAGTTTCTTTGTGAAGCCTTTATGCCCGGTTTTTGATGAATAAGTAAGATTAGCCTTTTCAAACCCATTCTAATAAAGGATCTGTTATGAGTTTGAACCCCATTTTATGGAATACTGTAATTATGAGTTATCAGGCTGCTTATAAGATAAACGATTAGATCAGAGGCAGAGGTTTTCTTACCGAACCCGAACCAGTGGTACCTAGTTTATCGACATTCAGTTGCATGTAGGTAATATACCTTAATTGAAGAATAAAAAACTTTAACATTCACTTTGGCTGTTATGAATAATCGTCATTTTACATAAAAGGAAATGATAAGCAATTAGTAAGCAAACACGCCGTAAGTAAGCTTGAAAGGAATTTCATAGAAGCGGTTTATGCTGTATGTATACATACATTATCTAGAAATGATGTCTTCTCTTTGATCTTGAGTATTTTTGTTTAGAATACTTAATACGTATATATTCCGGACGCAAAAAAATAGGAGCATTCATAATCAAACATAACATACAGGTTGAAATTATGGTCACCGTCTTGAATACCTAGTGCGGTGAAACTGAGAAAACACGTGTTAAATGGGTACATTTCCCATAACCGTGCTATAAGTTATCTGAAAAAGGTTTGCTAATTGTTTATACGTCCCGCTATTCTGGCGCGACACTGATCACACCAGTGACCCTACAGTATAGGTACCTAGGCCATTTAAGGGGAATTTGTACACGACTTTTTATTTTATTTTTGATCGGGTATTTTCTGCTCAGAATCGAGAGCGGTTTCGATTCGAACCTAATAGGAGAAAAAAACTGTCCGAAGATATTTTATCCACTCCGTTACTGTTGCTATACTAATTCATTGTGGTAACGGAACGGAAAACAGAAAATTATATGTAACATTTTGGACAGTTTTTTTCTCCTATTAGGATCGAAAGTGCTCTCGATTCTGAGTAGAAAAAACTCGATTATAAAAAAAAAGTCGTGTATGACTTTCCGTAGCTACTGCAGGTCGATCACGTAGGTAACGTATTGTACGCGCGTCAGGCAGACCTAAATGTCACCTTTTGTATGGGAAATTGACAGATGAGGTACCTACCAAATTATATCGATAATTATTAAATCTTTTAAAGGTTGGGTCAATATTCTTGTATTGTTAAACAGTGATAAAATTTGGTCAACGCCCGCCTCACGAGCCAGCAATTGAGGTTTTACTACCGCTTATTGTTTTAAAAACTTCTTTTGTGCCGAGAATAAGGACGCTTTCAAAGGAGCAGTGACTAAGTGCACACATTTTGCTAGATATTGCAAGAGTGATAGCAACTATATTTTGTGAATAATAGAGTTAATATTTGAAAACAAAAATAATGCAGTTGAGGTTGAGTATTACGCAAGATGTCGATATGCCGTTAGGAACATCATTATTGCCATTATACGCCGCGTAAGATTTGTCATACTTGCCGTCTGTATGCCTTTATGAATAAAAAATCGTCATGGTACTTATCAGTACCATGACGATTTTAGACAGGAATAGTTAATTAAGTTAAGTATTAGAAAATAAAATGGATACCCAATATGGAGGGTTTTTTCTACTTAATTATTGTATTATCATCAATCTACCTCTGCATAATGTAAGATGGTAAGTTTTAGTGCAAGTAAAGCCTGGAAAACAAGACACAGCTCTTGTAGTAAAAGTTGTGAGGTTGGTTTACGAATTTATTAACGCAGTTTAGTTACATAATCTACATTACATAATCTAAATAACTACGTTCTGCAGAATTGAATATACCTACCTAATCCATAAAAACCACTAGGTACCCGCATAGCACAAGCAAGATCCTTAATATGGATAAAGTATGGGACTTTCTCTACACTTTTGATAGGGCTACTAAGACGGAATACGTCATACTCTCATTAACACATTAGATGCATTGCCTGACGTCATTTTGAGGACAGGCCTCGTAATCATGGTTTGTTTACAAACAAAGTTTCATCAACATAATTACACTTTTAGTCTCAAGCAGTGATCCATATCATCTGATCGTCTCAGTAAATACAGTTTAATATTAATTAAAGATGCGTCATAAGTTCATTCTTTTTATCATTCACTCTTTCAGAGCCAGGAACGTGGGCGCTTTGCTCGTTAGGCGCTTTCCTCTACATACGGGTTTTCGCAAGTTATCGGCTACGAGCGTAGCGGTAAGAAATCATTGGCAGTGAATGTGTCCACCATTGTTTACAATAAATAGTATAAATAAATAAATATGAAGGGACAATCACGGGACAATCTTACACAAATCGAACTAGTCCCGTAGTTAAGCTTAATAGAGCTTGTGTTATGGGTACTAGACGACGTTACATTTGATAGATATAAATACTTAAATACCGGGAAAATATAAAGAATATCAACCGAATATTCATGCTCGTCACACTTATAATTGCCCTTACCGGGATTCGAACCCAGGACCTTCAGCTTCATAGGCAGCGTCACTACCCACGGCTAATCGGTCATCGTCTTTATCATTCTTAAACCACACGCAAACAAGCGTAGGTGGCACATTGCCGGCTTTTAGAATTAATATCCACTAGAGAAGAGATCTGTGAAGCTGTTTTCATATACTTGACGTTGACACCCTAAAGCATAAAGCGGTCGCCGAATTCGTTTTAAACTACTTAGGCCAACAAACGTCGTCTTTACATTAGTCTGTCCGCCTGTAATCGTTGGCAGCTGTCGATCGCCAAATGCGGCCGACTAACGTATTCTTTACGAAGTGTAATTGCCGCTTAATTTCCACCAAACGGCTGGCATCGCATCGGATCGGAAAGGATACGTCCGGATGTGGCGACAGCCGATCACATACGACAGGATGTCGACGCATACGGTCGGCTCCGTACCGTAGCTTTCTGCGCCTAGTAGTAGTAGTTTCAATCCTACCGTGTCGACGTGTTATTGGCTGAACATTTTGTATTAAAGAGAAAATTATATGAAAGATAGTGGAGCCGTTTGGTTGAAATTATGCTTCACTGCATGCAAGAATGAAGAATCTATATAAAAAACATATCCTAGCCAATTTCGGGTGGCAATTGGCCGTTAACGCTAGAACAGCTCTGGTGGACGATGTTCTATCTGTGTTTAAAAGTGAAACCTAGTGAAACCAAGTAGACAGCCAGGCAATTAGGTTTGCCAGTGGTGCCTTGCCTTCATCACCAACACAGTGCATCCTCCAAAGGCTCCAGAGGGAACCCCTACTCTACACTATTTCTAAAATTCCGAATGTGTTTGGCCGAATTACAATTTGCATACTATTATTATGGCCTATTTACGCATAATTTGGTTTAGCATAATTTTATTGGGCATATTATCGATTGTCCGATACTTACTAAGCATACTTAAAACGGGGTGCGTCTCACGAAATGGTATTATTAGTAGGTTAGGTTAGGGCTAGCTTGTGTCCCTTAGATGTGATGCGTGAACATGATGCGGAGCATCAAAATTATGCACAAATAATATTCGGACTATTGAAGTTCGGCGTAATCAAACCATGCGAATCTCCATTCTGCGAAAACAGTTAATGCGCAAAGTCAATTAATGCCTACATAGATTATGCCAAATAGAATTCTTCCTAAAAAAATTATGCCAAAACAGGAGGAACCGCTCCAGTGGTCTAGCACCCTTACTCAAACATAGGAATATCATATTTACTTGCTGCATAAATGAAATGTCTTGCTACGGTTGTGATTTTCTGTAAGGTAGGTACTTATAGCATATTTAATCGTATGGCGATCTGTAGAATAGGATGTGATATTTTAGTCATTTTCTTGTACTGCTACGAATAAGCGAGATGATATTCCGGTGCGTCCAGTCCTTACTTAGAACATACATAAAACCGGCCAAGAGCGTGTCGGGCCACGCTCAGTGTAGGGTTCCGTAGTTTTCCGTCCGTCACAGTAAGTGTCCCCACTTAGACGTTAAAAAATGGGCTATTTGTTACATTGAGTTGACATATTATATACAGAACCCTAAAACCATACAAGCAATACTTAGCGCACAATTTTATTATTAGACAACGAACGACCAAAGACAACTAAGACAATTCGAGCACGACAAATTTTCGACCTAATCTATGGGCGCACCTGCTCCAACCCCATTAAATCAGGAAAAAGCTTAACACCGCCATGTACGATATGAGCGTTCCGCGTACAGCGACATCTATCGGCAAATTAAGTAAACTATTGCGAGCGAGCTTAAAGTATGGAAGATGATTTTTATGGCATAATTCTTTATTGCGTGAACAGATTTTCACCTTTTTTACTTCATTTGAAAGCACGTCATTTCATTGTGATTTTGTAGAAATGACAGGTAAAATAAACACCTGCTTATACGGTTAAATTACAAACTTAGTTCAGAAATTATTTTGTATTTTTTTTCAAAAACTATTCAACCTATCAAGTTCCCAATAATTTTCCTAGAAAGCTTTTATAAAGTTCTACTTTTGCGATTTTTTTTCATTTTTTTAAAACTTATGTTTCAAAAGTTAGAGGAGGGGGGGGGGGGACACATTTTTTTTACTTCTGGAGCGATTATCTCCGAAAATATTAACATTATCAAAAAATGATTTCTCTTGATTTCTATTCATTTTTAAATACCTATCCAACAATATATCACACGTTAGGGTTGAAATGAAAAAAAAAAACACACACACACACCCCACTTTACGTATAGGGGAGGTACCCTAATAATAGTACATTACTGCAGAGGCCGTGAAGTAAGGGATTGCTGGACGAGCAGTGGGGATACAACGAGTCCAGCAATCCCTGTTCCGGCCGAGGATTGTATAGTGCTTTTCTCAAACGATGTGAGGAAATATTAAAATTAAAATAAATACCTACAAGGTAATCAATTAATCAATTAAATACTAGTTTGTTGAAATTACAATCGGAACGAAAGTTCAGAAAACAATTGTGTAATTTGCCGCCTTTTTATTTTTTAAACATGCCATTTCAACAAGCCGTTCAAGCACCATGTTTAACCGCACATAAGTATAGTACCATAGATTTTGTTTTTTTTTGGCAGTATGTAATTTTTCCTTTGTCAGTTTAATATTAGTAAGCAAATTTAAAAAGTTAGAGTAGCGGACAATAATGTTTTTAGTTAGGGTTTTCATACATTACTTCTTGGCTTAAGGCCAAGAAGTAATGTAGGGAGCCATAAACATGAAACTTCTTGTCTTCATTTCGTGATATTAACGCATACATTTCAGAGCATGTTTGAGAAAAACATATTTTTCCACTTTTTATTCTACCACTTTGTCGGCGTGATTGATATACCGACATATTAGTACCAAATTTCAGCTTTATAGTGCTAACAGTTACTGAGATTATCCGCGGACGGACGGACTGACATGGAGAAACTATAAGGGTTCCTAGTCGACTACAGAACCCTAAAAAGTTGAGTATCATATAACATAAATAGCAGATACCTATTGGTATCCTTACCTAGGTAGGTACTACTAATAATACTTATACCTAGCAACTTACAGCTAGAGCCTTGATCAAAACAGGAAACAAGTACCAAAGCAAGTAATCGTTCGTCAGATCAAGACAATTTACCTATAAAATTACCTTTATTACAATTCGTCTCGAAGGTACCTCAATGGAAATTAATTACGTAAACTTGATCTCCTTGATAGATAATAAGTAATAAGTAGCTATCGTGTTTGCAAGGGCTGGTCTTAACTACCGTGAAAATTACTTGATGGTAATATTAATAAGTCACCGCGGTCTAACAATAAAGTTAATTATAGTACAATCAACCTCGCCAGGTACAGCGTACTTTGCCAATGCCAAAGTGCCGAATCCGTACGGCTGTTGTTCTCAACGTCACTTTATCTCAGGCAATTTCAGTGTGTAAGGCGACCATTTTTACGCGTTGCTATTGTAAGGGTGAGCAGTAAGGTGGCACACTGTCGATAGCAGCTGAAGTATTTCAAAAGGTCAAATTAGTAGGTAAAGTCACACGGTACTATAACGAGTTTTTTTTTGCGGCAAGCTTTAGGTTATCTCAGTAGCTTCGTACGGTTATCGCAGATGAGGTTTGAATGAAGATTAAGGTACGATTCCCACGCCACAAAACACGGAAATTGTGATC
The DNA here is from genome assembly GCA_945867215.1 of Epinotia demarniana. NCBI lineage: Eukaryota > Metazoa > Arthropoda > Insecta > Lepidoptera > Tortricidae > Epinotia > Epinotia demarniana. The sequence goes on from OX244265.1 coordinate 19,946,812, forward strand.
ACGTGACGTCTAAATAAAGAATCGTCTGCGTATGTCAACTTTGTATTTTAGGAGGTTAACATATGTATGGGACATGTTTGGTTCAAAAACGTGTTAATAGAACCCATTTACTAATTGAGATATGGTAGGAATTGGGAATGGCTGTACCTACGTGCTGCCCGCTTAAGTTGGTAGTCAAAGGTGCGACGCATTGTAATCGGATTAAATACGAATTGGAGTGTCTGTGCTGTATGATTAACGTATGTTTCTTTTAAAAAGCAGGTTTATTTTTATGTACATATTATATTTAAACAATCAAAGGCTAAGAACATATTAAGGTGGTTCGATTTCCATACAAAACGACTTTTGACATTCGCAGGCTAACGGTGTAGAAACTTAGGTACGTAGGTAACAAAACTTTCATAAATTGGCTTTCCATTTGCGCGAAATTCCCCCTTTCCTCAATAAACTTGTATAAACTAGAATCATTTGAGAAAAATAGTTTTCGCGAAGTATCACGTCCCAAACTGATTTCTCAAATTATTCTATTCGTGGAACTTACTGCAACGAGATAAGGCCCAACGGCCAGAGTAGCGTAGCGTGATGCTGTCTTCGATAAAAAGTAAGTAGGGAACTAGGTTTCCAATTTGACTGTTTAGCTTTAAGCTTGTGGTCTACAGCATAAACCGCTTTAACAATAGCACAAAGTTTCCGTAATCGGCAAAAAACATTGACGTTTTTGTTCTAGGTAGGTACACCACAGATTAGATAACAGACAAAACTTAGCGAGATCGTGTAAGTAATATCTAACTTTTTTCCTGTTAGGTGCATGAGCTGTCAACTCAACGAATCCTTAAGTTAATAAAGGGTCGACAGCGCGCTTGTATTTCTTCTGGAGTCGCAAGGCAAGGTTCCATAGGCGACGGTAGGTATTTGATTACCATCATCAGGGCTGTTATTCGCTACGCGCTAATGCAGCTCACTCCGCCGGTCACCCGTCACGAAAGTGCTGTAGAGGAGAATAGCCGGACATCCGGACATATTTTTGCCGTTCAATAATGTGAAATTTCACAGAACAACAAGAGCTCAACATTCTGCTGGAAAATGGGGAACATGGCAGTACTTAATTAGAATTCACAACACCGATTCCTACTTTAGAACTTACCTACCCTTTGAGTTGTCAAAGGTAATATAATACTCACACATCCACAAATCATAAATTTAGGTACTTACGTAATAAAATATCTGGACGTGCCTCATTATTTACACTTAGATATATGGCTCATTAAATCAAGCCATTACGAGGGATGTTACAGCTTATTATTCTGTAAAAAAACTTTATTAATATGTTCTAGAGTAGAAAAATATTTTTGTAATTATTTGAGTGCGAGATTAGAACTTCTAGACAGTAGAGATTGTCAAGTGATGCGATTGACAGATAAATTTGTGGTGGTCGCCAACAGAGGGGTTACTTTTCATAGTGCTAGTGGATACTCAACCAATTTCCACAAAAAGAGGATGTTCTCAATTCGAGTGTTTTTGTTACCCCAGAACTCCGTCTTGTTAACGTTTTTAGAGAGGATTAAATTTACTGGATCAACTACAAATAGAGCACAGCAAACGGCAAATATAAGAGGCAAAATCACACAACCGCTATAATAGCGACCTCAAAGCTCATACTAATTGAACAGAATTATGACGTCACAGCTTAATATCCGTACTAACCGTTGTATGGAATATTAACGATTGAATCGCTGTATTTATTGGTCGTAAATTCGACGAAAAAATGCATCAAGTACTTACCTCTATGATTTGGATATTTTTTTGGAATTTACAATATATTCTGATAATTTGATGGTTCACTATCCACAGTGACACCGTGATATCACGTGATATTTACAAGAAAACAATCAATTGCTTTGTAATTTCTAATTGATGTAGTGGTCATAAGGGATGTGATTACAATATTACTAAATATAAAACCGCTTTTTTTTTCTCGGTTCTCTTATAAAATAGATTAGATATCTGCTCTCGTCCGGGACTTGGCAGAAAGGTTATTCTATTTGTTGAAACAGCAAATCCTTAGTGCGCCCTACCTACTTATCCGAGTAGTAGAGCTGCTGATGTCTACTTTTATTTGCTATCGACTGAAATATGTTTGCAATAAATAGCTTCCTACGCTGCTAAATACTTAGATAATTATTATGTTTCTTAAAACTTTTATGATAGACGGCAAGATCAATCATTATTTTTCTATGTAAAATGCTTGCATTGACTAGTGTTTAGCTGATATTAGTTGTAAGTAATTACTATTTAAGTGTTCAAAAAACATTAAAAAACACTAGCATACCTACACATCTACATTCGAGTATATCTATTGTAGTAGAACTAACGTATTGAATTAGTTTAGTTGGAAAAAGGTTATGCAAGTACAAAAAAATCTACTGGTAACTACCTAGGTAGGTACCGAAATTTCTTATCTTAGTACGATAAGAAATTTCAATAAAGCATCTTACGACTATTGTGCGAACGCAATCAGAACTATATTGAGGTCAATCTATCGTTTAGTAATCCAAGAGTTTGGGACCATTTGGCAATGACACTAGAACTAATTAGCCAACTTAATTACGCACCTGTTCTATGAATTATAACTATGTTAAATCATCCAAAGCCTCATTTCATGCATCAATCATTTTAAAATAATGGTCACTCTGATCATTATAGTGTAAATAGGAACTAGGGAGCAAAATAAACAAGTTGCTCTAGAGCGGTAAAGTGATCTTATATAAATTGCCAGTTCCCTCCCCCTCCGTATTATTTTATTATGACCGGCGCAGACGGCGCGGACGCAGTATAGGAGGACAAATCGGTGCGCGAACTTGCGCAGATCAATGTGTTGTGATATTTGATAGTGATTTTATCAGTGGTTTCTTTCGAAAAAATGCGGCAGCAAATATGTTTGGTGAGCAATTCAGTTTGTATATTGTGTATGGGCATCATCATAGTAGTGTCTTGGGAAATACATTTCTCGAATTTACCTACTTATAAGTTTCGCAATTGACACGGACAACGCATAATACGATACATATAATTAGTTAGTTACCTAATATTATCACTGATTCCCAGAAAAGTAGCTTGAGGCTATAAATAAAATTTATAGGTATAGGTAACCTACATTATTATAACATTGAGATTAGTTCTAGTTCTGATATATACAATACAATACTATTGCTCATACCATATTAAAAGACATGCCTTGTATTTATTTAATAAATACAAGGCATGTCTTTTCATATTTATTAGGTACGTAATTATGTTAAGAACGGAGTACCTTGACAAATTAAGCGATGATAATAGGATACAAGTAATCGATGCCTACCTGTTTCTTTGTCTATTCATGTTATTATGTAAAGTATGTAAATAATAGAGTATCTAAAGTATAGATGGGTCATACTGAGATTTAGGTTCGCGTCCTTCACTTGGACATTGCCAAAGTTAACGGCTATAAAGTCTGATTATTGGGTAGACCCTTGACCGCACAAACCGCAAGTCCTCTTACATAATTTTATGCGATAAAACATTTTACTATTGTCCACGGCTACAGCGAAGACGACTTCTGTTTTTTTTACCCAAATGTAGTCTAGAATTGCACACAAAACCGAATATTTCGGCAACGGTTTCGGTCATATGTTCGGTCTGGAGCGTAGGTAGGTTTGGTACCTACCTACTTGGATACAATCGGTCCTTATGCTGCCATTTTTAGCAATTTACTTAGCAACTGTCGTAGTAGGGTGCTAGATTAAAAAAAAGCATCAGTAGTGTGCATAACAGCTTCTTCCCAGTCGTGATGTTACGAGTTGCACTTAGCAGGTTGCGATCAGTTTCTTTATGGACTAGAGCCAGGTTGTTCTCTGGGACAGCAATCACTGAGCCTAGTAAGAGGCTTTCGGAGAAAGTTGCCCCAAATTGATAAAGCCTAATCTTTATCAGTTGGAAGGTCAGATGGCAGCGGCTTCCACAAAATAAGTGCCTGCGGTAATACTATGGGGACAGCGGGCGTTTATGGCTTATTTTATTAGGACGAAGTTAGGAAGATGTGAAGCCTCAAGTTCAGTTACGAGAATGGACGACGCATGATAGATACAATTTGATTAGTTTATTTTACACACAAAAATACGTTAAGAAGGTTTGTGAGTCTTCGAACAAGAGAAAAATGTTGATGTTGTTGATATATGATATAAGATCATTTCTGTATGTCTATCTTCATGATCGTGATCTCAGTGAGGACTGTTGAGGAGCTAAATGCATGTTTGTTATGTGGTTTATTAATCTTAACTATTCTGTACATTTAACTCTGTTTGTTCTCCGAATAAATATAATAAAATAATTGGAACATCTTCCATATACGTAGAATCATTCGCATTCTATCGAATCTCCATTTTACATATCGTTGGAGATTCTTATTACACCTATCTAACATGGTCCCTTTAACATTTACGAGTCAGTTTTTCCGCCATAGAATTTTTCGATCCTATCCCACAACTTCTCGTCATCTAATCTCTTCCAATCATATTAAGTAGCATCAAATTGTCTAAGTAAGTTCGGAGACAAGAAATCATTTAGTTAAAAGGGCATTACTAACGAACTTTTCCTTTAGGTACCGAATATTTTGCTTGCCGAGTCATGGCCTATTAGTCTCACTTTCCATCCAATCTCTAGAGGAAAAAATACGAGGGCTCATTATAAATACAATGGTCAGTAAAATGGATTTTATTTGCCCGTTAGTTCAGCTCTACTCATAATATTGTTAGGAGAACAGACAAATTAATCTGCGGCTGCTTTCTTTGGTTAGGGAATCCTGCTACGTTTTGCTTTCAAATGAAATGGGTGCCGATATATTACTTCGTTAGATTAAATGCAGCTTACTCTAACTTAGGTATCCGGTAAACCTCAGTAATACAAATATCCAAAAGAATATTCAATAAGACGAAACGAAACAGCAAAGTGGACGTCAGGCAGCCGAGAATCTCGAGTCATGCCAGGTCACTGTCAATTTGGCGCGAAACGACCTTTGTCTATGGTTACCTCCTGTGGAGATTTAGTAAGGGCCGTACAGCGTGTCGCACACAATGACGTTTCATATACAGGGTGTCCCGAAACTCAACGATAACCTGGTACTGGGAGAGAGGCCAAGGTATACCAGTTATGAAAAAAATAAGCAAATAATCCATGTCACTTTTTTTTTTCACTTTTATGCATCCCCATGCATTGTTAGATTTGTTAGCTAACATAAAAGTGAAAAAAAAAGTGACGGATTTTTTTTCTCATTTTTTTTCATAACTGGTAGACCTTGGCCTCTCACCCAATACCATCGTTGAGTTTCGGGACACCCTGTATACGTCTCGTAATACGTGGTTACAACATAATTTGATTGATCGCACACTGTTATACGAATTACAAATTTAAATCTTGCTAACATAACGAAAAAATTATCCCATTTAAAAGTATGAACTGTTTCGAAAAAACTTAACCTGTATTCAAGTATTTTTTTACTTAATCTTCCCGGCTATTTTATTATCATGTCGTATTATTATTTCCAAAATTTGATGATCATTTCGATAGCAAACATAACTAGGAACTAAAATAGTTGCCTATCATTTTGAATGTTCAGTTATGTGGTACGTTAATAATCCTATCTCACTCTATGATTGTCTATTGCAAATAAACGACAGCTAACGTCATCACTTAGGGAGTGGACCTTCTAGGTACTACCTACCCTCAGGTAGTTATTATTATTCTGTGTATTAATTATTCTGTGATCATGCCATGTATAGCACCCACACCAAGGTTGCTCTAAATTGCAGGACAAACGACAACCTCAGTGCAAATAATAAAGTCGGAAGCTTACAGTACCACACGGATTATTTTAATTAAGTAAGTTTTGTATTAACATGAAACCTATTAGATACACCTGACATAAGTACGAAGCGTTACGCAATCGACCAGCGGAACATCTTCACTCCCACAGCGGCTACCTTGTGCTAAATAAGTTAAATGAAATTAAACCGATAGAATCCAAACAGAAATACTAGAAAATCTTCTGGAAAAGGTACTACTTATCTAATGAGAACTGTAAAAAATCCGTTAACGACAAATAAACGTAAACGAATATTTTGGTTCTTATTTTCTCCTCTCTTTGGTATACGTAGAATCAAAACATCTTTGGTCGTAGATTTAAAACATCTATGAATATATAGAAATACTATATTAATTCTATTATTATCTAAGTAAAGGTCTAGATTTTATTTACCTATTAACCGAGTAATGCTAAGTGCAACTGCAATTAGCAACACCACATTTTCCTAGCGGTTTCTAAAGCGCCGACACTTGATCTATCTAGCAACGGTATCGCTTACTGCCTATTGACCACTCCATAGGCTATCAATAGCTCGTATTAGAGTAAACTGAGCTCTGGAAAAACAATCTTATTTCCACCAAACAAAGTGCAGTTTCCAAACAATATACATGAGGGATACGAGGATTGTTCGATCAGTGGTATTGAAAGCGGCGGCACCCAGAAAGGAAAGTTAATAATAAAATATCCGCCCCATTTAACCCTGACCACAAACGAAAACAAAACGTCCAGGACAGATAAACAGAGAAATATTTCACCAATGGCTGAACGGGCTTCAATAGTAATGTATAAGTTACATGCTGCACGTGTTATGGTGGCTGCCAAATTGATATCGGAACTGTATGATATGATATACAAATAGTATGTCAAATGTGTCATCATATTTTACGAGGTTAGGTTTGAAAATTCGCCGTTCGTTGGCAACCGCCTCTCGATAACCAACAAAATTACCTACGCATTGCGTATTGTATCTAAAAACAAAGGTATGTAGGTATATGTCATGCGGATTAAAGAAAAATATCGTGCTCCTTTCATGTCAAATTTGAGTGATTGATCCGTAGGTTGTTGAGCAATGATATATCCTCCAAACCAATATAAGTATCACGTCAACTAAAAACAAGAATGATAAAATATACCTAGGTAGGTATGTTAAAAAAAACGTTTTACACCTATTTCAGTTTTACTTCGCATAAAGAGGCAGGTACAATTCCGTCATTACATATGCTTAAACGCAATACCTAACTACCATACGTAGGTACCTTAATATCTAAACATAAAACGTTTACAAGGAGATAATTTGACTAAATACCCTGCCTATTTGTTACTTACAGCACCACAATTCCAAATGTTTTGTGGAGTTTTAAAATCAATTAGCAGTTTTTTAATGTCCTCATTTCTTGACCTGAGGCATAGGAGAACCGAACAAGTCGATTATAACTTTTAATAAAACAGTCTTGATCACCTTCAAAAACAAAATCGGAATTTTTTTAAATAGTTAATTTGGAAGAAAACATTAATTTATTTTTCGTCCTGGAATATTGAGATTGGTAGTAAGTATAAGTACATTACATATGTACGTAGATATCTGAAGGGCAGGAAATCGAGCCGGTAGCAAAATATGTGAGAGCTGCAAGACGGCGCGCGAGTTCTCTCGATTTTTCTCGCACTATGCGTCTCTATCTTATTAGAACACTTAGAACAAGAGGTATAGTGCGAGAAAAATCGAGAGTTATGTCGCGGCCGTCTCACGATAGACCCGCAGCAATTCATTTCTTACGTTAGCAATTTTTATCACCCAAAGAAAATATTGAGTGCATAGTTTATCTGAGTTACTTCCATGAAAATTAACCCTTTTCCAGGTAAAGGCGTTCAAACGTATATCTTAATAGGCAATCCAGGAAATATACTGTTTTGAAAAATAATAAACTTATAAATTCTTTTATTTAATTCTAAAACGTTACCTATTCTAAGATGCTTTAAGTATTCAAGAATCCAACAAACTTTCCATCCGGAAGTAAATATATAATGTAAATATTAATTGACGCATGCATTGTCTTTTTTGTATAATTAAACGTGAATGTGGATAATGGAGAAAATGTACATTAACCAAAATAAAGATAAAAACATTTGTTTATAAGTATTTTTTCTGACTTTTCCGAAGCTAGTGCTGAAGTGGTAATTTTTTTGATATCAGAAATTTTGTTGGTTTTTATGTCTATGCAACAATTTCAAGTAATTGATAATATAAGTACCAATTTATTACTTAAAAAATCTGCTATTATAAATTATTTCCAAAATGGCCTTTTTTCTCATACAAGTGGTCAGTTCATTGACTGGACGATAATGTCAATAAATAGGACTAGCAGTCTAATGACATTTTTCAGTTGCCGGCCTGGAAAAGGGATACATTACAAATTGTACATACAAATTGTTAAAATATGGATGTAGGTATTCTTCCCAAAAAAGGGGCGCCGTCATTACGACTTAGTACTTTGTAGTTATAGTATATATTTTTATGTGTATAGACTCCCAAGTAGTTGCCTAGGGCATCTATATAATCTCTACCTTGTTTAGCTGGGTCATTAAAATACAAACAAATTATTTACAAAGAAGCCCCGCAGGCCTTGAGCGTCGTCAGCGTCAGGTCAAGTGTACAATAATTACAAGCCAATGAGCAAATCATCGATTTATTTGCAACAAAAGCAGAACGGCCACTTTCTGTATCTTTTATCGGTGACTGTACCTGACGCAAGATTTTCCGATCGAATTCAGCTCCTTTCATCGGTCAACCACGATTATGCCACAACGGTTTTGGTGTTTTGCGTTCTAAGATATCCAGTTTAGTTTTGATCAATTTGATGTAATAAGCTTGCAAGATTTCGTTTGAGTTGCGGTGCCTAACTGGTTAGATCATTTTCCCAAAATCGTTATTTACCTGTAGCGTAATTTCTATTTCCGTTTTTCCCCATTCGTGAATTTTGCCACACGTATTTATTCCTCTCTTTTTTTTTCTTTCGCAGATTTCCCCATTTAAGAATTTTACCGGACGCAAAATTTTACACAAGTAAAATTCTATACATTCGTAGTTTTCTTATAGTATATTTACTTTCAGGCATTTTTTTAAACAAATGTCCACACCCTATATTAAACGTTGAATAGATAGAACAAACATCACTTAAGGCCCTGCCAAGCGACAACATTAGGTATTTTAAGCCACGCCCTAACACCCGCCCGCGCCCTGCACCCCGCATTAAAAGTCTCGTATTTATACATGTTACACACACAAACACGCGTTCCGCTCACGTCGCATCAGCTAGCGTGACAGTAAAGAACGAGGTACTACGCATGCACGATGCACAGGAAATTTATAAAAAAATAAGATAGATGGCGTACATTCATCAACACGAATTCTAAAATTTATTATTTAACGATATGATACAGACAGAAAGAATATAATGGAAAAAATAAGCCTGTCTGTAGCCACCGACAGGATAAACAAAAATATTTAAGTAAATAATTTGTTTCGTTATAAAAAGGTATAAAACTTAATATTGCATTGTTCAAATTGAGCATTAAAATAAAAAGCAATTCTAATTTAGCTTGCAAGATTTGACCTAAACGAACATACTGAGAAACATACATTGCAAGTTAAATAAAAGCGTTCAGAAATATTTATGGTTATCTTGATAAGATAACTGGCTTATATTACCTTAATTTCGTTATCATTGTCATATGACTCAATGGTGTAGAGAATAAATTATTGACTACCAATCTTGTGATAGTGGGTTCAAATCTAACAGAACTGAAATGCGTTTAAAGTTTATTTTTCTTTTTATATTTACTTTTTACTTTGAGTAAAAAACCTTTCGTAATGAAGTTTAACAACATCAGTTTTGGTTTCAAATTACGAAAACATTGGAAGCGCATTCACAGCGCACAGGTTCGAGTAATGAACCGCCAAGATAATGAATGCAGGTCCAATATAATGTACATGCACATGAATTATACTGAGCAATATAGGTCCGGGGCTGATACTGCTATGCACGACAAAAATGAGATTATAGTGCCGTAGGGGAGACCGGGGCAAGATAAGACGCTTAAGAGAAAAAGCGTCGTAATTTGAAAATTAAACTGTTTATTATAAATCTCTTACAACAAAAGCAACACTCATAGTTTTATTTCAGTTCCCCCTCTTTTGGCATAGCTTTTTTAGTAATATTTTTTTATACTCGTCGACCTTAATGTTTGAATTAAGACTTCGTACACCAAACTTAAATCACATACTTTTTACTACGGAGGTCCCAACTCAACATCTCATATCTGTTGAGACAACTAAAATGAAATTGACCAATCACGTGGCGCCTTTACTGAACTATAATGAATTTGACCAATAGGACGCCGTCATGAGAAAGTCAAAAGGTAAATAGACATCAACGCACAAAAATGAAAAAGCCGTTTGTTGCACTTCGTTTTCAATAGATACCAAGTTTGTTTAATTAGTTCAATTGACTCGTAGAAAAAGTATTGTTCACAATAGTGTCATAATCAAGCTTTTTAATCTCGTACCTTACTTAGGCCACTCAGCAAGCTTCGTGGCCTAAACACGGTACTCGACTAAGAAGCTCTCTATTATAACACGATTGTGAAAAATACTATTATTTGTCATAATGTATGTAGGCAAAATTTACTTTGCGCATAAACTGTTTTGGCAGAATCGAGATTCGCATAGTTCGATTACGCCGAATTACAATAGTACGAATATTATTTTTGCATAATTTTGATGCTCCGAATCATGTACACGCATAAAATAGATGAGCATTTTTTTTTAAATTTCAACCTAGCCTAACCGTCAGCGTGTCGACGTCACCCCGCTTCGCGGGGTGCCTGTTTCCGCTAATTCGTTTTTTTATTGCGGGTGGCTTTTCCCCCAGTGAACTCCGTCCCCCCCTTTTTCTTGCTGCCCTAACCTAATCTACTATAATTATTATAATCCGTATCGAAATCATATAATTATATTGATGTTATATCTCGTGAGACGCACCCCGTTTTAAGTACACTTAGTAAGTTTCAGACAATCGATAATATGCTTAACCAAATTATACGTAAATATATTCGGCCATAACTATAGTATGAAGTAAGATTCGGCGAAAACCGAATATGCGAAGTCTGTTATGCAAAAAACTTTCCGGACAGTCAAAGTTACGCCAAATAGAGGGAACTCTTTTAATTCGTATAATTGTTACCTTTTACGGCACTAAATCACATATTTTTTGAAAAATAGGAATAAAATCATAGTAGAAAGAGTGTAAAGTAGGTTGTCTTCTACAAACGCACCGCGTGCGGCTTGTATGTGTGCGCCATTAGTATCTATGCATCGCGCACGCACACTATAACAAAATCTCGACCCGTTTCTCAGTGCGCCAGTAGACATTTTGTTTGAGTGTGCGTGCGGCGACGCGTAGATACTAATGGCTTTTCATTTTCATAAAAAGCACAATTCAAAAATCCGGGCAAGACGGGAAACACGATGGGGCAATTAGTACATATTTTAATCAGGTTGGTAAAAATGTGCCTCTTCATCGTCATCGTCTACACCTGCGAAGGAATAATGGGCCCAGCCATGGCACACGCTACAAATTATAACCCATCCTTCAGTGGACTGTGAATATCCCTAACATAAAACCCACAATATATGTAAGCACAACCATTTTCATCGTCTTCAGATGTACTAATATGCGTTTCACTTTCTTTTTTGCGTTTTTGTCTTCTTTTTTTTCGGATTCTTTTTTTCAGTCATTTTCTAGTCAGGTCATAAAACAGGTTAACACACAAGTATGAAACATTATTCTAACTACACATACGAGGTAAGACGGGATAGTATCCCAATATGCCCCGACCATTCTGCCCCAACAGACACATTTTACAAACTTATCAACAGTTCTATTCAGGGTCTGATTTCGGCTACTGTTTTACCGGTATGCAACCGGTATGCAACCGGTCCATTACGGTGCTGTAATGGTATAAAGGTTACGCGCGTGCCAATATAACGGTACCGTAACGGTTTGGAAATATCGGTTACCGTTATCGATTTAAAGGTAACCGAAACCTTTGTAAAACCGGTTCAAAACATGAATAATAAAGGTTACCTAAAAAATAAACGAACTTACACTTACACAGACAACTTCTTCCAAACACATACAACATACCGGTATTTTTCGGTTATGCAGTCCCTGGCTCTAACCAACAAAATAATTGTACGAAATAGCAACCAAAATTCGATATAAAATTCGTTTTACATTGCTGCAACAAGTATGTGGTAAAGTATTACAATAGCACTGATACCTACCTTGGTGCACATCGATTCTAAACGGAAAACTTCATAACAAACCTTCAAAATCAGTTTTTACTCGCCACACTCGTTTTTAGTGACACGCACGCGCCGCTCTGACTCGCGTGACTGAAGTTTGCGCGAATGGTGCCGTGTTCGGCTCTGTTGTGTTCACCAGTTACGCACTTCATCTAGCTCCGGTCTCCCCTACATTACTTGGCCGTGCATTATTGAATGTTGATTTCTTCAATCAAATCATTCTTCTGTACATTCGGTACTAAATTCTGTGGTTTTTTAATCAGATTTTATTTTACTTATTGTCGTTTTCGAAATAGCTCAAAATCAAAAATTAAAAATGTATCACAAAAACTAAGGGCATATTTTTTAAGGTTATTACAAAATAACGATAAATGAACTACGACAATACCTATATATACTTTTTACTAAATAATAAACAAAAGGTAAACACTGGTAAGTAGTACACCTATTCTTTTTACTTTTTTCAAGAACATTTACAATATTTTTGAATAAACATAATAGGTGGAAGTTACAAATAATAGAAAAATAAAAGTTCTGTGCAATTTTTACATAAATGGTTACAAAAATTGGTTTAAAAATATATTCGAAAAACTCAATTCAAAAATATAAAAATTCTTTTCAACCACGAGATTTGAACCCGATACAGCAGGACACATATTGTTACCGACATGCATGCACCACCCACAGGACTACAAGAACGCTACCCACCATGTCGAAAATTGAAACTGCTTAGTGCACATTATACATTTAATGCGTAAGGTGACTGCGATTCTAGGAGCGCTCACGCCCATTACAAAAAGACCTCAGGCACGTTTCGTGTTGAATGGCGCCGTATGCCTAAATATACTGGTGTATAATTATAATTCGTAAGTAATTTTGCGGCGCTAAGTGACGTAGATCCTGCTTCGATCACGGCTGACGGCCGAATGGCTCCGCGCGTAAGAAACAAACTTATGCCACTAACGTTTGACAGACAAGGAAACAACATCCTCAGAAAGGGGCGTTTGCTTTCAAAAACGCGAAATCAGTAATGATGGGATTATAATAAATATTATTATGAAGCGAGTATATTTTATAAAATGAGATTCAAGACGAGTAATAGATCTTCATTTCAACTAAGTTTCGCCGCTGGATTTCATGTTGCTTACTCACACTGGTTAAAAATCTAAAAACTAGGACGCAACTTTGGATTTTTTTTCTATCGAGGAAATCTCAAGCAATCGCGTATCGATCTAGTTGGAAGAACAAACATATAATCAAGAATCATAAATCTGAAAATCAGGCCTCATTGTCTCCTAGAATGGTCAGAATGGCGTGTCAAACAACTCGATATTTTTCAATACAGCCCCTTAATATCGTTCGTTCATAACCAACCTATACTACTCTAAGGCAGGTCGGTGTAGGTACGACGACGAGCGAAGCGAGGAGGAGTGTTAGGTGTACTGCGACCCTACAGCGCGCGAGCCGAGCGAGTGAAGCGAGCGTGCCGCGGTAGCGGCTGGCGAAGCTCCAGAACCGACTTTATTCGAAAAAATATCCGTAAAGTCGGTTCTGGCGCTTCGCCGGAAAAAATGCTTGAAAGTAAATATACCATAAGAAAACAACGAATGTATAGAATTTTGCTTGTGTAAAATTTTGCGTTTTACCGGACGCAAAATTCATAAATGGGGAAATCTGCGAAAGGAAAAAAAGAGAGGAATAAATACGTGTGGCAACATTCACGAATGGGGAAAAACGCTAATAGAAATTACGCTACAGGTAAATAACGATTTTGGGAAAATGATCTAACCAGTCAAATGTAATTGAGGTCATGTTACGGCCAGCTTGTAGCTACACTTCGCCTGCCTCTAGCGTTGTCAATCCAAGTGTGTGATATATTTCAAATTTCTTATTTAGTAGTATGGGTCATTCAACCCTCGACTCACAAAGGGGGTCTTACAAGTTTGAATATTTATGTTTTAGTTTTAACATTAATATTTTTGATTCATGTTTATCTTTACCTACTATTATGATAGAAGGCTGTGATGATTGAGATGATTAGTTAGATGTACTAAATTTTTTATGTTACTGATTTAAGCTGATTGTGATTTTAGCATAATATAAAACAAGATAAGTACTTCATTTTTCATCCTTCTTTAATTTTAAAACCAGTATTTTTATTAGTCTAATAACATTACCCTTTAATGTCGAGTAAGTTAATATGATTTCTGACAGCCCTATCGAAAAAACAGTAAATGTATGAAACTAACTTCAGATCGTAACCTGTCTTGGCCTCGTTTTTTTATTAAATATGACTTACATGGGATAGCTAAGGTTCATAATCGAAAAATAAGATAGTTATTGGCGGCAACTTCAAATTTTGTCTATAACTGACGCTCCGGCAGTATGTAGGCGAAGACAGGGCATTTTGTCTACACTTCGCCTACAACCTTTAGAGTCCAATTGTAGCCATTCCTTAGCGAAATTTAGACCTTAAGTTACGGTAAACTGAAGTCCCATATAGATTAATTAGTTTTTTGATCTTAACAAGCAAAAACACGTGTAAATCTGTGAGAAATTTTCAAAAAACTGCGAAATCCAGGCGAAGTCAAGGGGTTCTACGGTATGTGTGAATTTGTAGAGCGGGGCTGGCAGAGTTAGGCCGTGTGTTGTAGCGATCTGATAACTTTTTATTAGGGATGCAACGATATATCTATTACGATACCGATACGAATGACGAATGCATCGTAATAGCGAATACGATAACGAATGCGATAACGAATGCATTACGATTTTTTAAATTTACATCTAATAAAACAAGACAATTGAGTAAAATCGACATTTATTTAAATTTTAGACAGTTTATCACCTAAATGTCATAATTAAAATCAATTTCTTTCAAATTCTTATTAAGAAAACACATATCTTTTTAATTATCACGTTTTAGTCTATTTCGTATATATCCGTATAGACTAAACCAGCTGTGGAAAACAATCTTTCTGAATCTACAGTAGCTGTTTTGATGAACAAATACTTATGGCCAATTTTTTCAAGTTAGGAAATACAGTATTTTTTCTCCAATAATTAGAAATCTAACTAGTTTTAAGAATCGTTATTAATCGTAATACTTTTTACGATACGGATGATCATGAAAAATAACGATAACCTGCGGTTTACGATTATTGGCATCGGTATCGTTGCATCCGTACTTTTTATGCTGAAAGCGATATGAGCTAGGGAGTTGATAATCACTTTAAGGCGCCGTAGGTTCAGCGAAGTTAAGCGAACAGTGTTTTTGAAACAATATAATGCGTCTGTTTATAATAATATGGTTTTAAAAAAATACGAATAGTAATCTTGAGGCTTTTCTGCAGGGAAATCAGTGTTTAGAAACGTGATTAAGCATTTTTCGCTCGATAGAAAAAAATCACGAACATAGGTCTAAAAGGGTCTAAAATACACTTAAAATATTTGTTACAAATTACGAACAAAAGCTAAAAATATCAAAATGGCTTCTAAAAATCGGCAATATCATGTTTGAGGGAAATCAGTGTTTACTTTTTTATTTATTTAAACGACCAAAAAATTAAAATTATAAAACATGATTTGCGCGCTTCCGAGCACGCACTTCCATCTCGCTCACGCTTATGCTCAGTGAGAGGGAGAGAAGACCATGAACCTACGGCGCCTTAAAGTTTAAACATGAAATGTTTTTGGAGGGATCTCATTTCCTTTTTTTCAGTTATTTCTAGCCTGTTTTCAGGGGTTTAATTATTTTTTGTATCCTAGTAGAATAGGAAGAAAAGGCGGGATTCATAAGGTTGCCGCTTACCTTATCCTGTATATATGAGTTTGCTAGTATTATCCAGACAAATATTTATTTCGTGAAAGTTTGAGAATACGACGACTCGCTTCAAGACAAGAAAGAGTAGTACCAAGATATGCCAAACAGCACTACCTAGTGCTGTTTGACATGTCTTGGCATGTGTGTGTGTTTGTAAGCTACTGTTCAGTGGTTCCTCGAACAATGAGACCGCAGAAGCTTCGAGTACAATTCTTCAAACATTAGGCCAATGCCGCGCGGGCGGAATTGGTGTACGGTATTGTGTACTTTACCGAGAGCATACCTACTAATGTCTCCCAGATTTGCACACGTCGGAATACTCTCAGTATTATATTTGCACAGTAGTATTGTACTGCGCGGAAGCATTTATTTGAAGACCGGTTAGCTTAGTGGTTAGTGACGCTGCCTACGAAACTGAAAGAAAAAGTGTTCGAATCCCGGTAAGGGCAAATATTTGTGTGATGACTGATTATATTTGTTTCAGAGTCTTGGAAGTTTTCTATGTATTTTAATATTTATATCTATTATATAAATCGTGGTCTAGTACCTACCTATAAAACAAGCCTTAGGTATTGGCTTAATATAGGGACAGGATAGTTCCGCAGGCCGCGCCAGTCAGCCTCTCAGGCTTAATTGTTACAAATATTTCATTATCAAATGTAGCCATGTCACGACTAAAGATGCTAAAGTACTTAGAACATCCTCAACAGTCCGGAATAATTTTGTATGTAGACGTTCTGATAAATTGTATAATAATTCAATTGAAATCTAATTTCACGAAGGCGTGTCAAATTCAAAAGTACACTCAGAATTTAAATGAGTAGACACGAGTCAACAATTACCTAAACGTCTGCCCAAGGCCGGCAAAGACTGCTTAGCCTCTGAATATAAAGTGGCCGCCCTTTAACAAGATTATCCTTGTGAAATTACAGACACATTAAGAGGGTATCCTAGCAGCATTTTTCCATACAAACGTATTCCCCTATTTCCTTCCTGGTTTATCCCTCTAGAGAACTCGTTTTTTTTTTATAAAATCTAGGTCTACTGTATGTATGCCCCTGTCATTTACTTTTTCCCAAAAAATAATTACCAAAACAGATACGAATTTTCGAAAACCTAAAAAATACCCCATTTTTACTGTCATATTTAGATGACTACCAGACAAATATGAAAAGATTTTACGTTAAAATAAAATAATAGAAACATAGATCTGCTCTTCCTCTAAATTTCGACACCAAACATAATTGAATCGGCGCAGGTTTGGCGGAGAAAACAGGGGAATACAAAGCATCGATCTGGTCAAGATTTTGTAGTGAAAATCGGTCTGAGCTGCAGTTGTCCCTATCGCACATTACGGGGAAAGACTTGGGCGCAACGCGACGGCAATAGTTTGTACAAATACCTATTTCTCAATTTTGTCGCAGACCGACTACGCTCTTAAGCAAGTATAGCCGCGTACAGACACTCGAGCGTGATTTCGGCCCGTGTGGATAGGTGCCGGATGCACGGCGGCGCGCGCCTCCTAAATTCTATGCCTATGTCGCTCCATCTCATAACTTCGTACCGCTCATGCCGTCCGCTGCGGACGCTGCGGTCGGACGTTTGGTTTGGCGTAGGCTTATGCGACGTCCAGTGGCCCGTTTCATAAAGCTAAAAATTACTATTTCACGAGTTTAACCAGCCAACACTGTTGAAATGGTCAGTCGTTATCGGTCCCTATTGGCCCTTGTGTTTCCAGTTTTGACTTACAGCGACAGAAAAAAACTTGTAACCAGCGACAGAAAAAACCATAGCACCAGCGCATTCAACGCATTCTATGTTTTTTTCGGTGATTGTAGGTAACTCGTAACAGGTAGATTTTGAAACGCCTTACAGAGTAACCTCTTTGTTCTCAACTCCTTATGGCTTATATTATAGAGAGACTTGCTTCTATTACAAGATATATCGCGGTATTTACGGTATATCGCGGAAACATGGAATATGGAAGAAAACACATCATTAGTGGTTCTTGGTTAAACTTTTTAGTTTAGTTCGCGTAAACCGTTTCGCCAGATTACTTAAGAGCAACTATTTAAGAGAATAAATACGCCAGCCGGAACTTTTACTTCGCGCGGGCTAAGTAATGGCATAGTATAATCTACCTAGTTTAATTAGGAGTCTTTTAATACAAAAAGTAATTGACCGTGTTGATACATCAGGGATTTTAACAGCTAGTTAGGTACTTATTTAATGTAATCGGCATAATTTGTTCATCTTATAAAATTATATCGTTCATAGAGAATAAAAAAAATTATTGTGGTCTACCAAATTTCGCCCAGGTAGGTACGGGTGCGAGTGCCTAAAGTTGTTGTTGATATTATTTGGACATCATTCATATTCTAGTTATTCATGAAAATGCCTGGCGCATTTTTTTACTACTCCTGTTCCTTCAATGTACCTACCTACTACTACAATAGTTCAATACTAGTTTTCTTTCTTTTCAAATGTTCTTAATGAATTCCAATGATTTCACAGCCGGCAAAAACGTTATTAGAGCGGCAACATTATCACTAAGGTTCCATTCTTCCATTACATCGTATTATGACATCTATTCTTTCTCAACCGAAAACGTGACAATGAAATGTATAATTTGAAACACTTCCAGTAGTTTTTTGTAACTTTCAATTCGGTTCAGTGAATATACACACACTTATAAGTAAATAAATGTGTTAGTATAAAAAGTAGCAGTTTTTATTTGGGTACCGCACGAAGCTGCACAACACCAAGGTACTTGGACAAATAAAGGGAAAAAATTCGTTGAAAACACGTGTAAACATTAGGGAATTCGAAAATGAAGATAAGTTACCTACTTTATGCTAGTGGGGAAAGTTTGGGGAAGTTCCGTAACTAACCAAGTTTGGCGGAAACGAAGTATTATCATAGTTTTAAAGAGCAGGTAAATCCAAAATCACGCAAATAATAGTAGATTGCATGACGTCTAAAGTAAGCCGTATTACCACGAGATGGATATTTTCCCGAACGAAGTGAGGGGAAATAGTTCGAGGGGTAATATGGCTTTTAGACCAGAGTTATACACTCTACTTTTCACTTCGACTGCGAGAAAATAGTAAAAACAAAGATTATCCATCCACAACCAACAATTATACCAAGGCGAAAAGATTTTTCAATTTGGCGCCATTCTTTTTAATAAACTGCTTTGACACAGATACAAAATATTCACACCACGAACAAACGCCTCTGACCGTCTAATAGCGACGTCTAAACGGCCGAGCGCGGCGGCCAGCATACGCTGGGCATACGATAAGGCGAGATAGACAGCAGTCTATCCCGCTCAATCATCATAGCTTATGTCATGTATGCAGTCAACCACGCTTGAACGTTTGGAAGGAGCTATAGTCGGTCAGAGGCGTTTATTTTTTTAATAATTGTGAATTGGGGAATAGAAAACACCCAATGTTTGAATTGAATTCTGTTTCCTGATTGGTCGATTTTAATGACTAGTTGTATTCTGGTTAGTAGATAGCAAATACGAATGTTTTTTTTAAAGAGTTGTGATTGGTGCATGTAATATTGAACTATTGTGATTGGTGAAATTAAAATGTTTTATAAATCATAAATATGTATACATATTTTCCCTAGGGGCTAAATGTACTACTTTAGCCCCGCTTGCTCAGTCTAATATGACGCACTTTTTGAGCATGAGAAGTGAAAAACTACTTTTATTTTTAGGTGAATACGGATATTTATCTTATTAAATACAATGTATTTACCTTTTCAATCAGAACATGAAAGATATTACAAATTTTAGAAAAAAAATGATATCCAAGATCCAAAACACCGCGGAACCTCAATGTCATTCTTATATCATCACAACAAACCTAAAAAACCAGTTCAACTTGCCAGACATCCGAGTGCAGAACCGTCTAAATGGAAACAACAAAACAAATTGTGTTGTCTGCGCCGCGCCGCTCCGATGGCCACGAGTGCAATAGTCGCCCACAAGTTTTTATGCCCCAAGATACAGTACACTTTTTCTGCGGTAGTGACATAGTTTCTTATAATTGATGATTACGTGACATGATGCAATAGAAAATTGTCATATATTTTTTGTCGATGGTGAATCGGCTTTTGGGGTCGTTAAGCACTTGCATAAATAACTTTCTTGGCCTTAGTTGATTGAATTATTTTATCAATTATTGAATTTTCTTCTCGACTTTAATGTAGTTGATTATTTTGTTACAAAATTACCTACGAAGGTACTGTTGTCATCATTCGAAACTGCAATATTTTCGTATAATAGGCCTTAATTAGGCCTTGTCTATTTACATGATACCTAGATCTATAGTTTAAAAATATATACCAACTTTATTTTTGTTATTTTCAGATTTTGTTATTAATAGTCTATGCATCTGCTATCAGGGTGCCAGTTGAAGACAAAGATGTTAGCACAACTACTGTCGTAGTGAATGAAACAAGCCCCACTCCAGATGCTCCGATTTACTATGAGTCAGATGAACCACAAATTGACAGCTATCTCGTACCGCCTCATCCGCACACAACTGCAGAGGACAAACAGGATCTGATTCCTACGTATCTTCTTCCTCCTACACAAGAGAAACAGGAGGACTTCTACGTACTTCCTGATAATACCGGTACACAAACGGACTGGTACCCCATGCAACAATCAGAGCCACAAAATAATCCTCACATTTTATCCCAATCTTTACCACAAAATGCTCACATCTCATCTGAATCACTGCCTCAAAGTCAGAGTTTTATACTGCCCCAAGCACAACAAGATGATATCCCAATATTTATGCTAGACGACAATCCTCCGCCGCCATTTAATGACAACACTAGACAGGGAAAAGCACAGCACCTCCACCAGCAATTAGAAATAGCTGTACCGTCAAGACATTTGCTACCGCCGTTGGAAAGCGCTGAAAACCACTTCCTCTTGCCGACTCCGTCAGCAGAGTTGGAATTACCATACCAAGACCAACATCAACAGTTCGTAGGCCCGTCAGAGGAGGTATACGACCTACCAATTATGGGGCCTAACCAAAACTTTCATCCACTGGAAACGAGAGATAAGCCTGTAAATTTCCGCTTTAAGCCGGCTGAGCCGACACTTTCTTTGCATCTCACGCCACCAAAGCTCCTGTTGTCGAAACACAAAAACCCCACAAAATTATACCCAAAAAAGTATCCAGGAGGATTCAAGCCAGTGCCGATTCCGCTATCTCAGTTTGCTGAAGAATCTTTGCCCGAAGTTCCCAAAGCCAAGCCCGTGAAACCAGTTAATCCGTCCGCCGACTCTGAAACGGAATATTCGAAACCGACCGATAAGGAGACTTACTTGTACGAGAAAGCGAAGCAGAAACGGAAGCTTAGGAAGGAAAAGTCCGCTAAGGTTGGTGTTGTGTCTCTTGTTTTATTTATAGGTATTTGTAACTAAGCCTTAGTTGCCTGAAATAAATGTTTTATTATTATTATTATATGTATGTTATTTTATTCATAATGTTATACAAATACTAGACTTAAATTGACTGAATCCACTTTCGATTTCAGCTACAACAAGAGCTGCCCGTAGAGGAGCCAACACATGGACCAACGCCGCCAGTCGAACAGGACACATCTGAAACGCACTTCAGATACCCTGGACGTGAGTACTTGCATTGCAGGTCTTGAAAACAACCTAAAAGAAATAGTGTCAACAACATCGATTAAATGGACGTAATTTTTCTTTGACCATATTGTCGATTCCCTGAATACCCGAAAGTCCACACATCTCCTTATTCTACAAGATCTGGGATCTGGGAGGATGGAATCAATAAAGAATTGGTGGACCTCCTCGAATATGAGCCTGTAACTAATGATGAAACTTTATCTCCTCATAATAGCTTAGGCGTTTCTGTAATCAGTAATCACCCAATAACCGCAATTTAGTTTGCCAGCGAAACGAAACTCTCACCTTTCGAATGCGACTATAGACTTAATGGCGGCCGAACGAGTTTGTTTATTTTTTCTTATATTTTTTTATAGGTAACGTGTACCCCGCACCACTGCGGCAATCGCCACCGACGGCACCCCCGCGGCCGCACTCGCTCGGGGCGCCCACGAAGCCCCCGCCAGCGGGAGACCGCACCGAGTTCCGTATGCACGGCATGAAGGGACCACATAGTTACCAGTTCGGCTACGACACTGGGAAAGGGTGAGTTTATTTAATCGTCTGGCATACATTATTTAGGACTTTCTTAAAAGTTTGACACTCTTTAGTACCCAGGGGCCACGTGCAGGGTTGTGGTGGGGCGCTCGCCCTGGTCGTGCTCACGCAATCGGGCCAGTCGCGAGGGTCAGAGTAGAATGCGTCAAGCGAACCTTTGGCCCTCCTTGGCAGCGACATGGTTGGACAATCGTTGGGTTTAGTGGGTAGTCTGGGCCTTCTGTCCGGGAGTCCCACACACCCGTCTGGGGGACCAGACTGACTGGCCGGACGGTGCGTCAAAGCATTCCCCCAACGTAAAAAAAAGGTAGCTCCTGCGGACGCGAGTGACAGTTGTCCCCCCTTTGTCAAGTGAGTGGGCAACACGATTGTTAGAAGTTCTTAAGCCGCCTGAAGGCCTCTAACTCGGCTTAACGACTACTGTCACAGACAGCAGCCGGGATCAACTGCTTAGCGTGCCTTCCACAGCACGGAAGCGCTCATTTATATTAACCACTCAAACATCAGACGGTCACCCATCCAAAGACTGACCGCTGCCATCGTTGCTTAACCTGCGTCATCGTTTCCAACTCGCAGGAGCCGCTAGGCTATGAGCGCTTCGAGGGTGAAAGGGTCAGAAGTCAAAGGGTGAGTCTAACCAGTTAGAGGTCAGATGCAGAACTGTACGGGCGAAATGTTAAAAATAAAAAGCATCCACAAGGGCACTTATATTAACTCAGAATTTACCAACGCTTCCGTGAAACAATTCTAGTCATCTGAATAGAATAGGTAAACAACTTTTTCAATTCTTTAGTTTAACTTCACTTAGGGTGGTGCACTGAATCGTCTGTGATCGTAAACGCTGTTTGTTAAAATCTGAAAGTATAGAAAGTTTCCATAGAACGACAGCTCTCAAGTTTTGAAAAATCCAGTGGTACCTACCTAAGTGCCGGGGTTCGATCGAACCCACGCGACCACCAGATTGAGAGTAGCCTGCTGCTTTCCCACTCGGCTACGGTAGCTCTCCTTCACTTAAAATAGTTATGAACATGAAATAGAAATTAGTAGGTAAATACCATTTACCGACCGACCGCTTTAGCCTAGTTGGTAGTGACCCTGCCTACGAAGCAAGAGGTCCTGGGTTCGAATCCCGGTAAGGGCAAAAATTTGTGTGATGAGCATGAATATTTGTTTCTGAGTCATGGATGGTTTCTATGTATTTAAGTATTTATATATATTATATATATCGTCGTCTAGTACCCATAACACAAGCATTACTGAGCTTACTATGGGACTAGGTCGATTTGTGTAAGATTGTCCCCTTATATTTTTTTATTTTTATTTTTTTAATTCAGTTAAAATATTACGATGATGTACCTAGTGAACTTCATTCGCGACGCTGCAACAGCTACTCACTTTTGACGTTAATTTGGTAATTATGTTTAGATTAATGTTCGTTTTACCATATCATTTCTAATGTTTATATCTACTGGCCTAGCATAAGTACTCATTAACACTAACAAATCATATGCGTCTACAACCTGAAAAAAGATATTCTATTCTGAGCTTGCGTGTGGTCCCCAATTTGATTACCGGTCGGATTAACTTAAGGAATGATTCCTTCGAAACTGTCTTACTTTCCGAGTTGGGCTGTGGCCGCCCTGGAAATTTTGAATAGGTGTAATAGTAATAGAACTGGGAATCATTTGGGGCACTTTACATATACCGATTAAATAAAGTGTACAAAGTCAAAAGTAAGTATAGAAACATTAGAAGTACACAAAAAGTAAACAAACCACTACCTACATATTTCCCTGCGATACCTGGTTACCAACGTAGTTTATTATAATAATAATTGGATTTCGATAGTTGACTTTAAATTGATGACTAGTAGTATAGTGTATAATAACAAATTTATACTGCATGTAGGTACAGTCAAGTGCAAAAATTTGTATCGATAACATCCTCTCATAAATAAGTACCAATCCGCTGACATAAGAGTTATGGGACATATTTATGAGTAAGTTGTATGCACCCATATTTTTACACTTGACTGTACCTACATGCAGTATAAATTTGTTATTTTTAATTTAAGTATGACATGAAAACTTTTTGCGATTTAAATTATTCCGTGAAGCATATTTTTGTTGAATCACAAATAGGTAAATTTGTGTATAAAATTCTACTTATACCATAAGAGATGTCGCAATTATACACTCTTTCTCGCAGAATAGACTTCCTGCGCTAGAGGCCGTAAGTATTCATGAAACAGCTCTTTGAGGTGTTAGTGTGGTAAATAGAGAACACGCCACGTAACACAAAGGTCCCAGTCCTACATTTCACTCAATTAACCTTATACCATTAAGCGTGCCATTTGTAAGTCTTCATTGTAGTCGCGTGATGATGGCAATAAAGATGGGAATCAACGATAGACAACTTCTATAAATCATGCCCGTTTTTGTCTATTTAACTGGCTTGTAAAATTATAACAGTTTGGGGTCGCGACGATTCATCAATAGTCACGCATGGCAATTAGTGTGGTAACAGGGCAAATAATTAACTTATTTAATAAGAAAATCGGTATCCTATTTATACCTATACTTCACCGGTGGCATACAAACATACAGCGCGCCTGATAGTGAACAGAAACCGTAGCCTATTGCCAATCCTTTATTGATTTGAGGATTAGTTGTGTTAATAGCTAGAGACGAACGCGGGTCCCTCACTCTCAACACAACACATTCTCAACACAACACTTTCGTTGTGTTGATACCTATAGACGAACGCGGTTTCACTCTCCACACAACACAACACTTGTTCTGTTGTCTTGTGACATGATCGCCACCAGAAAAACAACACCACATACTTACAGAGGAATGGTGTTATTAAGGCTGCGGTTTTCTGTAAGGTGCAGGTGGAGTAACTACCCTAGATGAGCTGCTCCAAATATGAGCGATACCGCTGTGCCCTATAACCTCTTCATAACCTATAAAACCTATATAACCTGTGAAAGCTACGCTACGAAACTGTGTGATCGTTGCCACCAATACTAAGCTATGTAGCTGTGCGAGGAAGATGCGCTATGATGCGCAGCCGCGAGGCAGCTGTGCGAGGAAGATGCGCAGCTTTAGCTATGCGATGGTTCGACTGGGGCACGCGGAGTGGTAGCGCGGTGAGGGGGGAGACGCTTGCATCGCCGCCGCTATATGACTCGCGACCATCCATAGCACGCATCCAGGTCTGGCATAACGTGCTGATGGTAAGTTATACCAGCTCGGTATACCGGACAGACTCGTACTCACCATGCGAGATTTCCTCAGTGACCGAAGCTTTCGATACCGACTGGAGGGAACGCACTCGGACCCACACCCCATCCGGGCAGGAGTCCCGCAAGGCTCTGTGCTCTCTCCCACTCTCTACTCGTTATTCACGAACGACATTCCCAGGCACCCTAAGGTGCAACTGGGGTTTTTTGCGGATGACACCGCGCTCTTTACGGCTCATTGTAAGTACGCTACTATCCGGCGACACCTCCAAGAGGCAATCCCCGACCTAGGTCGTTGGTTTAATCTTTGGCGTATCGATGTCAACCCGGAGAAAAACACTGCAATAGTCTTCCACCCGTCGGACTGCATTAGTACAGAAACGAGGGTGGCTCCGATCCAGATGTTTGACCGACCCATCCCCTGGGTCAACGAGGCCAAATATCTTGGAGTGACCCTCGACAGGAGACTGACCTTCCGTAGCCACATCCGAAGGGTACGCAACCGCGCGTTGTTCGTACTAGGAAGGCTTGGGCCGATGATCAACAAGTTTAGTAAAATGACACTTAGAAATAAGCTACACTCTACAAGACTTGTGTTCGTCCAATCATGACATATGCAAGTGTAGCATTTGCTCACGTGCCTATGTCATCGCTCAAGCCGCTTCAGGTCATTCAGAATCGTTTCCTCCGAAGGGCGACTGGTGCCCTGTGGTAGGTACCAATCGAACCTCAGCCTGCACCACGACATGGGGATTAGCACCATGTATGGTTTCTTTAAGCAGGCTGCCAGACGTTATTTTGATAACGCTCCCCACCATAGGAATCCGTTAGTTTTTTTTATGTGATAAGAGGCAAACGAGCAGACGGATCACCTGATGGTAAGCGATTACCGCCGCCCATGGACACCTGCAACACCAGAGGTGTTGTGAGTGTGATAAATTATTATATAAGTGTATAAATTGAGATAACACTCAAGAAATGCTAAAATCAAAGTATCAATAAGAAATGTTCCGGTACTTAACTTTTTTGGTACCTATAACAGAAGGTAGCACAATGGTAAGCTATTCTATTATGGTCATACCCACTTGAACACCACGTAGAATGTACTCGGAAATCCTTCTTAAATTGAAAGTTATTAAATAAATAAGGAACAGTCACTTACTAGTTGGCTAATATAATTAATTAACCTTGAAATCATATTGAAGATCATAAAAAGTAAATAAAGAAAGATCACAGCTATTAGTGTCAGATAATGAACTAATTTATAAAGGTTAAGGGGTAATAAACAAAAGGTACTAAATAAACTCGGTAATCCTTATTAGGGTCACTTTTTATGAAATGAAGAAAACCAACTAGAAATCCATTATTTTATTTAATCAGGCTACTTGTAGTCTAAAAGGTAGGTACACGCTACAATCCTTTTTGTATTGGTATAAATTGTACATACCTGGTTCCTAACAGTAATTATAAAATACCAATAAGGAGTAACCATGATATTGTAACCAATCAAAATATATTAAAGTCAACACTTAAACACGGTTTTGAGGTAATCCTCCAAGAAGTATTATTAATCAAGTAAACCAGGTATATACGTATTAAAAAAGCAAGCAGAGAAAGCCATTAAATATCCATTGGTTTAAATATCCCTCAACACTAGAAAAGTAATATAACAAATATCAGTTTATTATTAAATATTACTCCATATTTAAACCACCATGATAAAATAATTTCAAAAATAAAATATTCAATTAATACAATAAGGTAATGGAAGTGCCATCATACCTGCTGTTCACTCGATGCTAGTCTCCAACTGAATGTCCCTGTAAACTGGGCTCCCTCCCTTTTTGTAGCAACAGAACAAAGAACAGGCATGGCAGCACCAATACACTTTCTTTTTGAAATGTGATTCCTTAAAACTTAATTGCAAATGATATATTATTATTGAAAAATAGAATACATTATTATTATTTGCATTGGAATAACTTTATGATAACTTATATATAAACTTGAGGTAAAAGTGTTAACTATAAAGATCACTGTATCTACTAGCCCAACATAAGTGGACATTAAATGAAATATTATTAGCATGACAATTATGTATGGAAATATCAAAGTTATTATTATTTATTTATCTATGACCTTCATATACTATTATAAATCATTAACATAAAATAGTACGGCTATTGAACGTTGAATCGGAATATTTGTTTACTGTCGGAATTTGTAGGTTAATTACATCAACCAAATTGTTAGGTCATGCATTGTCACTCACTCAAATCACTAATCCTAACAAGTGCGTTGCCGGTCTTTAAGATGGGTGTACACTCTTTTCTTGAAGGTTTGAAGGTCGTATCGGTCCGGAAATACCGCAGGCGACAATCCATTCCACAGATTAGCTGTGCGAGGCAGGAAGTTTCTGGAGAAGCGCACAGTTGAGGACTGCCAACCATCTAAGTGGTGAGGATGGTAATGTTGTCTCTTTGGATGATGGCGAAAAGGGGCGGTAGGGATTAATCCGAACAATTCCTAGGAGCACTCCCCGTTATACATGCGATAGAAAATGCAGAGCGAGGCCACATCTCTACGCAGCGCCAAGGAGTCAAGCCGATTCGAAATATGCTGGCAGTCGACAATTCGAGTTGCTCGCCGTTGGATGCGATCCAGAGGGAGAAGCTGGTATTGGGGTGCCCCTGCCCATAGATGAGAACAGTATTCCAAGTGTGGACAGACCTGCGACTTATAACGCTGCAGGCGGTGGGCCGGTGTGAAATACTGTCTCGATCTGTTGAGCACACCGAGCTTTTTTGAGGCTAATTTGGCCTTACCCTCTAAATGCCCGCGGAAATTAGGAAGGCTGCTGACTACGTCCTCATCCCTCCCCCCTCTGTCGTTACTCGGCGCTCACTGATTAGGGGCCGCACGGTCCGGCGTCCTAGGCACACACTCACGGACCCGGACGACGAAATCACAGCGTCCATCGAAAGATGGAACGCTGCGCTTTCGGCGTCCAACACATTCGGCGTTCCCGCGGGACGTCCACCGCGAGATCGCGACAACACAGACACATATAGTCCGCTTTCGTCCCGGTACCGCCACATACCGGATAGGGTCAGTCCGACGCAAGTCGGGCCTAGCTGAGTTTCTTGCTGGACTCAACTCAGCTAGGCTAGGTTTTAGCGAACCAGCGATAAAACTCCCAGTAGTTCGACACCTACCTCCCAGATTTGGTTGATACCGTTCAACCAATCTCACTGGAGCGCAAACTCTTAGAGTATTCCAGTGTACAAACTTCCCCGCGTGGTCGTGCCGGAGACTTCCCCTGGATTTTCCCCAGGCCACCCTCCAACCACGCAGTTCGACCGCTGTATTGGGTCCGTCCTATTATAGCAACAGTCAGGATCAAAAAAAGAAAAAAAAAGCACGCATCCATCGCATCCGTAGCACGCATCCATAGCACGCATCCAGGGCACGTATCTTTCCATATAAAAGTCATAGCTTAGTTGAACCCGTTTCCACCACAGTGCTATGGTATGTGGACCAATAAAATAAAAAAAAGTAGCGTAGCACATCTCTGGTGGAAAGGCACCCTTAATCGGTAATTCGGTATAGTGTTGGGTATTGCGGTTTTGTGATTCGCTCTTCGAGGAAAGGCTTGGGAACTGTGACAATATGTAAATTTTAATCTACGTAAATACCCAGCTGGATTAAATAAGTTCGTTACGCAACTTCAGATTCTCAAAGGGCACACGTGCCAGGAATTGGCTGTTATTTATAACTTCGGTGAAACCTCTCTATTCCGAGCTTTTCGTTATACATATACGGATGGCGACCCGAGTCCCGAGAAGCAAAACCACGCGCAAAGCGTAGAAGGCAGCGACCGAGGAATGAGTATAGTATATAGTGTCATGTATGTGAAATGTCGAATAATAGTAGCAAAGAGTAAATAAACATTTACTTTCATGAAGTATCACAACATCATTTTCCACCGTAGCGTTAAATTCAAGACTCCATTTTTTGTGATGTTATTTGATTATTTTATTTGACTGAATTGAAATATTGTATGTTTTATTAACATGTATAAAATTATGACATCATAACAATTTGCACACCTGTTTGCCGGTTGAATATGCCCGTACAATTTTAGCCTTAAGATCATGCTTTCTTTCCATATTCTGGCAAACAAAGATATTTACATTTTAAAGGCGTTTTAGGCATAATAATGGATTTAAAATATAGTTCCCCTTGCAACTGTCAACGAACTTAACATTTTCAGCGCGTCGGTGAAATGGCGCTAGAATTTACAACGATAATGGTAACCATGTTAACTAAACGTTATTTTTTACAGTAAAAACCGGCAATTCCGCTTCGAGGAACGTGACAACGACGGACACGTGCGTGGCCACTATGGCTACGTTGACAAGCGCGGGAAAATGCGGGTAGTCAACTATGATGCCGACCCACTCCTTGGGTTCCGAGCTGAGGCGCCTGTAGAAACTGAACCGTGAAAATAGCGTTTCGGAGTACAAAAGGACATAAATTATATAATTCTCTTTGATGGGACGCGATGGTTTTAATAGTTTGACGTAAGGTTTGGTGAGATATGATGTTACAGTGAGTTTTCTACAAGTAGTTACTGTAACCTACAAATTTACCTACTAATTAGATTTTTGTATTTCAATCTTCATAAGTAAATCATTAAGAGCTCTAGTTTTATTGAGACATTTTCTTATGCAGGTTATAATTAGACTATTTATTTCATTACTTTATTCGAAGAAGAAGAAGAAGAAGAATTATTTTATTTGCCAGAATACTTATAAATATAGTACAGGGTGTTGAGGTACAGCGGTACAGTATTCAGTCGGTGAACGACATGCAAAAATTATACAGGACTGAAATAATTATCATACAGCGTACAATGTCTTAACCAATATGATTTAATAATAATTAAAATAATTGAATATTAATGTCAATGTATTTCAATTCAATAGAACAAAAAAAAAACAATTATCATAATCTATTTAGTCATAACTATTAAAATCTAAAAATTCTTTAATACTATAAAAACAGTTTTCCTTCAGCCAATTACTGATTTCTTTTACAAAATTTCTATATTCCATTTGTCTCATGTATGCGGGAAGGTTGTTGTATGCTACAATGCACATATTATAAGCGTTTTTACGATAAATCGCAGTGCGGCAACGAGGTTGGTACAATAGATCCTTGTATTGAGATCGCTGCTTAGCTACAAAGACATCGGCCCTACTTTTAAAAAGTTCAGGATGCTTTTTGACGAACAAGCATGCTTTTTTTATGTACATACAGGGCAGCGGTAGAATATTGAGTTTTTTAAAGAGTGGCCTGCAGCTGTCTGTGGCTGAGATATTAGCTATTGCACGAATGCACTTCTTTTGTCTAACAAACGCCCGAATTACATCGACTGAATTTCCCCAGAGCAAGAGCCCATAGTTTAACACTGATGATGCATAACCATGATACGCTGTGATGGCAGCTTCGACGGAAACAGTCATTCTAAGTTTTCTTATTGCAAATATAAAACTGTCTAACTTGGAGCAAACAGAGTCAACATGTAGTTTCCAATTCAGATGTTGGTCAATGCGTAAACCTAAGAATGTTGTGTCATTACAATTAGTTAAGTCAGTATTATTCAAATTAAGACATATTGGTCTAGTCAGAGCATTGTATGATTGAAACTGAATAAAAAGAGTCTTACTAAGGTTAATATTAAGGTTATTGCTACTTGTCCACACGTTTATATCAGCTAATGCTTTATTTATGCTTTCCTCGTATGAAGACAAATCATTGCCTTTTACCATCACAGTCGTATCATCTGCAAATAAAACGCATTTTTCACTGGTTGCTTGAGGAAGATCGTTGACATATATTATAAACAGCAACGGGCCAAGGTTACTCCCTTGGGGCACTCCCCACTGGTTTTCACGACAATTAGAAAGAAAATTATGTCTAACAAGATTTTTCCCAACCTTCACTATTTTTGAAATCTCCGTTCGTTGCTTTCTACCTCCCAGGTAAGTTCTGAACCATTCAAGTGCTGCACCTCTGACGCCATAGTTTTCCAACTTCCTTAATAGTATATTGTGATCGACACTATCAAATGCCTTACTTAAATCTAGAAATATTGACGTAACAGGAAGTTTATTATTTATAGCTTCTGTGACAAACTTAATAAAATGAAAGCAAGCTAATTCTGTCGAGCGACCCTTTCTAAAACCAAACTGGTCAGGTTGAAACAAGTTCTGCTTGTCAAAAAAATCTGTTAGTCTGATGCACATGGCCTTTTCAAGGATCTTAGATAAAACTGGAACTAAAGTAATAGGCCTATAATTATTGAGGTTGCTACGATCGCCTTTTTTGTATAGAGGCCTAATGTTTGATAATTTCAATTGCTCCGGGAAAATACCTTCCTGAAATGACAAATTTATTATGTGCGACAAAGGATGACACAAGTAAGGAGCGTTCAATTTAAGCAAATTCGTTGTGATATTGTCATAGCCACAGGATTTACTATTATTCAATGACATAATTATCCTGAAGACTTCATTTTCATCTACAGGCCTTAAAAATATAGAAGATGAGTTATTGAAGATGCAAGATAAATTCGATGATGCCCGAGTGTTACTTGCATCGTGATTTATAATGTCAATAAAATAATCATTAAATAAATTACAAATATCTTGTGGATTATTATAAACTAAGTCATTACATATTATATGGTCAAAATCATTATAGTTATCATTGTTACATGTCATTGATGAAATAATATTCCAAGTGGCCTTACATTTATTTTTATTGGTGAGAATATACTTATTATTAACGATCTTTTGAGACATGTAAATACACTTTCTCAGAATACCATTATAGGTTCTAAGTTTACATCTGTTATCATTTTTGTTTATATTTATTAGTCTTACTTTCATATACAACTTACGTTTAGTGTGACAAGATTTTCTTATTCCCCTCGTTAACCACTTGATTTTATTTTGCCGGCTACTAACCTTGACCCTTACCAAAGGAAAACACAGTTCGAAGAAAAGGCATAAAAACTCGTAGAAGGAAGTGAAAGCACTATTAAAATCGTGAGCATTCAACACATCCGCAAAAGATAGTGCAGAAATGCAATTAGAGAATTTGGTATTGTTTTCCTTACAGTAATCTCTCTTAGATTCAAACCAGTGAAAGCATTTTTTGATTTTCCGCACATTTATGTCAATTGTCTGTGCTTTTTCATGGTCTGACAAACAAAGATTGTGTGTGTCTGCTTTAACATGTTTTATATTACTAGCAATTTGATCTAGACATGCATTGCCTCTGGTAGACGAGTCGATATGCATCATAAAATCATAATTCTTGAATAGTCCATTCAGCTCTTTTGTGTACGGGTTCTCTTTTAAAACGTCAATATTCCAGTCTCCACAAACTACAATTTTCTTTTTCTTATACTTTGAAGTTAAATTGAGAAGCAATATGTTCAACTTATGCATAAAAATACCAATGTGAGATTTTGTTTGTTCCGGTATTCTATATATAACTACAACTATGAGATCTAATCCTACAATCTCAGTTCCACAGCATTCAAAGTAATTGTCAATTGCTAATCTAGGCTCTAACTTAATTGGTTTTACCTCTAATGATTTCCTTACTAGAATAGCAGTCCCACCTCTGCTATAATCTCTAGAGTAGTATGCTACCAATTTAAAATTACAAAGTTTGACATTACTCATGCATTCCCGCTTTACGAAAGTTTCGCTCAGACATACTACGTCAATTCCCCGGTTCCCACAATCAAATTCCTGTAAGGAAATTTGTAAAAGATCAAGTTTTCCCAATAAACCACATATATTTTGATGTAGAATTCGAATATAACTAGTATACAAATCTCCTCTATTTATACTAAAATTATTCACGAAAAAAATCTGAATTATTAGCTTGGGAGTTATCACTGATTATACAAGTAGAGGATGGGTCCTTTTGATTATCATAGCACGTTTCTGAAGCGGATGCCAAGATACTTGTATCATCAACACGGAGACTTGAGATCAGGTCAGCGAGACCTTGTAGAATGTTTTGAATGCCGGAGCTCATGATTTTCCCAGTCACCAGAGAAAATTGATCTAAAGTTAAGTTTAAGTTCGAGTCATACAAAAAGCCATAATTATACTTATGCATGTCCTGCCCAAGTTTATTATTGAAGGACTCAACTCTCCAATTGTAAAAAGGTGCGCCACAGATGTAAGTTGGCAAAGCCACGATAATGTTGGTGTTTGTCACATTTCTCACCTTCTCCTTTATTGTTTCCACCAACAAATCACAATCATAATCTTGGGTTATTTCAAAATCTGACTCACCTATCATAATGACACAAAAGTCAGTTTTAGTGTAGCCGGCTATTTTCAAATCTATGTCTCTTAGTAATGTTTCAATACCGACATTGGGCGTAATATAATGGCAATAGTCAAAGTTATCGTAGAAGCTTAGCGATCTCATTTTCCGTAGCAAATTGCACCTTCTGCTGCTAGATATAATACACAGCTTATTGTGAATTTTTCTGCATTTCTTTGAAACACTAGTACTTTGCAAGACCTCGTTCAGCTTTTTGTTCTCATTTAATTCCCAGGAATTAAAGTGTGAGGTGGTGCGAACTGGACAAAGCAACTCTCGTTCCAAACCAGTGATGATATTGTTGAGATTAATTATTTCCTGTTTATACTCATCGAGCTGAGTTTGTAAATTTGCTATGGTACGTTCCATTTCTAAGGATTGGATTGAAAAATCTGAACGGGGGCTCAGTTTAAATTTACCAATGGGGCTAGCCGTAGACGCCCGGCTCTTTCGGGCACATTTATTTGTCAAACGTGGTGTATTGCACAATTTTTTTAATGTGGATAATTCTAATGTCAGTTTATTAATTTGGCGCACATGCTCATTTTTCTCAATAATCTCTTTCTGTAGTTCGTTGTCAGTGCTTGCTAGGTCAAGTTTTAATTTCTCAATTTCATACTTAAGCTCGGCAATAACGCTGGTATCGTTACTTAAATCAAAGCTTTTTGACAGATCATCATCAGAAAACTGGTCATGATCATGCAAATTTTCATTAGTCCGCAATATTGATTCCGTAGATTTCGATCTGGTTAGTGAAACATCTGGTTTTGCAGATATAACTAAGTCAGTTTCCTGGATCCGCACACCCGCATCCGGAGCGGTTAAAGAATTGGATTTAGTATTAGTAAGTGACCTGTTCTGCGGTGGGCAAGTAGATAAAGTTTCCATGTTGGTTGAGGTACAGGTTGGCGGCGTATACGCAGTATTCGAAGTAGCGATTTGGAGATAATGCTTCTTCCTTAGAGTAATATTTTGCGCGTCAGTATTTTTAACTGGGTTATCTGGAAGTTTTTTTGTCGCCACGGTGTTCGGAGTGGTTTTATTTGTTCTACACGGCAGACATGACCACTCTTTTTTGCTTTCCACTGACATCAATTGGAAGAGCTTCGACGATCTTCCCGCACATTTCAAATCATAAAACTGTTTGCACTTGGAGCATTTAAGAACCTCTTTGTTATTTAAGCTTTCTTTACATTTCATACACGCAGTCGACATCTTGTGCTTATGTAAGTTAAAATCACGTGGAGTAACTATTACAGTAATTCACTATTTTTAGAACGTATCCTCTGAAATAGCTTCATGCAATACGGACCGCAGTTTTGTGAGTCCAATTCGGACCGATATTTGACAGCTGTACTCATTGACTTAACAGCGCGCGGAAAGCATGCTCGGCCTTTAGAGTTGTAAAAAACGCCTTTGATGTGTGCCAAAGCGTGAGCCCCGATTGGCTGGCGATAAGCATATGCTCCAAAGCGAGTTTGAATTTTTCAAGCGGTTGAATATTATAGCAAAATACTTATGACTATAACTCACTGATCTTCTGATGATTGGTCGATATTTAATCACTATTTTGTCACATGATATCATCTGTACATTATACTGTCATTTTTTGAAGGGCACATCTAATTAAACATTTTTAATGTTCAAAAATCCGAGTAGTAAACAATTATACGTAGTACCGATTGAAGGCGCTTCAATCGAAAACTGCTGAAAATATTGATATACTTTGGTGAAAACTGGCTGTTTGGTCCAATTCGTGAGGGATGAATGCCAAGTACAAGCGATAAACGATATCGTAGATAAATTACTTCTCTTTAGCAGCGTGAATCTTTTGCGATGATGATTTTTGCCTGTTCAATTTTAAACCAACTTCTTTTAGTTTGTTAAAGCACCTCAAATTATAGCCTGAATCCTCAAATTATAAGTATATTATTTGTTATCAACAATTGGTTTTGTCAGATGTCCTGATAAACAATATTATTTTATTTGCATTTAAAGTTATTTTTCAATGTGATTTATAATTTAATTTTAGATTGTATTATAATGGTTTAGTTTAGTGTACTTACTATTATTCGACAGCGATTAGTTTGGGAATGCAATAGCTGTCAGTTAATTTAAACTTTGACGTATTTATATTCAAAAACTGTAGCCTAGAATCCCATTGTAATCGCGGTTGATAATACCTCTCGTTGTAGTATACCGGTGTCATATTGTATAAAATAGATCGTATTGTCTACTTATATTATACCTAAATGTCGTTAATTAGTCGTCTGGTAAGGATTAGTTAGTGTATTTGTAATATAAGAAATAAAAATAAGATATATTTACATTGTCTTTTATTTAATATATATTATGTACTACTAATTAGTTTCGTAATCCTTATTTCCAACTATAGGAACGTTAAAAGAATTTAACGATATGAATTTATATAGTTCCATGACAATTACTACTCTATTTTGGCCTCGATATATATAGTTATTATACAAAGTGTCATTACGATGGCATAGACCGGATCCCTGCTATCCGGCACTGCATGTGCACGAAAAAAAAAACCGAAACAATGAGTTCACTCTACTCTGTACAACATTACGGCATTTGCACATAACGTTTGGCATATCGTCGCCTACTGATGTTGCTTAGTGACATTTTAATAAAATCTCTATAGATCTTGGCTTTTTACATACCTATCTACTTACTTTGAAACGCTAATCAATTATAAGGAAAAGTTGGTTCCTGAATATGTTTCTATGATTATTATTTCACACACTTTATGGGTGGAAGGTTTCCGTTTTCTTTTTCTTTAACATACGCCTCAGAGTTTGAACTCAACAGCATTAGCCTGCAGATGATTGACGATATCATCAAGCACGCTGGAGGCGCCTATGCGGAACAGTTCAGGAGTCAGCCACTCCGCCCCCAATTCGGTGTGCACCAGTACTAACCAGTTAACTGCGTCGCGGCCCGTCTTTATACCGCCTGCTGGCTTCAGACCAACCTGTGGACAAGATCGGACATCATTTACAAGATCCAAGAGTCGTATTACTCCAATTGATGTACGGTGCTTATTCTAACTAACTTGGTATTAAGGCGGTGCATTGGAAATTATCGCGAGCTTTGAAACGCCGTACCGACTAGATTAAGAAACAATAAGGTCTGATTTTCAGATAATTGATTCTTGACTATATGATTGTTCATCTGATTTTATTGATACATGATTACTTAAAATTTCCTCGGTAGAAAATAAATCCAAAGTTGGGTCTGTATTTTTGCTTTTTTTACTAACTCTACTCAAACGATACATTATTTTACGACACAATGAAGTTAATACCATGGTATTTTATCTCATCTAAAATCTCACTTTATGAGATTTCAATAAAACTTCACTAAGTTAGGTATTTATCGAAATTTGTCCAAAACAGCAATTCCCGAAGAGTGTTACATCTCTTTTTCTCGTGGGCGGAAGGCATCAGCGTGTCTCTGTCTAGGGGGCGTGTACGTCTCAAATCAAGGCATCCCTTTAAGAGTTATTGTGATGAAAGTGAGGATTGCGACAGACTGATAAATTAATCGAGGTTTGACGACTAAATAAACAACTTACAGGTCGGCCGCTAGCACGTGGAATGACCCGTATACAAAGCACTGCATTGCAAATTTACCTCTCTCAGTAGGTATGTACACACATACACATGTAGGTTACAAACACGAAAAATAATGCGCATATAGGCATACAGGGCGTTCCGCGGGATAACTGAGACGGCGTAGACGCTTGCCACCCGCTACCCTTTGCCGTCTCCCTTGCACCCTTGTTCTGTGAAGGTGTCGTCTCAGTTCTATGGGCACAGCTCATTAGAGCCACCCGGCGCCCGACCCGCACCGCCTCGTCTCGAGCGGTTAGTATTCTTTATAACGTACTAAAGTTGAATAATGACCACGTACCCTGTGCCCCGTCATCTGGTAAAACTTGCGGATGGCGCGACACATGACTAGCCCCACCGGCAGCGTCGCGTTCACCGCCTCCTTGCCCGTGGAGGTTTTTATGAAGTCCGCGCCTGCCATCATGGAAACCATCGACGCTTTGTACACCTGAGTTAATTAAAACCAAAATAAAAATGAGCCCAAACAAATACCGTTTGGTATTAAAGCGGTTACACACCGCTCCTTTGGGCAGCGGATACAGTATCGATAGAGACGATTTTGGCAGGTGACCTATGGCTTGTGCACTCGACCGCAAGCGATGACCACTGTCATCGGCCATATAACTAAAAGGCACTATAAGGTACGGAGGGGGATTGAACATGATATGCACGTCTCGCGCCGGCGAATCAGCAGCCATATATTGCCGATAAATTGTAAAACTAAAATCAAAAAAAGAATTAAAAAAAAAACAATGCGTAGGTAGAAAGGTAGGGTAGGTAGTGCGTAAGGGTGCTACCTATGAGAACAACCCCAACAGCAGCACTAGAAATCATGCTGGGACTCCTACCTTTACACATGCATATACAGAAGGAAGCGGCAGCGACGGCAATACGCCTAAAAAGCCTCAACCTATTGACGAAACTTAACACACCCCACACAAAGATCCATAACAGACTGATCACAAGCCTTCCCATCAGGGAGGCTTCAATCGACAAAATACCAAGAACTCCAGTCTTCAGGAAAGACTATGGCATATCACTAACAGAAGATTCGAGAGAGGGGCTAAACCAAACAGACCTCAGAATTTTTACAGATGGGTCAAAAACGAACACGGGGACGGGATGTGGTGTGTTCTCAGAGGATTTAAACATACACATATCCAAACCACTAGGTAAACATAACACGATATTCCAGGCTGAATGCGTAGGGATAACTGAAGCCAGCAATGCCATAAAAAGACGACAAGTCGAGAATACAAACATACGGATACTCTCAGACAGTGAATCGGTACTACAAGAACTGAGCAGTGACAGCATCACATCTAGCTTGATATACGAATGCCACCAAAGCCTCACAGAGGTGTGCGCAGATAAAAACAATGTTACTTTACAATGGATCAAGGGGCACAGTGGTCGTTCAAGAGGAAACGATGCACTGGATGAACTGGCCAGAAAAGGCTCAGAAACAACGGCATACGGACCGGAGCCAATTTTACCCCCGCCACAAAGCTACATATATAATCAACTGGACTTATACACCACAGACCTACACCAAAGATACTGGGAGGAGATAGACACATGCAGACAGACCAAAGTTTTCGTCGAAACGCGACAACAAACTCACAACTGCGCTACTGAGGACACAGAGAAGCTAACTATGCAAGATAGTTGGAATAATAACAGGACACAACACTCTGAACAGACACCTCTACAACTTAGGTATCACAGACAGCCCCATGTGCAGAGCGTGCATGGAAGCAGAAGAAAAAACCAAACATAAGTATTCTACTGGACGGTAAGCAGGTAGAAGTATACAGGAAAAAACACAACTAGGGTCTCCGGACACATTAAAGGACGCAGTCGTCAATACCAAGGCACTCACAAACTTTCTGGAGAAGCTGGGGTGGTTAGAGTAGCGCTACCCCACCGATTCACGCAAAATAGGCACACTGGATGTAGACTTGCGGAAACGCCCAGTATAACTAACTAACTAACTAAGGGTGGTACCTAAGTATGGTTAGTAACGAAGTGTCTGTTAGTCTCGCAGAACTGCATACATAAATGCATATTGTGACTAGCATTAATTGCACTAAATGGTGACGATGTGTGATGAAACTGATGAAATACCTAGTAGATTAATGTTTCGAGGGAGCAAAATTAGATATTTACGTCGAGGGCGGCATATTGAATCCTGAATGAAGCGAAAGATTCTAAAGTAGAATTTTGTGCGTAACCCAAGACGGAAATTATTTTGCACGGAGTGGCACATATTGCTTCCTAACCACCTGCACCTTCTATGTATGAGCAAAATATAAGGTATATAATGGCTTTTTCCTGAATAGAAAAAACAGGAAGAAACATACAGTAACTTTGATCCCTTAAGTATTTGAGGGCAACAATTACTCTTTTCTAAATAGCCGATGTGAAACATTATTTACTTACATTTTCATAGGTCCCAAGTTCACCCACACCAAGTATGACCTTAAGGTGGGCAGTCCCGCATTCTTTCCGCATCTGCGCCACCTCATCATACATGACATCCCACTTCCCTGTCAGCACTAGACTTCGGTCAAGGACTACGTCAATTTCGGTAGCTC
Source organism: Epinotia demarniana (assembly GCA_945867215.1). NCBI lineage: Eukaryota > Metazoa > Arthropoda > Insecta > Lepidoptera > Tortricidae > Epinotia > Epinotia demarniana. Next base: position 19,987,015 of record OX244265.1, read on the forward strand.
CATCGTCAATGGCTTTTCTGATTTCCAGCAGTCTAGGTTCAAGAGGGTACAGACCAGATGGGAAGCCAGTGGCAACTGGAAGAAAACGATGACTAACGTTTTGGGCTATGGAGCAAAACTAGAATTCTTCAGAGTCACTTAGTAATTGACAGACAATTTTGGTGAGATAGATCCACTACCTTAGATCCTTCTGGTCACATGGGTTCCCTTATTTCTTTATAGAGCTAGATGGCAAAATCATTTGTGATAGAGGATTTAGCTATATTAGTAGGTATACTATATTCGAAACTGTGACAGTTAATTCTATAAAACAAACACAAGCAGAAAACGACATTGTGCTCTGACTTTGATTGATTGATTGATTTTGATTATGGGCCTGGTTGAGTGATATGAGCTACGATGAGACTGAAAATCTAGGTCGGAGTTGATCCTGCATGGTCTCATAAGTAGTGTCTCTTATTCTAAGAAGTGTGTGTGTAGTGTGTCTTCTTATACACACGCACGCACATACACACACACACACACACATCCTCACGCACATAAACACATGCAGACACGCACTCAGACACACTAGTGTACACACGCATAGATCTCTACATGATAGCACTTACTCTTATTAGTCTTCATAAATTGTTACAAAACGGATAATGTAAGTGTGATACCTAGTTACTTAATTACCATTATTATAGGTCTGAATGTTCTTTTTCCAATCGCTGACCATATAATGGGCTTTCGCTGGGGGCTGCAACACAGTGAAAACTAACGCAGTCGCCAGGGCTCCAAACTGTACCATGTATTTTATATTTTCGAACAATAAAGATTATTATTATTATTATTTCTTCCGCATCTCGGGACCATGGGGTCCCGGACTTTTGGAAGGCATGCGTGGGGCCGAAGCCAACAGCGCAGATGCCCCTTAAAACAAAAATAATCTAAAGTGCAAAAGGATACACATGGCGAATACCATCTCCGAGCGCACAACATGATACACCAGTTGATGGTCCCCGCCAGGTGCAAAGACTATTGCAGTGCAACACTGTGCTGCGATGGAAATTAAGGTCATGGGTTATTGGGTTGAATGGTGGGTGGTCTGGAAAATGGGTTATGGAAGGAGACTAGCGGACACCTGCCGTGACAATAAGTCTCAAAATTGTGAAAAGGCAGGCGGTGCCTCGCTAACTCGTTAAGTGGCCCCCACAAACAGTCGCACGCACAGTGCGACAATGGAGCAACACGTCGGAGCGGCTGTGAGGTTGTCGAGAGGTGAGTCTGCGGTGCGCCAGATCCCGGTAATCCGTTCAAGGGCCGTTATGACATTTTACACTTCCAACATGGAGCATAGGTTCCGCTCTTGCGACTCCACTCTGGCCGGCCGGTTAAGGCAAGCTCAGAGACGAGGCCCTAACCTCCCGAGTGATCTGCACTCGGGCCCTCTGGAGGTTAGGGGTCCGCGGTGTTGCCACTCACCGTCAGCTCGCCACAAGCTGACCCCGCGGGATTATTATTATTATTATTATTATTATTTGAGGTACCAAATTTTTTGCTTGCCTTTTTTTGACAGATTTTACTGTTATTGTTGTGAGTATATAGTATTATATCCTTGAAGTTGGCCGACTTGCAGATTGATGTCTTCTAAAATTTTTGGGATTATACATGTCTACGCCGGACGCGTCTCGTCCGAGCACGCCTCGCCCGAGCGTAAGCGCTCAGTATAGACGTGCCTCGGCGAGCCATGTTCGGCAAACAGAGTGCCGGCCGCACGCCACACCCGAATCGTCGGCTTTTTGGCCGAGATCTATGTGGACAGGCTATTTAGTAAGTATACATACTGAGGTATGGATCACAGAAGAACCTTTGAGACTACTGACTGGTATCGTAACCGGTCACCATACTCTAAACAGACACTTGAAGGTAATAGGTATTAGTAACGATGCCTCCTGCCCACACTGCGGGGAGGAAGAAACAAGCAAGCATGTACTAGCGGAATGCATTATGCACGCGAAACCGCGGTATAATACATTGCAAAGATGTGTTAGAGGAGAAGGAATTGAGGGATGTCAGCCTTAAAGATGTTCTTCTGTTCTGCAGGAAAACGAGAAGAATGGGAGAGTTTGCTGTGGGAACATCGCTGGGACAGTGACCTGAGGCTCCAAACTTAGGGAATGGGACGGAATGAACGCGACAAGCGAGCAATCAACTGCCTGCCTGTCACTGGCCGGGCGTCCCTTCAGAACATCAACATCAACAAGTATACATACTACAAAAAGGCATATTACGGCCTTCATTCATCTTATTCAATCCCCAAAGAAATATTAATAGTGTATTGGTGTAGGAACTTACCGGATGCTATTTGTATGTCATTAGTCAACCCCATGCGCTTGAGTGTGCCATATGCATCCGGAACTCTGTTGGGGTACACACACACCGCTGCTGTTTGCACCTTCTCATTGTCAACGAGTCCCAAGGCACGGATTAATTGTGGTGATAGAGGATTTGCAGCCTGTGGTAAATAAAATATGATGTTGAAAAATAGTTTGATCATGGAATTTCATTAAAATAAAACACTACAATTATGTATGTGCTTATATTAATGATGACAATGTGAATCCACACAGCACAACTTTAATATATTAGGATAAAATTATTGCAGCATATAAGACCATAAAAAAATCCCCTAATTTAGTAATATTAAGTATTAGCTGCTACAGGTAGAACTGTGGATTTGATCTACTAGTAAAATAAAAGAAAAAAATCGGGACGACACTTTTGAGACATTACTTTAATTTGCAAAATGATAAACCTTACCTGTCTATAACATTATAGATATAGATCCCGGTATAGATCTGGGAAAATAAAAAGTAAACAAACATTGTAGAAACCTTTACACACAGCCTTCTAACATTAGATGCAGTGTCATCGCCGGCTAAAGTGGTCAAGTCAATGACTGTAACAGCTTTCAGCAACCAAGCATTGAGGTTTTCAGTGGAGGTCACCGGATTATCCTCCAAAATAGTTTTCACTTGTGCGTCCACGCTGTTTCTATTAATATGGATATTTTTAAATACTGATGGATCTGAAATTGAATATAAGTTTATAATAAATCAACGATGTAAATAACAGGTAATAAACTTAGTTTCTACTTTCTAGCTTACCAAAACTTTGTACAACTCGCACCATTATTATAACTTTTTGGCTGAGCAATTGACCGACTAAAACTTAGTTGGCTGATCTTTCGTAATTTATGTAATATCAACTATTGGTTTTTAGTCTTAAAGTGATAACAAAGTTATCAAGTCTGTGATAACGGAATTCGTTCGACAAGTTTATTATTTTCATTGCGTTATTTTACTTCATTATCTTGTCACTGTTCTGTCACTGCTGTCAAAGTCACTTTTTTTTTTTTTTTTTAAATTCGTCCATTCGGACAGGCTAAGACCATGGGCCATACTGCCTAGTCTTCAGTCTGTCAAAGTCACTGTTATTTTTGACGTTCCAAAACAAGCAATTTTGTTTCAGTTAAGTCGGTAAAATTTTGAAAGATTTCGATGTCAGAGGACCGATTTTTGACTTTCGAGCGCTCGAAAATCAAACAAAAGTAAATACTCTTTGGTAAAAACGTTTTTAGTGTCAAAATGGCAGGCACGTACTTTCTACTGATAGAATTGAATACGAGTAGTCAATACCACGCGTTTTCCAATTTTCTATCGCTATTTCAAAATAGCATTTCATAATTTTTGTCGGTTTTCGAGTGGAAAAGTCGAGCGCTCGAAAGTCAAAAATCGGCCCCCAGTTCTGTGCTGTGGTGATGAATTGATGATGACGTCCAAGTGACGTCGCGTCGATAAAAACCATAAAAACGTTCTGGTGTTCTAGTTTCCTACAAAAAAAACTAAATTTAGTTTCTCTAATACTTATTAAAGCATGTGGTAAGTTGTAGTTACGTATTTATTTACCTACATACATCCTACATACGAAATGAGCCTGTTGATTACTTCATAGCAAAACTTTGCACGTGCAATTGTAAGAAGGATTGACCTACTATCAACTGGACGTAGTTAAAGGAAAAGGATCCAATCCACAGAAAGTTGAGCAAAAGTTATGGCGGTTTAAAGTTTCAACCGTGATTCCTCAAAACTGATGCATTTTTTTAATAATATATGTTTGGATGAAAATTGAGTTGAGTCGTGTAGTATACATTCTTATACACATAATTCAGTTAAATGCTATATTTTTCAAGATATTTGACCAAAAGTGGGGTTGGATCTTTTTTGCGAAAATACACTTTTCATAGACCCTTCCTTTTGTTTCATTTTGTAATAAGGATTCACGTAATAAAAATGGCATAATAATGCATAATAATGGCATATAAAACCATCTATACATACATATAATAAAAGTGAACAGGGTTGGAAGTCTTTACATGAAAGATATTCGAAAAAAAAACTATGCTGAGAATACTTAGAATCGATAACAGAACACCTTCCAAGAAAGTAGAATTTTTGTCTGTTTATATGTACGCGCATCACGTGAAAATGGCTGATAGAATTTTGATGAAAACTTTACTCATTTGTCCAAAAAATCCCTGTCCAGGTTTTAGGCTATAATATTATAAAGGTAAGGGTGCAAAGGGGTTAAAAAGTGGGGATGAACTTTGTATAGGAACTCCTTGAATCTATGAGCTTAAGACTTGAAAATTTCACCAACGTCAAGGGATGCGGGTATACAATTTGGACAAAACGGCATAAAACCTCAGCCTTCGCTTCGCTTGCCTCCCCGTTTATCTTCGGGATTTCAGCCCTTAAGTTTCGCTTGCAAGACGTCGGAAGATAATGAGTATCCTTAGGGGGTCATTGCTCACATTGAGCCCGCTCTCAGAAAGGTTGCTTTAGGCCTTTCATTCCAACGAAAAGGCCTTGCTTGCCTCGCCGCTCACCTTCGGAACTTTAGCTTGGGATTTCGCTTGCAAGACACCTGGAGATAGTAAGTGTACGTGGGGCGTACCCTCAGGTTTCGTTTAAAAGACACCGGGAGATAATGAGTGTCTGTCCATGGCGGCGCATTTAGAGCGCTTTCTGAAGGAATGCTTCTAGTCATTCCAACGAAAAGCATGGCCTTTCGCCTCGCTTGCCTTGCCACTCACCTACGGGACTTATATCAGCTCGCCTACGGGATAGTAAGTGTCCGTGAGGGCTCGCTTGCCTCGCCGCTCATCTTGGGTAATTTGGCCACAGGTTTCGTTTGCAAGACACCTAAGGATTGTAAGTGTCCGCGGGGGCTTGCTTTCGGGTCTTAAACCCTACAGCTGGCCTAGGGAGCGGTCGCTTATAGCATGCTAAAGCCTTGAATTCCTACAGAAAAGCTGTGCCTTTGGCATCACTTGCGTTCCCTTATTCAGGCCTCAGGTTTCGCTTGCAAGACACCCGATGATAATGAGTGTCCGTAAAGGCTCGCATTGAGAGCGCTCTCTAAAGTTATGCTTTGGGCCTTTCATTCCAATGTAAAACTCGGCTTTTGGCTTCGCTGCCACCTCGGGTATACTCGTAGTAAGTGTCCGTGAGGGCTCGTTCTCGGGCTCGCATTGGGAACGTTTTCTTAAGGCTTGATTGGGACCTTTCATTGTTACGAAAAGCTTGGCCTTCGGCCTCGTTTGCCTGCCCATTTCCCTTGGGGACTTTGGGCTCCAGCCTTCGGCCCTCAGGCTCGCATTGGAAACGCTTCCTTAAGGCTTGATTGGGACCTTTAATTGTTACGAAAAGCTCGGCCTTCGGCCTCGCTTAACTGCCTGCTCCCCTTGGGGACTTTGATCTCCAGTTTTGCTTGCAGGACACCTGGGAATAGTAAGGACTTCAGCCCCTAAACTCGCATAGCGACCACTCACTACAAGCATGCTTAGACCTTTCATTCTTACGAAAAGCTCAGCCTTCGGTTCCGCTTGCTTCCCCGTTTACCTTCAGGACTTCGGCCCTAAGGTTTCGCTTGCAAGTTACTCGGAGATAACGAGTATTCGTGGGGGCTCGGCCTCGGGCCTTAGGCCCTCGGGCTCGCATTGGGACCACTCTCTGAAGGATTGCCTCGCCACTCAGGTTGGTTTCAGGTCTCGCTTGCAAGCTCCTGGGGTTAGTGAGTATCCGTGGGGCTCACCCCAGGGTCTTGGGACTTGAGGCTCGCATAGGGAGCGCTCTCTCAAAGGATACTTTGGGGATCTACATATATAATATTATTGACGACCAAGTTAATAAGGGTGTTTATTTAGATTCGAAGACAACTTGAACTGTTACACGCACAGTCTATGGAAATGAAATCTTTGTTTTTGTCAGTAGTGTGGTGAAACATAAGAATATCATTTTTGAACCATAATTTATACGCGTACGAAGTCGCGGGCAGAAGCTAGTTGTTAATATAAGCATTTTCCGAAAAATGGTTTATATGCGCTGGATCGTTCTTGATTTTTTATTGTCACGTTAAGACAAAACTAATAGATTTCCAAAAACGATCCATATCTTTTTAAAGTCACTTTAACCGTCATTCATACTTTTTTATCAAAAAAGATTCACGCCCGTTCGATCGTTTTTGTTTTTCTTGCTCAATGAACGTTTAACTGACAAACAAATAAAACAAAAGGTTCAAGCAAGTTGAATTGTTTATTTATTTCCCTATATTTCGATAATACATTTACGTATATTGTAATGATCCAAGACAATACTGACGGTAAAAATCCTTATAAAGGCTGCTTTATATTGGAAATTTCACTTAATGTGATTAAAAATAAAGCTAGAAGAATTTAAAAAGTCGGCTTTACATTTTTTTTTTAAATAGGATAATTACTGTTGTTTACTAAGACACCAAAGCAGGATTCACAACAACTCAAAAAAACTGATCCAAGTGAGGTGAATCTATTTTGTTGTATATCTAAAAGTTTTAAAGAGCCTAGATTTAGTTTTTCAGAAAGAATCCAAATGGATTGGATCCATTTCGTTGAAAATATTAAAAGTGAAAACGTGTGAATTGCATTTCTTAAAAATGGTCCAGGCAGGTTGGATATCTTTTGTTAAAATAAATGTGAATCAATATGTAACTGATCTAATATTACCATACGGTTCCAAGCGTTATGGGTTTTTATTAAAGGATATCAATTTTACTCCGTCATACATGTGAGATGGTATCCCATGTTGATTAAAATATGAAAACACCGTGTAAGCTGGGCGTCTTTTTGCTGAGTTAAAATATACGCCTCAAACACCTCTCTGGTATACTTATATACTTAACTCATGTTTTGGTAATTTTGTGGATTGGATCCTTTTCCTTAAACTACGTCCAACTATGCATCCACAATCCACCATTTTTGTCGGAAACGTCTCTAAGAATTTCGATCAATATGAAATTCAGGGATTTCGGCGCTGTTGAAACCGATAGCCAGGTATGGTTTTCCCGGAAGTAAGTATAATAATAGGCGTTTTGACATGTATTCAATTGTAAATCAGAAAGTATCGAACACTGTTTGTCTATCTGCCTCTTCTGCTTTGATTATAAAGTACCTACCCTTTTACTACTGTCTAGACCTGGGTTTTGAGGCATAGGAGGACCTCCGTCCTAATTTCATCTTGACGGATCCTGGTCCACTTGCTACCTAATCCTCAGAATAGACGTAAGCACTGACTTTACTAGTTAACTACCCAAAACGGTCATATATCTGACCGCGGTCGTTATATTTATTAACCTAGACCCACTAATGAAACGCGCCTGAAAAAAAAACGGAAATGCTTGAATCCTCGGGCGAAGCAGAACATTATAGCGGAGGTATCAATCAGGTTCGAATCCTGGGATATTTGTTCGAGCCTTAGTTTGCTTTTTATGAAATAGATATAGATAGGTATATAGATAGATTCAGGCCTACATTCCCAAATAAAGGGGTAGGCAGAGCACATGAAACTTATGTTCCATTCCAGTGCACCTTTTAGCATAAATGTGGGCATAAAAGATCGACAAAATGTGATATTGCAGTGATATCCCAGGTTGCTAGCCCATTTCCGACAGTTATTGCTGTTAACCGCACTGGCAGAAGCCTCAGCCTAGTTTGGTCTCTACTAAATATTAATTTAACCTGCAGATCTACAAGATTGAAGGCTTCCCTTCGTGGCACCAGCAGTCTACTGTAGCACGTAAGTACCTAGACTAGATAGTTAAGGGACACTGGAAAATTATGAGGGGTTTCAAAGGTGGTTTTCTAGTTCAGACAGTAGGTATACTACTGTCTGAACTAGAAAACAAAAATTATGCATTTACGGATGTATTTATTTATTGTATGGCTAATTATGTTTCTCTACTTCAAGGATTTAGGGCCACCCCACACCTGGCGTCTTTCGAGCGTCGTCCCATAGTAAACCGTCCCCCCAACCCACCTCGCCTCGCCCCTCGCTCGCCCGCTTACTATGGGACGACGCTCGAAAGACGCTCGAAAGACGCCAGGTGTGGGGTGGCCCTAACTTACTGTTTTGTAGAACGCGAGCGCGAGTAGCGCGTCTTCGGTTAAAGTTGTAACATCCTCCACTTGCCCTGGTATTTGTTTAGCGGACAGTCAAACACCGTGAGTTGTAGATACAGTCTGCTCGGGAACTCCACCCGCACACTAGTGATTTACACTTTACACCAGTTCCATTTGGGCCATAAGTAAGCACAGTTCCCAAGAACCCCTGTCCTTATACGATTCAGCATGCCCCAAACGCGTCGGGAATCAAAGTGCAAGGCCGCAGGTAGTAACTTGACATTTTCGGAAAGAAGAAGAAAACTAAAGTTAGATTTGACACAAGAAGTTAGACAATCGGGCAGTCTTATCGCTATTATACCGACTACAGAAATACACTAAAATGGAATGCCATTCAGCATATGCCATTAACAGGTAAAGGCGGCTAGCACGATACGTTTTATCGTTATGTTTTACGTGACGTGTCAGTACATTTTCACCGTAAAACGTGACGATAAAAGCTATCGTGCTAGGGTGTCGGTCTAAGGTAGTCGGTGTGATGAAATTTTACACCTACCTATTGAAATTCAAAAAACATTTTCCTCGTTCGCCGCTTATGCATTCGCGACATTTGTAGGTTGATAATGTTTAATTTTAAAGGATGCAATGGATTTTAGGTAAAATTTACGATCACTTAAATTCTAAAACTCGCCTTTAAAGTAAGTAAATATAAAATACAAGACCTAAGACTCCGAATGGTCTCTATTTAAAGCGGAAATGCGATGGACGGATGGAGAGTTTGCGAAGACCAAACGTACTAACCGGCCAGCTGATTAAATGCAAACATGAGAGAACACAGGCAGATCTTTAACGTCACTACCTATTTTAGCTACTTTTTCAGGCTCTAATCTTGTACGTTAGTTTCTTTGTTGTGTTTTAAGGACTTATTATTATTATTATTGTAAAACAGAAATGGCAGCCTCGAGAGCCTTTGCCAGAGTCCTAGCGTATAAATTAACCACGAAAAAACGAATTAAACCATTTTACGAGTATAAACACACATAGCGTGACTCCTTTTAAGGATTTTGACTATGTTGAATGTCGTAATTTGTATTAATTTGACGTATTTCTTACAGACGTCAAAGTGACAGAATAAACACAAACGATCTTACAAAGAATTTTTGCAAAGTTTATTAGGTAAGGTAAATGTCCTAGTGCCCGACACTGCCCCAATAGTTGGCACCTTTAATTTAATGCATGCCACAGACTAATACAGGCCCGCAGTAGGTACGATATTTCGTATAAGTAGTTGTCTCTTTCACTTCTTATGTTTGACGAGCATAATCTAATCTCGAAATTAAAGCCCCTAGGTCACAGGCACAACGTTATCAACAGTAATGGCGATGTCGATAACTAGTTAAAAAAATACTTTCCTTCTCCTGCACTAAATCTCGAGCAAGCGAGAAAGCGAGATACCTACATCGTGCAAGCGAGAAAGCTGAGACAATGTCTGGTTCGTTTGCAGCAGCCTGAAGGGCTGTGGCTGCTGGTCTTGGCTGACCTATGGGTAGTCTCCACTATGGGGCTACCCGACTGCCGAAAATAGAAAACCGATCAGATGGCATGGTTATACTATATACCTTTCTTACTTGTTGTTGAGTACGAAAGTGAGAAGAGATGACAATAGAATACATTTAATTAATTAGGGCCTCTCTGCCTTTTTCTGTAATCTGTGATCCATTCTAATGAAGGTGAAAGATGGGGTGTCAACTATTGGAATGAAAGTGTCGAGCATTGGAACGTTTACCTTACTGCAAATATCTAGAAAAGAAAAGGTTTACAATAAAAACCAATCAGAAATGTTTGCGAGATGAATTCTTAAAAATCCGTTTTAGTCAAAGGGTCAAGTGAAATACAAATACCTACCTCATCTAAATTAAATGACCCACGAGAACTTAATCAAAAGAGCATACCTACCTTATTAAGCATTCGATTACTTTTACAGAAAAGCGCTTTCAAGTTATATTATATAAGCTCTGGTCTAGCGATACTTGAATCCATGGATTCTTTATTCCGTGGATATTATCTGTTTAGACGTTCTTTGGAAAATCCATTTAGGTAGACTTCTCATTTCCTTTTTTCGTTTCTTAATTAAAAACATCAAACTGACCAAGTTGTATCACTCGTTTCCCAAGATTGCCTTTATTTTGTTGGAGGATTGGCGTGCGAAACATCTTGTTGCCGGTATGTTCCACTAGATATATTCCAATAGAGACGCTAATCAAAGAATAAATCTCCTGGCCGGTACGATTTATTGCGATCTGAGATTTGTTTCTTTTGTTTAAGTTAAAGGCTCCGCAGTACCGGCAGCGGGCAGAACACGCTCGCCATAAACATTTCAACGGACCATTACAGAACTCCACTGAGAAAATGTCTCTTAGTTTTTGCTTTAAAAGTTTTAAAGGAATTACTCCTGTTTCCTTGTTTGTTTCGCGCGACACAGATTGAATCACGGCACTCGCAATTTTATCTTCTCTCGAATTGGCCAGATCCTTAAAATCGTTTGGTGTTTTCTGCATGTTTTGGTTGTCCTTTGTCCTTTTCAGAGACAGGTTATCTGTACCGTCTGCAGCGGAAAATTAGTTATTGTACGGCTGATTGGCAATAAATTCGAGAGCACACTATCCCCGTGGAATGTGTTCTTTTATTAGCTGATAAATTGGTTCCCGACTGCGATAGCGTGGGTTGTCACGGCGGAATTACGTTGCGATTGTCTTTTAATCGGAACTTAGAAATGTAAGATTGATATCAATTATATAAGTCAATAAAAAACTATCCACATCTAACTCATCAAATACATATTATAGAAAATTAAACGTTATTTTGTTTATAGCTAGTTTTAAATAAGAGTGTAATTTACCAACTAATTACAAACGTCTAATAATATCAATGGCGTACTTTAGCAAAGATATATATGGTAAACTAACCTGTATCAAGATACGTCGTTTCAGTTTAGCACGACAGCTCGAGACTCGAGTAGGTACCTACGTGAAGCGCCTATCACACGCCTCAGCTCTCAGTAATGTAATGTGGTACAATTAGCACATTTAAAACGCGCCCGCACTAAGAACCATAGACATACGAAGTTGAAAAACAATGACCATTTTTGCATGTAAAACCATATTTTCGGGAATAATTTCTATCTCATCTAGATACAAACAAGCTCTCCGTGATATTAGAAAGGCTACCAATTCTTCTAATATCCTAACAGATCTGCAAAAGCTACCAATTCATTAATATCCCTCGTTAGGGGAGATCTAATCAGTCTACAACTCACAAAGTACTGTTTAATACTCGTAGGTTCAAACGTACGACACTGAAAAGCAGCAGCCCAAACTGTGTGCGTTCGGAAAATGATGCAAAATATGTCCACAGTCAGGCTCTTAATTAAAGCATCTGCCTCAATACGTCACATCGGTGGGTGCAAAGATAAACCCATGCTTTTGAACTTTTGATTGATGAATCAGTCCTCAAAGCAGCAAATGCGGATATAAAACGTTGAATACTGTGCAGGTTTCTACATATTTTTTTCCCCAACCAAAACTATAGTGGTATTCAGCACATGCATTTCAAACATAAACAATAAATTAAAATTCATAACTTTTTATTCGTGACAGTAAGTACTTAATACAACTCATACCTATGAAAAAAAACGGCAATATAGGTAGCATGTAAATTGTACGTATTGTAACATTAATGCTATTTGTACCAATACTTCCAATCTTATTCTGACTACGAAAGTGTCTAAGGTATATGAGTGCAAACAATGATAAAAGACTCGTTTGGGTTCCACCAACATGGGTATGATGTAGTATTTAGTCCATACAATATATATCTTTGCTCGAATCTCCATAATTACCTCCGAAGAGCAAAGAATTTCGTGTAGCAAACGTGACTAATAAAAAGGGTGAGTTGGAGCTCGATAAATCCCCCGAAGGCGAGAGATTTATATTTCTATTAGGGAATGTCTTCGGAGAGATACCGAGGAGCAAGGTGACATGGGCGCCGACGGGATCGCGGTTTCCTTAAATATTTGAGGCCCGCGGTTGTTCGAGCGCATTTAACTGCTAACACTTTCCCGTTCTGAATAAACCTTTGAGCGCGTTCTAGGCAATTAAACTCATAACGGTTACATTATTCGTGAGTAAGAATTAAGTCGGCATCATATACTTAGTTATTATCATGGGGCACCTATAATTAGCGACTACGTAACATGATAAACAAACCCAGTGTAAATTGATAGAATATCTACGCAGGCCAAAATCGTTAGCCTTGTCGTTGTGACATTTGTCCAAACGCTAAATCTTTCTTAGTAACTTCCTATATAGGTCTAGAAGAATAGGTATTCAAATGTGTATGTGCACTAACTATCTAGTCTACCTACTGCCCCATGTGAATAGGCCCGTGCCCAGTATTGGGACTTATATAGCCTGATGATGATGATAATACATAACATGCACACACATTCTCGTATTCCATTAGTTTTGAATAACCACACATTACCTTTTAGGTACTGTTATCAATGTTATCATTATCATTGCTGGCGCGTTACGTAGTTACCAAAATAGACTGGGGTTTCCATCAGAGATGTGCGAAACTGCGAAGATGTGTTTTCATAATATGAATAATGAGGTGTCAAATATATCCCATGAAAAACATTCTGTGAAAAACTAGCCAAGTCTCGATGGAGCTGCTTGTTTATCTCTAAAAAGTAATGAAATCTGTGAGATATTTTGTAGTGCCAAGTCTCAGGCATTCTTATTATTCTTTATTTGCTAAATATAAAATTCTGCAACTTGGCAATCACACAACTTTATTGCATTTAATGGCGTAGGGATGTGACGGCCCCATCGCCCACCAAATTTCTGGTGCAATCAGTCAACGTAAGGCAGCTTGTGGCGGGCTGTTAGGGAGTAGCGACCCTACGTACCTGAGTGCTCCTGAGGGTGTCCTGTGGTCAGGCTGAGCCGATCGGGTGGTTGGTTGGACAGGCCCTCCGCCTCTGGCTTGCCTTTATTGGCCGTCCAGAGTGGAGTCGCAAGAGCTGTTGCTCGAGGGTAGATGTGGACACCTAAGTGGCGAGTTGGCTATATGTTTAAAGTCCAGTGCCACCTCTCTACCCCCCAGCTCTCTGACCGGTGTTGCCCTTAGGCCATTTTTTAATGTCGCTATTAATAGGGCCCATCTAGCAGTTAGCGAGTCACCGTCTGCCAGAGATAAAGATTGAAACAGTTTTATTAGGCAGGCGTCCGATGTTTCACCCAATAGCCCAGCCACTAGTCCATCATTTCAACCCAATAACCCGTTTTATTTAGATTCCATCAACCATCAATAGTCCCTATACACCCCAGCGGGTGCTGTCTCTGTGTGCGTCCCATGACACGGGCAGGGACAGCATCCGCTCGGTGTACTCCTTGCATTTCATTAAATTGTCAAAAGGGCCTCTACGTGTTGGCTCAGTTGGTACTTTGTAGGTACCTAGCTCCACGCACGCCTCCCAAAGGTCCGGGACATCGTTGTCCCGTGAACGGGAAAGTCATACAATAATAATTATTGTTATTGCATTTATGGATACCTAAAACTATTTGGTATTGTGTAATTGCCAAGTCACAAAATTTTATTTAGTTAGTAAATAAAGGATAATAAGAATGCCTGAGACTTGGGGCACTACAAAATATCTCAGATTTCATTACTTTTTAGAGATAAACAAGCAGCTCCATCGAGACTTGGCTAGTTTTTTACAGAATGTTTTTGATGGGATTTCACTTCTTTTTGTAGAAACGTGGGCTTATTGATTTATTTTATTAGATTTTCTTATTTGACATAGTTTTTTTCTTTTTAGGATAGATATATCTCTAATAGTTTTTATAGTTTTCCCTTTATGTGGTTATTATACCCTAACTCTGTACCAAATTTCAGCTCTCTGAGTTTATGGGAAGTACTAGTTCTATTTTGATGATCATGAGTGAGTGAGTGTCATAAATGCGAAACTTTGCTTTCGCTTAACTTCGGAACTAAATGACCTACAGACTTGAAATTTCGGAATTTTAGCATGTGATTATAGCTTACTGTATGACGAAAATTTCTGCGTTCTGGTCTTATCCAGAGGTTCTCAAATAGGGGCCTGAAAATGCGGCGAAATGGTTCCAGTAAAGGATGGTACGGCAGTGTTTGCTTCGCGCTCGACTTGGCGGGGGCATAACTTCGGAACTAAATGACCTACAGACTTGAAATTTTGGAATTTTAGCATGTGATTATAGCTTACTGTATGACGAAAATTTCTGCGTTCTGGTCTTATCCAGAGGTTCTCAAATAGGGGCCTGAAAATGCGGCGAAATGGTTCCAGTAAAGGATGGTACGGCAGTGTTTGCTTCGCGCTCGACTTGGCGGGGGCACTGCCGTGCCCCCAGATTATATTTCGCATGCTTGACATCTAGGTGTCTTTTCTAATTACCCATGTGTAAACTCAACTCTTGAGAATAAATTGGAATTCAATCCAATCCAGTCCCTATACCTACAGTTTAGCACGAACCAAATTTCGGTACTAACCACACTTTAAAACACAATCTAAATCTAAAAATATCCTCAGCACCAATCTGAACTGACTGCTCATTTAAGTAGGTACTTATAATTTGCTTTATACTAAGGTTGTTTCCCTGGAGAACATTTAAATATTTATTAACCACCTAATTGCAAAAGGGAGCGTAAATCTAAATCAGACAAAGACTGTTCAACAGGTCTATTTGTTTTTCCTTAGTGTAATAAATTCAAATTTCAATATTTTTCCTTCATCCTAAATTCGTTCCCCAATAGGTAAACCCGGCAGAGATAGAATTGCCCAATTCCTTTTACGTGATGATTTGTAGTTGGCTCGGATTAATGGTTTTGGTACTAAAACTAGATAAAACGAACCCGAATTAGGAATTTATTTACGGTATGATACGATTTCTGTTTACCGGGATTGAAGTAATAGTGAGACTATAGATTGGATTTAAAATTGGGTTACTTAAGTTTTAAGTGTGTAGTTCCCCTGTAACCAAGTAGGTATTGGGTTCCGCTCGTTAAAAATATATTTACCTATTTACTTACAATTCCAGGTATTTTTCTTTTTAAATGACTTTTCATAAGTACCGACGCTTATAAGGTGCAGACAATATTGCTTGAAGTCTTTAAGTCTTGAAGTGTTTAAGTCTAAATAGCACCATCGATGAATTTACGTGTCTCTGTTACAGCCCTCTTTGCACACTTTTATGAGCAAAAAATTATCTCCGTTACACCATTACATGTTTGTTAAATTCAAATCTAATATTTGGCAAAGTGAGTGTCATTACTCAACAATGTACCGCAGTAAGACGGAATTACTTTCGCAGCTAAATTATCATTTAGCAAGCGCGCTGGTTTTAATTCCATTTCCCTTAATGGAATCCATTCACTTTTCAACGATTCAGTGTCCACTTTTCTTTGATGCTCTTAAATGGTACATTTTGTTTCTGAGATCCGTACAGCTCAGTAGCGATTAGGTTGCTGAAAGAGTGCCTGAAGATTTAATTACAGTTACCTAAATGTTACTGGGACAAATCAATGTTTAGTGCGGGTGCAGACGTAACGTCAGATTTTTCATGCGACAAAATACGCTTTGCAGCGATATTGTATTTTATCACTTTGTCGACGTGATAATCAGTTTTATAACTACTCATGCCACATTAAGGGTTTCTAATAGTAAGTGTCACTGAGGTAAGCCGCGGACGGACAGACGGGCATGGCGGAACTATAAAGGCCTCCACACACCGAACGCGAGTCGTGCGCGGCGCGGGTCGGGCGGTAACTCTATATCTTTCGCATAGTAGCGCGGTGTCTCTATTAGGGCTCCCGCTACACGTGTAAACCCGCCCGCCCGAATACCCGTGTTCTTAAGCCCGCGGTGCTAAGCGTCCGTTCCACACGGACACGCCCGGTCCGCGGGCGGGTACCCGGGTACCCGTGTACCCGTACACACGTACCCGCGGGTTCTAATTACACGCGGGTTCGGACCGTCCGCGGCCGTTTGAGTTGAGGCAAATATAATTTATTTATTTCATTTTACTCTATTTGCATTAGCAACTCTATGGCTTTGGTGTGTATGATGTTGTTTTATATTAGGTATGTGGCAAAAGGAAATATCGCAGGAAGCCTATGTTTGCTCTATTGCGTCATAATATTGTATAAACCCAGTATTTTATTTAATGATTGACCGACAAAGGTTACGCAAACTGTTTAACTTTTATTAATAGCCGCTTATAGATATGATAGCTAAACAAAAAAAGTTAGGTAAGTACAGTCAACCGCAAAAGTCGTCTACCACTTTTGTACTTTATTGCATGCAAAATAAGTCCAAAAGTGGTAGCCCACTGTCATGGCTGACTGTACATGAGAACTTTTTAATATTAACCGAGCGCTTATTGTATTGTACAGTCGAGGAAATTTAATGTTTAGCACTTTTGATCCTTAACGTCATTCAAATAGAGTTGACATTTGCTAAGTCTTCATTTTCCTCCACCGTCAGTATGGTTCTAAATAAGGGACTGAATGTGGTATACCTTTTTAAACCGTACCTTTACTCACGAGGTAGAATATGAGCACCGAATAAAGACACTGAATCAAAACGATACTTGCATCATTACTCTGCCTACCTATCTAAAGGATACAGTAATCAATTTAAAAGAAAGGTACTCGAACAAAACGATATTACGACTATTTTGCTACTGCTTCAATGTATACCGTTATCATTTTTAAATAAAGGTACCTACTCAAACAAAACGATTATACGTTACCGATTCAAAGTATACCATAATTATTTCGATATCGGATAACGGTATGATTTTATGCTCTCATGAAAAAGTCGTTTTCTGCTTGCGTTTTTGACAGGATTTTATCTTACAATTTCGGACGTACTAAACATCGTTGATGTAGTTTAACGAGGTAAAAATAATTTGCAGTAATGAGATCATCATTTGTATAGGCGTTATCAGTGTCTTGCAATTTTTTTTGGATAAACCCAAAAGTCTTAGCGACTAAACTATAGATAAAGAAGTGGTTGAATTCCAAAGCAATATTAAGTTTTATGCCTTTGCGATAAAGTCGAAATTTCAACAAAAAAATGGAAGCTAACTACTTAAGTCTTAAGTTTACTTTGTTTGTTTTGTTCGTCACCTGCCGGCGAAACGGGTCTCCCAAGGTCGTCCATTTAAAATTAATACTCAGCCAGCAATTGCTTACTTCCCTTGCTTCGACAATAATGTACTTTTATCTGTTATCTTCGCCGACCCGAGCTGTGGTATTTTACCGCTGAACGGCTATATTAGGGAAGTGGAAGGGGCAGGTGGAAGGGGTCTTAAGGGGCATAGGATATAAACAAGTTCCACGTGGACGGAGTCGTGGGCAGAAGCTAGTAAGTATCATCCCATAAAAAACATTTCATGGAAAAAAGAGGCTGTCTCAAAACTCTTCTTAAACTTAAAAAGTTGTTAGACAATTCGTAGAGCCAACTCTCAGGCATTCATTAATCTTTATTTAATCATCGTCATCATCATCATATCAGCCGAAAGACGTCCACTGCTGGACATAGGCCTCCGCCAAAGAGTGCCAAAGTGACCGGTCCTGCGCCACCCGCATCCAGCGGACTCCCGCAACCTTTACCAGGTCCTCAGTCCACCTTGTGGGGAGCTTTATTTACTTGCTAAATTACACCTGCGATCTGGGGCATTCACGAATTCACCGCCCTAGTTACGTAATGTACTATTGTGACTTGGTAATCGCACAATACTACATAGTTTTAGCTATGCAAAATTTCATAAATGCAGTAAAGTCTCATCATTATTTCTAAATTGGGACCGGCCAATTTTAGACCACCAGCTTCGTTACTATTATGGTTCAAAACCAAAACTAGATTAATGTTACTACATTATTTTTCACATTTTAAGCTCAAATAAAAATCTGGGGGCACGGCGGTGCCCCCGCCAAGTCGAGCAAAAAAGCGGCACTGCCGTACCATCTTTTTTCGAAGCAGTTCAGGCCGTTTTTGACCCCCAATAACTTCGTTGTGAATAAAACTGGAAGCCTGAATTTTCAGTAACCAAGCAGGCATTGTTTAAACATGGTATATTTCAAATTTCATTCAATTTGAAGCAGTTGTTTAAGAATTATAACTAGTCAAAGTTTCTTAATTTTGTCACTCACATATTCACTGAACGATCAACAAAAACACTAATTTAGAACATAATTAGTGTTTAGTGTTAAAATCAAGATGAAAATAAAATATTTTGCAAATTTCGGTCCAGATGTCTAGATACGCATAAATAACTTTGTAATCCCATATAAATATATAGGATTACAAAGTTACATTTGCAGCGAATGGGAGAAAAAATTCAAAAGCAAGAATGAGACTGCATTCGTAATTTGTATGTATTGATGACACAATAACCTACGAAAAGAAGTAAGATCCCATAAAAAAAACATTCCATGTAAAAAAGAGGCCAAGTCTCGAAACTCTTCCACCGTAAAAAGTTGTGAGATATTTCGTAGTACCAAGTCTCAGGCATTCTTATTATTCTTTATTTGCTAGCTAAATATAATTTTGCGACTTGGCAATTACACAATACTTCATAGTTTAAGGTGTGCAAAAATCCATAAAAGCAGTAAAGTGGTGTGATTGCCAAGTGGCAGAATTCTATTTAGCTGGCAAATAAAGAATAATGAGAATGCCTGAGACTTGGTACTACGAAATATCTCACAGCTTTTTAAGGTGGAAGAGTTTCGAGACTTGGCCTCTTTTTTACATATGTTTTTTTATGGGATAAAACTTACTAGCTTCTGCCCGCGACTTCGTCCGCGTGGAACTCGTTTATATCCTATGTCCCTCCCCCAGACTCAAATCTCTATACCAAATTTTATCTAAATCAACTCAGCTGTTAAAGCGTGAAGGGGTAACAGAAAGACACAGGCAGACAGACCCACTTTCATATTTATAACATTAGCATGGATTCGTACTTACTTTTTTAAAATATGAATTAGAAGAGGCGAACTTTACGTACTTTGTTATAATTTTTTACACTTATTCCTATGCTATATTTATTCACAAATAATATGTTATAATTGCAATGCTGCGAACACTCATTTAGTAACTTGTATGTACATTCTTAGAACAACGGGATAGTTCCTAGCTTCACACCACAACTCAAGGACGGGTAGTACTACCCGCGTGTAAACAGGACGCGGGTACCCGTGCGCTAATTACACGGATTCGTTCGGACCAGTCGCTTAGACCCGCGGGCGGGTTACACGAACACGGGTACCCGACACGTGTACACGAAACCCGGACACGACCGCGAGCCCTAGTCTCTATCGCACAGTAGCGCGGTTCCGCCGCGGTAGCAACGCGGGCCCACGGCGGGCCCGCGCCACTGTGTGATAGAGATATTAAATGCGTTGGTAGTGAGAGAGATGCCGACCCGCGCCTCGCACGACCTGCGTTCGGTGTGTGCCAACGCAATCAAAAGATACAGTCGTTTATGCTGCAAATTTTAGAGTTCTTCGACACTCGCAAAACCTACGGGGTACTTCCCGTGAACTCAGAAACTTGAAATTTGGCACGAAGCATTGTCATATAGCACAGACAGAGGAAAAATTACGAAAAGTAGACATTTTTAGTTAAATCAAACAAAAAAACACTTTTTAAATTTTAAACTTAATACCTTTTTCCTCATAAACGTGTGGTGGTATTAAATTGAAATTCATGTCAAATACTTAGGGCTATATGACCCATCAGATGTAGCAAAACCAAACTTTTATGTCAACGCAATCAAAAGAAATGGCAATTTAAGAGCATATTTTGAAATTGAGTACTCGCAACAAACTCAAAACCTATAGGGTACTTCCCGTTAACACAGAAACTTAAAACTTGGCACGAAGAAACTTCATATAGCACAGACAAAGGAAAAATTACGAAAAGTAGACATTTTTAGTAAAATCATACAAAAATCATTTTTTTAAATTTTAACCTTACTACCTTTTTTCTCGTAAATGTGTAGAGGTATTAAATTGAAATTCATGTCAAATACTCATGTCTATAATACCTTTCAGCTGTAGCAAAACGAAAGTTTTATGTCCACGCAATCATAAGAAATAGCAATATAAGCCGCATAATTTAAAACTGAAAAAGGTGTATGTGAAGTCCCCAACCCGCACTCGGCCAGCGTGGAGACTACTGCCCGTTCCCTCTCATCCATGGGAGGAGGCCTGTGCCCAGCAGTGGGACGTATATAGGCTGGTTTATATTATTATATATTATAGGTAATCTCAAGGGTATCAAAACCTAAAGTTACTTTCCCGTGAACTCAGCTTTAAAAAGAAACAGCAATTTAAGTAATCCGCTTATTTTGCCGTTCGCAACTTTGATTTCCTTGCGAGTAGTTCTACTCGTAAGGAAATCAAAGCCTAAAGAATGATTACTAAATTGATAAAGTGACCCTGTTTAAATTTATGCTCCCCCAGCTTTCCACATTGTAATGTTACGGATTCCATTTTCATTTATCATTTAGTAATAAACATACTAAGTACAACTTTTGCTTGTTATAGGTTTGTACGGAACCCTCGGTGCGCGAGTCCGACTCGCACTTGGCCGGTTTTTTATTTTGTATAAATAACAAATTGTTCAATTCGATTGAGTTTTTATACTGCGTTTTTTTAGCATTAGAAAGGAGGATAAAGCACGAAGTACGAGGTCTTTTATATAAGACACTTTATGCCACACAACTGTCAAAGTATCTCAAACAGCCATTAAATAATTTACTTTTAAAACAAAGTTTTAACCGACTTCAATTAAGTACTCCGCCAAGCCACGAGAACATTTCCTATTTTTTTTTACAATTTACCACATGAACTGATTTCCAATAGCAAATGCGTTGATTACTATAGAAAAATAACCGAATCGCTGTATGTGGGCCGATAATATTTGAGGACTTCCATCGATTCCCCAAGATCATCACCAATGGCACTTCATTAGTTCCTATTTCAACGGAATCTTATCAGAACCTGACGTACTTTTGTACTTTTAAGTACATAATTCATTCAGGAATTCGATAAGTCATCTGTGGTCTTCATCATCAACTCCTCGCCACCAAATTTATGATTATATAAGGGGATATAAGGGGACAATCTTACACAAATCGACCTTAGTCCCATAGTAAGCTCAGTATGGCTTGTGTTATGGGTAATAGACGACGATAAATATAATAGATATAAATACTTGAATACGTAGAAAATATCCATGACTCAGAAACAAATATTCGTGCTTATCACACAAATTTTTGCCCTTACCGGGATTCGAACCCAGGACCTCTTGCTTCGTAGGCAGGGTCACTACCAACTAGGCTAAAGCGGTCGTCAATGTAAATTCCGGATGTAAATAGCAGAAAATATCAAAATCACTACACGCGTGCCTAATAAAATTGAAGAGTCCCCTCAATTCCTCATGGATCCCATCATCTAACTGAATTTTGAAAAAATGGGACCCACCTGGAAGTATATATGTACATACGAACAAAAAAAAATTATTCGAATCGGCTCATCAATAACGGAGTACTGAGGTAATATCGGCTCCAAAACCATTAACAACAAATGAGAAACATATGGTGGTTAAAATTTACAAGTTGGTGTGTGAACTTTGCAGCAAGGATGAATTTCCGTCTAATATTCCATCTAATATTTGCCCCAAGCAGAAAAGGTTGACGACGACTGCTTCTTTGTTTACTGTACCGTACTTCTAATCCAAAAAAAAACGGACTATAGGGAGGAAACAGTTGAGATGAACCTCAGTTTTTCCCCTTGATCTATGGACGAGGCGACCCGATGTCTTTATCCAGAAACTATGGCCTATGGGTGTAGTGCGGCGAAGGCAGATGATCCGGTATTTTGAAACTTAGTACGGCCGAAGGGAAAGCTGCGGACAACCTGTCGAATATTTCCACATACGTTTTCAATTTCACACCCCGGCGGCTCTCTTAATTAACCTGTACAACTTATTTAAAACGAGTTGTGATCAAATTTGCTCTCTAATTCTGTGCTCCGAATAAAACATGGCGTAAACGTGCCTCTTTATTATATGCGTTGTCATCTTTTTCACCGGGTTGCCCTAATTTTGAGTCCGGAACTATTTGGGGCTTGTTACTCGTATTTTGATAACTCGTTTACGCGCTCGACTTGCTTCTGTCCCTTCCGTCGCTGTAGCTGAAATGATTGATTTCGATTAGATGCGGGTAATTGGACTATAAAATTACAATGGAATGGAATGATAACGCCAGGCATTTCATATTCATGTATGTGTTTTTCATATGTTGTTACAGTAATAATGTTAAAAAGCGGAGTGTTTGTCGGACCTGCATGATGATGCAATTGTAATTTATAAAATATCATAGGTAGGTATACGAGTAGATACCTATACCTAGCTACCTATGGCCGAAACCGACCCGAAAAGGAATACGAGACCTTATTGGGATATACCAATAAAGTCTAGTATCCCCTTTCGGTTCGAAGGTTAGATGATGGTTGGTTCTGGAAAAATACTTGGGATTAGGATCTCGGCGGCTTTAGGATAACCGAGATAACGCTAAGACGGGCGGGGTTATAGGCAACATACAAATTATTAAATAAGTAACTTAATTTTAAAAATCGTAGTATATTAAACGTGATCTTGCGTTAAATAGAAAATAATAGTAAGGAATTAATTATCAGCAAGCGATATTTCAAGTGTTAGAGACTAGGTACCAACACATTTTCAAATAGGAAAAAGTACGATTTCCACTGAAACTGAACAAGAAAGTGCACATTCGGGAACAGAAATTTAAGTGACCCGTAAAATAACGAGAATTCAAGTTTTCCACTCTAGTGCATTCAAAGAGTTTTGAGTTATAGACGTTGGCGAACCTACGTGACATTAAGAGAGCAAAAGTCGGCTGTATTTTACATTAACTTTCCGTTAAGACGAATCTAATTAAGAAAGTTCCCCAAACTTCGGTCATATTATAAATGCAGAGAAAGAAGCTAAATTCTCGTTTGCTGGCAAGTGTAATAGTATTTCCTTCTTGCATCTAAGTCAAAGTTCAGCCAGTATAACTTTGTATCCTGTATTTTATTTTATTTAAGACTAGCTTCTGCCTGCGACTCCGTCCGCATAGAACTCGTTTATATCGCAGCTCCATACAAACTTTCACCCCCCCTCAATTTCACCCTCTTAGGGGATGATTTCGGGGATAAAAACTATCCTATGTCACTCTCTATTCCTTGAACTAGCTCCACTTAAAAAATCACGTCAATTCGTCGCTCCGTTTTGCCGTGAAAGACAGACAAACAAACACACACATACACTTTCCCATTTATAATATTAGTATGGATGCCTAGATAACGGTCACCTCCAATTTTACCCAATGTACATTCAATGTTTTTGTTATAACATTAAGTGACTTTTATCATGCTTTGATATATTAATCTCGGAAATCGTCATGAATAAAGAATTAATTACCGCTCCAAAGGTCTGCAGGAAAAGAATTCTCATATTAAAATTCTCAAAACACTTCGGATATTAGTATATACCGGCAACATGGCTTCATTCATTGTGGCATTTTTATTGCGTAATAATACAGAATTTAGATGGATAATCTCGGGCAGTAAACGAGCGAAAGAATACGAAAGGCATGTTTGGTATGACTTTTCCATAGACATAAAGACTGAAAGTGGATTATGGCTACGTGCGGGGAGCGCAGCCTCAAATTAAATGAAGTATGTAGAGAGATGAGGTCAGCTATCTATGAGAGCAGCCAAAACGGATCCGTTGCGAGCCAAACGAGAATCCTAGTCATTTATATCAATTTAAGCTCTTAAATTAATAGCTCCGTAGAATTCCATTCCTCTTTCCATGCATTTTAAAACAAAGACCTCTTTTCTTCGGTATATACCATTTTAAAGGACACAGCACTCCTAATAGTGTGTTTGGGTGAACCCAGTGTATAAACGAAATTCGTCTCTCCTGTGGTCAATAGTTAAGAGCTCACCTGCATATAAATCAGGTTTTTATCGAATAGTCATACATAAGAGGAGACGCTGTTTATACGGATTAAGAGTCCAAACCGAAATTAGGCTTCATAGCCCTTAACTTTTATAGTGTCCACAGGAAAGACGCGAAACTAAATTTGAGTATGACCCATGTGCATTTTCCTGAACAATACAAATTTTGCGTATTTAAGCGTAAGTAGGTATACTTAAAACTAGAAACTTTCTATGTATTTTGATATTTATTACACATTCAATTGTGTATATAATACTAGCTTTTGCCCGCGGCTTCGCCCGCGTAGTAAAAGTAATTTTCCAATAATTGTTGAATTGCTACGCCGCCAACTAACCTACTACTACTAACTTCCCCTACTAATAACCCTTCGTCATAACCCATTATGGTAAATTAATTTTTATTTACTATTATATTTATGCCCGTGTGGTGGCGGGTTAGAATTTCACCACCCTCTTTCTTCCCGTGTGTGTCGTAAAAGTCGATTAAGAGAGCAGGGTTGAAGTGTGTTGTGGGTGATGGGCTAACAACCTAAGCAATATCACTTTTTGTCGATCTTTTATACCCACATTCATGCTAAAAACGGCGCTGGAACATAAAGTTCATGTGCTCTGCCTGCCCCTTTTGGGAATAAAGGCGTCAATGTATGTATGTACGTATTTCTGTTATTAAATTTACAATCATGATTAATGAGAATCTGTCCTCTGGAATAAAAGCTACTTTATGTTCATGAACACTAATGTTGAAATACCAAAATATCTCCACGAATTTCAAGTCAAATTTGTGGCCTGGACATTGCTATATAGGCTTGTTTCCTACGATTTTTTTTCCATGCTTTTCGAACCAGTATTTAACATATATACCCAAAAAATTGTTTTAATTTAACGGCGGCCAAAATGCTTAACTTATTAAAAGTAAGCAGATCTTCGTGCAGCACCTTGAATGTACTTATTACGGATGCAGGCACTTTCCCAATGTCTCCTACCCTCCCGTCCCGCCGCGCCGCCCGCACTCGCCTAGGTACCGATTGCTGACGATCGAGATGGCACCAAATACAAACTTTAAAACCTATAACCCTATATAATGCGGGTCTCGTTCCATACCTCAAAAGCAAAAATAGAACCCTTATTTATAGGATCACGTGTGGCTGTCTGTCAGTCCGTCTGTTACAACCGATTTGCTACGAAAAAAACTGGACCGATTGATTTGCTATTTGGCACAAATATTTTCATGAATTTTCATGTCCACAACATTACATTTCAACATCTATGTGATTTTCGTTATTAACGTCCCAAAAAACCGCAATAACAACGCCCATATTGATATTTAGACGCCACGTTGGAATATAAAACAATAGATGCCGATGTTGATTTTCAGATTTTGTCACCACATGTCTCCTTTTAGGGGTTGAATTCTCAAAAAACCGGAAACACTTGTTTACTCATTTATCGTTAGGAATTATCCTGTGAATTCTCGAATAAAATTGTCTAACTAATCTTTTTTCTCCATACAAACTTTGGACCTCCTTTTTAACCCCTTTAGGTGTAATTATTTCAAAAACGCTGAAAGCACTTTATTTGTATATGAATAAGTAATCTGTCCACAAAGTTTTAAGTACGTAGTAGCTAAAAATAAGTTTCCCTTATACAAAATTTGGACCCTCATTTAACCCTCTTAGCAGTGAAATTTTATAAAACGCTGAAATTACTTTTTTTGTATCCTAATAAGTTATCTTCCTATAAAGTCTTAATTCTCTAGTTCAATAAATAATGTTTCCCCTCCATAAACATTGCATCCCTATTTAACCCCCTTAGGGGAAGAATTTTATAAAACGCTGAAAGTACTTTTTTGTAGCTTAGTATAAATATTCCTACAAAGTTTCAAGTCTCTAGTACAAAAAAATATGTTTCTCCCATACAAACTTTGCACCCCTTTTTAACCCCCTTTGGGATAGGATTTCCAAAAGTCCCGTCTTATCCCTTGCCTACGTCATAAAAGGAAGTTCTGGTGTAAATATCAAGTTTGTAGTCCCAGTAGTTTTGAATACAAACTTTGCACCCCTATTAAATCTCCTTAGGGGTGGAATTTTAAAAACGCTAAGGATATTTTTATTTGTATCCTAATAAATAATCTTCCTACAAAGTTTCAAGTCTCTAGTTCAATAAATAATGTTTACCTCATACAAACATTGCACCCCTATTTGACCCCCTTAGGGTTAGAATTTTCTAAAACGCTGAAAGTACTTTTTTGTAGCTTAGTAATAATATTCCTACAAAGTTTCAAGTCTCTAGTACAAAAAAATATGTTTCTCCCATACAAACTTTGCACCCCTTTTTAACCCCCTTTGGGATAGGATTTCCAAAAGTCCCGTCTTATCCCTTGCCTACGTCATAAAAGGAAGTTCTGGTGTAAATATCAAGTTTGTAGTCCCAGTAGTTTTGAATACAAACTTTGCACCCCTATTAAATCTCCTTAGGGGTGGAATTTTAAAAACGCTAAGGATATTTTTATTTGTATCCTAATAAATAATCTTCCTACAAAGTTTCAAGTCTCTAGTTCAATAAATAATGTTTACCTCATACAAACATTGCACCCCTATTTGACCCCCTTAGGGTTAGAATTTTCTAAAACGCTGAAAGAACTTTCTTTGTATCTTAATAAGTAATATCCATACAAAGTTTCAAGTCTCTAGTACAAAAAATAATGTTTCTCCCATACAAACTTTGCACCCCTATTTAACACCCTTAGGGACAGAATTTTCAAAAATCCCGTCTTATCCCTTGCCTATGTCATAAAAGGAAAATCTGGTGTAAATTTCAAGTTTCTAGACACAGTAGTTTTTAATTCAAACTTTGCACCCCTATTTAACCCCCTTAGGGGTAGAATTTTATACAACGCCGAAAGTACCTTTTTGGTATCAATAAGTAATCCTCCTACAAAGTTTTAAGTCTCCAGTTCAATAAATAATGTTCCCACATACAAACTTTGGACCCCCCATTTCACCCCCTTAGGGATAGCATTTCCAAAAATCCTGTTCTATCCCCTGCCTACGTCATAAAAAGAAGTTCTGGTGTAATTTTCAAGTTCCTAGTCCCAGTAGTTTTGAATACAAAATTTGCACCCCTATTTAATCCCCTTAGGGGTGGAATTTTCTAAAACGCTGAAAGAACTTTTTTTGTATCTTAATAAGTAATATCCCTACAAAGTTTCAAGTCTCTAGTACAAAAAATAATGTTTCACCCATACCAACTTTGCACCCCTATTTAACACCCTTAGGGATAGAATTTCCAAAAATCCCGTCTTATCCCTTGCCTACGTCATAAAAGGAAGGTCTGGTGTAAATTTCAAGTTCCTAGTCCCAGTAGCTTTGAATACAAAATTTGCACCCCTATTTAATCCCCTTAGAGGTGGAATCTTCTAAATCGCTGAAAGAACTTTTTTGCATCTTAATAAGTAATATCCCTACAAAGTTTCAAGTCTCTAGTACAAAAAATAATGTTTCACCCATACAAACTTTGCACCCCTATTTAACACCCTTAGGGATAAAATTTCCAAAAATCCTTTCTTATCCCTTGCCTACGTCATAAAAGGAAGGTCTGGTGTAAATTTTAAGTTTGTAGTCCCAGTAGTTTTGCACCCCTATTTAACCCCTTTAGGGGTGGAATTTTGTAAAACGCTGAAAGTGCTTTTTTTGTATCTTAATAAGTAATCTTCCTACAAAGTTTTAAGTCTGTAGTTCAAAAAATAGTGCTTCCCCCATACAAACTTTGGACCCCCGTTTTACCCCGTTAGGGGGTGAGTTTTGAAAAATCCTTTCTTAGTGCTCCCCTACACCTTATAAGGAACCTACGTGCCAAATTTGGAATCCGTAGACCCAGCGGTTTGGGCTGTGCGTTGATATGTCAGTCAGTCAGTCAGTCAGTCAGTCAGTCAGTCAGTCAGTCAGTCAGTCAGTCAGCTTCTTCTTTTATATATTTAGATGTGAGATTAGAAAACATTCTATGTACAACTTTGACGAGATTGCGCGAGCGTGACAGTATTGACACTTGAACTTATCTCTTCCTTTGTGACCAAGAACGTGATTCCACATACCTAAAATGTTTGCATGTCGAGGATAAACGGTTCGTTGACAGTCACCGCCACCCAAGTTCTAAACTTAGGTTGTTAAATAGAGAGTCACCTGGGACGGCGGTCGACCAATTTCGCTGCATTATCCCCCAACTACTTACTTGATACGTATCGCGTGACAGACTCTTATAAACTTCCTAACAACGTGGCTTAAAACGCTATGTCACTGCGGAGAAAAATTGCGAGACTGGAGAAGTGAGAAGCCTGCCAAAAAATCTGTACGTTTCAAACTCTGCCGTATATTATTTTAGTATATATAGCTTATACTCGCACATATTTTTTAAGAAGTTTCTTTCCGTTGAGGTACAAAGGCGAGTGCGATAATGCCCAGATTATACGGAAACTATCCACTCCTCAAGATTTATACGTGCCTCTGTTTTATTGGATGCCAAGGGGCATTAATTGCCCGGGGAGTGATTGGGCTTGGCATGTTTTTTCTCCAACAAGTTCAGGAAACGTTATAGTCTGTGTTCACGTACTCCGTACTCAGTAAAATATAAACTATCAAGCGTAAAAATCGTAGTTGAGAGGTCGGTGGCAATGGGCGATTGCAGTTCAGATGGGAGTCGTTTAGCAAGCGTCAGCGTCCATAAAACCTTCCCGCTCGCCGCTTACGCAACGTTTCACATCTATAAAGTCCAATTCAGTGTACTCTACTCTGCCAAATCATAATCATTAGTGCTCTGTAGTGCTCGACACACGACCTACATATCCTAAAACGCGTGAAACTATTCACTGAGTGCTCTTAACGAGACAGCTTAAATTACTTCAGTATTTTCTGGTATGAACATGAGTAGGTATCAGTCTAAAAACTGCGCGTTGAATTATTGAATTATGATACAATGCGTATAATTATCCATGGTTACGTTTAATACATTTACCGATTAAATGTCATTATGATTAAGGAGCACCTAAGATACAATGAGGCATAATGAGTCCCTTCATATTGGGATAAGGACGCGGTCTGAAACTATACCGTTGTGATGAATTACCCAGCGCCGGTTTGCGCTCGCGATGACTTGCCAGCTTGTTGTTCGACTTGCTAATGAGTTCTCGATTTTGCAAGAGTGGAAGTCTGTGCTCCGCGCATTTTCACTCTCATTACTTACTATGTGTTTTGACATTTGCTATCACGCTCCCAGCTAAATGTTCCCAAACTTTTGGTAAACTTAAACAGCTCAGCACCTACAAAGGAGAGAGCTATTTTATTTACCTCCTCGTAACAGACAACGGTCTGAGCCTGGAACTTTTGAGATTCCAGGAGTGAAACGAAAAGGAAAATTGTATCGCTTTTTATTTGCACTCTTTTTCTTGTAAGACGTTACTTTCTATCTAATTAAAAGCGAAATCTACTTCAGGTTTCTCTGTAGCCAATTAATAATACTTATAGTAGATATACCACCAATTTTAGAAATTCGGCGTAGGAAACTTTTCCGTGGCTTGGTTTATAAATGTAGCATTATATTACAAGTTCATTTCCTCACGCCACATTCAATATTGATGTTCTTTCTATGCTGTATAAATGGGCATTAAGTAGTCCATCGATCGATTGTTTTCCCATTCTCCGTCTGCCGATTACAATAATGAGGGGTCGCGAGCTGGCATGTGGATATAAGGGTCACACATTGTCATCCATGGGGAGTAAACGGAATCTTTCCGAGCATTTTCCTGGTTTCACCCGGTACGTTCGAATATAAATTATAGCATTACCATTAAGTAGCGCGTGCAGAAAATACTTGTCGGATTTCACAGCTACAAATATAAAGTTTAATCGCTTTGTGTTCTGTTATTTCCTCTGAGAGTGGGTTAAACACATAAATATTCAGCAAAGTTCAAATGTCTTTTCCTGTTCCGCAGTTTCGATACCGGCTGTGAGCGCCGCGATGCATGTATTTACTGTATTTACCGAGGAATATTTGGGCAAACGATGTCTCCACGACCCAATCAAAAACAGATAGCAAGTAAGGCGACGTACCCTCGGTTGGTAAGTATCTACGTTCATTTCGGGAAATTACCGCTTGTGTATTTACTTGAGTGGGCTTATGTAAATATAATATGTATGTATTCGTCTTTAGTAAGCATTTTTTATCATTTGTTCATGTGACGGATAGGTAATTAAAACGTGGTAAGATTCGTAGCGATGAAAGACAAATATAGGGACTATAGTAGCCACTGAGCATTTTGTTTATGTATACTGTATCTGCGAACTGTATTGTAACTTCCGCGACGCGGCTTCGGTCGAGTATGAAAGAATCCAGCAACGCCACTGTAGAAATAAGTCTACTTTATTGCAATAAACAGCTTTTTTTTTTAAATATCGGCTATGGCCATTATTATGAGATCGATGCTACACCATGGCGAAAAATTTTATAAATTGGGATAAGTACCTAGTGTCAGAGATAAGCCCTTACATACAAACTTTATCATTAAAGGTTCAAGCAATATAGGTTAACACAAAAAATATAAGTACGCGAACTTAACTCTTAAGGTAACCTTTGAGCACTGCAATGATGTGTTTTTAGCAGCCATATAGTCAGGCCAGCCAGGTAGTGTCAAACCATGAGGTATAAAATGTACGTAACCTAGTTCCAAGTTGTACTTATAAATGTTCTTTTGGTCGCGCCGGAAAATCAGTGCCGT
Organism: Epinotia demarniana; assembly: GCA_945867215.1. Lineage (NCBI taxonomy): Eukaryota > Metazoa > Arthropoda > Insecta > Lepidoptera > Tortricidae > Epinotia > Epinotia demarniana. Next base: position 20,018,397 of record OX244265.1, read on the forward strand.
CCATTAAGTCCGGCATTTCGTGGCAATTAATTATATTTTACTTTTTTTATACCACTTTCTTGCATAAAAAAAACAAGTACCTACATAGCAGAAGATACAATAAAAAATGGATTTCTACAAAGGCGAACTTCCTTTTAGGGATCTCTTCCAGCTAACCGATAGTATGATTTATTCACATTATACTAGATGTTTTTGTATAACTATGGCACTATTTTAAAAAGTTACCGCGTTCAAGAGTTTCGCGATTTACTCGTATATATAACCTACGTTATACTTACATTGAACCCACAAGAATCATTGTACCTAGGGTTGAACTCTTTCCTCGATTGCTCTATTTGTTACTATCAAGCCGGGCGACGGCACTCCAGTGGTTCGAACGATATCCTAAAATTAAGTGATTTACGTTACCCCGCGTTCTACCGGCTAGTAACCATTCAATTGAGATTTGTAACACATGGTTGACTAAACGTCGACTAGGGACGAAAGGCTTTTGTGCTGGACGTTATATATCAAATGCTGTATTTGACACATGCAAAATTATATGGCTGCGTTTGGTAGCATGCTGTTGTGCATGATTTAGAATACATGGTGCGCAACAAAGAATAATAGTTAAGACGGTGCAAACAAAAAGTTCGTATTTTAGCTAACGTAAGGCTTTTTCACAGGCCATATTTTCGTTCAAATGATTACATTGTTATAGTAAACTTCTGTTTTGTATAGATACACTCTTATTCTAGACCATAGCAGAGCTGTAATTCTAATTCTATATACGTTTATTGAAAACAACCAGGTTTTCGTCGGAGTGTTTTCAAAAAATACGCGTCAGAGCTATCTTTTAGGTAGAATATTTCCATATTAAACTTTCAAAAACGTATTAATCTTTACCTTTTACAATAGGATATATAGTCTTTTAGTACATAGTAGACGCACTAGTTCTAAACATTTGTTTTTCCTATAAAAAAATGATACTACAAAATGTCTAATTCGGTTAGGTTAAACATTTTTTTATTGACGTATATGATGATGTTTTGGAAATATAACATTTTATTATAAAACTACGGGCCTTGTTTAATATGACGTGATTTTTTTTAATGCTTATGGGTGACCCAGTTAATTTAGACCATTTTTTAAAAACCGCGCGCGTAAACGTCGTTCAATTCATTACGCGCCGGGCGCTCCCAGAGAACGGACGTATCGCTCTCGTCGCCGCGCAAAGGTCGGTGACCGAGCGTACGCTACATGCACCTGCGTATAGCTGTAATGCGCCCGCTTCAGATATACTTGGTTGGTAAGTAATTTTACATGTTAAGTAAGTTTGTTATTTTGTTGTTTCTCCAAGCACAAAAGTGATATTACTTTTTATAGAAATAAGGAATAAACGAAAATTATTTGGGATTAAAAAATCCGATCCTACCGCGGCCCGACAAGTTAAAAGGTAAGTCACCATGTTACTAAATATTATTCATATCATTTGTTTATACTCGTACTGCACGTTACTAATAATAAATCAGCCTATATAACGTCCCACTGATGGGCACAGGCCTCCTCTCGTGGATGAGATGGAACGCCCAGTAGTCTCCACGCGGGCCCGGTGCGGGTTGGAGACTTCACATACACCTTTGAATTTCTTCGTGGATGTATGCAGGTTTCCTCATGATGTTTTTCCTTCACCGTAAAGCTAACGGTAACTATCAAAACTCATTGGTACGAGCCTCACGACCGTTGTTTGACAGCCGCATGTCTGAATAGCTAGGCTACCGTAGCTTCATGGAAAACGTTATAGGTATTTAAACCTCCGGTTATTAAACTTAGGACATGTACTTTTCAAGAGAAACCAATGTTTTTGGCAATTACTTTTTGTGGTAATGATGATCTTTATTCACTGACAGAAAAAAAAATGTGAAAAGTCGACAAATTTAATGGAGGATGGGTCAATTGATTATGTTGATAATGAGATGGCCAGTGTATGTATATAACAGAATGTTCCAAATAGCAAAACCTCTGTATCCTATGAATTGTTTTTTTATTTATTTTACCGCTATTCCCGGTTGTGCCCTAATGGAGCTCGGGCTCCGCTTTGACACCCAATCCCAAGATTTGGCATAGGCACTAGTTTTATGGTATGTATATAAGTGCGTCATCACCATCCCTACCGTTATTCCCAGTTGTGCCATAATGGAGCTCGGGCTCCGCTTTGACACCTACTCCCAAGATTTGGCATAGGCACTAGTTTTATGGTATGTAAATAAGTGCGTCATCAACATCCCTACCGTTATTCCCAGTTGTGCCATAATGGAGCTCGGGCTCCGCTTTGACACCTACTCCCAAGATTTGGCATAGGCACTAGTTTTATGGTATGTAAATAAGTGCGCCATCATCATCCCCTACCGTTATTGCCGATTGTGACATAATGGAGCTCGGGCTCCGCTTTGACACCTATCCCAAGATTTGGCATAGGCACTAGTTTTATGGTTTGTAAATAAGTGCGTCATCATCATCCCCTACCGTTATTGCCGATTGTGACATAATGGAGCTCGGGCTCCGCTTTGACACCTACTCCCAAGATTTGGCATAGGCACTAGTTTTATGGTATGTAAATAAGTGCGCCATCATCATCCCCTACCGTTATTGCCGATTGTGACATAATGGAGCTCGGGCTCCGCTTTGACACCTATCCCAAGATTTGGCATAGGCACTAGTTTTATGGTATGTAAATAAGTGCGTAAGTTTAATAAAATAGAAACATTTAAAACTCATCTGATTTTTATTTCCTAGCTCACTATAAAGTAAAAGTATAAAAATGATCAAGAGAGTCGGTCCAACCGGCCGGCAGCACTCAAACCGCACGCACACAATAACATCGTAGTGTGGGTAGCTATCAGGGCCGCGCGCAGGCGATCGCGACTAGGTCGAGTTGTAACGAAATGTTTGCACCCTCTTAACCATTAAACGCATGCAAAAATACGCAAATAGGTGTATCTCGTCATCGCTAATAGACCTGGCCCCGTATCATGGTCGGCCTTATCACGCGATAGGTGACAAGAGCGTCCGTCACTGGCTGACACCGTTCGATAAAAAGAGACAGGCGCTCTATCTTGTCACTTATTGCGTGATAATGCCGACTAGGCGGCCATGATACGGGGCTGCACGGTTTTTGGCGGAATAGCACAGAAATATTGTTCTCGCAACTTTGAAAAATTGGCCATGTGCGAATCGGAACTAGGTAAATAGTGTTCCGTACTACCAGTTCATTTACATGATTCACTTTACGTAACACTTAGGTACTGTGTAGGTACTAACTTAACTTTAAATGTAGTTTTTTTTTTCAGTCCAATTGTTTGAATTACATAACAGGTGGGTAAATCGCCAAAAACTGTCCCGTTAAATAACTGACCACCTCATAGAAAAAAATAAACTCTATTCACCTATTATAGATTTTTTTTTGTAAAAGGTGTTTATTCTGTTTGTAGGGGAATAGAGTTAATTTGATGGATCTCCTATTATAGTATTTATATAAATATACCAGACTTAGAATTAGTAAAATCAGACAAATGACAATCCATGATGTATTTCTGATATTTATAAAATGCACATACTTAGAATTTAATGCCATAAAATATTGAGAGGATTGAGCAGGAGTGCGATTTTTGAATCTCACTGGTGATATCAAAGTCACCAGTGACTAAAATTATCACCGATGACATTTATGTCACTATTTTCCTAAAGCCGTATTTTTGAAAGTCACACGCTGTTTACCAACATGCAGAAATTTTACAATGTCAGTCAGAGACAATCTTCCCGTTACGTTCTTTTTTACGCAGATGTTGTCCTTGATACCGGTTTTTATTTTCTCATACTATAACTTAAAACAGATTCAAACGTAAAACGTAGCGTATGTGTCACCGAAAATTAAAGTTTTGAAAAATTCTTGGCAGATGTCACATACGTCAACTGTCAAAAACAATCGCATGGTGATTTCAATTACGAGTGGGTAGGGGCACTCGTAAATCGATATCATAGGTATGACAAATGTAAGTCACTGATGAGTTTCAAAAATACGAACTTTCGGAAATCACTCACATCGGTGAGAATTAGTCACTTGGTGAGATTCAAAAATCGATCCCCAGGTACTTATTTTTGACATTCATCATAAACATAAATAAGCAACGCACATCTTGAAATAAATTGTTTTATCTCTGGTTGGTAGGTATATACGAGGGACGGCTGACAAGTCCTAAGCCTATGGTATTTCGAGGTCGTATATGCGTTTATGGTACTGGCCACTAGAAAGGCCATTTAAAAACAAATTATTAAAAACAAAATCATGTGATACTTGTTTGAATTTTCTTGAGATATTCAACGGCAAAGTTCACAATTCCTGAATTATCAACAAATATTACGAAAATTGAGCACCGTGCTGTAATTAAGTTCCTTTCGTAGGCAGGGTAATAGCCTAAGCTTGTAATAGCCTATTAAAAAAAGTTAAAACCGACTACGATAAAAAGCAACTAGAAATGGCTGGGACAAATAGTAAATTAGTTTGGAAGTGTGTGAAAAATGTAAAATACATAGCAAAACAACGTGAATCACCATCAAGCTTGTTACAAACTTGCTCTACTCGGCTGTCGTCTGCGAATAGCGCAAATGATTTCTTAGTAAACATAGGAAAGAATCTAGCTGTAAAAATCCAGAAAAAATAGTTATGACCTCGTCTATCCTTCACACGACTCGCGGCAGCTGTACAAAAAATCATTTGTGCTTTTAGACACGGATGAAGCTGAGGTAGACAGACTCATCATGGGCTTAAAAAACTTTTCCGCTGTTGGTTGGGATAGCATCTCAAACAAAATTCTAAAGGATTTCAGGCACATCCTGGTTCCACCCCTTACCCATGCTTTACAAAAGTGCCTCTCTGAAAGAGTCTTTCCCAAATGTCTGAAAAAATCCATTGTCGTCCCTATCTACAAATCTGGCAATAAAGCACAAATAACAAATTACAGACCTATTTCTATATTACCATCAACATCTAAATTACTAGAAAAAATCATCAATAGTAGACTCTTCCACTATTTAGAAAAACAGGCAATTTTTTCAAAGAATCAGTTTGGTTTTAGGTCCAAGTTATTCACAGCCGATGCCGTATATGAATTGACTCACTACGTAGTCCAGGAACTCGACAAGGGTAATCAGCCAATTGGGATATTCCTGGATCTTGCCAAAGCTTTCGATACGGTTTCCACGTCCACCCTACTTTTTAAACTAGAAGCGCTTGGTATAAGAGGAATCCAGCTCAAACTCTTTGCAAACTACCTAGATGGGCGTACTCAGTGCGTCAAAATAGACAACGTGATCAGCAATGACCTAAAAAATACCTCTTTTGGGGTCCCTCAAGGGAGCATTTTATCTTCCATATTATTTTTAATTTATATAAATGACCTGTGTAATCTAAAAATAGACAGTGGTAAAATTATTTCCTACGCTGACGACACTGTCCTACTTTTCTCTGCAAAATCAACAAATGATGTATATACGTATGCACAGCGCGGACTTAATGTTGTAACTAACTGGCTTCAGGATCACCTACTAACACTTAACTCGGAAAATACTAACTTTATAAAATTTTCCATGCGCAAATCCACATTGACCACAAGCAATCATAAGCTCTATGCACATAATTGTCAGAACTCCACTGATAGCCGATGTATATGCCCAGCGATAAATAGCACTTCTAAAACAAAATATTTGGGAATTATAATTGACGAGTATCTCTCATTCAAGCCACATATCGAAGCTTTGTGCAAATAGAGTTCGGAAGCTAATGTTTGTTTTCAAAAAACTTCGCTCAATCGCGGAACCACGTTTAATCAAGCAAGTATATTTTGCGATATGCCAATCGATACTAACATACTGCATTTCTTCATGGGGTGGTATAGCCAAAACTACGCTACTTAAACTAGAAAGAGCCCAAAGAGCTGTCCTTAAAGTATCCACATTCCGCTCTTTCCTCTACCCTACTAACCTTCTCTATGCGTCATGTGAAGTGCTCACTGTTCGACAACTATTTATAATGAGCACAATATTATAACAGCACTCCGCAACCCCGTACAATGCTGAACACTGTAAAAATCGACGAAAAGATATTGTTTGTACCCGAAATGCACATAGGAAATGTGTGTTCTCCTCCAGATTTTACGTTTTCTTGGGTCCGTTCCTTTACAACAGGTTAAATGCCAAGTTAGATCTATACTCTCTCGTCTATACTAAATGTAAGAAAACTCTCCGAGATGCCCTTCAAAAAATGTCGTACGAAGACACAGAGAATCTATTTATTGTTCTAAAATGAATCTAATATCTATGTAAATAGAATAAATACTTTGTAATAGTTACTTCAGTTTTGTACTGTATTTAAACGTAGATTTTTATGGTTTGCATGTACCTATGTGTAAAATAGTTAGGTATACTGATCTATCCTACTGCCTGAAACACAGGGTATCCTAGTTCAGGCCCTCATAAAATTGTATCCCTTGATATAATATTTTAGTATTAAGCCATTATTTCTGTATAATACGTTTTTAATAATAAATGAATTATGAATTATTATGAATTATGAATTAGGGTCACTACCAACTAGGCTAAAGCGGTCGTCGGAGCGGTATTTCTGTGAGTCAATCATGTTATGGGAACTTATTCCATAATTTTCATTTGTCTGAAGAACAATGTTGCTTTTGCTGGACTTTGTAACATACCATACTCGTATATAATAATAAAAATTGGTAAATGGAAATCAGGCAAACAAAGCTTTGGGCTTCAAACATGTAGGTATGTAGGTGAACGTAGCAATAGATTATGTTTGTGAGTTGATTGCCGCCGTGGGAACGTGCAAGTGATAATCAATTGTTCAAGCACAGCGTTGTGGGACCCATGTTGCCATCTAGCAACAACCAGAGTCAGTCAGAGACTTACGATTGGCATTTTAGAGTAGATTTTAAATAAATAAATAAATAATTGGGGACAACACTTATCTTATCTTATCTTATCTAGATGAGGGCCCTTTCGGATGCACTTCGACCCAGTGGGATCTTTTGTGCATTTGCCCTCTCCTTACGTCTACTCCCAACTTCGCTCCATCATTTCCACATAGCGGATGATGCAGCTCAGCGGAAGTACCTTGAATTCCTTTGGTTGCGGATAGCCGTTACCAAAGTAATTCATTCTTTGTCTGGCAAGGGCATGACATTCACACAGTAAGTGTTCCATAGTCACATCCTCCTCGCCACACATTCTACAGTCTAAGCTGTCTGATAGTCCCATGTTGGCCAAGAGATCCTTGACCCCGAAGTGACCTGTGAACACCCCAGATATGATTCTGAGCTGCTTCCTACTGAATTTCCAGAGTTTGTTAGTCCAGTCCGAGTCCACTCCTTCTATGAAGAGCTTTGAGTGCCTTAAGCCCGCCTCATTCCTCCACTCGTATTGGTGTTTGGTTTTGGCGTAGGCTTTAAAGGCCGAAATTATGGTTCCCTGCGACAAACCCACAAATGGTTCTGGACCTACAAAGTGGTTTGTAGACCCCCCTCTAGCAAGCTCATCCGCTCTTTCGTTGTCAATGAAGCCCTCGTGCCCTGGAATCCAAACCAGTTGCACCTTATTGTGCTTTCCAAGCTTGTTCAGTGCCTGGACGCCATTATAGACTAGTCTAGATTCCACTTTCGGCGCCGTAAGTGCCTTAAGCGCCGCTTGACTGTCACTGAGTATATAGATGGTCTGCCCTCTGGTTTGTCTGTCTATATTCTCCTGTGCACAGGCAATTATGGCGTATGTCTCCGCCTGGAAGACGGTTGCCAAATTACCCATGCTTACACTACTACTGTAGTCATTCGCATAAATGCCTGCTCCCGTACCAGATCCCATTTTTGATCCGTCCGTGTACCATATACTGTCTTCGATACCAGACCTCGGTGGTTCTAGACCTTTGGCCCATTCAGCCCTGGATGGAACTTTTGTTGTGTAGTTCCTATGGAATACAAACTTGGGTAGCATTTTGTCGCTTCCCATGCTTGTTATTCTGTATAAGAAACCATCAGTCTCCATGTTTGTGTGCTTAGTCTTTGGCTTACTGTCGCTCCACAGTTCAAGGGTTCTTAATCTGTAGAGCGATTAGCGTGCCTCTGACTTAATCACCAGGTGAAGTGGCGGTAGGTCCAGTAGGACTTCTAGCGCCGCTGTGGGCGTGGTGCGAAACGCCCCTGTTATAGCCATGCATGCCGATCTCTGTACCTTCATCAGAGCATCTCTGCATGTGCTCTTTAAAGTCCTTGGCCACCATACCAGGCTACCGTACCATAATATGGGCCTCACCATCATAGTGTAGATCCATCTAAGTACCTTTGGGTTCAAACCCCATGTTTTTCCATACGCTGATCTACACATTCCAAATACCCTCAGTGCCTTTGTAATGGTAAGATCTGTATGCTTCTTCCAATTCAGTTCTTTATCTAGTGTGGGGACACCACACATCGACCTAGTCCCAAAAACTAAGCAAAGCTTGTACTAGGCTACTAGACGAAGATATACATACTTATGTAGATAAATAAAAACATATATACGTAGAAAACATCTATGACTCAAGAACAAATAATTATTCATGCTCATCATACAAATTAATGCCCTTACCGGGATTCGAACCCGGGACCTCTGGCTTCGAAGTTAGGGTCACTACCAAGTAGGCTACAGAGGTAGTTTTTATTGTAAGATATATAAAATTAAACGCGTTAAACAATATCGGAGCCGATATATTTAAAGTTTGAAGTTTTGTTTATAACTTTTCAATATGACCTGTGAAAATATATATTGCAAATATCTCGGCTCCGATGCATTTTAGTTTATCACATTTCGTAACAAAACATGTTTGTTTTGAGTAGATCTATTATGATATACCACTTTTACGAATGACCACTCATCTAAAAAAATGAGAACGTTTTACCCAAACCCCTTTAGGTACAAAAAAGGTATTACAAAAATATATGAAAAGAGACGATTTACAAATCGTTAGTATAATAAAAATAGACGAAGAATTTTATGAGAGCCAATATGGACCAATTAGGTATATATAACCTCTTTTCAGTCATAATTAAGTTGAAAGGGATAAGACGTACGGCACAAACATTAAATATGAAACAATCTCGTGACTCTATTTTAACATTTTCCCGAGAAGATAATAAATGAGCTCAATGTAAGCTCCAGATTCTTTGTTAATTAAATTATTTAAATGACTTAAGCCCCTCAAAGTGCACGCTACCAAATAATTTGGTACAATTAAGTCCGTTGAAGCCTTTTTGGCCGTGAGGAGACGCCCAGTAAAGTCGGCGTAATTAAGACTGTCGTGTAGTCTAAGGTCTGCCTGTGGGAGGGGTCAATTAACGGGATATTTTTAAGCAGACCTTTTTAGAGCAGCGCAATTAAACAATAATGAAGATATTTGTAGGTAGTTTATAATATAACGTATACTGTAACGTAAAAACGTACTAGATAGAAGAAAAAAACTATCTTCAATTTTTTACTATTAAAATAATTACGATATTTAGTCAGATGTATAAATAAAACTCATTATAAAACAACTCTGTCTTATATATCGTAGGTACACGTTCCTAGTAATTTTTCGAAAATGTTCGCAGTTTTCTGCATTTCCGCACCAAATTGACTATGTTAGCTTGACAGCGTTTCATTAAATGGATATTTTCCCAGTCGGTAAAACACAAACGTCAGACCACGGAGATGGGTGAATTTATGAATAATAACAACGTTCGTTCCCACGCATCCGCACGAACAATATTACGCTGTTCGGAAGACTGATATACTTTTTTAATGCAAATATTAACGTTGTTATTAGACTTTTCGACTTCTAACGTGTTAAACGTACATTTTATCCCATAATATTGAACAAAAAAAAACTGGCACACTAATTAAGATCATTTAAACGAAAACTCATGGATTGTAATAGAAAATGCTAAAGTTATGTTAATATTTACTAGGGAATCCCTTATTCTGTAGCACTCCTAGACATATTTTCGTCATAGACTCCATTAAGACTCGGCATCTTTCTAACGGTAAAGATATCCACGCTTAGAGTGCCGCGTCATAAAGTTCTTTTAGATTTCTAATATTTTTATTGGCTAAAGTTTTTTCGACGTCATTCCAGAGGTTCTCTATAACGTTGAGATCCGGACTGCAGGAGGGCCAAGTAATTACAGAAACAGAATTACGATGAAACCAGTCCTTTACAGATTTCGCAGTGTGTTTGGGGGGGGGGGGGGGGGGGCATATACGACCTCGAAATACCATAGGTTTAGGACTTGTCAGCCGCCCCTCGTATACACCTACCAACCAGAGATAAAACAAATTATTTCAAGATGTGCGTTGCTTATTTATGTTTATGATGAATGTCAAAAAATAAGTACCTGCTCAATCCTCTCAATATTTTATTGCATTAAATTCTAAGTATGTGCATTTTATAAATATCAGAAATACAAACACACAAGGGGGGTTGTCTTGTTGAAATTCCCAAACTGGTAAATTTGCTGCAGCATATGGCAGCATGGTGTTCTCCAAAATATCTCTGTGAACATGCTGGTTCATAATACCGTCAATTCGCAGCAATGGTTCCACACCATGTCAAGAAAAACAACCCCATAATTTACCGCCGCAATGTTTACTGTTACGGTAGCATACTTGGGATTAAACGCTGTATTTGGTGGTCGGCGTACGTAGATTTGACCGTCTGATCCTGTTCTGTTTCTTTGAGTTTCATCAGACCATAACACATGCTTCCACTGAGACACAGTCCAGTCTTTGTGTTCTTTTGCGAATTGAATCCTTGCGTCTCTGTTCTTTTTTTGCTCACTAAAATGGTTTTTTCAGAGCTACTCTACCAAATAAATTCGCTTTGTTCAGTAGTTTTCTTATGTTACGAGCTCCCAGACTAGATTTTTCCTCAAAAAGTTGACGTTTTATCTGAATAGACGACAGTTTTGGATTCTTTTTCACCGTCCTAACAATGAGGGCGTCAGTTCGGGAAGTTATCACTGTCGTTGTTTCCTCTGGACATTCAGGCATGTTTGGTTCTTCTTAAAATATTTGATTGCGTTAAATACTTTCGTTTTCGAACATTGAATGTATTCGGTAACCTTTCGATATGTCCACTTCTTCTCTAAAACCAATGTTACTCTGATGTTACTGATGGAGGCATCAGAACTAAGGTTTTTACCCATATTTACTCGTCTTTTGAAGCACGAAATAATAAACAAAATACCTAGTGACATATTGCTTCTTTTCAATTGTTTTGAAGACCCAGGGATTCAAACCCACTGTTCTTGATTACAGTGCCAGTAATAAAGTACTTTACGTCACACCTGGCCATAATGCGAGTTTAACTGCACGCTGCGCGTACGGAAAAACTCGCATTGTGGCCAGGTGAAGACGTAAAATTTTGTACTCAACACGGGCGGTAATTCATAAAGCCCCAGAGCGCATATTTATGGCCCTCACCTTCGGTTCGGGCCACAAACACCTGCGATTTGGGGCATTTACGAATTCACCGCCCTAGTTACGAAATGTACTATTAAATACGAGTAGTAACAAGTTTATATATTCATCAGTTACCAATAGTTTCGCAAACTATTAATGTGTGTAAACAGAATTATTTTGCGAGTATTCTGTTCTAGATACATGTTAAACTTAAATTAACATTCATTACTTGTATTGTGCTGATTTATGCAAATTATAGTTGTCTGTTCCGTATCAAATTATATAAAATGTGTGTGTTCCTAATTACACCACTGTATTTCTATTAGTAATTGTACAAATGTCTACGCGATACCCCCTATACAATAGTACATTGTTTCACGAGGGGCGTAAGTGGAATATTGCGAACAAGAGTCTATCAGCTTTTGATGACTCGAGTTTGCAATATTCTTACGCCCCCGTGTTATACACAATGTTTTTCATCACATTTGCGAGGAAATAAATACATTTTAGAAGAAATTAATGCAAATCGTAATAAAAACTGCAACATGTCAGTCGTCCATTTTGTTGAATTTGACGTGAGGCGCGTATGGCAAAGACCCTTCGGTATACAGCCACGATTTAAAAACACTTAAAACGTTTTACATAGACACTTAACTACATATTAAACATTAAATTGCAGTCAAATTTAATATAAAGATATGTTTATAAATATTAAAAGTTGGTTGTAGCAAACTTTTGAAGATATGAAATACACCTTGGCTAATTGTAAAACGCAAGTAAAAACGCCGTTGACGAGCAAGTGTGATGAAAATGTACTTTTCAATGAAAGCCTTTTTGTATAATGTTGTAACTGGATTTTTTTAGGTTCAACTTATTGGTATGACATCAAAATTTCGTTTATTACATATTCGACCTGTAAGTTTTGGCGCAGGCGTATTGTAACGAACATCGAAAACCTACCCTCGTTAAAAATCCGTAAGTATAAAAATCATGCTTTATCTTAACTTGTTTGTAAAATACCGCATTTAACGGTTGTTTACTATCGTTAATTGCACCTTTAACGGCACTTGAACCCTTATTACGCATTCATATAGGTTGGTAAGGTACGTTTGAATCGAGTGTTAACCTCTCGGCATGTATAAACAGCACTTTGAATGCGTGATGAGCACGAATACGACAGATAAGCTAGGCACGTAGAGCTCACCTGCTAACTGTCCTGGAACTTCGACAATACTGTTCAAGTATGACTATGATTACTTCAACATAGGCAACGTTAATTTCAATCTTAACCAAGAGTTTTACTTAGGCGGATGTCACACTGCGCCGCATCTTTGGACGGAGGTGCGGAGCTGCATACAAATTTCGCCGGACGGAGGTGCGGTGCAGTGTGTCGTACCTATCGTACGGAATTTATATAGAAACTGAGGTACTTGCATACAACGAGCTCCACACCTCCTTCCGGAGATGCGGCGCAGTGTGACATCTGCCTTACACCTCAGTTCTGCGATTGTTGATCTTTTATCATTTTTAGGGTTCCATAGTCTACAAGGAACCCTTATAGTTTCGCCATGTCCGTCTGGCCATCCGTCCGTCTGTCCGTCCGTCTTCGGCTCAGGTCAGGACCATTACTACTAGAAAACTATAATTCGGCCTGGGTATATAAATCAATCACGCCAACTAAACAGAAGAATAAAATCATGAAAAAGATATTTTTTTGGGTACCTCCCCTACACCTAAAGTAGGGACGTACTTGTTTTTCTGTTAAACCCATAGTGTGGGCTATCGTCGGATAGCTTGTTAAAAAATATTATGGGTTTCTGAAAACGATTTTTCAAATTAGAGATATTATATATTGGGCTTTAAAGCCCTAATTTTTCGAGTCATGTCCTTCCTCTCCCTGCCGGCTAAACTGCTACTGGGAATGTGAAAAAAATCGGTAGCAATAGTACATTCAATGAATTTAAAAGGAAATCTATGACGGCTAAGTGGGCATAAATAGTTAATAGTCAACCAACTTAAAATGAGCTTACCAACTCTCGTACAAATTCGGCTGACGCAACCATTTAGTTGGCGCTCGCGGGTCGATGAAACTAAGAAAAACAGGCAACTACCTATGATATAAGAACCCTACACTGCGCTGTGGCCCGACACGCACTTGGCCGATTTTTGAGAATAAGTTCAAAAGGTACGTGATAAAAAGTTGATGAAGAATATGATTAAAACTTGTTTTTTTCTTTTAAGTAGAACCCTTTTCCTAAGCATGACGGACAAAGCTGAATTTCCCAAAAGATCTCGACGTTATGTTAGCGAATATGCTAAACTTTTTGTCTGTATTTCTGATAGTGTAACAGTATTCTTACCAGTTTTAAAACAGTATAATGATCGATTCGATTGTTTCAATGTAATCGTACTTATATGCCATGAGTAAGTAAGTCGCTATAAGTGGCTAAGTGTCTTACTTAGATTTTTGTATTAAAGCCAAAATTTTCAGATGTGTTATCCGATCTATATAATCCAGTTAAATAAATAAATAAATCAGTGTGCTAGTACTTAATGAAAAAAAACTATTTATATAATCTACCCCAGCCTAACCACTGATGTACATCATCTTCACTGGGGTAAAGAATAGAGCTTCTATAAATATGGGTTACATTTTATGTTGAGGCTTTGCTATTCTGTGCAAAAAAGGATATTGACATTTATGTTTCAAAAATTGCTCAATTTAAAAAATCTGTTTATTTTAGCCACAAATAATTACCTAGTTTTTTTTTTCAATAGCTGTTAAGTGCAACAGTGTTTGTTTTACCTTTTGTTATCACTTTCGTTTCATTGTATATAATTAAAATTGGTTAAAATAAAATTCCTACTTATGTAAAAAACTGATCTTTCTCATAAATACGTATTATACGTGTTTCTTTTCTAAATTATAACTCATAGCCATTATGTGTACGTATACTTTTAGACTGTAATCGAGTCATATAAGTCTCCTGCAGTTATGATCATACGTCTACTCGTATGTATTTTTTTGTTTATTTGGATTACTTCTGTTTTATGTACTTTTTGAAATACTTAAATAAAATAAATACGCAGGTGGAACTGCGCAGTATGCAAAAAGCATTTTAGTCTACTACACGTAAGTGGGTGAATTTAAAATATTATTGAATGAACTTTCGTCGCAGCGTTAAATTAAACATAAATAAGTGCATTAAGTGCATGTACACGAATCGCATCGAGCGTCCATGCCAGAGTGTAAAGCGGCTTTTAATTTTAAATAAGTATATTTAACTGCTGACCTGCACGTTTTAGTTCGTATTCGTTGTGCAGTTTGCCACATAGTACTTGTAAACGATATTTTTATGATTCTAACCTCTCAGCCTTAACAGTTCATTAGGGGCTACAATAGAATTATTTATTTTTGAACAAAAAAAAACAAATATAAGATGTGGAATAATTGAATAAGCACAATGTATCTGTGCCATTATAATAAAATAAATGTTTTACGTTATCTTTTGATTTCAAAATATCAATGCGAATTTTCCTTATTTTATCTACGCAATGTACCTATTGAAGATTCATAACAAAACTTAACAGACCATTGAACAAGGTTTTAGTTAAATTGCTCTCTCAGCTAATTTGACGTATATGTTACGAATAAGTAACGTTTTTTGAAACATTAATATACGACGTAGATACTCTTTAATACTGTTATAAGGTTTTATAAATAACGCTATAGTCTATTATGACAACAATTCATTCTATAATTATCATTATATATAAATTTAAGTAACTATAAATCTGAATAATATTTTGATTTAAAAGAGAAAAATTCTCTCGGAGAATTTGTGAGTACAACTTTGCCTCTTACCTACTTTTACTGCCGTTACTATATACGATCTTAAATGTACGAATAATTCTATGATGGAATCATGTTTTTTATTTCTGACGAGAGTGGCATAGACATGTGTTCGGGTCTCGCACCACTTCAATCAAATGAAAATTGAATACTAACGATAGTGTTGAAATACCTTCTAGCAAATCTGAACCGTGCGAGGTTGTGATTTTTAATCAGAAACATCTTGAGGGGAATTTGGTAACTCGCTTTTTATATCACGATTATGGCAAACAAGCATATGGCGTGCCATAGATTACGATTACTGGTAGTATACTTAAGTAAACGTAAACTTGCGAAACATCACTCTTTGTTTGGCCTTACACTTCTAAAATAAGACTCAATTTACTTCTCAATATAATAAGCATAGCTCTGTAAAACCTTAAATATACTTTTAATTTTAGTAGTGTAAATATTTAATCCCTAATTTGAGATATAACATAAAGTTAAACACGTTACCTTTGGATCAGACATGACAAAGCGCGAGGTAATAGTTTTACTTTACCTATACTTCTTCTTCTTTTTTAGGTAGCTAGTTTAGAGTTTGTATTTACTATCATATTTTATTATTAACGAATTAATCTGTTTATTTTTATATTTTAAACGTTAGGTAAACGATATACCATTTAATGGCTGCTAGGAATTTGTTAGTGATAGTCTGTATAAACTACACACTGAAACAAACAAGAATCCAGCCGGCCCGATATTGGTGATATGTCGTTCACTTCGGGAATGTTCTAGTCGAAGCCATAGTAATGCGATTGCTAATTTATTGCCTTTCACCCGGCCTTGATTCACTGCTCCCTTAAACTATTGTCTACATAATCTCGGAGATAAGGCATTTATAAGCAGAACAGCAAAGTTTTCGTTAGCCGTCCAATCGTATATTGTAAATTATTGCTGGTATTGCGTGAACTTTACGTGTTTTGGTTATTAGAACATAAAATTCAGCTTAGGTAATTGCTTGATTTTCATTAAGTATAAGAAACGTATTAACAAAAGTTACGGTGTCCCGGTGTAGGTACAGATACTTATTAAATATGATTTTCTGATGTCTTTTAATACATCCTAGGTACTTAATATGCCAGTGTCCAAGTGTCCATAGGTTTTTTTTGCTTACCATCACTTGTGCATTCGTTCACTTCCACTGTGGTGTAAAAAACTTGAGAGGCGTTCAAGACTTTAGGAACATAAAGATTTAGGTCATACGTTTAGCGCGGCGTCGGGCCGTGCACAGTTCGGGTATGGCATGCGCTCAAAGTGTGAGTAAGTGGGGAAAAAAAATAGGACAGCATGTAATAGATCACGCATTTGTTCATAGGGCAAATATTTGTGTGACAGGCATGAAAATTTGTTTCCGAGTCTTGGGATGTTTGCTGTATATTTAAGTATGTATAATTATCTATTTAATAAATCGACGTTTAGTTAGTACCAATAACACAGGCCTCATTGAGCTTACTATGGGTCTAGTTCGATTTGCGTGGGATATTTTCTAGTAGTTAGTTAGTTTAAAACTTTTATAAGACACCTATTCCGGGATTTGAAATCGGCTAGTTTCACAGGAAGGGGCACTGCCAGCTAGTCTAAGTGTTAATTTGATTTGTCCAGAACATATTTAAACATTATAAGTTAGTAAATGGATTCGTGTGCAAGTTATGAGAATTTCCAATTACAAGTTATAATACACAAAGCTATACAGTACTTTATTTCATTAAGTGATTTATAATAAAAAAAAAACCTATTTTTTTTTTCAAATATAGGCAACAAAGGCACTTTTGCATCAAACGATAATTTACAATAAAATAATCTTACACAATAATTATTTCAAAATTGCAGATTAACAAAATAATTAGCACTAAATGAAATCAAACAAAATATAATCCATTACGTTCAACATATGGTCTGTATAACAAGAAGTATGATAATAAAATAATTATAATATTAATTTAGTATCCCAGAAATGTATAGAGACTCTATACATGGGGGTCCAGATACAATGAATAATATTATTGTAATGTTCTTAGAGATGTATAGGTACGTAGGGTCTTGGCTCAAAACAAAAAAAAAACATTAATGTAATATTGCCAGGGATCGTAATACGCTCAATAACAATAAAACCTGTCAAGAACAGGACGATTCATAGCTTCGATTGATAGAAGTGGTTTGAGTGCGGAAATATATGAGTAACACAAACACATACCTACTCAAATCCAAATAGGATATTAACTAAACTACTTAGACCGCAGGGCGCAACCAATTTTCATAACAATATAAACTTGTTATACGAAAATAAACCCTTAACAAAGGTGCTTAGTAGCAAGTGTAGACGCAGCAATTTAGTTTCCTCGATCGATCGTTAAATGCGTCGCCATTTATCAAGCAGTGGGAGGGTTTTGATTGATTATAAATTTTCCTCATAAGCCTTAATAAGGGGTTCAATTACCCACACAGCCCCACTGAAATTTGATATGCGTAAACAAACAGCAACAAAACAAACTGATGTTTATATTTATATGGAAATTAATACTTAGGTACACAAACAATAGCATTGTTGGCAAATGGATAGGCATTTAGGCAAAGGGTATTACAGAAAATAGTTGTAGTACTAGCAGCATTTATAACCTGATTACGTCCTGAAGGAGGCCAGTTGCGCTACTTTAGCCCTAAGAATACGCGTAGATACAAGTTTTTAAGATTGCTATGAAAAAAAGGGGACTTGAAGTGATTGGGATTAGGCTTTTGCCAATTTAAGAATGACTTGTAGGTCACCCGTGTGGTGTCGGGTTAGAATTTCACCACCCCCTTTCTTCCCGTGGGTGTCGTAAAAGTCGACTAAGGGACCAAGGGTTGAAGTGTGTTGTGGGCGATGGGCTAGCAACCTATCACTGCAATATCACATTTGTCGATCTATTATACCCACATTTATGCTAAAAGTGGCGCTGGAACATACGTTTCATGTGCTCTGCTTATCCCTTTTGGGAATAAAGGCGTGAATGTATGTATGTATGTATGTATGTTGTAGGTCACCGTGAGAAAAAAATGTCACAAGGCGCTTGATGGCATTTGATTGTGCTTAACAGCGATTGTACTTAATCGGCGTAACGTTCCTTCCAAAACTCCTTTACCATCATTCTACATAATAACTACTCAAACCGGTCATCCAAGGACTAACCGGGACTTTCTTATCACCTTCCTATTAGCTTCCCGGTTGTGACCTAAGCCCGGAGTCCGCACCTGATCGTCACAGATTTTTTTTAAAGCTTCAATTACTCGTAAATGTACAGCATTTTTGACAAATATGTTTCCATTTGAACGTTTAGAATACTAGCACACATTAACCTCACATTATTTCCAGGAATTGCCGTCGTAGAGTGAATCGAATGAGGTCACATTCACTTCACTGCCAAAATATGTTACGTCACCAGAGGAACGTCAATGACGCTTTCAATGCCAGGAAGTAGTCGCTATAGCCGAACACTGGGCGATATTGATTGATTGAAGACCCGCACTTAGTAAGGTGCTTGGGTTAGCTTCATGTAACCGGAGCCTCTATAGAGAGGTGATTGGGAGCAATGTTCGCTGTAAACGTTGCACAAAAAGCTTATACTTGGAATTGATTTTTTATTTATCTTTAAATTCTATGCATTTCAATATATTCGTTTTAGGACAAATGGTCCACACACGAACACTATATAGTCAATTAAAAGTTTCCCGCCAGTCCATAGACTAACGGATTTAAAATTAATTCCATATGAGTACATTCAAAAAACGTTTTTGCATATTCGTCTAGTTTCCTCTAATTCAAAATGAACAGTTGAGGGTTTAACTCGCGTTAAACCTCCCATTTCGCTCGAATTATTGGCACTATATAAATATCTCATCTGGAATGTGCGGCGTTCATCCATTGGTTAACATTCTTATATTCTTTTTGACAATCTGCTTTCATAAAACATTTATTTTAGACTCAAATAATCCATATGCTAGTTTTAATTATGACAGTTAAATTAAAATACTGTAAACGCAGCCACAAAGTTTAATAGATCATCATAAAAACTATTTTATCCCCTTCTGCATTCAGCCACCCGTAGCACCCGAAAAGTAGCTCCATCGATGAATCTCCTTAAGCTTCCTTGTGGCGCTTCCTCGTTACGTCACCAAGGCACTTACCCTCTTTTTGATTACGTCCCCATAATTACAGACCGAATGAATCCAGAGTTCGCTAAGCAGTTGGCTCGGTGTTGCAAGTTGGTTTTCCTTATGGGGTTAAGCTATTTTCGGAACGGAGTGTACTTCGCTGAGAATAATATTATGTTAAGCTTATCGGTTAATATGTCTGCGTACTTCGGTATTACTATTCGATAAGTTACTTCGTTTTTGTTTTATTATAATACATTTGACGGTAAAATATAGCCAGCAAATATGGTCTTACGCCTGTTCTTTTCGTGGCAGATTTGATTTCCAGAACCGGCGGTTTTAACATTCATATTATAGGTGCATGTAATATGTCTACATTGAAGAATAATAACTTTTTTAGCTTTACGGTATGTTGTCAACGTCATTGAAACGGACCAATGCTGCGGCGGTATCCGCGGTAATCATTACAAAACAAGGCTGCTGGACCGTATCGTCCGTTTTTTCCCTTCTAATATTAATGATGGCCATTGGTAGAATGAGAAATTCACTGTATCTTGGTGACGGAGGCAAGTATTGTATTAAACATGTGCCATGATTCCAGTTGTTGTTGTAAAATGTCGAATAAAACTCGGGTTACTTATAACTTGTAATTAATGACCCTACATCCTGTTAATAAGGCGTGGCGTCTGATTGAGCGAGCGACCGAAGCGAATGAAATTCTCCGCCTAAAATTGCTTCGTATGTCCGGATGTCCCACTGTCCCGCTGTTCTCCTCTATAGGTCGCATTTCTCAACAGATTCTCGTGAAATTTTGTAAGCTTACGTATATAGATATTTTTACTGATTAAGTATTTTGAAAAACAAAAGACTAATATCTAAAAAAAACAGGCTGAGTTCTACACCTCACAGAGCCCCTAGTATAATAAAGAGATATTTGACGTTTGTATGAAGGGGGTAATCTCTGGAACTATTCCGATTTCTACAAATACTTCAGCTGTCGGACTTTCTGGTCACATAGGTTATGTTTTATCCCGTGGGTTTTTCTGCGTTTTTTGCAATACGCGGGCTAAGCCGCGCGGGCAGCAAATGTGTCATAATTAGGATAACATTATGCGAAATAGGTATCTAAAAGAAGTAGTTTGATGATGTGTATTTTTACTTCGCATAAAACTTATGTGTCACAAGAAGAGCGGCTTTAGCATATGTAATTCTTACAGCTGGAAATGACGCAAATAAAAGCGGAAGTTTGACGGATAGCACAACTTATGTGATGTTATGAGCGCTTGCAGAAACGATTGCGTAGGAACACCGCGTGAGAGTTTCATTTCCACCACTGAACTTTCTCACAAACAAAGAGTGATGGTAAAGATTTGTCGTGATTCTCATGGACTGGGTTTAATTATCAACAACAGTAAGATTTGGAACACCTCGCGATCGTCCACTTGTGGAATGTTTCTATAGCTCTATCAAATTATACCACTTATTTAAAATGCAAAATGTCTTGTAAATAAGCATTCGAGAAGTAGTGATATCATCGATATGTTACCAAATCGTAGACAATAATATTTCGAATAGGTAGGTACTACCCACTGTGATATTACTAGTTATGCCCTTGGGATTGACTAGAGACTTACTTTTAGCATTCCAGTTTCATTTATCATTGTATTCGCGCGTTTTGCTTCTAGAATAATGTACGTAATACCTACATAATCATGATGTTCTATTACGTACCCAAATCAAGTGCAAGGACGCTAAAATGTTCTAAACTTACACATTTCTCAGCCGGACACGTTATAGGAGTTCCTGCGGCCATCCAAAGTGGTTGGGTTTTCTCAATTTCAAGCTAATAACGGCATATTTGACCGGCCCCAGCTCGCAGCGGTCGAGCCGTGCAATGCACCTGTCCGGAAACCTCTTTGCTGACTAACAAAATGGTTATTGCGATTTTCTGAGATAAGGAGATACTTTAGAATAGGTACCTAGTTATTATACTGAGAAGTTAAGTACCTACTTCTTATTCCCGGTGGCGCTACAACTTCTTTAGGTCTGGCCTCCTTTACAATCTTCCTCAATTTGTTGCGAGTTTGCAACCGGCTGGTAGACCTTCGCATTTCACTCAGGTTATCTTCTGCTTAGTCGCTCCAACTCCTCTTAGAACTCTTAGCTATAATATCTACTAGTGATGTGTGTGTAGAACTCGAGTATATACATACATACATACATACATTCACGCCTTTATTCCCAAAAGGGGTAGGCAGAGCACATGAAAAGTATGTTCCAGCGCCACTTTTAGCATAAATGTGGGTATAAAAGATCGACTAAATGTGATATTGCAGTGATAGGTTGCTAGCGCATCGCCCACAACACACTTCAACCCTGGTCCCTTAGTCGACTTTTACGACACCCAAGGGAAGAAAGGGGGTGCTGAAATTCTAACCCGACACCACACGGGTACTCGAGTATATAATTTAAAACAAACTAGCGAATAACATTAAAACTCTACATAATCATCGAACTTGCACACAAATATCACGGGTCTCGGTTGAGAAATGCGGCTTGTGAAAAAGAAAAGCCGGACCGGAGAGAAGCCCGACGTAATTACAAAAAAAATCGCCTCAGTAGAAACGGAGAACTTCTTACGTTTCCCTAGCTCGTTTAACAAATATATATATATCTTATCAAAAGTTACTAGAATCGTGTTTTCTCCCCAAGAAAAGTTATACATAATTAGAATGCAAGAAATGTTTATTGCGCTATTAATTCACAGCTCAAGATACATCTTTGAATAGGCACCTATAGTTATATAGTGAAAAGATAAATCTCTTTCCGAATGTAAAGTCTCTATGATCTTACTTCCACTCTAAAAATGTCAGAATTCCAGACAAAGAAGCCTCTTTGCTGACTAATAAAATGGATATTGCGATTTTTCTACAGCTCGAGGGGACACTTTGAAATAGTTATTGTTATTACCTACTTACTTCAATGGCAAACGCTCACAAGTAGACAATTAAAATGGAGATTTTTGAAATAAAGATAAGATTCTGACATAACCGAACTTACCGAATCTAATTTCAAATTTGACTTAAAACAAACATTTATTTCAAAAGTACATTATAAGATTTCTGAAGAAGAAAAGTACATTAGAACCATTTCATCATAAATAATTGGGCAGCGATAAAGTCCTGCGCGAGTAATCGATAGTTAAATAAATAAGTAGGCTTTTTACTGTAGAAAAAGTACAAAAAATACTGTACAGGTACTGTTTTGAAAAATGTTTATTTCCGCGTTTTTTACGCCGGTTTTCGTTGCAGAGATTTGGTTTCCGACCCTGTAGTAAGTAGTTTATCGACATTTATAGGTGCATGTAATACCTATGCCTAAATTAACGAATAAATAACTTTACTAGAAATAAGGATAAACTTGCCGTGCCTCGTTTTTTTCTGCAAAAAGTAAGTTCTTCTTTTATGGGCAATTGTGTGCGTTTTTATAACTAAATTCCCAAAAATGTACAAGGTTTGTCATTAAATAAGTTTAAGTTGTTTGCTGTGCGGCAAGGCACATTCTATAGCGATAAGATATTCTTAAATACGAGCTTAAGATTAGCCATAGATTAAGTACGTGCGAGATGTATGAATGATTATGCATGTAGCTACTTGTATTTATACTGTGTTCATTAATTAATCAATAACCATTGTATCGACAGTATTTCAGAGTGTCTCTCTGAGTATGGACTGCCATAAACACCTCTGGGGTGCACTCCACACTCACCCTCTCTACTCCCGCTCCCCCATCAAAATCGTAGCCAGGCAGTGGACACGATCCTCAACCATCAACCACTGCCGGCTTTGCCATTTAGTTCGCAAGGCCTACTACTCGATAAACGATTTTATAAATGACGAAGACGGCTTTAAATGACTTTAAATTACTTCAAATGATTTTCGTTATATTTTTTTTTCTCTCTGTGAACTAACATACCTACTCTAATTTTGAATTTGATTTTGTATAATTCCTGACTAACTAATATTATTATTTTTTGACATTGTTAAAACAGCATTTATGTTTGTAAGTTAACATGTGCTTAATTGTGAATTGTATATCGACGGTGGAAAGGAAGAACCACTTAAGCGACATTTTGGACGAAAATGAGTTATAAATATCATTGGAATCAGCGTTTTTTTCTGCGTCGTTTGAATTGGGTTTCACGGCGATCCGATGACTTACATGTCGCTTAAAGTAATTCACGAATGAGGTCTGAATTTGAAAAACCACCCCTTATGCGACACACAATTTGAATAAAATATTATCTGTGTCACTTAAAACCCACTCCAATATTACCACAGTCGTATAAATTATTTTTAAAAAGAGTTCGTTTCCGATGTAATGTCCCTTAATTGATTATTCCGGACACATATATCTTGAATTCTGTACTTAAGTGGTTCTTCAAAACTGCTTAATAAAACGATTGTCGGTTAAATGAATGTTACGAAAAATTACGTTGTTATTTAATTGCTTTAAGCGACACTCCTTACCGCGGCCGAACCTGTCGCTTAAAGTATACTTTATAAATGCGATACGTCGGTTAAGTGGAGATTCAAAATGGTATGATAACGGTTAAAGTGTTGCTCTAATCTATTTGATGTCGGTACAGTAAACAATTTTTGGCGCGAATTTCACGCGAATGGTGCTTTACTTATACAATGGAATGCAGTGGGTCGCTTCAGTCAGCGAAGGACACCGGAGTGCGGCGGTTGTGTCGCCGATCGCTGCCTGATTCGACTAGGTATATGTACGACATCTAACGTAAAATTTGTTTTATTATTAAGTTTTAGCTGTGTTTTAATTATCGTAGTGATTATATGAGACTAGAGTTCCATTATGTATACCTTTCTTTGAAGTATAATTGAAATAAAAACGACATTTTGTGTGCGATTAAGGTGGATTACAGCACAAATGTATTCTTAGGCGACGATATTTGTTTTCAAGTCCGAAGTATAACTTATAAATTGTTCATGATATGCTTATGTACAATAATTACCACACAAGTAATGTGTTGTTTTTATTATGTTCTGTTATGTTTTGGTTAAAAGTGCTGTTAAAAATATTTCAAACTATATTTATCATCCATACTAATCTAAATCATTGTTACTATTAAAACACTGTGATAATTGTAATTATACACTTACCAAAATGCAAAAAAGTAAGCTAGCTACTTATTCTTAATAATTTATAAACTCAAAATGATTGTGATCTCAAAAAAGTGCATACTTAATTAAGAGTTATTTGTTAGAAGTAGATTTATTTTATTAAAATAAAAATACACGTTAATTTCGCATAATTATTTTATTTTTCTCCTTAAAAAACGCACAATATAGCGTTTTTTAACAGCAAATATATTCTAAAATTTTCAATAATATAAAATAGTTTAAAAAATATTAAAGCTAGCGTTATAATTCACAAAGTGTCGATTTAGTTTCAAATTTCTGGTATACCACTTCAAATTGGCACGTAATAACTGCCTATACGACTGTTGCTTAATTGAATATCTTAGAGACAAGTTAAAGAAGGCTTCAGTGAGTTTTATAGTACTATGATGATGATGATGATGATGTCGCTTAAATGGTTCTTCCGGGAATATTTTGAGGACCAATTAAGCGACAACATTTTCAGGATCCTGTAAGATTTTGGGGTAAATGTTTATTTCATAAAATAGAGAAAAATTAAATAAGATTATCATCTTAAGAACTCGTTTACCTATTTCAAATAGGAAAAAAGTTATGGTTTTTTTTCTCAAAAAGAAAACTTTGAAACACTCTCCTGTACAATTCACTAAATGTCGCTTAAGGGGTTCTTCCTTTCCACCGTCGATATGAACTTTGACCTATATTGAATAAAAATATTTTGATTTTAATTTTTGACTTTGTTTGGTTTTCTTGGTAGATTCGAGATAAACAATCGTAGGAGTGATACAATACTTAATTTTTTACACTCGTAGGTCCAAACTCTTGCATACTAAATATATTAATATATTAATACTGTTATGGCTATGGAAAACGGTGCATTTAAAAGAATACTATCTCTGGGTGAAGATAATTAAAATCCTAATAGTAGTACCAACACGTGTGACGCCGAAAGCCCGCTACAAGCATGAAATTAAAGGTATTCTACTGAAACTTCCTATTTGACACGTCTGCCTTGTATGTTCGAGTATCTAGGGCACTGCCTCGACGAAATGTGTACGCTTCGCCCTACTTTGCTAATTCATTAATTTAATTTTTAATAGTTACTGTTTTGTATGGGTAGGTTTCTGTTACTTTTCATATCTATATTACGCCAATATTGACTATTCAAATGTATACTTTATACTATTCCGTTCAGAACTCGAATACATAGAGTAAAATCGTGTGTTAATTTTAGTCACAGATGTTTAAGTACTCACGTCTCTTCGTCGGTTTCTCTTTTCGCAGACTCTCTGGAGGTCATTGTTAACTTTAAATGTGCTGTCAATCTTCAACACAACAGCATCAGTTAACAAGGCATCTTCGTAGTTTCGTATTGCAGTTTAACTATTCTTCTGTCCATAAGTGACCCGCATCGTGGTACCTTCTTTTCTCTATCTCTCTGTTTTCTTACAAATCTAGCTCTTCAAAGCTTGCTCTTTAAACTTATCTAGAACCAACATTATTCTCATAGCCACAACACTATTACGTCAGTGTTAGTGGCGTTTTTTTGGTGAATTTGCTGTTGTAATACACTGTGTAGCTATGTAGGAATCTTCCTTTGTTTAAGGTGGTCTTTAACATTCGCAGGCTAAAGGCGTGATATTAGAAACTTATGTAACTATCTTTCATAAATTGGCTTTCCATTTGTGCGAAATTATCCATTTCCTAGAATAAACTTGTATAAACTAAATATAATAATTTATGAATCTTTGTTATCCCAAAGTATCACGTGACACCCTAATTTACGAACGAGGGCATTTTGGGTTAATTAGAGGTTACATTGACATTCCTATCAATCGGCTACATAAATTAAGCCACTAGAATACTCTTGGCAGGAAGAGGTGCATGAAAAATCGGGATAAATAGCATGCTCGCGTCTCGGAGGCCAAACCTTTTTGGATCACTGAGCCAAAATAGTTAAGTTAAACTCTTTCTTATAAAACATAATATTTTACAAGTGATCGAAATTCGTTAACACACTGTTTATCTTAATAATGAAATAACAAACAGAATATAGTGGGCCGAGTAAGTTTTCGGCTAATCCAGTGAAGTTCGGGCGAGTGTTCAGCGCAGATGCTCGTGACGCGACGACGAAATAATGATCTCAGCGACACTTGCTACAGGCGTGTTTTATATTAAACTTGTTTTGTGCACTTACTCAATTCAAGTGAAATCAAGAGCTCTTTTAGCGCTTGTTCCCTAAATAATCTACTCTTATAAATAATATATTGCATTGACATTGGTTTTGCACAAACGCCTGGCTTATTCTCTCACCCGTATTAATCCTAACTCCTAACTTGTCATGATCAGAGTAAGAGCAAGCGCGCGGAAAATATAAAACTAATTTCAAATAAATTGGTTAGTTGAACCATTAACACATTCCTCATAAACTCGATGACTGAAATATTGTCGTTATAAATTTTCCCTAGAATCCGTGAACTTTATAGTACATGCGCTACAACACTAGGTATGTATAGAATGTATTGGCAAATCGGTTCAACAAGAATTCGGTGGTTTAAATATGCGGTATTTTGACGAGCGCTTTTTCGATGATGCTTATCACACACGGGGATAATACTATATACGTATCCTAAGTCAATGCAAATATTTATACGTACATTAGTAATCCTTATAATAATAGTAAATCTCAGAGCCTTTGTTTGTACGAGTACGCTCAACCAAATCCGTAGTTGCTTTTTGTTTCCTGTTCTTCGTTTCAACCTTTGCCACTTCTGTAAAATAGATGAAACTCAGCATAAAAATAGGCCGACCCTACTTGACGAAATAAGTTTAATAAAATAACCTTTTCTGAGATCAAACTTCAAAATTGTATATATTTTTGGGCAAAAGTTAATCCCGTTTGGTCGAAATGTCACAACTTTACGTTAAAACTATTATGAGATGAATTTACCCAGGCACTTCCTACGCGCTAGGGTTTTTATACATGTTTCGCATGCTCGTTTTCACGCGCACCGATCTAGAATGTCAGAACGAGTGCAAGAAACATGTTGAAATGCGATTGAGATCTGAAAGAGATGAACCAAATCGAGGTACAGCTATTCGGGCCCAGTTTGGGATGAACAAGGTTTATAAAATACGAGGAAGCGGAAATCGTTTATTGAGTTGGGACCCTTTGTAATTTGATTTTATAAAAGTTATTATTGTTTACTAACCGAAGGGTTTTGGGGATTATCGGTCAAATATAAAATAATATAAATTTATGCATCATTTGGTATTATTAAAGACCTTCTGCCCGCGACTCCTTCCGCGTGGTACTCTTTTTTATCGTAGGTCCTTACAAACTCTCCCCCCCAAAATTCTCTTAATTTATTGAATTAGTACAGTAATAAACTATGAGATCTAATATAAATCAATTTCCACTCCGTAAATATTTTACCTATTTTCGGATACAAGGAATTAGGTACGCGTTAAATTAACAAGACGAATCAAAATATTTGATGAAATAATTTTATTCGTTCTAATGTTACACAATTTTACTTTTATTTTACATAAAGGTAGGGGCTTCTTTATAAAAACGCTTCAGGAGATTATTGAAAGTTCCCTCCACATTGTCTCTCCGCGCGAGTAGGCCAATTACGGTTACCTATCATAAGCTCGAGAATCGTAATTCCAAACATTAAAATCCGAAAACGTATCCTGGCCGAATTTTTGTTTGCCCCAAAATTACATTTCCCATATTATTATTTTCCCAATTCTCAGTTAGATGCAATTTTATTTAACTTATGATTTGAATAGACACTTATTAATATTCCAAAGGTTGATTTGTCAACTAGTTTTTGGTACCGAAAGGTATTAAGTCCGAAATATTATTATGCCGCTATATCAACAGATCGAAATTGTAGCATGTAACCTAACCTAACCACCAGCGTGTCGACGTTACCATGGGTGCCTATTTCCACTCTAAGGGACACAAGCTAACCCTAACCTAACCTAAAAATAATACCATTGTTACAATCATTGGTTGTTTGGTTTACTGCGGCCCCCCCTTTTTGGGCTTACTAAGGACTCGTGCAGCAGACTAGTTGCTTGAATGTTTGACCTAATCTAAGCCCCTTTTCTATCAATGAGATTTTGATGTTACATAGCACCAGAATTATGAAAAGGTGGTTAAGAAATCGGTTATCACAATTTGGAAACCGTTGTTTGCTACATTTTCTTTAAATAATAAAATAATATTATAATTGACAGTTATGCTATATTGCTTGTATATTACATGTGCATTATACCATATAAGGATTATGCAGAGTTAAGTTATGATAGTTAAACAAAATAAACATTAATATTTATTTTGAAATTATAACCAACGTTTATTACATACAATGAGTGATTATATACCTCAAAATATATCAATGTTGTTACAGCGAATGAAAGTATACTATTTATTTTTATACCCATCATTACATAACCGGAGGATCGTTGATCAATTGCTATCATTATTGACAACGAAGCTAAAACTTACCGTTTAAATGCTAAAGGATTTTCTACTATAGTCTGATAGATTAATCCGTCTATGCCGTGGTAAAGGAGTAATGAAACGTAGACGAAAAGCAAGGCAGCGGGGGATTGATACCAAAGGTCTAATTAGGACGCATCCCTGTTCGAAATCGATTGCTTTTTGTGCCCTGACACTGATTAACCGACTGGTTTTTAGGGTTCCGTACCTCAAAAGGAAAAAACGGAACCCTTATAGGATCACTTTGTTGTCCGTCTGTCTGTCTGTCAAGACCATTTTTCTCAGGAACGCTTGGAGGTATCAAGCTGAAATTTATATCAAATACTCAGGTCTATTGTCCCTTCGACCTGTGAAAAAATCAAACTTAAAAGTCAACCCAATCATAAGATACAGTCGTTTATGCTGCAAATTTTAGAGTTTGTCGACACTCGCAAAACCTACGGGGTACTTCCCGTGAACTCAGAAATTTGAAATTTGGCACGAAGCAACGTCATATAGCACAGACAAAGGAAAAATTACGAAAAGTAGTCATTTTTAGTAAATTCATACAAAAACCTTTTTTTAATTTTAAACTTACTACCTTTTTCCTCGTAAATGCGTAGAGCTATTAAATTGAAATTCATGTCAAATACTCAGGGCTATAGGACCTTTCAGATGTAGCAAAACCAAACTTTTATGTCAACGCAATCAAAAGAAATAGCAATTTAAGTCGCATATTTTGAAATTGAGTACTCGCAACAAACTCAAAACCTAAAGGGTACTTCCCGTTAACACAGAACCTTGAAACTTGGCACGAAGAAACTTTATTTAGCACAAACAAAGGAAAAATGACGAAAAGTAGACATCTTTAGTAAAATCATACAAAAAAGCTTTTTTAAATTTTAAACTTACTACCTTTTTCCTCGTAAATGCGTAGAGGTATTAAATTGAAATTCATGTCAAATACTCAGGGCTATAGGACCTTTCAGATGTAGCAAAACCAAACTTTTATGTCAACGCAATCAAAAGAAATAGCAATTTAAGTCGCATATTTTGAAATTGAGTACTCGCAACAAACTCAAAACCTAAAGGGTACTCGTACTTCCAGTTAACACAGAACCTTGAAACTTGGCACGAAGCAACGTCATATCGCACAGACAAAGGAAAAATTACAAAAAGTAGACATTTTTAGTAAAATCATACAAAAAACCTTTTTTAAATTTTAAACTTACTACCTTTTTCCTCGTAAATGCGTAGAGGTATTAAATTGAAATTCATGTCAAATACTCAAGGCTATAGGACCTTTCAGATGTAGCAAAACCAAACTTTTATGTCAACGCAATCAAAAGAAATAGCAATTTAAGTCGCATATTATGAAATTGAGTACTCGCAACAAACTCAAAACCTAAAGGGTACTTCCCATTAATACAGAACCTTGAAATTTGGCACGAAGAAACTTCATATAGCACAAACAAAGGAAAAATTACGAAAAGTAGACATCTTTAGTAAAATCATACAAAAAACCTTTATAAATTTTAAACTTACTACCTTTTTCCTCGTAAATGCGTAGAGGTATTAAGTTGAAATTCATGTCAAATACTCAGGGCTATAGGACCTTTCAGATGTAGCAAAACCAAACTTTTATGTCAACGCAATCAAAAGAAATAGTAATTGAAGTCGCATACTTTGAAACCGAGTACTCGCAACAAACTCAAAGGTTCACTAATGTTTAACCAAAAAACGTTTGAGGGTCAATTTTTGAACAAGACGTTTTTTCGACATTTGTATGGTTTTTTTTATTTTTTGGAATATTAGATTCGTACCGACGGCGAGAGGTAGGGTTTTTAAAAAGAAAAAATATGGTGCATGAGGCACCACTGTGCTTCTAATGGTTAGCTAGATATTGATGCTTTAAAATCACCGTGCCATACCAATGTCGTCAGCGCCATACAAATGTCGACAGCTCTATACAAAAGTCGATATAATGCCATACAAATGTCGATTCTGCCATATAAATGTCGATAGCGGCATAAAAATGTCAACGAGTGCCATCAAAATGTCGATCTTGCCATACAATTGTTGAAACAGCTTAAAATATTTGTACAATAAAAAAACTCACTATTTCGATATAGTATCTCCGGTTTATGGTTTATGATGGTCGTTATATTGTACTATTACTTATTCTGTGATTATATTCCAAAATATTAAAAATCACTTAGATTTTGTTTTGAATCGACATGTGTATGCCACGTTCGACATTTGTATGGCCAAAAAAGCCGTACAAATGTCGCCATACAAATGTCAACATGAATGTTTTTTGGCGATCCTTCGTACACTATTAATTGAATTCACTAATTAGTTAAACACGAAACTCTTACCCCATATTGCTAACCTTTGTTATGAAAAACACATTTTTATTTCAATCGTATATTAATAAATTAACGCCCATACAAATGTCGTGATAGCCGTACCAAAATACATCGTATCAAGAAAACCTGTTTCCTCCTTCGAAAATACCGGCTCTGCGTCCACTCCCGTTGCTGGTTTAAGCCCAACTAACCTGTCTATCGTATCGTAAAGTAAATGTAACGGTGGGATAATAAAAAAACAGATTTTAAGGGTTTTGAGCTTGAGTCCTAATAAATGGGTCGCGCGTGGGACAACTACAAAAATACTTCACAGGTTTTAATTATTCACGCATTAAATTTGCAAGATATATTAATGAATACGCTAATAAATCTTCTTTATAACAGTACAAGTTGTTTATATATATGTTGCCGTAGTCCATAGTTATGAATTTTTGTTTGAGCAAAACCGCAAGTGGGACGCGCAAAAAAGCGGTAGATTTCGCTGTTTTACGATTCCAAATTTATTTTTTTTCAGAATCAATGAATATTTAAGGTATTGTTATATATATTTTAAATACTTTATAACACACTGAATATAAATATATAGGAATCAATGCTCCATGTTAATCTGACTTGAAATTATGGCCGTGGGACAGCAAAACAGCTCGTTTGAAAATTGACCCTTGACCAAATGTTTCATTTGACAAAAGTTTCATTTGACAAAAGTTTCATTTTTTCCTTAAATAGAAAGCTTTATAGGATTTTTATAATACAAACCTAACCTAACCTAACGACTTCTATTTGATGATATTCAAAGAATTCCCGAAAATACCACTGTTTTGACGAAAAATGCATTAGGTCAAATGAAACTTTTGTCAAATGAATCATTTGGCCAAACGTTTTTTGGTCAAAAGGCAGGACTCGAACTCAAAACACCAAAATTACGAAAAGTAGACATTTTTAGTAAAATCATACAAAAAACATTTTTTGAGATTTTAATCAAATACTCATGTTTATAATACCTTTCAGCTGTAGCAAAATGAAAGTTTTATGTCTACGCAATCATAAGAAATAGCAATATAAGTCGCATAATTTAAAACTTAAAAAGGTGTGTGTGCCCCCAACCCGCACTGGGCCAGCGTGGGGACTACTAACCGTTCCCTCTCATCCATGGGAGAAGGCCTGTGCCCAGCAGTGGGACGTATGTAGGCTGATTTATATTATTATACATATAAGAATTATAGATAATCTCAAGGGTATCAAAACCTAAAGGTACTTTCCCGTGAACTCAGTTTTATATCAACGTAATAAAAAGAAACAGCAATTTAAGTAATCCGCTTATTTTGGCGTTCGCAACTACTCGCAAGGAAATCAAAGCCTAAAGGATGATTACTAAATTGATAAAGTGACCCTGTTTAAATTTATGCTTCCCCAGCTTTCCATATTGTAATGTTACGGGTTCCATTTTCATTTATCATTTAGTAATAAACATACCTACTACCTACAACTTTTGCTTGTTTGTACGGAACCCTCGGTGCGCGAGTCCGACTCGCACTTGGCCGGTTTTTTATAAGTAGCATTAAATTGTCTCTGGAACTGGCAAGAAATGTAGACGTGGTACGAGGGAAATCAAATCTTAGATGTATTGCACAAGGTGGAGTTTTTCGATTACAATATTGAACCTTACCTAGCTAATTAAGATTTATTGTAATCAGCGGATTTGTTTCATTGTACTACAAACTGGCAATTTCATAATGACATTATTTATCTATAACAGAAACAATTGAAAATGTATATGTTTAATAATAATAATACAATTTTTTATCCACTCCATTGCTTGTGGCCACCACATTGTGATGTTGGCAACTGTGGTTGCCAATCGCAGTATGAGATGCTTTGATAATGAAAAAACCTGTCAAGTGCGAGTCTGACTCGCGCACCGAGGGTTCCGTACAAACTAACAATTAACTCAAGGTAAAGTAAATGTCCCAATATTTGTTTAATTACTTATTTTAACCCAGCACAATAGAATTCAATTTCAAACAACGAGTTACTTTTACACCAATATACAGACCAATATACAACAGACAATAGAATCGCGATATTTTTTTTCACCTGCTATTGAAAATAAATATACGCGTCCCAATCCCAACCCCATTAATTCTAGAAAAATCTTAACAGCGCGAATGGGGTCAGCGCCATCTATCGGCCCCATTTGGTACTAACGTGCAAGGGCAATCGGCTTAGTATGTATGTTGGTCTTTTAGCGATTATTGTTTATCACGTGAACCAATCTCTATTATTTTTGTTTTATTTGAAAGAGAGTATTTCTATTATAGTCTTATAGGTATTTCAAAACAATAAATGCTTATAAAGTTGATTAAATTGCAAACTTAACTAGGAAATGATTTTTGTAAATAAAACTAAAAATATGCTAGATACAGAAAAAAAAAACTTTTCCAGTAATATTTATGTTTATCTTAATCACAAGACATCATTTCAATTTTTTCGCTTTGATAACTTCGGAGATAAGGGGGGCCGGGGGGGGGGAATGGTATTTTTTTTTACATTATCCTTCGTAGATCAAAATTTTACCAATGTAAAAAAAAAGTGTTTCAAAAAGTGCAACTCAAGCCCTTTCATATGATACCCCACTTGACCTAATACTTGAATAATTTTTTTTTGCCCCCTCCTCAAATTCGTAATTTTTCATAGTAAATTTAAATGCATATTTAATTTTTTCATTTTTCATGCACGCGGATTACTCTCATTTATAATCATTCCAAATTTCAAATTAATAGCTTAAGTAGTTCGTGAGATATTTCACTTTGTGACAGACAGTTAGACGGACGGAGTCGCACCATAAGGGTTCCTTTTTTACCATTTTTGGTACGGAGCCCTAAAAATCTTTTATTAAATCCGAAATCAAGTAAGCGGCTATTGCACCGCAAATAACAGAGATTGTTACAAGAGTAGGTAAAATAGTACATTGTGAGACAAGTGAGGTATGTTGATAATTTCATCAGAGGCGATGCGGTTCGCGTGATAATGATAAGGAAGCCGAGGATGTAATTATCAAAGCTCACGCGTTTCATACGACATTTTTCAAAACATTTTGCGAGGAAAAAAGCCTTTTCATAAGATGAAAATTCTATATGCCTGCCAGGTTATTTACTTTACTTAATAATGACAACAGGTTTTTAGTCACATATTGCACATCGCTAAGAATTTCCAGTGCGGCCATTCTAGTTATCACTTTTCTAGTCACCACGAGTCAACATTTTTGATAATAACCAGACACGCATTAACAATGTTTACAAATATTTGTGAAATAACCTATAATGGCGCGCAACAGTTTTTTTTGTGAAGTTTGCACAGTGCGCGCGCATGCGCCAATACCAAGGCCAGATTTAGATGAAGTCTCTAAACAGCCAATACGAAATAAAATAAAATAAATCGTTTTAAAATGTTATCAAAAGTGAATAGTCATTTTATCCAGTTCTGTCATATTATCCAAAAAGAAATAGTCAATTAATTAACAAAAAGGATTTAATGTGTTTAGTCGAGTAAGAATCCATTTAAGAATGCACCGTGTTCATGCATACATCTTGCTACAAGGTGCCAACGTAACTTAATCGGGATATAACCATAACACACAAGTATCGTAATATTATTAAACACGCGTATTTAATACCCAGGATAATAAGAGAGAGAACAAAACAAAACAAAATGATGAAAGTCTTGAAAGAAGCAGGCCTAGATTATCGAGACCAAAGAATTATATTAGAGCTGTACAGAAAAGAACAAACCACAGTAGTAATTAACGAACAGAAAGGAATCGCAAAAATACGTCAAGGAGTTCGTCAGGGGTGCCCACTTTCGCCAATAATTTTTAACATATTTATTGAAAATGCAATAAGAAAACTAACAGAGTCTAGTACAGAAGGGGTCAAAATTAATGGGAAAATTGTAAAATTTATACGCTTTGCAGACGACATAGCAGCAGTTGCTGAAAATGGAAAAGAACTCCAGGCGCTGCTGACTTCTATGGATACAACTTTTTCGGAATCTGGGCTCAAAATTAATGCAAGCAAAAACAAAACTCTAGTGGTATCGAAAAGAACAGTCGTCACGTCAATTTCCTTAAACAATACATCAATTGAGCAAGTAAAAAAGTTTAAATATCTGGGCAGCATTATTACAGATGATTCTAGATGTACACCTGATATTGTTGCCAGGATAGCTATAGCCAAGCAAGCCTTCAATTCAAAAAGACCTTTGCTCACAGCTAAAATATCACGCTCAACTCGGAAGAAACTGGTTAAGGTGTACATCTGGAGCATTGCTCTCTACGGCTGCGAAACGTGGACCATGACTCAACGGGACAGGGAAAGGTTGCAAGCCTTTGAGATGTGGTGTTGGCGGAGATTAGAAAAGATCAGTTGGACGGAGAAAAAGACTAATGAAGAGGTTTTGCGTATAGTCAGTGAAAAAAGAACTTTATTAAAAGTTATTGAAAACCGAAGAGGAAAAATGATAGGACATCTTCTTCGTAACGATTACTTCTAAAGTTATAATAGATGAAAAGATAGAAGGAAGAAGAAAAAGAGGAAGACCACGAAGAGCTTACATGGAGCAGCTAAAGGAAAACATTGAAGTTGAATCTTATAGAGAGTTGAAGGAAAAAGCAGAGAATAGAACAGAATGGAAATTACTCCACCGACAAGAGCCAAGCTCTTAAATAAATGATGATAATAAGAGGTACGTTACGAGCAAATGTGTTGAAATAGTAAATAATGGTCACAACAGGCGGTCTTATCGCAAGTATAAGGAGTTAGATTAGATTTCTGATGCAGTTGGAACGTTCTGCCGTCCCTTTGTTATGGAAACTTGTCTTTTTAGTAATTTGTCTATACTAATATATAATGTCTTATGATACTTATAAATATTTGAGTATAAATTAAAACAGGCCAAGTGCGAGTTGGACTCGCGCACGGAGAGTTCCGTACCATTATCTATAAAAACGGCAAAAGAAATCACGTTTGTTGTATGGGAGCTCCCCTTAAATAATTATTTTATTTTGTTTTTAGTATTTTTTGTTATAGCGGCAACAGAAATACACCATGTGTGAAAATTTCAACTGTCTAGCTATCGCAGTTCCTAAGATACATCCTGGTGACAGACAGACGGACGGATGGACGGACAGACAGCGAAGTCTTAGTAATAGGTTCCCGTTTTTACCCTTTGGGTGTATCCGTATCTAAAAAACTACCTGGATCCACGAGTCCGTTCGTATGGAATTTGATTTATTAAAATCGATGATTATATCCTATATCTATTATTATTATTTTACACGGGTCTAACCCGGTACTTATTTATCTTTATTTCTGACGTTTCGACACGTGCTGCATCGGTCATGGTCGCAGATGACTGTCGTTTTTCAACGGAAATATCAGTGAACAATATTTCACCACCCTACAAAAGTTGATAAAAATGTGAAGGGTACACCCGAGAAACGTCCACTACCCGCCTTTTATTAACTGTCTAGGGCACGGCACACAACAATCACAAGATCCGATGATGTTTTCCGAGATTTCAGATTCCGAATCACCCGCACAATTTAGACAATTTCGTTACCACCCGCACCCGTGTAAAATAATAATATCTACAGCTTATCTGTTATTAAAATTTCACCTGCGTGCAGGATAGACTTTTTGAATGATTATAGGGTACATGGTATCCCGCGGATGTATCTACCTGAGTTATTCGCATTTTTGATTCGAAACTTCTTCT
Source organism: Epinotia demarniana (assembly GCA_945867215.1). Taxonomy (NCBI): domain Eukaryota; kingdom Metazoa; phylum Arthropoda; class Insecta; order Lepidoptera; family Tortricidae; genus Epinotia; species Epinotia demarniana. The sequence goes on from OX244265.1 coordinate 20,055,756, forward strand.
TGAGAACTCTTGTATAATTTTAACTGCATTTAAAGATATTTATATACCCATTTTAACTTCATGCCACTTGCGCTCTTTATAACGGGCTAGAACATTCCTGTCAATTAGTGCAAACTATGTTTGAATCCTAGATCGGTAAGTATTTGAAACTTCGGTGCTCTTTCAATAGCTGCGACCCAATTTGGTGACTTTTGCCTTTACATTTAAGCGTTCTTCTAAAGTTTTCCGCCTGATCATTATTCACCAGAGAGCTTCTTAAGCAGCATTATGCATTAGACGTTTCGAGATTGTGTATTTGCATCCATGAATAACGCCGCTGGGGTACCTTTCCATCTAGGATAGAAACAAGACTACTTCATGACTATTATATTATAATTAAGTTATTGTGGTTAGACTTTGGATGAAGGTTACATATCATGCTTCTTTGTTCTGATATAGTATAACAGTTTTTCTGCGGCTTGTACGAGTAAGAATACCAACAAGTGTTAAAAATATACGTCATTAAATTAATGCTGTCCCTCTTTGTTTAGCCCCAGTATGCGAAATTGCGTATGCCTCTAATAGAAAGACATCATAATATCTTCATTATGTAGCACACACATGAAAACGATTTGCATAGTGCCACTTAAGAGGGCCTTTGCGTAGAGCAGTAATGTTTAGAATACACAACATTTTATTTTACACGTTGCTCGTTCGCGGTAATTAAACCATCATAGAGGTTCATTCTTAACCTAGTTATGAAGTGCATTTATGTACAGCTATGTTTTAATGGTGAAGCTATTGTTATGTGAGTTCTGTAGCAAAATTTGGATAACTCCCTTAATTAACATGAATTTAATAACCCATTACGAGGATTAACAGTGTAGAATTTACAAACAATAATCCTGTTGACTCAAAACCTCGAATTCTGAATTCTTTTGGGGGTCGATCAGAGAGTCCACCTGCCATTAGCATTTTAAATTGATATCAAATTATTTCTCGCATGCCAAGCTAACGTACGTCAGAAAGAGCGCGTGAAACTCATTGAAATTATATTAGAATGCGAAACGAATTTTCGGCTCCCTGTTATAGGAAAAGTTCTTTGAAATATATTCATGAATTTAAAACTACGGACATTTAATCCACCGCATTCCAATCTAAACGAGTTCTTCCGTGTAATACGTAATTTTGTCGCCAATGAATAAATTCCGAGAATTCACGAATCTCAATATTCCAAGCGGGTTCTTTATAAGCCTAGCGTTTTATTGTGTAAATGTGCTAGATGTTTCCTAAGATTGATTTAAGTTTTAACAATACGAGTATCTACTCTATTCAGCTCTGCTCTCTCGGACCACACAGCACAATTACTTAAATGTCCGGTAAAGAAAACTTGTTCTCTCACTCATTGGTATATAAAAAAAGTAGATATGTGTGATGAAAATATTAAGAAATTTATAAATTGTATCGACAATCTAAATTTTTATGATGTTTTTGCTACAAATGACCCAAATGAAGCGTTTAATAGTTTTATCACATCATTTACATTATTCTACAGGCTGTGTTTTCCAATTAAGAAAGTAAAAATTACTAATACCTGTAAGCCTAAATGGATTACAAAAGGGATCAGACTCTGCTGTAGACGAAAAAGACAAATGTTGTGGAAATATAGACTGTCATCAGATCCTGATAGTAAGATGTTATTTAAATGTTATTCCAAGCGACTGGCAAAAATAATTAATTTGACCCAAAGGGCACAGAATGACCATTATATAAATACATCCAATAATAAGACAAAAGCAACTTGGAAAATTATTAATAATTCTAAAGCTAAGCAGCCTGTAGAAAACATTGAACAAATAACATTTAATGGTAATGTTATAACACACCCAAAACGCATTGCAGAAGCTTTTAATAATTATTACATTGACCAAATATATCGATTTAATCAGTCTAGTGACAACCAAAATTACAATAGAATGAATACAATGACATCCAATAGCAATTCAATGTTTATGCAACCCACTACTCCGGATGACATACAATTAATAATACAGGGCCTTAAAAGTACGAATAGTGTCGGTTATGATGGGATCCATACAAAAATCATAAAAAGAGCATGTCAAGTTCTTTCTCCTGTACTCAGCTATATTATTAACCTATGTATAGAACATGGCACATTTCCTGCATATCTTAAGATTTCTGTTATAAGACCCCTTCACAAAAAAGATGACAAAAATAACATTGCTAATTATAGGCCCATTGCGTTGTTATCTATATTTTATAAAATCATTGAAAAAGTTATATACAATCGTTTATATACATACTTCGAGTGTCAAAATTTGTTTTGTGTTGAACAAAAAGGATTTCGTAAGAAAAAAACCATCAACATGGCTATATTTGATTTGCTGCAAAGTGTAATAATAAATATGGATAAAAAAGTCCCTGTGTGTGCTTTATACATGGACATGTCTAAAGCATTTGACTTTGTTGATCATAATATTCTTGTAGACAAACTGTATACTTATGGAATACGTGGCAATGTTTATAGTTTAATAAAATCCTACTTAAGTAATCGACAACAAATGACACAAATAAAAAGATTGTCTTTAGAAACAAAAACAGAATTAATCTACACATCTAGTCGCAGAGACGTTCTCTACGGAGTGCCAAGGGAAGTGTATTAGGGCCTTTATTGTTTTTGATTTACATAAATGATTTACCAAGAGCTATCGAACATCCCATGGTTCTCTTCGCTGACGATAGTACAGTGGTATTCGCAGCAAAAAAATTTGAAACATATGAAGCAGACATAAATAAAACATTAGACATTATTATACAATGGTTGACAACGAATAATTTGAAAATTAATCTGGATAAGACGAATATAATGACATTTAGACAAAAATTGCAGCCAACTAGTTTAAATATAGCTTATAAAGGACATAGAATAAATGAAACTAATGTTAGTCGTTTTTTAGGGCTTAGCGTAGATAATAAGTTGACGTGGAAAAACCACATTGACATTATATGTAAAAAACTTAGTTCATTTTCATATGCCTTATACAATCTTAAAAAAGTGTCCAATCAGGCATCTTTACTAACGGCGTACCACGCATATGTTACATCCACATTGAGATATGGTATCCTTTTTTGGGGTAATTCCACAAATCGGGAAAATGCATTTAAAGCCCAAAAAAAATGTCTGCGTTCAATCTGTGGAATCAAACAGCGTGACTCATGCAAACCACACTTTATTAGGTTAAAAATACTCACATTACCTTGTTTGTACATATATGAAATAGTAAATTTTGTGATCCAAAATCGAAACCAATTTGGTAAATACAAAAGTGCCCGCCTTCAGAATAAATTAAAAGCAATTTCAAGTAGTACAGCGTTATTGCAAAAAAGCATAATTGGAATGGCCCACAAGATTTTTAATAAACTACCACAGACTATTGTTGGAACTGGTGAAAATGATGTTGATATGAAACTATTAAAAGAATTTCTATTAAAAAAAGCTTATTACTCAATTAATCAATTTTTAGCTGACATATGTACTTAATTCCAATTACTCTATTCTTTATATTTTTAATAATGCTGACTACATCATATTTTATATTTCATTTTAACGGACTTTTAACTTAAATTTGTATTTATATATATATATTGTGATATGTTGACTACCTAATGTAAATTATTTGTGAAGCATGCTGCATGCAGAAGCATGTTACAAAAATATAACTATATTTGTATGCCGCAAGGCGCCACATAGTGATACTGGAAAAATGTAATACCTAATAACTACCTATGTTGGACAAATAAATCTTTGAATCTTTGAATCTTTGAATCAGATGACATAAGATGAAATATTGGTAGCGTTACAACTAAGTAGTAGTTAGTAGGAGGGATTAAGATGAGACTAGCTATATAGGTACTTAGTTTTCTTTCAATTCATGAGGAAAGATCCGAATCAGGTCTCACTGATGAAAAAACATAAAAAAAACATGTATATGTACAGTAATGCTTTATATACTTAGTGGTGATGAAATAAAATATTACTGTACATTTACATGTTTTTTATGTTATGAAAACTCTCACTTTTTGTGTTATTTAAGTATTTTCTCCACAATATGCAACTGGAAGTGAATTGTTGGTCCCAGCCGTAATTAGAGCGTGGCAAAATAAGCCGTAACAAGCCAACTGTTTTTGCATGTCGCTCGGACCGTTAAGAGATTTTCGTGGCTGAAATTATAATTGGGTGAGCGAATAGTGCCTCTTTTTCACTCTTAATTTTATTTTGTTAATCAGCCTATGTAAATACTAATTAATAGTATACCAAAATGTATTGGCTACTCTTAATATATAAGAGTATTTTATGTTTTTAATACCCGTGGCTTGGCTGCAAAACAGATAGTTGATGTAAATGGTTGATCGAACATTAAAATGTGTAATGAATCACCTGTATTTCATATTTTAATGCTTTGTCGCGATTTCTTTTCGTGCTTCCAATTTTATTTTGTGTAGTAATCCAAACTTCCATACTATAGGTATTAATGTTATTAATGTGATGGTAACGCTCTCCATCTGTCTAGGTAACAACGTTTTCAACCGCTGAAACGATTGAGATGAAATTCGGTATGGAGATCGTTTCGATCCCAGGGAAGTATATCGTTTCTATTCTGGAACTCATCTCCTAAGGGGGTAAAATGGGGTGTGATGGTTTGTATGGAGCTACGATATAAAGATTCCGCCGCGGACGAAGTCACGGGCAGAAGCTTCTGTTTGGTTACTACCTAGTATTAAAAGCTATAGCTGACCATTTCTAGAAAATTTTGAACCAATTAAGTACGTCAATTAAAACTTGCTTGTAACTTTCCTTTTTTTTCACCAATTTTTTAATACCTAATTTCCTAAACAATGTTTTGCGATTCTGTATAATTAAAAAAGTATGAAAATAACAGACTTTTAATTTACTAAGCGTTGTATGGGGAAAAAGTAATTATAGCTGTTTTGGTCGTATAATTACTGTGGTTTGGTACAATAGTTATTTAACAATTTTTTTCTTTATCTAAACGTAAGAAATTAAGAATACCATTTGTATAATTAATTAACGCTAAAGTTTGAATAATAATGTCAGACCTTAATCTAAATAGTATTTTATGCAACTGTTGTATAAATTGGTCTTAAAACGCTAGTGGCGTCTTTAAAAGGCTCGCATCGCAACTCACGACACTTGCGTTTTAAGACCAAGTTATACACCGTTGCATACAATACTTTTTCTACGACTTATTTTAAATAAATAGCATTTGAATTTTCAGGCCGTAAGTTTTCCGTTAGTTCTATTGCTACTCACGCAATTTCTTCAGCGGTGCAGTTATTATTCTTCGTCTATTTTAAAAGGAACTTACACATTTTTCTTCACTTCACAAACACGAATCAAATCTTAAGAAGTTTTTAACCGACGAAAAAAACGGAGGAGGTTCTCAAGTCAACGCGTATATATTTTTTTTTATGTATGATCACGCATAACTTTTTACAGAGTAGTCCGATTTTGATAATTCTTTTTTTATTAGAAAGGGTATACCTCGAAGTTGGTCCCATATAAATTTTAAATAAAAATTTCAACCCTAAGGGTAGGAAAACAGGGGATGATTGTTTGTTCACTTACTGATTGATATGTATGACCATGTGTATGTGTGTGTGTGTGTGTGTGTGTGTGTGTATGTGTGTGTGTATGTGTGTGTTGAATGAGCTTTACACCTGTCAGTCTCTTGTGTGTAGACCTCTCAGTCTCTGCATTTCTGCTAAAGCTCGTTTATCGTGAGGTTTGTGTAATACCTTATTCGGCTCTAGGTCAGATAAAGCAATACCATCAAGTGTATTTACTTTACTCAGCGCCACATATGCCTGCCGCGGCTTCTGGCAACAATCACTGGATATTTTTGCACCAATTTTAGTGGTTCAGGGAATGGTATGCTGTCTCTATCATTTACATTGCGGCCATCCGCAATGAGTAAAGCTTTTATCATATCCGGCCAATTTAGATCATTGCACGAAAAGGTCATATACCAGGTAGGAGGCCCTAGACTTCTTACCATAGCAATCAACTCCGAACAGCATAGTCTCCAGTAAGAAGCAGACCCTCGCACATTTCTCATAGTCGAAAATCGGTTGAAATTTGAGGTCTGGTTGTGGCATGCTAAGCCGAAAGCAGGACCAGTGTTTAATGAAATGCGAGAAAGCAAAAAGATCTTTAGATCTCGTTTAAAGTGGTGTCAGAAGAACGAAGAACAAATTAAATTAGATATTATCGCGAATCATCACTCTAAACGAGATTTTAAGGGTTTGTAGAAGGCATTCATGATAACAAATGTATTGCCGACATGTTTCAACACCATTTCCAAGTCGAATCACCACTGGGGCTACCACAGTCAACGGGGGTGTCAGATGCTGGGTCTCGTGGTCAGGGGATGATCACCAGGTCTACGGCAAAAGATGTTATCAAAGCTATTAAAGGTATGAGACGGGGTAAGTCTCCTGGGCACGATGGTCTTAGCATTGAGCATCTCCAGCATGCTGGCCCGCATCTGCCAAGAGTTCTGGCTATGTTGTACACATTCTGTGTAGGGCACTCGTACCTGCCGTCGGACGCGATGAAGACTGTGGTGGTGCCCATCGTGAAAAACAAAACAGGTGACAGTAGCGGCAAAACCAACTACAGACCTATTTCACTAGCTACCATTATAGCCAAGGTGTTTGATAGTGTGCTTAACTCCCACATTGATAAATATCTGAAATTACACGATAATCAATTTGGATTTAAGCCGGGATTATCCACAGAAACTGCAATTGTGGGTCTTAAAATACTGTCAAGTACTACATGGACCGACAGACAAATGTATACGCATGCTACCTTGACCTATCTAAGGCGTTCGATATGGTTAATTACGACATCCTCTGGCAGAAATTGAATGACTCTGGCGTGCCAGCTGACCTGACTAGCTCTCTCAAATTCTGGTACCTTAACCAATCCAATGTCGTAAGATGGGCGGGGGCGTTTTCGGATGCATACAGGCTGAAGTGTGGAGTAAGACAAGGAGGACTAACCTCGCCTAAGCTCTTCAACCTGTATGTAAACGAACTTATAGAGGAGCTCAGCAGCGCCCGCATCGGTTGCCATATTGACGGAGTGTGCGTAAATAATATCAGTTACGCAGATGATATGGTGCTGCTGAGTGCCTCTCCATGCGGACTTACGAAACTGATAGGCATCTGTGAACGGTACGCAATGAGTCACGGTCTGCAATACAATGTGTTGAAAAGCGAATGTATGGTCTTTAGGGTTAGGAATAAAAGTCCACAGGATGTTCCACCGATAAAACTAAATGGGAAGGTACTGACTGTGGTATCACAGTTTAAGTATCTGGGGCATATTATGACGTCTGACCTTAAAGACGGTACTGACATTGAGCGGGAACGAAGAGCATTGTCTGTGAGAGCTAACATGATCGCTCGTAGGTTTGCTGGATGCTCGAGAAGGGTCAAGTTAACCCTATTCAGGGCCTACTGCACGTCCTTATATACCAGCGGCCTGTGGGCGAACTATACTCAGGCACAATACAGTGCTCTTCGTGTCCAATTTAATAACGCATTCAGGATGCTGATGGGGCTGCCCCGATATTGCAGCGCGTCAGGGATGTTCGCAGAAGCGAGGGTGGACTGTTTCCACACTACCTACTATGCGCAAGCGATGTACATCCCTGGTGCGTAGGGTACGGGCCAGTGCCAACAGCATCCTGAAAATGGTCGCTGAACGTAAATATGGACTGTGTGTATATAAACCACTGCTGTATGATGCACGCAAACACACATGTTAATTATGAGGTCGCATGACATTTGACATTTTGAGATTTAAATTAATTATTAATGTAACTTGACATCCAGTGAATAATAATTAATTTTAAATTAGATTACTTCAGAAATATTTACAAAATTTTATTATTAGTTGACTGTAATGTGAATTTCAAACCGGCCTAAATCGTATTATTATTTATTACTATGTATTATCTCTTTAAATTAACTTTACGTGTGCTAACTATGAACTTTGTAATTACTAATATTAAGCTAAGTTTTACTAACAATAGTGATCCATGTTGGTCTTTGAATAAATGAATTGAATTGATAGTCAGATGTATATTGTCAATCAGTCCTTGGGGTGTGAGTTCTTACATGTATTTTTCTCATTCGAGCAGCATTTCTTGTAGGCCTACCCATGTTGGTATATAAAGCCTCTTCTTTTAAAGAATTTATATTATACAACAAGCAATATAATTACATTAGGATTATAAAGCAATTATAAGTTTCAGTAAGGTAGGAGCTATTTTAAAAGTAATCAAAAATATTGCATGTAACTAGAAATTAAGTTAGTAATTAACTAAAGTAAGCCACAGAAAATTGAAAAATAAAAACTTTTTAACAAAAAATTAAACCGCCGAAAAGGAACTGAAAATCAAAAAATAATAAAACTTTTTTATTTAGTTTAATAACTAAATTCTTAAACTATTGTAAGTACTTATACCTAAGTAAGTATATAATTTTGAAATTATTTTGACTTTTTAATTACCTAACCTTAATAACTAAGTTCTTAAATTAATCTAAGTGTACCGAAGTAATTTTGAGTCGGCGCCAAACAATCAATGAACAAAGATTACTCCAAACAAGTACAAGTTAGCCCAAATCAAATGAATAATGCAATGTGAAATCTCCAGACATAAACATTAACATTCCAAAAAATGCGCTCTCCGCACGACCACTCGCAACGACGTGTGCCCTCACGTGTGGCCCGTTCGGGTTGGTGTCTCGCTGACATTAACCATAACTTCGTGAGCGCTCGGCATTCAAAATTCAAATATTTATTCTGTAAGCAGGCCTCAAGGGCTCTTTCACATGTCCGATCAAATCAAATAGGTATCAAATCAAATGGGTAATATATCATTGTCCTTTACATAATTAATTAATATGCTTGTTTGGCGCCGACTCAAAATTACTTCGGTACACTTAGATTAATTTAAGAACTTAGTTATTAAGGTTAGGTAATTAAAAAGTCAAAATAATTTCAAAATTATATACTTACTTAGGTATAAGTACTTACAATAGTTTAAGAATTTAGTTATTAAACTAAATAAAAAAGTTTTATTATTTTTTGATTTTCAGTTCCTTTTCGGCGGTTTAATTTTTTGTTAAAAAGTTTTTATTAATAACGATTAGTTATTATAATCCGTCTTTTAATTATGAACTGGAACTTTAGTGGGAAATTAGAAATATGACACATTAACACCTCTTGTTTATGGTCTGTTTTGTTTTTAATTTCCTTGCACTTGCCATCCGATCCAAACTGAATCCGGATCCGAACCGAATCGGATCGGTTTATATTTATAAATAATACCAATAATTGGTAAAATATGTTTATTTATTTAATCTTTATTGCACAAAAGAACAACTTATCGTACAAAAGGCGGACTTAACGCCGTAAGCATTCTCTACCAGTCAATCTTTGGACAAAGCAGACAAATTATGGGTGTTCCTATTTTCCTATAAATAAACTGACTAGCAGAGCGTTTTTGAAGTTTAATAAAAAGTAGCTGATGGAACTATCAATCAACATCGCTATTTCGATTTTTAATAGCGTGATAAACGAGTATCACTATATTGAATACCAACAAAACTGTGTTTTTTTGATAACTACTCTTAATTAAACAGTCATTTCCATGATGTGGATGGCCACTCTACCTATTCTATAATTAAAATATATTTCTTCATGTTTCCCAACCTCAGAACACTGCAGGTATTTCTGCTGAGATACATGCGTACAGCACCTACTAGTAAAATAATTGCCACAATTTCGCCGCCACCCAAAGATTCGCAAAGGATGTTTCGTAAGAGATCGCTCCTTAGCGTAAGTTCTTGTTGTTCGGTATCGTTTTCATATATCAAGGTGTGCAATATAGAGTATTTGTATTGTATTTTACCTACAGTGCACATACAGGGTCATACATACAATCCCCATTGTATGCCTTCCAGAAAAGTCTAGCCTCGTGCCGCTGTGGCTATTTCCATCGGCCTTTCCGTATACATCCCAGTGTCCCCAGGAACGGTTACTCACTTCTTCATTCACAAAACGCTTTTGTGAATGAAGTACCTTCCATACCTTTTGTATTCGTTGTGTCCTTTTCCTGTTGTATTATTTGTCAGCTCGAACGACCTAGTTCCTTTCTCTATATAGTTTTAAGCGGCGTTTAAAATAAATAGTATTTGAAAAGCTGGCTAGCAAACTAGCTTTTCAAATACTATTTATTTTAACTCGTAGCTTTGGCTTGATCGCGTTGGGGTTTAAGTAATCGGGAATCTTGAAAAATTGACTACTGGCCGAGGTAAAACTATGTCCAAGGTTCAACAGGTTCCCCTACATATTTAATGAATTCAGCATCAAATACGTTGCTCTTTAAATCTCCTGAGTAATACCGTATCGATTACATTACATATGACAAAGTAAAAAGAAATTTAAAAAAATATGCACAAATACAAGGAAAACCCATTAAATTCTTCGAAACACAACAGTCTGGTTAACAATAGCAAACGGCATATTGGATTTTAAAATAATATTGCATCAAAAACGGCTTGCTAAGTTTTAAACTTTCTTAAAAGGGTCGGAAGGTCACAAAAGATGACTAATACTTAGCGAAACGAGGGCTTCGTTACCTTGACAAAGTGAACAAAAGGCGTGACTTCAACACAGTTGTTGGACTTCACTACAATACCGGGATCTTGGAGAGCACTGACAGTTTGTCAGGCTCCGATCCTTTTGAATTCTGCGAGGTAATTGTTTTAAGAGTTTCTTTATAACCTACTTAAGTTTCATTATACCGTGTAGAATGTTCGAATTCTAAAATACAGTTTAGAATATGTATGAGATGAAAAAATTAAATATCTTTGTATGTTTGCTGTACCCTTGTGTTTGTTTAAAAATTAAGTGTAAGTGTAATACGACGGTGGAAGCTTTACTTCAGTGACCTTAAACTCGCCGCACTTAATACACGAGTAATTCAGTTCAACTTAATTACCTAACTGGGAATATGTAACAAAATGCCCAATTAGTTCGAAATTTGCGTTCACAATGACCACTGGAAAATAGTAGATTTCCTAATTTTGCACGGCAAAAAATGAGAGGCCTAACCTAACCTAAGCTTGCAATCTACACCTATGTTACTAAGTCTTGAAGAAGCACAGTGTATTAGTTCCTATTTCGGATAGTAGGGACCACCACTTACCAGCTATAATTTGGCCTGAATAGCCTGAGATAAGATCAACAGCTCGCGCCGCTGCGCTCAGCACCGAACATAAAACTTTAATGAGTTTCGCCTCTTCTTGTTATCTTAAGCCAGGTTCTCGGAAGTTTAGCGTTGTTCTGTTTATTGAACATTGCACAGTTTGCCCACAGCTCAATATGAAAATTATGACTAAGTTTAATTAATGGTCAAAGTAAACTTAATTTAATTTTGGGTTACACTCAACGTTACTGTGTGGCGGGACAGGACACGGGCCGCGCGCTATAATGCCGAGGGTAGACTCAAACATTTAAAATCCTCAAATGTATTATTTGGCTCCTAAAATTTCCTTGGACTTATTCAGACTTATTTCGTTTTGTAATCGACTTAATTTTTATTTGAGACACCATGACTTTAATCCAAGAAAAGAAAATTAAATCTTGGATTAAAATCTAATTCTAGTACTAGAAAATTTGTTACAAGGACTATTTTTGGTAATCATTTAATTCCATAAGTGCGTCCCACTCCAAGAAATGTTTGGCGTGAGCACGGAAGCGAAACCTGGAGTTCAAATTCGAGTTTAGCGATGCGTGAACACATCCTCTGGTTCTTGGCGAAAGTTTGGCTTTCTTGTGAAATATTATGTTATCACTAGGCATGTGATATAAGCGAAAATTTGCGACTGTAAGATTACCATTTATTAAAATCTGTAGTGGAATCAAATTATAATAGTAATCACCGAACGAGGCCATACATAAAGCGCGTGATAGGAACCTTTGGAAAATTCTGGTCAACAAGAATAGGACATGATGCCACAATCCTCAGCATTAAGGGAACGACTGATGATGGTGAATCACCGAATATTGGGCATTTTAATTCATAAGTAATCCTGCTGAAACTAAACGTGCTTGCTTGGCTCATTCAAGGCCCACATATTAGTCATGCCTCTACGAGCAATTTTCGTTGGCCGTGAATGCTGGGTTATGTTTATATTGTTATGATATTGAGTTTAGAGATAGTAGCCAAGTACCGTGTATCGTTCTTCAGTCCTGTTAATTATGATCATAGTTTAAATATACTCGTAAGCTTTGTTATTTCCTACCTGCTTTCCCTTTACAAAAAAGGGCGTACAGAATCAGAATTATAAAATTATTACCACAAAAAATAAATAATGTATTCCACTCCAAAGTTGTAGTTCTTTTATTTAAAAGATTACTCGGCTTGGGAAGGAGACTGACGCGCGCGGCATGCGACACTATATATAGTTATAGTCAGTGTATGAAGATGCCGCACGCGTCTGTCGCAGATCTCGGAAGCGGCGCCATACGTTTCTATACACTGACTATTGTCGCATCAGCCGCGCGCGGCAGGCGCACGCGATCGTCCGCGCGCAGCTGAGATCGGCCGCTATGGGTGGAATTACACTTTTAGACCTGACTCTTAAGGCGACCTAGCTTTTAGATCTTTAGCTCGCCTAAAACTCTATTCTCACTCCCTTAATACTTTTGAACTTACTGTTTGCTCCCTATTAACTCTTTGGCTGGTATTATATTTATGGAGAAATTCATGTATGTTTATTAGTATTTGTGATGTTTATGTTTAGTGTTTGTATTTTTTTTCGGTTGGTCACCTACTCAAACTGAAGAACATGTTGCATTATCTCCGCAACCAAAGGTTAGCGATAAGACCGCCGGTTGTACCATTACTGTATTCTATACCTATATACTCCTACCGTGTTTTTTTTTTGAGGTATGTAATAAAGTGTATTTGTATTGTATATGTATAATAAGGTTCAAATTGAATCTTGAATGAGACGGAAACTCAGGTTTTAGCTTACCTACTTTGGCAAAGCGACGTATGGTCGCACCGCATGATGTGATCTAATAATATGTTGCATTTTCTTTGTTTATTGGACCTGAACGCGTTTATGATATCGTTAAATTAAAATATTCCCTAAACGTTCTACAAACCACACTAACTAAATTACAGTCTTATACATTCAAATTAAGGGAGAGTTTAGCATGGCAGAAAGGAAATGTTTCATGAAATGGAGAGTGAGATTTTACTGAGTCGTCACAATGGGTTTATGGCTTGAAATTTTTGATGTTGACAGCCATCATGAAATTAAAATGAAGTCCTTAATTACGAATTCTCTGCGGTTTACAGTTAAAGCTGTTTTCTTACACGTTTTATCTTTATTCGAGTATCTTTACGCATTATGAAGTGAAATATCTCGACTAAATTTGTTCTCGTTTTAAGAGATAAGTATCGACCCTCTCGCGGCGAAACTAACAAAAGCATTGTCTAATACACTCGAATAACAAGCTTGGGTAAATGATTATGGTCGTGTTAAATATACGTGCGCTAGGTAAGTAGCTACATTTAAAGTGAGAAAAAAATTACAAAGGAAAATCATTAAATATTAAAAGTTTTTACTATTTTTACGTCTAAATATGTTTCACGTGAAATGGTGAAAAATAATAGGGGTACTTAATAACGAAATATAGGTTTTAAGACTTACACTACACTCGTACTGAGAATACTGCATGCTAATTGTAACGATGCCACTACATATAAATTACTCTACTTTAAAAATCAGTCATTTTTTCCGAGAATTGGAACAGCTACACGAGCCTAATTACCAGAGAGAGAAATGACATGCACAGACGAATATGCAAAACGAATAGACTACGCAATACGAGAGAAAAGAAATCATTTAAATGGGTGAGGTACATTTCCTTCTTACTACCGTAACTAGGTACATGTATAATAGTTTATGTGCTGTGTATGATATAATTAACTGAACACAGGCTCCCAGCCCCAGTCCATCGACTGAAAACTGGGTTGCATCTCCGGCTGTCACCTTATCATATCATATCGTTTATTGCGTCCATAGTTGTACAGGTCTTAAACAATAATAGGTACATTCGTTTCATATGGGCCCTGGTAGGGCGTAGCAATTTTTACATTTACAAATCAATTTCATCAAAACGAAAATTCACATTTACAAGTCAATCCAAATCCACCTTTAATTAAGACAAAATGCTCAGTCTATATGGGTACATTATTACCCACGTTTAAATATATAGATTGTGATTGGTGGTGACTTTTACCACTTTCACAGCCTAGAGCCTGCATAGCGAGCGCCTAAGCCATACACGCTTTCCGCTACTTAGCTGAAAACCAACGGGATCAGCTATGAGCGTAGTACATAGCTATTTTTGGCAGTGAAAGTGCTAAACGTAATTGCCATCGATTACTGAATTGGAAACTCAATCCATTCCGTCCAAACAATACAATTGTATGTATAAGCGAAATTAACTGAAAAAATACAGAATGAAAGTTACGACATAACTTTTGCGAATTGAGTTGAATTTCCAAACTTGTTTAAAGTTTTTGTTTGACTTGATGAAGCACCAACGCATGGTGGATGCTGTCTAAAGAGACTTTGTAACTCCTCATGGGTATAATATAAAAAAGCTAATAATCATGCAAAGGAATATCGTCTATACAATACATTTACGGTATCTAACAATCAAAATCTGTGGAAAATACACATTGGTGCGACGTAGGGAAGTATGTGCTCGAGACAAGGCACTGACGCGCTACAGATGGGCAGGCCTTTGAGGCTTTGAACGTTGCGTAAGGACCACACTGCCATCTCGTGGAAAAAGCATGAAATGAGAACCAAGAAACAAACCTTATTCTGAAAATGTTTGTATTCCAGCCATAATATTAAACGTATTCAAGTGTCACTGCCCACTAGGCCAAAGTGGCCGTTGAAAATTAATTGAATTGGTCGATTTTGACAACTACGGGGGGCGTTCAATAAGTTCTCGGTATGGGCATAAAAAACGGAAGTTAATCGTATCGTATCATTTTTAATTATTAAATACACTATATTCTGGTATATAATGCTCTGTTTAAATTATTTTAGATTTGCTAAAATTCCAAAAAAGTGGAAAATAAAAATTCCTTGTAGTCCAAGTGTCGAACTAAGTGGAATATAAAATTCCTTGTAGTCCGAGTGTCAAATTAAGTGGAATATAAAATTCCTTGTAGTCCTGCACTCAATGAGAAAAACTACAAAGTTAATACTTTTGTAATTGCCACATACATATATGATATGATGTCTCAAATATAGGCTTAAAATATTTTCATAACAAATGTGCAGAGATACAGTAAATATTTCAACAAAGAGAATTCTAAGCAAATAAATTGTGTTCCAGTCCAACGTGTCTTCTACGCTCCGTAGCACATCTACGACGTAGCACAGTGCATAATGCATTGTGTGATAGTTTCGTAGCGCTCGTAGACACTAATATATCCTGACAACAAGTGGAGCTTAGTAAGAAAATACGTCTTTTGTTCAATCTGTTGACAGGGATGGTTACTGTTCATAATTATTCAACAGAAAATAATTCTGTTTATGGTACTACTAAAATACAAAGTAGATACTTACTCTTACTAAGAAGATTTTAAGCTTTGTAGAATGCTCCCCCTTTGTGTTTTAAATATCTTAGAGGCAGAAACCTAAATTATTGCATCAATTTAAGTCGAAGATTTTTCTATATATGTATATGACACTTCGAATTTATATCACGAACAGCAGTACTTAAAAATACTTCCTTAAATCTTCATTTACGCAACGACTACTTAACTGGTTTTTTTCGTAATAAAATTCCTCCATCTACTTTAATAATCGATAAATCACGATCACTTTTGCCTCTCTGCTCGCACATAAACGTGGATTAAAAGCACAGTTCATAATGCACCAGTAACGCACCTATCCCGATACTAACGCTAAGTAACGGACAACATCTCACCTGCTTCATCTGCTCGTATTAACCGTTTTACCCGTCAACAAATGTAAGCTTTATGGCCTTTTACGAGAGTTGCATATCCCAAAACCGATTCAAATGTGATAAGAGTTTGACAAAATTTCTTGCCGTTCTTATGTACTCTGGAGTTGAGAATGCTACGCAACGTTATGTATCAGATTTATTTATAGAAATTGAACCGTTAGTGCCTTCAATTAAGGTTGCTCTTTCGTTGATGGGATTGAGTCTGGGACAATTGACTTTGGCAATTTACACCGCATATTGCTATGCTGCATGCGGGTTACGATTGGATAATTTTGGTACCGCTAATTTCTATTTAAACCCGATTTGTGGTTGATAGTATCAATTCTAATATTGGTTAGAGTTTTACTGTATGTATACAGTAAATGATAATACTTATTAAAGGATTTAAAGGCAGGGTTACTAGTCAGTGGTTGGTGGTTGATGGAAACTGTCCACTTGCCTGGTAATAATAGATGTTGATGGTGGTACAGAGTCCCCTCTGGTTTAAGGCAGTCCAGACTCGGTGCGGGACTCAGAAGTACTGTGGTATTTGTGAATATTTATTCATTAAATCAGTCTCCTTATATACTAACTGCTCAACGTATATAATCTCATTACTCACAACAACCGTCTTCAAAAAAAGAGGAGGTTTGTAGTATATTTTACAGATTGATTAATATAATGCTTTGGAAACCGGTCTAATCCTAGTGAGGTCTAGTTTTCCCCCTGGGTTGGAAGGTCACATGGCAGTCGCTTTCGTAAAACTAGTTAAAACTCAAAACTCAAACTCAAGCCAGACTACCTGTATTACATAATTATATGAAATTACCTATAGTATTGAACTAAAGTAAACTAAACTAGGGCCTATGCCAAGTCTTGGGATTAGATGTCAAAGTGGACCTCGGGCTCCATTAGAATATAACCGGGAATAACGAATGATGATGATTAGTATAATGGCTTGTTGGCACAACACGTAAGGATTCGTAGTTCAATATTAGAGAAAGCGACATAAAAAGTAGTATTACAGGAAATTGCCAGAAAAATATTAATTTGGTATTCCGCTAAAAAACGTGCATGTCTATTAGGAATGATGAGTAGCATTTATTTGCGTATTTTTGAATGCGGTTGATGCGCCTGCCCTCCCTCCGCGCATGAGAACAAGCAAAAAATAATAAGAGCAAACCACCACCAATATCGAAAAATCCTATACAGGATGAACCTATGGATTATTCAAAATTCAAAAAATTCAAAATTCAATTTTTTTTTTTTTAACACAGTTATTTTATATGGTGCCGAACCCTCCTTTTAAGTTATAAAACCTTGTGTTAGGAGGTATTCGCTCTCTCGTGCAATGGTAATAAAAAATAAACAATGTACCTATTACTTATAAAGATACTTACATTATAAATCATTTCCAAAATTGTCATTTTGCCATACAAGTTGTCAGTTCATTGACTGGACTAATAACAGAGGTATATAGCAAGTGAAGCCTGATTTAACCTAACAGGGGTATTGATTTTAGTAGACATAAAGTTGAACCTAGTCTAGGATATCTATCTTAGAATAAGTTCAACTTCACGGTTAGTCAAAATTTACACACATTTACATACAATTAGAGATTATTTCAATAGTAATTCAGTTTCGTTATAACTTTTCTCCTTTAACCAAGTTGTAAGAACGATTTTACACTCTGTAGAACTTTTTGTGTAGATATTCAACATTCTATTTACTTTGTTATACAAGTTAATAGATAGAACATAAAATTGCCTTCGTGCGAAGGAGGTCCTAACTGGGGTTGGAAGGTTAATTACCGTGTACAGTTTACGTTTTTTTAATAAATTGTCATCAATTTTTACAGTTTTATGGATTTTAAGGATACAATTAAGGATGAATAGTTGTCTAACAGTAAGTACATCAGCATCTCGGTACACATTAATAGTGCTGACTGCTGATTATGGACTGCTGATTATGGACTTTCGCATCGCCTGATTCAATCAATTACTTGTATTACAGGAAATCTATTTGTTACGTGCATCAAATAAATTGACCCCTCCGTAGGTACTGAAAAGGTAAAATAGGAATCCATATGAGAGATCCTAGACTAGACTAGATAGACAGAGAGAATGTCTGTCTGTCTGCCAGAGAGCTATTTATCTCAGGAAGTATACCTACTTTTCTTATCTATTTGAAAATTGGAATGCTTACTAACCCAAGTGTATCGAAAATTAAAAAGGGAATCATAGTAAAATTAACTCTGTGGAAGTAGAATTGGACTAAAGGCTATGTCTGAATACAAGTATCGAATTATAATTTACTTAAAAAAATAAGTGACTTAAAATCAATACCCAAATTGCTTCAATTTCAACAATGAAAATTTGAAGTTTCCTCGATTTCTTCAGAATTCCATAATCAGATACTGACCTAATGATAATGGGATCACTAGGCTATACCCTTACAATAAAAAAGAAACCCAAATCGATCCAAGCGTCTTCGAGCAATCGAGGAACATATATAAAAATATTTCGACAAATTGAGAACCTCCTCCTTTTTTGAAGTGGGTAATAAAATAATTATAAGTCAGGTTTGCACACGTTCCGACACATGTCGCTTGGCAAGCAAGCATTAAGCATTGAAGCGAGCACGCGCGACAAATGTGAATTTGATTACGATCCAATACGCTTAGTCAGAATAGCAGTAGTAAATAAAACTTAAGGGAGCGACCACACCGCTGCTCAAAATACTCGTAAACTGACGCGCTGTAAACGCAAGAAAGTGTATGAAGCAGCGTATATGCAGTGTATTCGCATCGGTGAAGTCGCTCCCTTAGTCATAATAAGCTGTGTTTTTATATATTTAACACCTTATATGCTTGACAGCTAGGCGTCACTCGCATGTATTGTATACACAGCTTTGGTGGATGCGCAACCTTAGGTTGAATATCTATCAGAGAGGTGTCAAATATATCGAAACACATCTTCGTACATCTCTGGTGGAGATTCACCCTTATCCGTTTGTTTCCGTTTCCATTAAAGGGGAGGAAAAATAGCGTCGTATAATCAGGTTATGTGGCAGGATGTCTGTTTTCGTTACAAAACCAAGATGGTTAGTGTATGTATAAAGAAAAAGATACAATACAACAATACAAGTTTGTTTATGTGTATACACAAAACATATTTTGTTTCGTAACACAGGCTGGATTGGTTTTTTTGGACAAATTTCGATAAACCTCTCTTAGTGAAGTTTTATTTTTATTTCATTAAGTGGGATTTTAGATGAGACAAAATACTATAGTATTAACTTGATTCTTTCGTAAAATAGTATATTGCTTGAGTAGGCTGAGTAAAAAAAAAAAAAACTTTGGTTTTTTTTTCTATAAAGCCAATTTTAGGCAATCATGTATCGATTAAATCACATAAACCATCATATATTCAAGAATTAGACCTTATTGTTTCTTAATCTAGTCAGAACGGCGTTTCAAAGGACGCGATAATTTCCAATACACCCCCTTAATGCTGGTGCCTTTACGAGTACGTATATGAATTGAGTTGATTAATCTTATAAGTAAGACTGTCGTCTGTTTGACGTGCGTTTGGGGCATCTTACTTCGGTAAAAAGACACCCGTAGAATAACATATAATTTACCCATTTGCGCCCTAGCGTCACACATGTGATCATCATCATCCTCCTAGCATTTTGCCCGCTAGTGCTCCAACGAGACCGGGGTCCGCTGTGACACCTATTCCCAAGATTTGGCGTAGGCACTACTTTTACGAAAGCGACTGCCATCTGACCTTCCAAACCAGAGCGAAAACTAGACCTTTTTGGGATTAGACCGGTTTCCTCACGATGTTTTCCTTCACCGAAAAGTCACTGTTCAATATCAAATGATATTTTGTTCGTGATACTAACATCAATATTCATGCATTGTTCTTTGTGTGACGGTCATTTACAAAAACTCATTGGTCGAGCTGGGATTCGAACCCACGGACACCGTTTGGCAGCCGCATGCCTGAACCACCAGGCTACCGTACTCTTAGCAATCTAAAGTACTTAAAATGTAATTATGTAGGAGACATAAAAGCTACATTTCGCTATTTTTGGCCAGACTGTATTATAAGCTCACTACTTCGACAATATCGGACAAAATGCCTAGGTCTTCCACATGACCCGGGCTTTGTCCCAAGGTATCTAGGACACGGGAATCTGACCCGCAAAGCATTAAAATCTGCCTATCTCACCCCAAACTACCTTTACGTACTGCTGAGCACGCCGTCTTGAAACTAAAGCTTATAGTATAAGCCTGAGTTTTACGATACTACACTCTCTTTGTATATTATGCGAGAATGCTTTAACAAAGGTAGCATTAGCTTCATACTCGTAGTGTTCAATTTAGTGTTCCCTGCCAAGAATCGCTACGCTCGTAGCCGATAATGTGGTTCCTCCGCTAAGTAGCGGAAAGCGTCTACTTCGTAGGCGCCCGCTAGGCGGGTTCCTTGCAGTGAACATGTTTACTCATTCGTCGCTACAATACGCTCGTAACGTTACGGCGTTAGTTCGTAGTAGTTTATTCCTCATTTAAAGCGAAAAGTGCTCGTAGCACTCTGACGCATATGTGACGTTATAGGCGCTGAATGGGTTTAACACATTCACCTAGCGTCACGCATGTAGCTGATTGCACCTTTCCGCTTTGAGCGCAGGTTGCTTATGAATAGAGGACCCACATAGCGGGCCGGTAGTGTTCAAAAACAAACCTGTGTAACAGGGTATCAGACAGTACTGCGTGAGAAACAGAGATCCGATGAATCCTGGTTTACGTCATATCAAAACCTCTGCTTAGACACTCAAAACTTTTGAAAGCACTCGTGGTCGCCGTCTTGAAGGAGAGTTTTAATTAGCCTACCGGCTACCATAATACTCGTAGATCCTGTCAATCAAATAATTTTGGTATCAAATTAACTTACCCTTACTTTGCCGGCCTCTTTTGTTAGGCCTATTTTCAAGGCGTTGCTGCGTTTTCACTAATAACATCAGGTTGGTGTTGATGGTTTGATGAATTCGATTGACTATTTGAGTCCGTTACTCCGTTAATCTTTTTATTAACATCGTTTGATCCAAATTAACTTAACTATAATTTTTGTAACTTTGTTATTCAAAATGGAAATTTATACGGCGACAAATTACAATCGGCTACAAACTTAATAAACTCGAAATATTATCAAAAGATTTAGAACTTTCGGAATGAAATAATTACGTTCGATGAGCAATGTGCCTTAAAGATTGGTAAATACTGATCTCGTGTTCATTATTAATACCTACTTGAAATTGGTCTGGTTTTACAGAATACAAAAGTTTTAGTTCGTAATGTAGTACAATAACTTCTACTTATGTAATAGTTAAGTAATCAAGACTTCTCGAAAGTAGCTGGTCAGCTCTTCTTGTATTCATACAAGAAGAGCTAAGTTTCAAATTATAAATAGTATACTAACAAAACAACATAATTGTACATTCGCGCCGTTTGTTTATTTAGATGCCCACATTATAACTGAGATTTTCTGAGGCGCGTTGTACTGTACCTAATTCCCCGCAGTTTCTCGAACTTTCACGAGCTCCTGGGAGAAGAAAGGCGGAGTTAACTAGGAAGGAGCCGGCTTTAACTTGTTGCAATACCTTTTCAAATGATGGAATAAGTTCCATTGTATAAATTCCTTCTTGTTATTTTTTCGTGGTTGAATTATGAAGCCAGGCTCTTTAATCTTGCGCAAATGGATTTTTGTATTAACGAGATTTTCTTTATAATGTGTTTTTTGTAGAATAATTAAAAAATGCGTTGCTTTTCTTGGCCTTAAGTTCCCAATGAATTAAATAAGCATTAAGTGTTGTTATTTTCATTTCGCTGTGTAGGTATATAATTTGTGAGTCGTATTAAACGCCCACGTCGTATACATATCAATAGACCTAGCAACTTCGAAGCATGTAGGTTGTAGGCAAACCGTTGTGCAAAATAGCGAAAGCCGAGTAGTCCTAATTAGGTAAACGGATTGGTTAGCGTAAACATGCCGTTTAAGTAAGCGAAACTAATAGCAAAAATATCGCTGTAATTTTCTGCGTTAACTAGTTATAAGTAACATTAATTAGTCCGTTTGGGAAACATCTTTGTTACAGAACTTTGTTTACAAAGACTGTAATGCTTATGATATATGTATAATTTATGAACCCTCAAAAACGCTTAAGGCCTTTGCCCAAAATTCCACGCTTTCATTTCCCCATAGTAATAATAAAGACACTATAACACTCTATATAACTTGTATACTGTATATACTTGTATCAAGAACTTTAATAATGACCCCACGTCCTGCAACACAAGGTTTCCTAGCTCGGGAAATCACAACTAGTCGTTAGCTTGCAATTTTAATGTTTGATAGGACTGGCCAGCATAGTTGTTTTACATATAACAACTAGTACATACTAGATAGACAACTACAAATAGTAATTATTATTATTCCAGATAGATATTGCTTTAAACAAGTAAACACTGGCAAGAAAATGTCCCCAGAGCATGACATAATGGATATTCCTCGTTTTATAAAAATTGCGAAAGGGCCTGGAGTGGATGCTTCGGAATGAATTATAAAGGAAGAAAATATTTTGTAGCATTAACCGCCTCTTGTTATCCGAGTTGTTCTTTCTTGGTTAATTTTACAATGAGACTGAGATGTTTTTGATAATTTAATCGTTGAGTTAATGGTTTTTATTATGTGCTACATATACAAACGCTGTCTATGCTACTAAAATATGTAAGCAGCTCGGAAAATACGTGTGCATGTTCATTTGCATGATCAAGTTTAGCCGGACATAGGATAGTGCTGTTGATAAATATGAGAATTTAGGTATGATGTCACGATGTCTTCAATTCAGAATGTTGGGGTCCGGTCACTTGACGTAGGTACTTACATTTGCCCTAATGTTTCATTATACTTTATGCATTTTTCTTCGAAACATTTGGTCAAATGAAGCATTTAGGGCTAAAGTACTACGGTCTAACAAGCGAGAACCGTAGGGAACTTTCCTCCGAATGGTAATCAGGACGGTGTTATAAAAAAGTGACTCTAATTTTTAGCAAAGGGCACCCTAGATATCGCAAGTTATAATAAGTGCTTCTTGAGCTTCGTAGATCAGCTCGTCGCTAGTCAATCCAATAATTGACCTCGCGGTTGTGTCACCGTGATGCGCTCCGCGCGTTAAAATGCTTGTTCGAATATAATTAGTGACTGGCATAGGGTTATCTTCTTATTTATTTCATCACTCGCGAATGTCCACCACCTCACGTCATCTAGATTCTTCCGTTAGGTGTTCACATTACCCTCGCATTACCATGTGAGCTGTCCACCACCTCACGTCATCTAGATTCTTCCGTTAGGTGTTCACATTACCCTCGCATTACCATGTGAGCTGTCCACCACCTCACGTCATCTAGATTCTTCCGTTAGGTGTTCACATTACCCTCGCATTACCATGTGAGCTGTCCACCACCTCACGTCATCTAGATTCTTCCGTTAGGTGTTCACTTTACCCTCGCATTACCATGTGAGCTGTCCATCACCTCACGTCATCTAGATTCTTCCGTTAGGTGTTCACTTTACCCTCGCATTACCATGTGAGCTTTATTCATAAGTAAAGCTTGGCCATGATTGCGGTCTCCTAAATATTGTACTTTAGCGCACATCCGAATCAGGAATGTATAATCTTTATTCGAAGTTTTGTTATTTTACTTCTGACCAAAGCAATGTTCTTTGACGAGAGATCAAAGATGATGAAAGTAACTTTAGGTCTAAATATCTTGAGAGTTAGCCTTTACATTATGCTCGCAGTTTTTAAACAAAGTGTTAACAAAATATGAGAGGAGGCCTGTGCCCAGCAGTGGGAGGTATATAGGCTGATGATGTGTGTGTGTGTGTTAACAAAATAAGCTCCAAAGCTTTGTTTCTGTTTGGCCCTATGGTAGACAATGCCGTGTGGCTATAGATCCACCCTTTGTACTTATTTTATCTGTGCAGATGAGTTTAAAGCAAACAAATTAATAAGCTAACCCAATATTCTATGTTGTCTTACTACTCCAGACTCCGCATTATCTAATAAGTTGGACCGTTTCAACGTTTGTGTCCAAAGCGTTCTGACACTATGAGGAACCTCAGGCGTTAGTTAGTCCAGCCAGCGATGACAATCTGTTAGCCAGGTTCCTGCGGCCAGCCCGTTGCGTTAGAACAAAGCACTCGCCTAAATAAACGACTGCGCTCCTACTGCTATTTTCAATTTCAAATCTGCCCCCGACAATACAACTGCACATTTTGTGAGCACGGGTTTTTTTGCTGGCGACCTATGGGCGGTTTAAAATCGGGATATTTTCATTTTTGAACGATGGACCGCGTTGGTTGAAGTTTATTCTAGATTTTCGGACATGTGTGTCAAAGAGGAGAACTCAATGTCCAGGCATTTTTATCATTTAGCCCGAACATTTAGTCTCCTTAAAATAAAATTTCGTAGAATGATTCTACTCATTTTACAAAATCTATTTTTCAAAGATGAGCACAATACAATATATATATATTTATATATATATGTTCCAAATTTAATCGAGTTAGATCAACATATTTTTAAATATTAGATTTTAATAAATGTTATCGATTAAATGAATAGTGACTATCAACGGTCACTATTCCGTAATTTTAATAAGCTGTACCAGATAGCATAATCAAATAGCATCATTTTTGTCCATTAGACTTGTTGTATAAGAGAGTAGCAATGTGAGTTTAGACTGATAACAAACTCTAAGGTGCCCACGTTCAACATATTGTTACATCTAAAAACGTACGTTTTTGTGTTCAAGTAAGCACTTTAGTTTTCTTATAATAAGCTACAAATACCTACCTATTCACTTCTACTTCATTCTGTAACTCAATAGTTCTCTTTTTATCTCCGTTCCATATTTAGAAACATAGTAGGTAATCCCACACAACTGTAGCCATTACAAACCGAGGTTTTAAACTACGTAGTGTGATACATTTACAGTCGTCCCGACGGCCGATACGCGCCGTGAGGATGCGTGTCGCGTTGTATTGAGGTAATTTTGCGAGCACGTGAGGTCTAATCACCCCCTTTAAAGCAGAGCTCACGTTGCCAACCGCGCGGAAGCGTTTATTTTAATTCCCACAAATGCGTCGCTAATTCCGCAGGATGAGCTTTGTTTAATTTCAGAGGATCACAATTGCTGACATAAGATTATGGCGTCTTTTGTACCGGACCAATAAAATATAATAGCTAGAATCCCCGCACGAGCACTCGTAGATATGAGGTGAATTATGAAATTAGCCTTTTTGCTCAAGTGGAAAATTTTATGAGTATGTAAAGCTGGGTGAGTCGGGGTCGGGTTAGAATGAAAAAGATGTTTCCGTAAACGTTTTAAATTGAAGTCCAACAATTTTTTGTACGTGAAAGCATATGTTTATTTTGTATTTAAATATATCCATTCAAGTTCATATTGAAATAAAAGATAAACATTGTAAATACCTACAATTTACAATGTATATTTTGGAGGTTATTATATTAACATTAGCAATTTTGTACCAAAATTTGAAATTATCTTGTTAATATTAGCAATACATCGATTCCGCATTATGAGAACCCTTATTCCCGTTGTGTGACTGGAATAAATTCCGAAGCACTTCGCCGTATCAAACTCTTAGATATCAAACTCTGTTTAATATTTCACAAACAGAACGTTTCCGTGCTTCCACTGAATAAAATTTTCGACGCCATCAGAAATGAAAATTACATCAAAAGTAAAATATTCAGTAAAGCAAACAAGAATGATGCACGTCGGAATGGATTATTTGTATTCCCACTGCGTGTTGTGGCGCGTGACTGTTTTGCTGATACTACTTATTACTAAGTAAACTCCCTTACATAATTTCAATTACGTCATTCGATTATGGATGTTCGTATAGTATGAATCACGAACGTTTAAGGGGTATGCTTCCATAGGGTTACCTTTGTTTTACCAAAAAAAAATTGACAAATTATCACTTCCCAAAACATTTTCCGTAGAATTTCATTTGCCAAATAATCGTTTGCCAAATTAACACTCGACAAATATTTCTTACGCAAACCTTATGTTTGGCATATTCATGTTTAGGCAATATCTCGTTTACCAACTGGTACTTTGACCAAATTTCATTCAGTCAAATATGTTAGTTGGCATAATATGTTGTAACCAAAACAAAATAAGGCAAATGATTTGTATAGTCAATATTTAATTGACCATTTCTATACGTCGTTTAATCAGCAGCAGAGGAACTCTTCGATGACAAATCATTTGCATCTTTATTTCAATAGTGTATAAGATACACAATAAAATAACAACTTTTTTTGTTATGTGGGTAGGAAAAATTAATTTGTGTAGAGGTCGCAATTCTGACCTAACCGCCAGCGTGTCGACGTCACCCCGCTTCGCGGGGTGCCTATTTCCGCTCTAAGGGACACAAGCTAACCCTAACCTAACCTACCAAATACTACAATAGTTAAGATTGTTTGTTTTTTTACTGCTAGGAGGCTTTTACCCCCGAGCCCCCCTTTTTTGGCTGCCCTAACCTAATTTAATGCCTTTGGCTACCGACCTACTTAACCGTGCATTATTTTATTTAAGGGACCGTGCCGTTTTTTTAATAGTATTTTGGTAAAATGTCATGACGTAAACAATTATGATTTTTGTCTATTTATAGTTTGCCATAACATTAACTTGACGAAATGTTTATTGTCTAATGTTTTTTTGCCTAACTAAAGCATTTGCTAAAAGACCACATGCCATAATGTAATTTTTCGTAATAATATTTTGCTGAATAAAAATTTGACGTAATGAAAATATTCGTATTACTCGTAAAATTGTGCCAAAGTTTGCATTGGCAAACAATATAGTTGCTAAAATTTGTTTGGGAAATGAAATTTGACCAAAATAAGTTTGGTAAAACAACAGGATCCCGCTTCCATAACACAGACAAACTGTCCCGACAGTTTTGTGAGACCATGTTAATAATTAAGTTTCTATATTATGTTTATTAAATAAATAAATAAATAATAAGCTTTCATAAAACCCACTGAGAGAATGGTATAATATAATACAAATGCTGTTTATTGCACACTTCATACTAACAAACCTGGCAAAAAGGAACAAAAACAATAACACGTGCAGAAGGCGTAGCACGGTTGCCATTTTATCACTTATCACTGTGGATAAGACAGCAGTCACTCTCGCACTCGCATACTTGTCAGAACGTGACAGATGTCTTTATACATAGCGATAAGTGATAAAATGGCAACCGTGCTACGCCTTCAGAGGTAGAGAACAACCGGTCTTATCGATAAATAAGGCCCGCAGCTTAATGTCATCAGTCTCACTCGCACTGAGGAAATTAGAAAGAAGAGTGTAGGTTCTCGTCTTTCGTCACATCTGGGCAATATATGGCCTAGCTCCGTGGAGTAGCGGAAAAGGTTATAAAAATGAACACTACCTAAACTATATATATCTAGTATCAAAACTTACAAATTATTTTTCACCCACTTGCCAGTATCCGACTGAGCTAAATGAAAATGAAAAATAAAAAATGAAAATATATTTATTCACGAAAAAAGAATTCAAAACATAGTGGCTATGGTTCCACACTAGGCTGGGCTTGTCCCGTGGAAACCAAACAGTATACAGATTAACAATTACGCGGCTTAAACAAAAAGCAAGACAAGGTATGAACTTTTACACGGTAGGTACTTAGTATACAAACAAGAAATAATAATATGGATTAAATACCTAAATATTATAATTAACCATTTTGAGGTAGTCCTAGTCGAAGTCAAGTCGAGGGTGTACACTTTGTACATGTTTGTGTGTGTGTGCGTGTGTGTGTGTGCGTATGTGAAGATGTGAGTGTGATTGTGTGCGGGTGAATGTGTGTGTGTGTGCGGGTGAATGTGTGTGTATGTGGGTGATAGTGAGCATTATGACACAACCTGAAATATGATTTCTGACTGTTCATAGTTCCAAGATAATACTTATAATTTTATTTTTTGCTTCTTGGACGCTGCAATGTCTAAGTTCAATCGCTTTTGCAAATTCATTATAAATATGCGGAAACAGAAACCTAGGGAATCGCTTTGCAAATCTTGTCTAATATAGGTATATATATATATATTTATATAATACTAATATATATTGATTTAAACTTTCACGATTTTCACGCATTATATTCACTAAACGGGACTTAATCGCGTGTAATTAAACCTAACCTAACCTAACCTAACTTGCTTTTCGCTAGTAAATAAAATTAAATGGAGTTCAAAGTAAATATTATAACAATGTCCGTTGTGAAAGTTTCCCTTGAGATAACACAAAGTTGACATTGCAAAGTTTGTAGCATTTAGGTGGAATAGTGACGGGCACTAGGATTTAACTATTGATGCTACAGTACTTTTCTCTTCCTAAATATGTCTCCACACCTATAGGTATAGGTACTACTACAAGGTACAGAGTGGGATATATTGGGAATAGTAGTTTATGCGACTGATCCATAATGAGAGGCCTTAAAATACGAGTGTGGTTTTATGAAACGAGCGGCAGCGAGTTTCATAATAGAATCACACGAGTGTTTTAAGGCCTAATTATGTACAGTTGCATACACTACTTTATCTACACACATATCATAAGCAGTAGTAAGTAACAGTAAAAAACCAACAATAAAATGACAACAGCAATGGCGGCAATTCGATCATCCGTCATGACGAATGGTTTTTTTTTTTAAATCATAGACGAACGTATGAAGTCCCTATACTCATATCACTCGAGATTAAATGTCGTACGGTCTGCATTCAAAATCGTACTGAATTGACGTTTCGTATCGATAACTGTTTTGATATCTATGGATACTAGAATAGAGACCCACTTGAGTTTTGACAGCTGTTCCAAATTTAAACTCATAACGATACAAAAATCTGTACTGTAATAACATTACAGTACAGATTTTACCTTAGTAGGTACACAGACCACACAACAAACAAGACACAGACAAGCAAGTTCTCATACGGTTCGGTTGTAGAAATGCTGGTCACTAGTTTGTTTTGTTAGCACTGTCACCAAGTGCCACCTTAATGCTACCCGGCGAGTTAGCCATGTTTGCCAATTTATATTGTTAAACCATGAAAAAAAAACCAGATTTCCTATTGCACTCATTGTTCGATTAAGCAAAGAAAAGAAATCATTGAGGACGAACATACAATGGTAACGTTGTAATAAATTTGAAGTAATTGGCGGGCTAGCAGCTAAATCACTATTTACGATAATGTTTTTACATCCGAGCCCTGCCCTTAAATCGTCCGCCAATCACGGTCTGCGTCCGTAAAAAGTAATGATGATTGATGCCGCATGAATATGGAATGCGGTATCGCTAATAGGTATTGCTCCTGGAAAAGTTACCCACTTTTATTTGACAGTTGCTTAAGCGAAAGTGAGGTTGTGGTAAAATTTCATTTCAAATAAGTACCGATTTTAAAACGACTTAATTTCAAATATCCATTATTATTTAAACTAACATTATAAATATGTAAAGTTGATGACTTACTAAGATATTTTTTCAATCACAATGTCTAGAGAACTACCCATTCTATTTTATGTAGAATGAACCTTTATCCTAAATTTTATTTAGCTACTTAGCTGGTCAAACCATATTTTTGCTGCAATATTGGGTAAAGAAAAATATAAGTACACATACAACACAACCAATAATTGAGAAAATCCACTGGTACATAAACATTAATTAGTGGTAGTAGGTACACATCTTTCGTCTAGTATCTATCAATTATTTTAACGTTTACTATGTATACAAAATGGAGGCCTGTAAAACATCCTCCCAGCGTTATGGTATTGTAATTAATTTTAAATTACTTCTCTCCAAATCGTATTTCGGATCAAAACGACGAAAATATTTACTTTAGCGAATGAAAATTACTGTTTCACTTTTGACGCAGTTTTTTCCGGTTTTAATAAAGTTGATTCGTATAAGCAACAAAAGAAAACATGTGGTTAGTAAATATGTTGCCGAGATTATTATTTTCTAGCATAGAACGAAAAATATCTCTTTTTTATAAAAGCTTACTTAAACATTAAAATTAAAAGAGGAACAAAAAAAGGGGAACGAAATATTGAATCTACCTGAGGACAGAACTTAGCAAGCGGGTTTTAATCTCTGTCCGCTTAATAAGCCAGCGTCCCACTGCGTAATTATCTGCCATAAATAAGACATAACTAAGTTCGTTACGTGAAAACTTAAATACATGAGAAATTCCAGCTTAAAAACTCTGGTAGATTGATATATATATGATGTATAGTTTGCGCACGAGTACCTTAACTTTTTCGTAGTATCGTCATACCATCATCATAATTCGGAGCCGAGTCGACTAGAAATGCTGCAATGACTAAGAGTATCAACTATGTCAATGTTTGTTTGACTTTTCACAAGGTGGGAGATGGTATTTAGTTAAAAGTTCTAGACGTTTGACGAAGTTGTAAAGTTACGGCGTTGCCTAGATTCATCCTTCTAAGTCCCTGTACGTGTCGTACAACTTACTGTAAAGTCTCCTGTCTCCCTCGCACTGTTTATATCAGAAAAAGGATGGTAGATTTTCTCTTGTCGCATAGCTAGGGGCTAACTTGTGCCAGCCCCGCAGGTTACACGGATTTTACAAAATGGTCCATTGAAATAGAAGTCTGATCTTCAACGATGTTCGTTATATTCTGAATGATATATATTCCTATGGAATGACAGCTGCCGGAGCCATATTTAACGTTGATTGGTTTGTAATCGTAATTGTATAATAAGATGCAATACGCCAATGATTAAGATTTATTCATTTATATACAATGTAACAGCATAAAATTACACTAAAACACTTACACGATAAATTATTATATATAATTCAATAACATGTCAAAAATAAAAGTCATCAATTTGAGCACATTCGAAATTATGGAATACGTTAAAAATTATTTTTATACTCGTCGACTTTAATGTTCGAGTTAAGACTTCGTACACGAAACTAAAATCACATACTTTTTATTATAGAGGTCTCAACTCAACATTAAACAACTGTGTAGATAACTAAAATGAATTCGTCCAATCATGTGGCGCCTTTACTAAATTTAAATGTATTCGACCAATAGGACGCCGTCACGAGAAAGTCAAAATTAAAAGACATCAACGCACAAAAATGAAAAAGCCGTTGGCTGCACTTCGTTTCAACAGGGCTCGACTGAAAAAGCATAAATTATGTAACGATTGCATAAAATACTATTACTATATTAAAATAATAAATAATTATTAATTAAAATTGTCATGGAACTGCTTAGCAATACGGCATAATTTGTCAGGCGTTCAGCTCGTGCTGAGTGAGCATTTGGTATAATAAAGATATTGAACGCGCGGCAGGAGCGTCTCGAGTCGAGCGTGGCTCGTGCGAGCGGACACACGCTGCAGCAGGCCGGGCCGGTGGCGAGGCGCCACCGCTACGCAATCCAAATGCTGGGGGACCCTCGGCGGAACCACCAACCCGATCTTCTCGAGCACAGCCGGGCTGTCCACTCTGTGATGGACAACAGACAGATAGTGGACTAACAACAACAACTTCCTCCACATTCGAAGCGTGTCCCAACCATCCCGGAAACAAACAATGAAAGGAACTTATTTTTTCGCTTTAACATAACAAATTTCCATTCGACGTAATTTTCTCGTCCACGTTTTTCCTGTGAACATTTTTGAATCTTGGTTTCCGACATATTTATAACAACGATTTACTATTTCTGCGGAACCATAACCTAATATATTTGATAATTAAACCACATATTTATAAAAATATAAGAAGAGTTTAGTTAGTTAATAGATAAGTGGCAGCCTCGGGGGCACACAGAGTTTATAACATAGGAAAAAAATACGGCATTGACAAGTGATAGAACAGTTATGTGACAATACAGAGTTGGTCAGGATTAAAACAAGGTTTATATCGGCTACAAAATTAAACCTCCAGCACAGCCCCATACTCCAACCTATTACGCACGTAGGTACTATATAAAATCACAGTAACTCCGACATGGAACTGCTTCGACGGCCTCATGACGAAACCTAGGGTTTTGCTAGCCCGATTGCAAATATTAGAAACGTGTTTACGGAAATCTAGTTTTGTATCTAAAACTAAACCTAGGTCGCTGATTTCACTCTTTCCATGCAAACGACCCCCAGGACTATCGGTTAAAAGTGGTAAGCGCTCACGTGAATAGGTTGTATAACCTTGCATTTTGCTGCATTAAAGGCAAACGGTTTGCAACACTCCACTCAGCTGCAATGCACTGCTGTCCGCCACACTAATAATACCGAGCAACAACTTTAGGTCATCCGCAAATTTGACATTATTTAAAATTAATTGATCGGTGCCCTACTTCTCAGGTAATGTTTTTATTATCTATAGAACGAGTCTTGCACTTTGACATTGTTATGATTGGTACCTGTGAACTGAGGTACAACTTTTGTTTTTTTTGCACAAATATTTGTTCCTGAATCATGGACGTTTTTCTATGTAGTTAAGTATTTATACAAACCAATATAATATTATAATTATACATGTGAACTGTTGTCGGGGCTGTTATTGATGAACAGCCCAGCTGAGGGGTTTCGTCTCTTCAAGAAAACTCCTGCTTGTAGTTACGAGTTTAATATAGTTAAATTACATTTATTTTAATTAGGTATGTAGGTATGCGCGTATGATGCCGTGGTCGAAAACGGTCTGTGAACCGATTTGTCAAGCTTTGTGGATTGGGTTTGAGTGCACAAATTACTTTGGCTACCTACTTAATATCCTTATTTGTCCTCGAGTTACTTAATTAATTTAAGTAGTGTACAGATAAGATTTAAAATGTCAGAGGAGGCGATGAAGGAGCTTATACGTCAAAGAGGGACTTATAAAAGTCGTGTAACCAAATATAAAGATTATCTTTCAAATATACAAAGATTAGATCAATCTAATATAAATGCATTACAATTAAAAGAGTTAAATATTCGTTTAACTAGATTGCAAACATTATTTTCGGAATTTGACTTGATTCAAACACAAATAGAAATGGCATGTACCAATGTGGACGATCAGATTCAAGAAAGGGACTCCGTAGAAACGCAGTTCATTTCTCTCATCTCGGCAACTCAAGAGATCATTGAATCTCACACCAATCGTGAGGACCAGAGTTCCGAAGGCGTACGGACAGCTCAGTCGAATATGGGAACGTGTAACTTTAATAACATCCGTTTACCAACAACATCCCTTCCATCCTTCGATGGTAATTACTTGAAATGGCTGGAGTTCCGTGACACCTTCGAAGCTATGATCCATTTGAACGAGTCTATTCCTGACATAAATAAATATCATTATTTACGCTCCTCTTTGGAGGGCGGTTTGCCTAACGGTTATGTCAATGCTTCAGAATTGAACATACCTGCTGGTATTCAACTGGCAGATCCCGGATTCTACCGTCCGTCTGAGGTCGACCTACTGGTTGGTGCCGATGTTTTCTTCGACATTTTAACATCAGATAAAATAAAATTAGGTACTAACAGGCCGATTCTTCAGAATTCAAAGGTAGGCTGGTTAGTGGCAGGGCCCATAGGTAGCTTCGATCATCACGGTCGCGCGATTGTTCACTGCAATTTCACAAAACAAATCTCCAAGGATTTCACTCGATTTTGGGAGCTGGAAGAGATTCCAGTATCGAATACCTAATACTTACAGCGCAGACGATAATTTTTGCGAAAAGCACTTTATGGACACTACACGACGGTTAGATAACGGTAGATTTCTAGTAAAAATGCCCTTGAAGGAAATAGCAGAGAACTCACTTGGCGATTCATATAACATGGCGAAAAAAAGGTTCATGCACCTTGAAAACAAATTAGATAAAAATCCTGATCTTAAAAAGCAATATTGTGATTTTATATCAGAATACGAACAACTAGGTCACTTGAATAAGGTTAACAAACCAGAATTTGGTTTTTATGCTCCTCATCACCCGATTTTACGCGATAGCGAAACTACGAAGTTGAGGGTAGTTTTCGATTGTAGTGCCAAATCTACCTCGCAAAAATCACTTCATTGCATCCAGCATGTTGGACCGGTAGTTCAAAATGAATTGTTCGATATCCTGATTAGGTTTAGGCAACATAAGTTTGCTTTGTCTGGTGACATACTTAAAATGTACCGTCAAATTTTGATGGACGAATCGCAGCGTCATTTACAATTAATCCTATGGAGGATTGATAAATGCAAACCGTTGGATGTACTTATGCTTAAAACCTTGACTTACGGCACAAGTTGCGCGCCTTTCTTGAGTACAAGGTCCTTAGTACAGTTAGCAAACGAATGTACAGATAAGACAATATCGGAAATAATAGGGCATGATTTTTATTACGATGACTTCTTGAGTGGTGCGGAGAGCGAAGGCGAGTTGAAGCACATTTATGAATCTGTAGCAAAACCGCTTGCCTCTGCTTGCCTCCCAATCCACAAATTCCGCACAAACTGCCCACAGATTTATATTTGCGGCTGACTGTACTTCAACGGAGTCGTTAAATTTAAATAAACAATCAAGCGTCTTAGGATTGCTGTTTCCTGATCATGACAATTTACAGTTTTCAGTAAAATTGGACAAACATATCAGGCTCCTAACGAAACGGGTAATTTTATCCAATACATGTAAAATTTTTGACGCGCTTGGTTTGCTCAGTGCATGCACAATAAAACTTAAAATATTACTCCAAAAACTTTGGGTCCTGCATTTGAATTGGGACGATGCCGTACCGCATCACAAAATGCTACTTGAATATTTTTATTTGCTTCGCATCCAAGGCCGTTCACCTGGAAGCTGTCACCGAGCTTAGCATTAATGCCTTCATTTTAAGCCTCCGATAGGTATCAGAGGATCGAACAGCTTCGACAGCATTTCTGGCAGAGGTGGCAGAACGAGTATCTGGCAGAGTTGCAGCAACGTACGAAGTGGCGCCAGAGGCAGAAGGAGATCAAGCTTGGAGACTTGGTGGTGATCAAAGAGGAGAATACCCCACCACTTAAATGGAGGCTTAGAAGGGTCCTACAGCTGTATCCTGGGGCCGATGGAGTCTGCAGGGTTGCGGACTTTACGACACAAAAGGGTGTGACCAGGAGAGCACTCAACCGAGTGTGCCCTTTACCCTGCAACCAAGAGCTTGAAAGCAGCAGCTTTCACGGGGGGCAGGATGTTAACGCGGCCGCGATTATGCAAGACAGAGGGGTGAGGGAGGACGAGGATGACGTCACAAGCGCGGGTCATCTCCGCGAGCCACAGACCGCTTTCGACCACGGCATCATACGCGCATACCTACATACCTAATTAAAATAAATGTAATTTAACTATATTAAACTCGTAACTAGAAGCAGGAGTTTTCTTGAAGAGACGAAACCCCTCAGCTGGGCTGTTCATCAATAATAGCCCCGACAACTGTCTATCTGTCTGTCTGTCTGTTCCCTCTTCACGCTAAAACCGCTGAACCGATTTAAATTATATTTGGTATAGAGATAGAAGATTAATAGATATGATCCCGGAAATCAACCCCTGGAGCCCCCCCTATGGAGCTACGATATAAACGAGTTCCACTCGGTCGGAGTCATGGGCAGAAGCAAGTTTCTCTAGCACCGATAGTACACGCTTTGCTTAGTTTGGGCCTAGATCGATTTGTGTAAGATGGTATGCAAATATTTATTTATTTTAAATTAGAACGATATCGAATCATATATCGCGGATGGAATATGGTCAGTATAATAATATGTGTATTATTCACGGCTGGTAATTACAACATAGTGTGAAGTGGATGTAAAGTAGGCAAAAACGTCATTGTAACCGGACCCCAACTCCTTGAATCATGTTTTGTGCGATATTTGAATAAATGCATTAACTGCAAGCGCAGGTGGTTCGCAATAGCACTTTGTGGCCCGTTACATGCAAAAAGCAGACGCCTCTCGCCTCTCGCCCTCGAGAGCTCTTGCCATGATAGCGTGTTAGCTTTTTCTTAGCCTCTTCTACCGAGGCTTTCAGGAAAATATGATACCTATGCAGCGGCCACAGTTAGCGTGAGGGACGATACGGCCGCGAGATACATCCTGAAGAAGAACTCCTGAAAGGTTTAAGTCTAAACATGTCGCCCGTAGTGAGAATCAGTTGATAATTGTTAGTAGGTATAGTTTTAAAAATGTCTAACGAAAGTTCAAATTAGAAATATTATGATTCTTGTAAGTCGGGATATATTCATGAAAGCGCCATGCGTCAGGTGGCTTTTTCATAACTTGTGTACGTTGTTAGCCATTCATTTTGCTTCAAAATTTCATGTTTATTTTATTACATTAATTCGACCAGTATATATATGGTCGAATTAGAATGGACTAGTATTTTTATGAGGAATACTTTTTTATTCTGTAATTTGAATAGAAACTTTAGCAGTGTATGTACCGAACTGCGAGAGCACTTTGCGGCTTGTTCTAGGCAAAAATCACCCGCAGGCAGACTTTAGTTATGATAACGTACAAGCTTATCCTTGCATATTCTTTGAAACCGTCTTCCTGGAAAATATTTAAATTTAAATTTTTGCACTAGAACATCTTTCTACAATTATTACGTTGGCTGGTTGTGTGGAATAAACAATTTTTGTCATTTTAGTACACTTTCCGAGAATCTATAGCTCTATTTAACTGTTGCAATGATTAGTTATTGAGCAGCAATGAGTTATTTGACTGATTGTGACGTGGACATTATAATGATTTAAGTATATATAAAGGCCAAAGTGACCATCAGTCACGACCGGTCCTGCGCCACCCGCATCCAGCGGACTCTCGCAACCTTTATCGGGTCATCAGGGCCCTGTTCAATAAAGATTACAGACCGACAATTTGGTAAAAATACGACATAATTGTAGAATTGTCAAGTAATAACCGTTTAATAAAGCTACAAAATTGTAATTGTAATACAGTGACATATCTGAAAATTGTAACGCTGGTAAACCCTGTTCAATATAACTTACAATTGTAGAAAAGTACCTGTCGTTTTTACCGACATTTGTCAGTTACAAATTTGTCAGTTACTGTCGTGGTAAATTACTATTTACAATGAATTGTCAATTCATTTACTTAAGAGCAATAAGGAGGGTACAATTGAATTTCCTCTTTACTTTTGTCTAAATCAGAAAACAATTTATTAGTACGTCTTTCGGCAAAATGGATAGTGCGCACAAATTAACTATAGTGTCGCTTATTTATGAAAATAAAAATGTACTGTTTGGAAAATTTAGTGCCATGAAATGAAAATAAACAAGTTTCACTACTACAAGACGACGACGTGAGCACCATTTTACTCTATTTATTGTATCAAAATAGTAGCCGTTAATTTCCAAACGTCTTGACAGACGGTGTGGTTGCCTGTCACAGTTGTATTACAATTCTACATACATATTGTAATCCAGTAACTATCATTATGCGTTCAATAAACCAGTTACCTTGACAAATTAGTGAACTTTCAAGTGTAATTTTTTATTGAACAGAAATATGTAAAATTGTCGCTACAATTCGACAATTTTGTAACTTTCTGAAATTTACAAATTTGTAGTGGGTAATTTATATTGAACAGAAATATGTAGAATTGTCACCTGTCTTGGACAGTTTCAACTTAAAATTTGTAACGTTTATTGAACAGGCCACCTTGTGGGGGGCCTACCTACGCCGCGCCTTCCGGTACGTGGTCGCCACTCGAGAACCTTTCCGCTCCAACGGCCATCGGTCACTTTGGCACTCTTTGGGGGAGGCCTATGTCCAGTTGTGAACGTCTTTCGGCTGATATGATGATGACGATATATAAAGGTACCTACAATAAGATCATTAAATTAAATATGTCCATCATCGAGATCCTTGAATTTATATACATTAAGTATAAGAATTATTCCTGTTGAAATTGATACAGACTTATAACTCCAATGCATTTTTTTTTGTCTTAAAAATAAAATAAAATAAATGCTTTGCGTTTTTTCACAGCATAGGTAACATTTTTGCTCAGAATGCAAAGTTTTTTCTCAATCGGGTAATCCTCCCGGTCGGCACTCAACTCAGGAATATCTACGC
Source organism: Epinotia demarniana (assembly GCA_945867215.1). NCBI lineage: Eukaryota > Metazoa > Arthropoda > Insecta > Lepidoptera > Tortricidae > Epinotia > Epinotia demarniana. Next base: position 20,094,172 of record OX244265.1, read on the forward strand.
AGTAATGCACTTTAAAGAGGATAGAATAGGCATTGATGCTGTATCAATCACGCGGGAGCTATCGCTTGACAGCCTTTAAGAGACTGATCGATTACTGATAGTGTACTTTACGCCCTTGATCTGAAATCTAATCGAATCATGACATAACATTGCCTATGTTATGTCATGATTCTACTATCCGTAAACGAAAGTACTTAATACTATATCTTATAGCGTTATGCCAATAGCGATATGTCTAATCGAATCATGACATAACATAGTCACTTTATATTACTATCCGTAAACAAAAGTACTTAATACGTTACTATATCTTATAGCGTTATGCCAAGAACTTGTAAAAGGCATAATTTCAAACAAGACAGCACAGAGATCCTAAACAAAAAAATCTAATTATCTTCACTCACTCAAGACTAAGCCGTAATATATATACACGGTGTTTTCTTAACCGTCTTAAAACCGAAGCCCAGTTAATGTATACATTACAAAGAACTTAAAAAATGTTTTTTTTTAGTTTTAATTTTGTTTAAGTTTTTTTTTAAATGCATAAAATATTGTTTTTTTGTATTAATATTAATTTCAATCATCCAGCTGAGTGACCGCAGTGTCCGCTAGCCGCCATCTTATGTAGATAGGTACGAACTCTAACCGGGTGAATGAACTTCGCTCCGTGCGCCATAGAGAATTTTTCAAACTTAATTACCTTTTATTACTAAAAACAACTAAAAATTTTTTTTTTCACTAATGGATAGTACCTTTTGGACATTTTCAGTGGGCTTCGGCTCTAAGACGGTTAAAAAAACACGTTGTATATACGTTCTCTACTTCTTAAATGTTCGGTAGGTATAATTAATTGTCCTTCTTTCTTGAATATTTTGCCTAAACATAAATGGATCCATTTCTTGTGAACTCATACTACTTACCGCTGAATTAACTTGGGATTATTTTAGTCTAATTTCACTGAATATACAACAATGATGTTAAATAAATTAAAAAAAGGGAGAGACGTTTTCTATACGAGATTCCGTGTTTCAAAATGGCCACCTAATCAGACTGCTGAGACACGTTTACACGTTTCCATTGACGACGCGAAACTGAGGCAAGTTGGTGCAATTCACTCAGTTTTAGTGTGCCACTTTTGGATACTTATACATACGTCTTATATTTTCGTCTTTTTATATTACATCATTGGTATACTATTGTGTCACTCTATTTAGAATAATGTAATTTTTAAGCGTTAACTTTTAAATGCATATCGTTGTTTTCTATGACTGGGGGCCCACCCACTCTAGGAATCGTTTACCACAAAAAAACATTGGCATACTTTATATAAATAAATAAAATAAAGTAACCTCTTCCGTAAGTATGTTGTTGGGTATTAAGCGGAATTGAGCTGAAACTGGATATAATTGTAAAACTATTGGTATTTTGAATAATATTCTATAGAAACGAACTTAATTGTAATGTTGTGGTTGTTTTATGAGTTATTTCACATTTAAGTATGTGTCTTTGGATACTTCAAAACATACTGTACCGTACCTTTTTCAATAAGGGCATGCATCACAGCGCTGTGACTCGATCTTAGTAAATGTAACTAGCTTATGTATTGAACGAAAAAAGGCACAGGTGTGTAGTTATTTAGGTAATTCGTCTATGCGGTTTGGATAAAACGGCTGTAATTTATTTTTCTAAACGTCTCGGCGATCTTTTGATGGCTTGGTGAATTTATAGTGACTTTCTCCCGGCAGTTTAAAGTCTAGATAACAATAACATCATCATCGTCATCATTTAAGCCAGAATTCGTCCACTGCTGTGCAAGGGCCACAATGATCGGTCCTGCGCCACCCGCATCCAGCGGACCCCCCGAAATCTCCCAAGTCATCAGTCTACCTTGTAGCGTCTACCTACGCTGCGCCTGCTGTTAAGTGGTCACCACTTGAGAACCTTTCCGCCCCGACGGCCATAGTTTCTACGTGCAATGTGCCCCGCCCACTGCCACTTAAGATAATGGGGTTAGATAATAATAAACTACATAATACAAAGTGGTAGGTACCTACTGATTTCGGATGCAAAATGGATAATTAGTGGTTGACAAGTGGCATGGTAAATAAGTACGTAATTTCGGTTATGAGATACTGTGAATGCCTAATTATGTTTGACATCATTACGTTGCCTTTGACATCAATGTAACTATTCAACTAAATAATAAATATATGTACCTACAAAGGTAATTGTGGTTTGACGACCTCTGTAGCCTAGTTGGTAGTGAACCTGCCTAGGAAGCCGGAGGTCCTGGGTTCGAATTCCGGTAAGGGCATTTATTATCTATAGACGTATGTTTATCGTACTCTATTACTGTACCCCCTAGTACAAGCTTTGCTTAATTTGGGACTAGATCAGTTTGTGTAAGATTGTCCCCAAATATTTATTTATTTATTTTGTGTGGTGACACAGAAACTTCAAAATTTTGTTTGCAAAGGTAGGTAACTAGCTATATAAAACTATTTATTTTATATGTCAGATAATCTATAAAAACCCTAGGTATCAAATTAATTTAGAGTAGTTAACAATACGAAAGTCCACAACTCTGCCAGTTACATTAATAATACCTTAAGACCCTCTTTTACGTTATCCTTTGAGTAATTTGTTCATCTTATTTTTTGTTATTGCCAAAGTGGTTTCAATAACACGCAACCTGAAATTTAGTTTTCCAGACAGCACGTTTGAGGGATTTGTGAGACGTAAAAGCATTTAATAAACGCGCATTGTACAGTGCTATTTGGGTTATTCACAATAAGTACAAAACCTTTTTAAAAAGTAACATTTCTCAATAAGTTTCGCATTGTGTGTGCGTGTGAAGTCGAAGGCAAGAGTGCAAACATTATATTTCTGTCATTGATTGCCACCCACATCGGGGCCCTGTGAATATACAAGTTAATTACTAATCCATATTCATCCTCCATTTAAGTCAATTTACTATCTAAGGGCCTACGCAGACTGCGTTTTGATTATGATCAGATATCGGGACGTCAAAATTTCTTACATTAGCTCTCTTTCCCTGTCCAAAGTTCTACAATTCTGTCATATAGGGAAACTATATTATTTGACTTCCTTGAAATTAGCAGTCCCCAATAATGATATTGGGGAACTGGAAACAACAGATGTCGTATATAGGTGCATACCATACCATATCTGTTCTTTCCAGTTCCGTATTTTGAATCTTTCTAACGGAACTTTCTCATAAATTCTACCTAAATTTGGAATGAATGAACGAGACAACCGATAAGGTAAATGGGTTAGGGAGACTTACTTGAACAATGAATAATGTATTCGTTTGTGTTGTATCGAATTCATATTTACTGGAACTTTAATCGGGAACCAAACTCGATTAGGAAATATTTGAGTTCAAATATTGAACTATGGTCTGAATAAAGGTAAGTATTTTAAGTTAATGAATTGATAAAAAATCAACACCGAAGTCCAATTATATCAATTTGTGTCAAATTATTCACTAATCGTACTTTATCAGCTTCAGCTCTTATGAGTGGCTTATGCTTATACGTAAGCTATTTTGATTGCGTTCTCATAAAAAGTTTTATATTTCACAGCACCTAAGAACTACAGTTGATTTGAGCTGAGTATTTGATATTTATTTGTATAATAGGTACTGTCACCGGCATCAATATCTGCCGAAACAAAGCCGGCAAAAATATCTGACACGTCCTTATGGCATTAGACATAGAGTCCTGTCAGATATTTATGCATGCTATGTTGTGGCAGATCTTATTGCTGGTGACTGTACAACTAGAGTTTTGATAGAGAAACTGACAACGAAGTGATCCTTTATAGGATCCCGGGTTCCTTTTTCCTTTTGAGGTATGAGCCTAAGAATAAAGAAGGACGCTAAGAATAATAGTAGCCAAAGGGATTATAATTGATTTACATGGTATTCTAAATACTCAAATTAAAAATTAGGTAAAACTCACTCCACCGAATCTCACAGACAATCAGGGTTATAGCCACTGCGTATTCATCCTGACTAATCCTTGAAACAAAATTAACAAAACATAATGGGAGATACTTCGGAAACAGCAGTAACATTCAATTTTTATTGCAAACCGTACGATAAGTATCGTTCTATTTCTCTTCTTTGTTTAAACTTAAATTAGTGCTTGCCCGGTACGTTTACTTGTCCGTGTTAAGCCTGGTTTACACAAAGCGAGTTGGCGATGAGGAAAATTTATCTCTTATCTATTTTGACTCTTTCATTGTGAGTTAAATATGTTATAATATCCAGCTACCTGTCTGCCTCCATAAAATCTGTCACATGCACCGATGAAAATTCATAACAGCTGTCACCGAAGCACAGATAGGTATCTAAATGTATAGCTTTGTATAGTAAGAATATAAAATCAGAAATAAATTCCCATTTGTTTTATTAGTCTACTTATTCGAATAATTATTATTAAGTTAATTGATATCATAAAGATTGCTTAGATCATTTTTATTTCAAATTCCAAATTCAAGCCACTGTACTGTGTAAACTGATCTTAAACTGGCGACCCGGGGTGATGGATGCGCGCTCTCAATCTTTGTCTACTCCATTATTGAGAGCTTACCTACCACCTTCTAACTTTTATAGTTTAAAGCAGCCTCAACAAACAAACCCATAAATTGAGAAGTTTTAATAAGGGGGGGATAAGACTTGAGAATTTCAACTGCTTAGGATTGCTTTTTTACAGGCTAAACCTGTGTCCTTACTTGGCTTTTGACTGCAGAAAATAGTAGACCCTTTATTCAAAAAATCGAACAAACCGCTGTTAACTTAAATGTGGCTCGTATCTTTCTCACAAAATGAATGTCAAACGGACCAAGTAAAACAGAAGTTTTTTTTTTTCTAAGATATCAATGGGAGATGATGAATTACCTCATTGCCTACCTACTTATATATCTTATTTATTTATTTATTTATTTCAATATCAGCACTTACAGTTAAACCTTACGTGCGTATTGGTATTACATGTCAAAACAAATTAGGTACATAGGTAAAGTATAACAAATTACAATTAAAATTTATATAAATTACAACAGAAATGAAGAAAGTTATATAAACATACGTCGAATGGAATATGAAAAAAGTCAAGAACCAATATAAAATTACAATACCATTAAATTATTAGACAATAATCATACTAAGTCGGCAATTATAGAATCATGGTATGGTACTAGGAGTTACTGTTGATTCCAAATATCTAGATGATACGGCCATGAACCTGGATTCCGAAGTCCAAAAGACATCGAGGTGGCTGTCACTGTGCAGGATGTCATTAACTAGCGTCAGAGCTTGGTGTAAAGGAGAGAAAGCGAGCGCGCGAGTCCTAGCCGAGGGGATGGCGAAGAGATCGCGGCGTCGCGTACGCAGCGGCTTTGCGGTGAGACGAGGAACTCTGAGTCCTTTTTGACAGAATAGTTGCATTTTAGCAGCATTGTAACTTATAATGGGTTTAGGGACATTTATGAATTAAAGCGTTGGTGTCTATGTAAGTCCATACATTAAATATAATATTTATTGTCATGCGATGAAAGCAACTTAGTGGGGCAGAGTGCTCGAACAAATTGTCGAAAATGTGGACACGCTGGACAAAAGCACCATATTTTTTTCAGGTCCTTGCCCTTGCCGACACGCAAAAATGGCATTAGGATTTCAGTCCTAACTTTTTAAGTGATGACAATCTACATTCACAGATTTGTGAAAAAAAGTACAGTCAGCGAGAAAATCATTAATTTTGACGGTTTTTTTTAAATGCCATTCGATCCCATTCCTATTAATGATCAAAATACTCTTTGGAACCGTCTAAGGTTTGACTACTAGAACGCCCAGAAATCAAAGAAAACTTTTTCCATACATTTAGTATGGGAATCCCAAAGCTAATAGACAGACAGCCGGATAGACAGCGGAAGCTTAGAAACAGGGTTCCGTTTGATATCCTTTGGGAACTCGACTCTAAAAACTATCTAGTTGAATTCCTTGACCCCAAATATGTATATTTAGACACTAAGCTTTCCATTCTACGTTAAATAGAACTCAGGATATTGATAAATTAACTAAAATTCAAAATGGCCGCCATAAAATTAAAGATGGCCGACGGAGGAGTTGGTTCCTATCAAAAACTTAACTCTATGGACCTAACAAGTATCTGAAAAAAAATTGGTGCTTTTGTCCAGCGTGTCCACATTATCATCTGAAACTGCCCTAGTAACTCTCGCTCCAATTCCAGTATGCTGTTGTAAAATGAGAAACAAACTAAGTTACTATAGAACATCGACTTGAGTCGACCGTACTGTGTACTCTTCGTTTATTTTTTCATGACCATGGATACAGAGTCCTTCAGTCGGGATAATAGAGTTTACAGTTAAACACAAATATAACAGTTGTCATCTACATTACAAGAAAAGTAATAAGTATGATGTTACATTAGAGGTTACAAAATCTACAATATTATATATATATATATATATATATATGTACACAGTATTTAAAATTAATTTAAATACAGGTATGAAATACCTGTCTATTTCATTTTTGATAGTAAATCTTGAACGAGACGGGCAACACTTAATGAATTTTCATCAGCAACATCACTAATGACACTGACAAGTTTGAATAGCAAACGTTTCACACTCAAAGATCACGTGTTTTGTATCCGCATTGTCCTTAGAACAATAGGTACATTTGTCATCATTTATAATTTTCACCCGATTGAGATGTGCTGGAGCCAAGCAATGACCAGATCGCAAACGATTAATGCACGTTATGAACTTCCTGTTAATATATTTGAGGTAAGACCACCAGTGAATGAACACCCCCCAATGAATGAACAAAATCACAATTTTTGGTTTAAATAAGAAATACAAATATTTCTACCACTTGTCGTATTTTTTTTCTTATTGGCAACTCTGATTTCTATGCATTGGCAACACTTCGTAAATTTATTGTCGTCCAGTTTCAATATGGCCGGCGTTTGAAGTTTGCGTTTTTGTGTCTTTGAAGTTTTATATGGAGAAATTTAATCCCAGGTAAGAACATTGCATGTTTGGAGTAACATTTGGACTGTTTATTTGATGTTTATCATTAAAAAGTGTTGTTATTTGATTGAATTAAGAGTTAGATCTGTTATAAATGTACTCTTTAGATACTCAGTCTGCGATAAAGTAGTTATTTTTAATGTTCCATTACTGGATTATCAAATGTTCTAAAACCAGTGAATGAACACTGTGTTCATTCATTGATGATGGCTCAATTAGATTTTTTGTGCAAATTTAATGGTTAAAATAATGGGATTAAGCCTGTTTTTGAAATACTGCTCATAAAACGATTCTGTTTCTTTCAGCCAGTCTTGGAACACAAGTGTTCATACATAGGCATGAAAAATCTAGTGAATGGACTATAGGAATTAGGCTTAGTTCATTCATTAGATTTCTATTAATCCTATGTATGAACAACGAAATGACAAAGGTAATTTTGTGTGTTTTACCTACTTCGTTACTATCTATTTTTATTTCTTTACGTTATTTATAAACATATTTCTGTTTTATTGGGATATATCGTTTATTCTATTTAATTTTGTTATATTTAAGGTAAACATGGATGTCAAAAAAAATATGAACGTTTTCGCTACACTCAAAAAGACTTGGACACAGCTTTACGTGCTATAATTAGTCGTTCAATGACACTAAAAAGGCTAGCATACAGTTTAATGTACCGAAATCGACCCTTCACAATAAAATTACCCATAAAGTTCCTTGGGAGAGAAAAATGGGGCCGCCGACTGAACTCACTAGCCTTGAAGAAGCCGAATTGGTTCAATGGATAATTAACAAAGCAAAACTTGGTTTTCCCATGCATCCCGACGAAGTTATTGATACTGTACAGAAATATTTAAACGCAAATAATCGCGTCACCAAGTTTACTGAAAATAAGCCGGGGCCGAAATGGCTCGACTTGTTCCTTAAAAGACACCCTGATTTAACAAAAAGAAATGCAGAAATGATATATAAAGCAAGAGCAGCTGTTACAGAGGAGGGCATTAGGGCATGGTTTAAAGAGTTAGAAGATTACCTGATTGAAGAGAATGCCCTAGATATAAAAAATGACCCGAGCAGAATATTTAATTCTGATGAAACGGGTGTAGTGTTGTGTCCAAAAACCGGTAAAATTTTAAGTCAGTAAAACTACAGGAATGTTTACAAAATTGCACATGTGAAGGAAAAGGAATCTTTAACGGTACTCTGTACTTTTTCTGCCGACGGTAGGGATGTGCCACCTTTCGTGGTGTATCCCTATAAAAGAATGCCTCCATCAATTGCCAGCAATTTTCCTGACTCTTGGTTTATTGGTAGATCGGACAGTGGATGGATGATTTCAAACACATTATTTGCCTATATCCAGCTGTTTCATGACTGGTTGGTGGAAAACGATAGAACGTTTCCAGTTATTCTTTTTTTGGATGGGCACAAGTCACATATTAACCGATCAACGACAGAGTTTTGCAAAGAAAAGAAGATACTGTTATTCTGCTTGCACCCAAATGCAACTCACATTCTGCAACCCTGTGATGTCGGTATATTTGGACCTTTAAAAAAATGCTGGAAACAAGTGGTTAGAAAATACAAACAGGCCACGACCGCACCTATTACTAAAAATAATTTTGCTGCGACATTCAAAAAAGCCTACGACGTTGCAATTAAGCCACAAACAATTAAAAATTCTTTTCGGGTGTGTGGTTTATTTCCCATTGACGCAAATGCAGTAGATTACTCAAAATGTATCAATACACGCAGGCAGGAAATTGCTGATAGCAGAAATGATAATTACATGCAGTCTGAAGAGTATAAAGAAGATGTTAGAAGCACAATAAAAGTAATTGAGAGTGAAATTGATCGTATGACAAGAAATACATTTTTAGACTGTTACAAGGAAAAAAAACCAAATGAGCATTCTCTTTATGCACTATGGGCTAAATGCAAAGCAAAACTAGATAACAAAGTAACTCCTCAATATCAGCCTTCAAATGAAGTTCCACTCGATTTGTCCAATACATCCACCGTTGTAGCATCTTCAGCTCAAAATAGTATTGCATTACTGGATGCGGTTATCGAAAATGCTAGCTCAGATAATGAAAATTCTAATCACACAACAGAACAGATAGTACAGGATAAAGAAGGTGCAAAAATATGCACAACCTTTGAAACTGTTGTTCAAATTCATAGAGATCCAGATGTAGGCGAAAACGAAAATATACATACCACACAAGTAGATAGTGAGAGTTTAATCTTAAATACGACAGATTTATTCGAGAAAAGACCAACAATACTGGAAGACACTGATGATGTTATTAACTTCGTTGTTGAACAAGATTCAGAATTATTAAGAATGTCAACTCCACCACAAATAACAGATCCAATTCCTGACAATATTCAAGACTACAACACTGCCGAAGAACCCATCAATATCAACTCAAATTGTTTGACTAGTTTGAGTTTTGATATTGACGAGAATTCCAGCAAAATAAGACTAAACGAGACTGCAATAACTGCCATTGACGCTAATCCTAATCATATTGAAGATATCATAGGTCAAATCCGGGACAGTAACAATGATATCGTACCCGTGACTGCTCCCAGTTCAAGCCTGCCAAGTAGTTCTGTTTCATTACAGTTGAGCGAATTTTTGAATTATCCTGAAATACCGCCAAAGAAAAAAAATGTGAATACGCCTAAAGAACCAGTGCCATTTGGATTAACAGGTCTCAAGTGCAAAGAGTACTTTGCAAGACATGCTGAAAAGCAGAAAAAGGAAGAAGACCTAAAACAGAAACAGAAAAAAAGAAGTCATAATGCAGAATTACGGAAAAGAAAATTAGAAATTAAAAAGGAAACCCAGTTAAAAAAAGACAAGGTGCCATCTGGTCAACCCAAACCAAAGAAATTTCGCAAAAAAGAAACACATCAGCCAACGACCACGTTTAATGAAGACATAGTAACTGGAAAATACTTAATTGTTAGTTTTAAAACCGAAAAAAGAATACGTTATTTTGTAGGACAAGTGCTGGAAACAAATAAATTACAAAAGAAAATTAAAAGTGACTTTCTGCGAAAGAAATCAGTATCAGAAAACATTGTGAGTTTTGTAAGACCTCAAGTGCCCGATGTGTCTGAAGTTGATTTCGCTGACGTTCACCATGTCCTTAGTGATCCTAATATATCCAGACGTGGATTTATGTCTTTTCAAGATGTTAGTTTTAAGGATATTGAATAGGATGTAGAACAAGTCGTATTGATTGTACTTGAAGTACATTATTTTTTATATGATAAAAAATATTAAAAAGAGATTTATGTTTCCTAGTTGTAGAGAACAAAGTATTAAGAGACTATTTCGAAGGTACCTATATTTAACTTTAAGTTTTGATCTCTTTCGCCCTTACTTAATCATAATGATGAATAAACCCCTAACAACACGTTCCTTTTTATTCCTTTTTGTTAAAGTTTGTTACAAGTTGCTACCTAGTTCGCAACTCTATATAATTAAATATAAATAATAAATATATTGCTATAAAAACGTTCCTTTTTATAATGATACCTACTTTTAACTGTTTACAGACTGATTAGAGACTGATTAGAAGTATCATTAGAATTTAATGTTACTAGTTATTAAGTTGGATATTGACGACTGTTATTAACTTTATTAATATTAAATTTATTAATATTTTCTTACTTTCTGTGATAAGAAACTAGGTAGGTGCCTACCTATTTAATTACAAATAAAAGTGTATTTTTGTAATTTTATTTCTGCCAATAAACAGTTTGATAAATAATTCGACACAGTACCTACCTCATTTGCTTATATAATGATTACATAAGAAAAACTCTGATTATTATGTTAAAAATGTCCTCTTTATATGCTGATTAAAATTTTCGAAAAAATGTTCATTCACTGGGTTTTATTGTGTTCATTCATAGATTTTTTTGTTCATTCACTGGTGTTTTGGGTTTTTTTTGATAAATTATCCTATAACTCAAAAACTATAAAGGTGATAAAAAATCGCAGAAATTGTATTCTTATTTATTAAATAAAGATTGGATAAATCACATTTAATTATTACAATGATTGAAGAATATTGAGAAATGATTTTTCAAAATTGAAAAATTCCTTAAGTGTTCATTCACTGGTGGTCTTACCCACGGTGCTGTTCGTAAGTTTCGCTCTAGTTCTGCGGACCATTTTCCTTTTGTCTCTGTAGTAGCGTCCCAGTATTCTTTCCACATTCTCTTTGAAGAGCTCTTAAACTGGTGATAATAATCCGTAAAAGGTACTTTAACTGATTCTGTTAAATCAACGTCGTGGTCGCGACGAGTCGCAAGATCCACAACTTCATTTCCTGCTACGCCACTGTGGGAGGGAACCCATTCAAATTCTACATTTTTCCCTGACTTAAATATCATATCCTTAATTATATTCATAATATAATATTATTTATATGCAGCAGCACACTCTTAGAATCACTAACTAATAATATAAGTGGTATAGTGTTGTCACATACAATTTCGGCACAATGGTAGAACAAGGTGCAAAAATTTGTAGATATTGGTAGAATTCAAAATGAAAAATAGGTAGTTCTACCAATCAAGTTAAAGTACATTTTAATGATTGAAAACATTTTATACGCAATGTTTCAATTATTTATAACTGATGTTTATACATATTTTTATTGAAAAATCTCAAAATAAATGTTCATGGTTAGGGTACACCACTTTTCGAAATAAACCTCAAGAGTCTCTGTACCTACCTCACCACGCGTTCCGTTTTAAGTGCTAAAATTACAAGACGGGCTAAATTCGATAGTAAGTACGAGTAAGTAAGTAACGTTTCGTTACACGCGTAGAGAATTGGTTACAATAGTAATTTTTTGAAAAATAGGTAGATTCGAGGCCAAGGGTAGATTAGAGGTCAAATAGGCAAATCTACCAAAATTATGGCATTGACAATACTGGTGTGGTAGGACAAGCGAACACAAAAAAACAAGAACATTTTGGAAACCAAAAAAATTGGAGTTTCACCATGAGCAGACTGAAGCGTCCTGTAAAGTTCTACTTTCAGTGTAAGTTGCACAATGCCAGTTCTAAATATAATCTTTAATGCTATTTAGATGCTTACAATAACAGTTACCATACAAACCTCATACTCTTATATTGTTCGTTTCCCTCATAGTTCCCGGCGAATTCTTGAATATTTATTCGCGCCATGATAACAGAGTTTGTTATTCATATCACGTGCTTTGGCAAGCAGTAAAAACATAATATTGCCGTATATTTCGTTCATGCCCCACTCTGCTTTTTCACACCTTACCTTTTTCCGATGGAAAAATAACTACCTATTTAATTATCAACGATTTTTTCAATTTTTCAATTCAACGAAAATTAAAGTCATTGAACATACAGGTAGTATTGGATATACATACAATCATTAAACATGCATAAGTTATACAATAAATGCAAACGATTCATACCTACCAATAATTAGACGCACTCACGGTGTATTAAATGTCAGTACGGGTGACATGTTTCGAACTCTTCGGGGGTTCTTCTTCAGGGAGAGTGTTGTCGCGGCACGGTGTCGCTTCAAGCACCTGTCATGTAATACGAGAGTTTAACCGTAAAACTCGCGAACTTATCTTTTTAGGGTTCCGTACCAAAAGGGTAAAAACAGGACCCTATTCTGCCAAGTGCGAGTCGAATTGGGGTTCCCATACAACGGATATGATTTTTTTGCCGTATTTGTAGATAATGGAACCCTTCGAGCCGACTCGCACTTGGCTGTTTTTTTCTAAATATGGTCCAAATACTAAATCAACAAAATAATTCTATACATACTTATTGAACCTGCTCAGAAAATTTCTCGAGAAATACGAACTGTAGAGGAGAACAGTTCGACTTCTAGATATCTATACGAAATAATTTTGGCTGATGCTGAAACAGAAAACTTCGTACGATTCGCTCGCTCGTTCAGTTAGTATTATTTAAAACATGTCTCACGGAAGTTGAAATTCGATTATAGATAGTCACTGTTATAGCTAGGAATTTGCGATCGCTACCAACAGTATTGAACAACGTATATGTTGCAGGGAAATGGTCAAAACAGAGATTTGATCAAATCTCTAAGGGATATGATCAAATCACGCAGGATGTTAAAATGGCCAATCCATTTTATCATTTGCCCAATACAAATCAGTAATTTAGGTAGTCAATCAGTAACGACGAAATCGGACAAAAAAGGCAACTCGTTTTTTCATTTCACTAGACTTGTTTAGTGATTTGAGAAAATCCCTGAAACGCGTCAGTGAGTTGACGAAACTAACGCGATAAAGATTTTTCAGCTCTTTTATAAAAAAAATAACCACGAAGACGCCATCTTCTAACCTATCCGCCATCCGAGTCTAAGTCCCAGAACCCTTTAAATGACTAATGATTTAGGAGCCAATATCTGCGAGTTAGTTTCGTCAATTCACTGACGCGTTTTAGGGAGTTATCAAATCACTAAACAAATATAGTGAAATGAAAAAACGAGTTGCCTTTTTTGTCCGATTTCGTCATTTCACTAAACAGATTCAGAGATTTGATCAAATGACTGATTTGTAGCAGGTAAATGATAAAATGGATTCGCCATTTTAAGATCCTGCGTGATTTGATCATATCCCTTAGGGATTTGTTCAAATCTCTGTTTTGGCCATTTCACTGCGACATATATACGTATTCTGTAAATTTGAACCAATATCACTTTAAAATGTGACCGCCGTCCTCGTGACTACATGATACGATCACAAATATGCGATAGGTACCAGAGGCAGGTGTGTGGTACAGTGGTGTTCGGTTTCGAGTGTCAGGATGGACGATTTCAGTTACCAGAAGACGGGGAAGCAAAACGATATAATCATAGTGTACAGTATACTATTTGAGGACCAATTTGTTATTCCCTGAGCGCTAGTGGAACCCCAAACTGAAAATGTGTAGCTACTGTAAGCATGTCCCTACCTTCTCGTTTAAATATTTTCAATGTTATTAGGTGCTACTTATGTTAATCTCTTAATCAATTTATTTTCTAAAGTAGGTATAAACAAGATGATAACTATTACATTAACTAAATTAAATTAAAGCTAAGTTAAATCTAAAAAAGGCCCTCGAGGCATTGTACCCCTCGAGGAAAGGCCCTGGCGGCATTTCCTCGCTGAATTGCAATGCTGATGCGTTGCGCGAGAAAGCCGCCAGCTCTTCGGTCACCAGTTACGTCAATCAAACGTTTCGCGATTTCCGCAAATAGCTTTTGCGCACTGGGACCCCATGGACCGAGGGTCTCGACGCCAAATGGTACAAAGTTGTACTCTCTGCCGATGCCTCTATATTTAATGCGTTTCAGATTTTCGGCATTTTCAGCCGCTGCACCCGCTTTAGTAGTAGTCCGTTGGAGGTGGGACGGTGCCAGTGTGTCTACACAGGTAGCGTTCCACACAAGCATCCGTCCCAAACTCCACGGAACCAGAGACACTCCATCAGGTCTTTTGCCATCATCTCTGACAATACCAGGCGGCTCAAGAAGAGCAGGCACATTGATGGTGGCAGCAAGAGACCGGCGGATTATGTCATTAAGAGTCGCATGTCTTGCAAAGCGGCCTGCACTTTTTTGACAACATAGTCCGTGATGACCCAGTCGGTCCACGTCTGTGCCACAAGGGCATATGTGTGGAGTGCATACTGTAAAATGTTAAATAGGTACAATTAGAAAGTGGCACTGAAATTATATTTCTGCAAAATCTAAACAAAATCAGTTTGGTAACTAGTTGAATAGAGTACACAAAAATGTTAACTTCAATTATATAAGATCTTTTTCAATGCGTAATTCTGTAAAGTCGCAACATAAATATAAACATCTGAACACACACGCCTTATTAAAATTTTAAGAGCTTTATGTTAATATGCTTCGAAACAAAATGAATAAGCTTTCACTCTGATGAGGGTCTACGGGGTATTATGATGTCATTTTTATTTGAAATTGAAATCCATTGCATTACCATTGCTAAATAGGGTTTATTCCACCAAACGGTTTCGAATTATGGTCATCTTTACGGTTTTCGCGGGTCCTAGCTCTGGTACATAAGGCCTTGTATACACAAGGCTTACTTTGCAAGGCGTACTCAGCCCCCCTATTCTGTAACTTGTTTTAAGCTCACCCCGACGCTCGCCCACAAATATGTAAATCTTGACACCGCAATGCGTACCAACTAAACGTAGGTAGAGGTCTAGTTTCGCGACGGGTGACCGGCGGGGTGAGCCGCATTAGCGTTTAGCGAATAACAGCCCAGGCCCGCTAATCGCGTCGTCTGTCCATATGGAAAGTCAGGCGTGTTTTTAAACACTCATGCTTGTACAAAAACACTCCTATGCCAGTTTAATACGAAGTAGTCGTAATTTAGTCTACACAGTGGATAGTGACCCTGCCCTGCCGTATTAAGTCTTGAATGTAATTACTATACTTGTATGTATCTATATCAGTATGACGACCTCTGTAACTTAGTTTGTAGTGACCCTGCCTACGAAGCCGGAGGTCCCGGGTTCGAATCCCGGTAAGGGCATTTATTTGTGTGATGAGCATGAAAATTTTGTTCCTGAGTCATGGATGTTTTCTATGTACTTAAGTATTTATTTATCTAGGTATATAAGTATTTCTATCGTCGTCTAGTACCCATAGTATAAGCTTTGCTTAGTTTGGGGCTAGGTCGATTTGTGTAAGATTGTCCCCAAATATTTATTTATTTAAGTATATCGCCATCTAGAAGCTCATCAAAAGCCTTATCAAGCAGTAAATGTTTATTTCCAATGGCCCCTTAATATTCAGTTATTTAGTTATAACTTCGTGTTTGCGTGATTTCTGTTGCGGGCGTCGTGCTACTAAACGCACCGCTTGTCCATTAACACGGCCTTAGACATGATGCGTATGGAGGCGAGCGCTCATGATTATTACAAAAACGATTCCCATTCAATACGTTCAGTAGAATAGTCTTTACTTGATATTATTATAAAAATTAGCATAACACGTATTCTTTTTTTTTTACAACGACTGTGGCAAACAACCGTACGCCTGGTGGTAAGCGGATACCGTAGCCTATAGACACATGCAACTCCAAAGGAGTAACATGGGCGTTGCCGATCCTTAATATGTTTGAGGATTCGCCGTGTTGATAGCTAAAGGAACAAATGCCCTCGCTCTCAATACAACGCATCCTCGGGAGTTCTGGCGACCTAGCTCACCTCCAGGAACACAACGCTACTACAGAGCAAGTAGTAGTGTTATTATGGCTGTGGTCTTCTGCAAGGGTACTTCCCCAGTTGGGCTCCTCCAAATTCGAGCGGGATGACATTTCGCTGTGCCCTACCGCTCTGAAAAAGTCAGTTATGTCATACCAAAGTAACTCCGTTGCTAGGTAAGTGAAAAGCAAGAACAGTAAAAAAATCCACAGCTATACAACTCAATACTTCTCTACGTCACCATTTATTCACAAAAATAGAGCGTTTTGTTAAAGTTAATAACAACAGCGAAAAACCTATTTCAAAACAACTAAACAAAAGGAACCTTAGCTGCACTTTCAAACAATACTCTAGTTCGCAACTAAACTCCAAATGAGAATGCGTCGCTGAAATAAGGCTGCAAAAATAACATTGCAGCGATTGAGTGGTCGGGCGAACTGGGCCTGCTGAGTGGGAACTGGGAAGTTTGGATTTATTTAGTTTTCGTTTCTGGCTATTGGCAACACGGATCATTGAACGAACAAGCAATTTGCTGTTGGAAATTTGTAGCGGCGAGCTGACATTAGGATTGCCCGGATGATTTGTTACATATTTGGAATGTTGAGAGAATTAGCGATTATTTATCTTACGCAACGCCGGGCCGTAAACCTGTCGTTACTGATGTTCGCCGAACCCTCCATACATATTAATTAGTAGTTGAACAAGTTTTAACAAAATATCACGGACGCAGATTTTTCAAAGAATCATGATAGTCTAATTATATTAGCTATTACAGATACTACCCTCGAAATAAACATCGCTGACTTATATTTGTGCCTAATCGCAATCGATTTTAATAAAATACACGCAACACAGCAACAGTAACAGATCAGGGTGGGTACATCGTTGTGGATAAGACATCCGTCACTCTTGCACTCGCATACTTGTCTTATCCACAGCGATAAGTGATAAAATGGCAGCCGTGCTACGCCTTCTCTTTATAAATTAGGTTGTATATACTGCTCCTAGGTTGAAAGTGTGGAGCGTTCGTACACTTTTACTCTGTTTGGTATAAAACAGTACCTAACTGTTAGCCAAATCAAAATGGATTAAACATTTCCAAATTACACCGAATTATACCATTAAAGTAAGATAAAAGGCTTATGTCTGACTTTAATATTGTTGTAGTTTGGTGTAGATATAAATTGACAAAGCCGAGGTATGCTATGCATATTGTACGAAAGCGCTAAGTATATAATAGCAGGACATTCATCTACATCTTTCTTTCAAGTCTCCTTTTGTACATCCATCACAATGAAATCTAGAAATATTAACGGTGTTAGGTAATTGATTATTTTAGCAGCGGCGCTGGAACATATATTACCATTTATATTACAGTTAAACTCCGCCGCTGCAGTTACATATACATACATTAAGGACTGTACGAAAGCCAAACAAATTCGTTAGAAAATTTATTAAAAATAAAAAAATAACTACGTAAGATAACTCAGTTGTGGCACAGGACACAACCTCGGGTTTTTTTATCATAGACGGTAGTAAATTACTTTTATGATAGACGGTAGTAAATTACTTTTATAGATCAAGCAAATACTTCTAGGTAGAAGTTAACACATTCACAGTTAGGTCTGAAAAATACTATGACATGGCAATAATACTTTTTTATGCGTGGGTAGCTTTATGCGTGTAAGTAGAAGCCTTTCATAATAGTTATTTACAGTACATATGGTGCTACTTTCCCGCACTAGAGAGAAGAGCCCTTTCCGTGCATATATTGAAACTTTAAAGAGCCATATGTAGAGTTAAACGTTGTACGATACACGTGCGAATAGGTAATTCGCAACGAGTGGTGATAAATGAAAACAAGACTGAAGGGAGTGTTTTAAATCGTCACGAGTCCGTTCCGCACTAGTGCGGGAAAGTAGCACCATATATACTGTAATAATATTTATGTTCCAGCATGTATGGTATTGGAGATATAGCCAGTGTACGATTGTTCCCGGTTTAAGAATGATCCCCACTTTCCATAAGTTTAAAATAGAACTTGCCTCTTCGTACTAAATTAAATTCGAGCAAAGTACTCCGGACGCAATGGATCATAATTTTATTGCCAAAAGCAGCAAAATTATTGATTAATAATTTTAAAAAAATAGCCTAGTTTGTTCAAGTATCGAGTCTACATCTTATTTACTGTTATATCGTGATTTTTAATTTTGACTTCTCACATCAAAGCATAGAATTTTACGCGTGATATGAGCTGACTTTCTTGGCTGAGCGCTTTTGTTTTATTTGTGAAGGTTTCGCTTTATTTTTCTGGCATACGAGTATAGGGCGACCGCTGGGATAGTAGTTCTTTATGTATGCTACCAGCATTCATCTCTCCGCGTCGCTCGTGCGTGACGGCGGGTAATTCTATTGTGCCTAATAGAACTACTTCTGAGGGCGCAAACATGTAAACAAAATCTACTGGGTTAAAATCGCTTGCTTATCGCTTGAGAGCTCTTAGCAATCCGTAACTATAGAATAATGCAAAATAGATTTGCAAAATAGTCTAATTGTAATACAACATGTATTAGGCCTATGCCAAATCTTGGGATTAGGTTTAAAGCAGACCCCGTAATCATTTAGGCACAACGAGGAATAACGCTAGGACGATGATGATGATGATTGGAATTAGGCCTAGATTTTATAATGAAGCAAATGACCTCCTCTCAGCAAACCAGTTTGCTTACAGACAAAACATGTCAACAACTGCAGCGGCGCACAAGATGGTTGATTGCATTATGACGGGGTTGAACAACAGACAGGTACAAGATGGCCGGTATTATGTGTGACCTCTCAAAGGCTTTTACGACGTAATCAGCCATACGCTCCTATTAAATAAATTAAAATATTATGGTGTTGCAGATAAGGCTCACGAATTATTGAGTTCTTTTATGTTAAATCGAAGGCAGAAGGTCAAACTAGCAATGAATGGAACAACTCTTGAGTCTGAGTATGGATACATCAACCAAGGCAGGGTAAGTAATACGAGGTATAACAACTTATCATATAAGGGTCATAATATATACGCTCACTCTATATAACTTTGTTTAGTATAACGTTCATTGCACATAACGAACGAAAGATATAATGTCAAAACATATAATCTCGTAAAGTATAACGTACTTTAGAAATAATATCAATTGATATATCGATTAAAGCGTATAATATTCATAACACCTAAGGTTTATAACATATATTGTTCAATTTATCTAACATCAAAATGTATAATGCTCGTATAGTATAATTGACTTCAGTCATTTTAATAGCAATGCCGTATGAAGAAAAAATGTGAATTTCTTAGAGCGATAGCCTCAACTTGAGTTTGAAAAAAAAAACAATACCGGTTGTAAGATTGAAATTAAATTTATTTTGAGATCAAACACGTCAATTATTTTAACCTAACCTTACCCAATCGCCAGCGTGTCGACGCCACCCCGCTTCGCGGGGTGTCTATTTCCGCTCGAAGGGACACAAGGCAACCCTAACCTAACCTACAAGTAATACCATTTATAAGAGTATTCGTTGTTTTTTACTGCGGGGGGCTTGGCCCCCCGAGCCCCCTTTGTTGTGGGCTCCGCCCCCCCTTTTCCTGGCTGCCCTAGCTTAATTTTCCGTATTATAATCCTTATACGAAAATATATATGCGTATGATCTGTATACGTTATGTTTGTTATACGAAAAGATATTATATGGTATGATCGTTATACGTTATGTATGTTATACTAAATGAAATTAGTCAATTTGAGTCTTATAGAAAAAAATGTTATATAATATGATTATTATGGCAACTGACCGTTATTCCTTATAAAAGTATTGGTATTGTTGTTATAGCTAACGTTCATTATATCTTGTGAACGTTATTAATATGAAATTATATTTTTTGTTGTTATATCTCGTGGGACGCACCCACCAAGGCATCCCTCAAGGATCAGCCCTTGGCAATACCTTGTTCTTAGCCTATGTGAACGATCTCCCGTCTGCTATCACCACAGGCTTGCCCGTGCTATTTGCAGATGACACTATTACGGTCATAGTTAGTGCGCAAACGCACGATCAGCTTGGTGCGAATATAAGCGACGCATGTAGGCAGTTGCAGCAGTGGCTTTGTACAAATGGGTTACTTTTAAACGTCACTAAATCGAACATAATGTTTTTTTCAGGACGGAATATAACTGTGCCTTCCTGTATATCAAACTGTCCAATGCCACTTTGTCAAACTAGGTTCCTTGGCTTTATGTTAGACTCAAATCTTAACTGGAAGTGCCATGTCGATAAGCTGTGTGCTGGTTTGAGTAGTGCGGTAATTGCACTGAGAAAGTTAAAACCCCTAATTTCGAATGTTTCATTGAAATCGGTGTATTTTGCTTATTTCCATTCATTAATGACATATGGAATACTCATCTGGGAAAAACTCAACGGATGCCAATCGAGTTTTCATAATGCAAAAATGGTCATTACGAACGCTGGCTGGTGTTAAACCTGTGACTCATGCAGGGAACTCTTCGTAGCGCACAAAATTATGACGCACTACCCATGTTTAGCCGTGTCGAGGTATCAGGTAAGACTATTCGTTTCACAGGCCGTCTAAGAACAGTCCCACGTCGCATGGTACTTGCAGGAAAAAACCTGCGCATCCCACCCTGTGGTCCCACTTACTACGAACGTCTACCCGCCGAAATACGACTTTACGTTTAGATATCATTGAATTATTGTAATATTATGTACCTACTGACGATCCTTTTAGGTGAACTTTGATAGCTATGGTGTAAATTTAAATTAAGTGGACATAGTTATATCTTATATTTATATTTCAATTGTTAGGCATTATTCTTGTAATTATTTTTATTAAATGTTATTGTATGTTATTGACGATCAAAATAGTGATTGTTTTAAATTGACATGTAATTTATAATGCAATCTTATATTGTGAGTAAATAAATGAATATGAATATACAAAGTGCTAGCTTTCATTGATGCTGAGTGAATTCATAAAATATTAAAATCTTACGTGACGATTCTAAGGTGTATAAATCTAATCGTAAATGGGTTCAAATAATAATTTTACTCCTAGTTACAAACTTATTTGGCAGTAAATCTTCTTAAATATAAACTTGATTACTCGATTCTGAAAGGGACTTTACGTTTCAATATTTTACTTGCATCTTAGACGAACTAAATTAAACAAACCTGATGCGATTTACTTGATTGAGTCTTTAAGTAAATCGGAGATCAAATGGTGTTGACTGCAGTTAAAATAAATTTTAAACCCCCGACGCAAAAAGAGGGTTCTTATAAGTTTAACGTGTCGGTGTGTCTGTGTAACTGTGTATCTCTGTATCTGTCTGTGTTAGCGTAGCTCCCTAACGGATGGACCGATTTGAATGCGGTTTTTTTTGTGTCATAGATAATTTTATCCCAAGTGTTCTTAGCCATGTTTCATGAAAATCTGTTCAGCCGTTTTTGAGATAAGTGCGTGGGGGTAAGTTGAAAAACGGTGTAAGATAAAAAACCGTCCGTGACTCCCTATCCTGTGCATATGTTTTTATCCTGGCAACTTTCACGAAGATGCCATTTTATTGTCCCCCGCCCCTCAGTCAGTGCCGTTAGCTCAGTGAGTGTGCACGTGTATGGTTGGCACTTTTCGACAAGGTGAATTTTTCGATGTTAAATCTACATTTTATATAATTTAGCATGGGATAAGCCCCATGCTTTGTAACTTCTTTAACAATTAAGCTAGAAATAATTTGTTGAGATATATATGCTTGTTATTGTTATTTTGATTACCAATTAACGTGGACATCCAATATCTTTCTTACTTTTCCAGATTTTATTCCTTTCAATCTTGCACCGACTCATTTTACTGGGGTAAGGCGGTAATATTCTTCTTATCATCTTAAACCACTTTCAAAATTCATAATAACAGAAAGTGGTTCTCAAAATGTAGAGAGAGGTATAACTACTGTAATGCTATTAACTCACCAAACGAAATGGAAATTAGGGGAAATAATTGTTTTATAAGCGGTTTTGGCGTAGTTGTAGCAAATGGTGCTTATTAAAATATTTTTTTGGTATGGGTCACTGTTTGCATGTTATTTAAAAAAAAAACTAATTTAACTTCGTTGTATTGTTGCAACTCGAAATCCTTGGGGGAAATTGATTGTGAAATAACTGTTTTAATGAATATTAATTTATCGTCATACTAGCCTACATGTAGCTACAATACAGGAAGCTACGGTAGCCTAGTGGTTCAGGCATGCAGCGGTCGTGGGCTGGATTCACGGCACGTACCAATGAGTTTTTCGGAAGAATACCGGCCAATAATATATTCGTATCTTAGTGTCTTTTTATTATCGTCGTATATACTTTTAAAGTTTTCATCATCATCATCATCATTTCAGCTTGTTAACGTCCACTGCTGAACATAGGCCTCTCCAATCGCACTCCAGCGTGACCGGTCCGTAGCCACCTGCATCCAACGAGATCCAGCGATCCTCACCAGGTCGTCGGTCCATCTCGTAGGTGGGCGACCCACACTGCGCTTGCCAGTATGTGGTCCATTCAAGGACCTTTTTGCCCCATCGGCCATCCGACCTTCGCGCTATGTGGCCTCCTGCCCATTGCCACTTCAGCTTGCTTATCCTACGGGCTATGTCAGCAACTTTGGTTCTTCTACGGATCTCCTCATTTCTGACTCGATCTCGTAGAGAAATACCAAGCATAGCCCTTTCCATAGCTCGCTGCGCGACATTGAGCCTCTGAAAAAGTCCTTTTGTGAAGCACCACGTCTCAGAGCCGTAAGTCATCACTGGCAACACACACTGATTGTACACCTTAGTCTTCAGGCACTGAGGGATTTTGGACGAGAAGACGTTGCGTAATTTACCGAACGCTGCCCAACCTAGTTGGATCCGTCTGCTGACCTCTCTCTCAAAATTGGACTTACCTAATCGGACTGCCTGTCCCAGGTAATATATATATTCGTCAACAACTTCGAGAGTAGAGTTTCCAACAGTTAGTGCGGTGGGTGCAACATGGACGTTGAACATGACCTTCGTTTTGTCCATGTTCATTTTAAGACCCCACTTGTTGAGAAACTCTATTGAGGTCATCGAGCATTTTTCCAAGATCTTCAAGCGACTCAGCCATGACTACTATATCGTCGGCAAATTGAAGGTGAGTGATGTATTCGCCGTTGATATTGATGCCTAGTCCTTGCCATTCCAGGAGCTTGAAGGAATCCTCCAGAGCAGCAGTAAACAGTTTCGAAGATATTACATCTCCCTGTCTCCTCTCTTTAGGGGGATTTCCTTCGTGGAATGCTCCTGTACTCGAACTGACATGGTGGCGTTGTTATACAAGCACTTCAGCACTTCAACGTACCGATAGTCAATACGGCATCGCTTGAGAGATCTAAGAACAGCCCATGTTTCGACGGAATCGAAGGCTTTCTCATAGTCCACAAACGCCAAGCATAATGGGCGATTATACTCTTCAGTCTTTTGTATAATCTGCCGAAGCGTATGTATGTGGTCTATGGTGCTATAGCCCTTTCGGAAACCGGCTTGTTCGGTAGGCTGGAAGTCATCGAGCCTGTGTTCGAGACTGTTCGTGATAACTCTCGAGAACAGCTTATAGACGTGGCTCAGCAGTGTTATGGGCCTGTAGTTCTTCAGTAAGGTTTTGTCACCTTTTTTGAAGAACAGTACCACAACACCCCTGTTCCACGCCTCAGGCGTTTTGCCCTCGAGCAAGGTGGAATTAAATAGCTTCTGAAGGACTTTCAGTACCGGCGTCCCGCCCGCTTTCAAAAGCTCTGTGGTAATTCCATCCTCGCCCGGTGCCTTGTTGTTCTTAAGCTGTTTGAGAGCCATCCTAATCTCGTACAGGCTGATGTCCGGGATATCCTCGGTATAGTGTCGGGTTAGCTTGGCTCTGGGGTCCGTCGCAGAGCCAACAGGCTCAGAGGACACAGAAGTATATAACTGTCCATAGAACCTCTCTATCTCCCGTAACACCTCTGACTTGTTCGACGTTACGCTTCCATCCTCGATCTTCAGCTTTGTCAACTGGCTTTGCCCGATAGACATGTCCCTTGCGAACACTTTGGAGCCTTGGTTCCGCTCGATGGTCTCCTTAATACGCTGTGTATTGAAGGAGCGTATGTCGTGTCGCAGGGACTTCATAACTGTCTATTGAGCTGCCTATAAGACTCAGCGTCATCGGAGGTTTGGAGCGTCATAGAACGTCTACTAGCCATGAGGTTTCGGGTGTGGTCTGATAGTTTTTGAGGTCTATTTTTACGGAGAGTTTTAAAATACTTGGACTCTACCGTGTGGACAGTTTCTACCAACTTGCTGTTAATATCGTCCACTGATGCACAGCTGTCTAGCAATTTGAAGCGATTTGTCAGTTCGAGTTGAAAGCTCTCGGGGTTTTGGATATGTGCATTTGACGGTCGGAGCGTGGACTTCATCATACGCAACCTTTCAAGTTTGACATTGATATTCAATATGCCCCTGACGATTCGGTGATCGCTACCGGTTTTGACCTTGTGGATCACCGTGACATCATTGAATATCTGCCTCTTGGTGCTCATAATGAAGTCGATCTCGTTTTTCGTTACACCGTCGGGGCTCATCCAGGTCCATTTCCTATGAGGCGGCTTCTGGAAGAAAGAATTCATCATAAAGAGTCCTTCTTTCTCCAGAAAATCGGCCAGCCTCTGTCCTCTGGCGTTTCGCTGCCCATATCCAAATTGCCCCAATCTCAACTCACCATCGCTTCTACAGCCCAGCTTTGCATTAAAGTCTCCCATGACAACAGTGAAGTGTGTCTTGGAGCTATGTATGGCCCTACTAATGTCCTTATATATATCTTCCACCTCATCATCTGAGTGCGTCGTGGTTGGGGCGTATACCTGTATGACCTTCATCGAGTACCGCTTGGATACTCTGAGTATAAGGCACGCTACCCTATTCGACACACTTCCGATGGACACAATGTTGTTCGTGAGAGTCTTGTGGACGATAATCCCAACACCACCTTGGGTCTTCTGTTCTCCCTCCCGGTAGTAGAACAAGTGGCCGGACTGTAAGGTTATCGTATCCTCTCCCTCTGTTCGGATCTCCGACAAACCAATAACGTCCCAGCGCAACTTGTTTACTTCTTCTTCCAGCTCAACCAGTTTCTCGTCCAACCTCAGTGTGCGCACGTTGTGTGTTACCAGGGCCAGTTGTTGTCGTCTTTGGGGGTGGTAGCCAGATCTCTTCCGGAGATTTTTAGCACCCCCTGCCCCGCCGTTACCGTGGCCGCTACCGTAGCCAGGAATAGCGGGACCGCCGGGGACTAGGGGCCTGGTTTTTGTTTGTGCTTTCATAGAGGTTTTTTAGCCTACTGTTACCACGCTGGCTAGACGGGTTGGTACAGGGTTTGTTTCGAGATTTCCTTCTCTTGCACTGATGTTGTAGTGCATTTGTCCTTTAGTCGCCTCTTACGACTCCCTGGGAAGTGAGGGGGTGGTGACTAATGTATTCTAAAGCCGTCACCACACGGCATTTAAAGTTTTATGTATTACATTTTATATATTACTTTTAGGAACCAGGGGCGGAAATAACTAAAAAGATTTATTATTTACAACAGAACTTTATTTTACACAGTGATTTTTAACATTTTAATCAATTAATTACACAAAGAATTAACAATTTAACTTTAGGCGTAATTTAGGCAATTTGACTCTTCAAACGGGCAGAGGTTTTTCAAGGCAAGTGGCCAGCGCTAGAATGTGTCCAAAATGAGTGCGCTGTAGCCTTTATAGACAAGCCGGCTTCCCCCACTCCGCCACCATCGACTGACGGGTGGGTTTAGTTACAACTGCGCTAATACGGCCTCTCCTGACTGGAGGACGTCCACGTTCTCCTATTTCTCAGGCTAATCTCGTTGTCTGGAGCAGCCAGGCACAGGTTCTATTGCGCTATAGGTTGGAAACCTCTTCGTCGGGTATTTCGTCATCGGCAGCTCGCTCAGACGTAGAATCCGCGTCATTATTTGATTCTTCGCCTGCAAAAACCAAAAAAAAACATCCTAAAAACTTCGAAAACATAGTCATCCTTTACACACTTTTTTTTTATGCAATGAACAAGAGGCACTTCGTTAGCATAGTTCACACTAACACAGAGAGGAAGCACTACGTTCGCTATCTCTGTTAACGGGAAACATAGGCACAACGTTAGCTTATTTCTTATTGTGAGCGATCCAGAGAACTGGTACCATAACACTGTTCACAAGACATAAGTACAACAGTGGCTCATTTGAACGCTACTCCTACGTGACATAGGCACGACGTTAGCATATCACGCAAAGTGAAAACATACATGACAGAGGCACGACGTTAGCTTATCACGCAAGTCGACACATATATGACATAGGCACGACGTTAGCTTATCATACATGTGAACGCTTACCCTCGAAGTAGGCAGCGCACGCCTCGGGGGTCCACTCCCCACGCCACGGCACCATGAACTGCGCCGCAGCTTGTGTCGTTTTTCCATATGAGCCTGCCAGCAGTTGCAGCTCGTATCGACCGTGGGGAAGTGTCTTGACCACCCGGTATGGACCGCGCATGCCAGAGTCGAGCTTGCCGGTTGATTGTGCCTGTTTAATCACAAATACAATTGAATTAGATTCGAATGTTCGAGCGGGCCTTCGGCTAGCGTTCACTGTTGCGTCCTGCTGATGCTGATTTGCTCTCAAACGCTCGGAGGCTATTTACCTGTGCATTTCTCTCAACGCCTCTCGGTTTGGATGAGCGTTGTCTAGTGCAACATCCCGAACCAAGCGTCTTAGAAGAGGTGTGGCTGCCTCAACGCCCACTAACAAATTCAAGGGTGACAGCTGGGAGGTTTTCTGCTTAGTTATGTTTAGAACTAATTGTAGTCGCCACATAACATCGGACCATTCTTTTTGGCGATAATTGCACTGTATTCGGATCATGTTTAGCAATGTTCTACAATAGCGTTCCACCTGCCCGTTTGAATGATGCATCTCCGGTGTAATGAGATGCACGTCAATGCCTAATTCCGTTACAAAATTTGTGAATACGGAACTTTGGAACATCCTGCCTCGATCTGCTACTATTAGTTTTGGTGCTCCAAATAAAGAAATTACATTCGTAAAGTGTTGTTTTAATTCAATTGCATCTTGCCCAAACATTGGGTACAAAGAGCAAAATTTGGAAAATGCGTCTATTATGATGAGCACGTATTTATAACCGTTTGACTGAGGCAGTGGGCCTAAGGCGTCTGCATGGATTACCTCAAAAGGAGCGCTTGGTTTCTCCCAAGAATGTATGAGTTGACGAGGAGCCCTTGGAACTCGTTTATGTGTTATACACACCAGACAATGGCTTATGTATTTATGAACGAATGATTTTAAAGACGGAAACCAAAAATGCTTTTTAACGAGTTCCAAAGTCTTTTCAACGCCGATGTGGTCATGCTCATCGTGAAAAACTCTGAGCAGACTGAGCCTATGACCTTTTGGTACATAGCATAACAGCTTAGACTCTTCTCCTACCGGAGAGTACTTATAGTAAAGTAGTCCATTTTTATGTACATAACGAGTAGAGTCTAACTGTCCGTCTGTCAGTCTCTGAAGTAGTTGTTGGGTTTCTTCATCAGCGGCCTGTGCTATTTGAGCCCAATTCTGTTGTTTGCGAACTTCACAAACATTGACAGAATTTCGGCTCAAATAGCGTGTGACATAGAAGTACCCTTACGGTATTCCAGAGTAAAATTAAAGTCCTGTAGGTACATCCACCATCTAGCCACACGAGGCAATAAATCTTTCTTTTGCTGCGTAGCTTTAAGTGCGTTGCAGTCAGTTACGACTTTAAAATTTAAGCCGACCAGATAGTGTCTGTAGTGCTGTAGAGCTTTAACAACGGCCAGGGTCTCGAGCTCATAAGAATGGTACCTTGGCTCGGCACCCTGCGTCCGTTTGCTAAAGTAGCCTACTGCTCGTTTGTGACCATTTTCGTGAACCTGAAGAAGCACCGCACCATAACCGATGGAGCTGGCGTCCGTATGGACTTTTGTAGGCAAATCGGGATCATAAATTGCTAAAACGGGCTCGCTTGTAAGTTGTGCAATTATGTCTTGCCGTGCCTCTTCTTGTTCACTTCCCCAGTTAAATGGAACCCCTTTTTTAGTCAGTCTCGTAATAGGGGCTGTTTTAGCAGCAAAACCAGCTATATAGCGGCGGAAATAGCTCGCTAAGCCCAAAAATTGGCGAACCTGTTTGACAGTCTTTGGAGCTGGTGCTTCAACCAGAGCTTTAACCTTTTGTACGCTCGGTTGTACCTGACCCTCACTAATGGTACGCCCTAAGTACTCTATCTAGGTAGCTAAGAATGAGCACTTTTTAAGATTGACAGAAAAGCCCGCGTCAGTCAATGTTTTGAGTACATCGCGTAACGTAGTGAGGCCCTCATCTACAGTGTTACTTAGAATAAGTACGTCATCAATGTACACAAGGACTTTACCAGATTCCAGAAAATGACGAAGGGTTTTTGATATAATGCGCTGGTAGATAACAGGCGCATTTGCCAACCCAAAGAGCATTTTTAAATATTCGTAGTGCCCCTCAATTGTCACGAACCCTGTGAGCGGTATGGATTCGTCATCCATAGGAATCTGATGAAACCCTGTAGCCATGTCTAGACTTGTGAAAAATTTGTGTTTACCTAATCGGTCAATTTGGTCGTCGATTAACGGTAACGGGAAACGATCTTTAACTGTGACCTCGTTTAACTTCCGGTAATCTACACACATACGATTGGATCCGTCCTTCTTTTTCACTAAGATTATTGGGCTCGCATAATCCGATTCAGACTCGCGTATGATATTTTTTTCAATAAGTTCCTGGATCATCTCACGAACCTTCAAAGTTTCGGGAAGCGAAAGCCTATAGGGTCTATAGTTAACAGGCGTGCTACTATTTAATTTAATTGACATGCTTCCAGTGTTGACAGTAGTAGTAGCAGTACCAGTAGTAACCAAACAAGCAAAATTATCCTGGAACGCGTACAGTATAAGGCTATTTGGACTTTTAAAGCTCCGATTATAGCATCGATATATGCTACAGCGCTTTTAACAGCATAATTAAATGCGATTTGAACTTAAGCCCATTTGCTACTATAACTTCACCTTGTAACTGTTTACAAGAACATATTTCTTGACTATTATAAGCGTATTTCATCTAATAAAAGCATACACCAAGAGTGATTGCACTTAGGAGTAATCACTCCGGTAACGTAGACTTATAATAGTTTATAAGAGAACATCTGCGGGCCGTTATAATATTATGACTCCTATAAGAGCCTATTACAGGAGTATAAATACTGAGGAGTAATCACTCCGGTTACTTAGACTTGTAACCGCTTATAAGACAACATCTGCGGGCCGTTATAATCTTATGACTCCTATAAGAGCCTATCACAGGAGTATAAATACTGAGGAGTAATCACTCCGGTTACTTAGACTTGTAACCGCTTATAAGAGAACATCTGCGGGCCGTTATAATCTTATGACTCCTATAAGAGCCTATCACAGGAGTATAAATACTGAGGAGTAATCACTCCGGTTACTTGGACTTGTAACCGCTTATAAGACAACATCTGCGGGCCGTTATAATCTTATGACTCCTATAAGAGTCAATACCAGGAGTGTATACACTGAGGAGTAATCACTCCGGTTACTTGAACTTATAAGCGCTTATAAGACAACATCTGCGGGCCGTTATAATCTTATGATTCCTATAAGAGCCTATACCAGGAGTGTATACACTGAGGAGTAACCACTCTGGTTACTTGGACTTATAAGCGCTTATAAGACAACATCTGCGGGCCGTTATAATCTTATGACTCCTATAAGAGCCAATACCAGGAGTGTATACACTGAGGAGTAATCACTCCGGTTACTTTGACTTATAAGCGCTTATAAGACAACATCTGCGGGCCGTTATAATCTTATGACTCCTATAAGAGTCAATACCAGGAGTGTATACACTGAGGAGTAATCACTCCGGTTACTTGAACTTATAAGCGCTTATAAGACAACATCTGCGGGCCGTTATAATCTTATGATTCCTATAAGAGCCTATACCAGGAGTGTATACACTGAGGAGTAACCACTCTGGTTACTTGGACTTATAAGCGCTTATAAGACAACATCTGCGGGCCGTTATAATCTTATGACTCCTATAAGAGCCAATACCAGGAGTGTATACACTGAGGAGTAATCACTCCGGTTACTTTGACTTATAAGCGCTTATAAGACAACATCTGCGGGCCGTTATAATCTTATGACTCCTATAAGAGCCAATACCAGGAGTGTATACACTGAGGAGTAATCACTCCGGTTACTTGGACTTATAAGCGCTTATAAGACAACATCTGCGGGCCGTTATAATCTTATGATTCCTATAAGAGCCTATACCAGGAGTGTATACACTGAGGAGTAACCACTCTGGTTACTTGGACTTATAAGCGCTTATAAGACAACATCTGCGGGCCGTTATAATCTTATGACTCCTATAAGAGCCAATACCAGGAGTGTATACACTGAGGAGTAATCACTCCGGTTACTTGGACTTATAAGCGCTTATAAGACAACATCTGCGGGCCGTTATAATCTTATGATTCCTATAAGAGCCTATACCAGGAGTGTATACACTGAGGAGTAACCACTCTGGTTACTTGGACTTATAAGCGCTTATAAGACAACATCTGCGGGCCGTTATAATCTTATGACTCCTATAAGAGCCAATACCAGGAGTGTATACACTGAGGAGTAATCACTCCGGTTACTTGGACTTATAAGCGCTTATAAGACAACATCTGCGGGCCGTTATAATCTTATGACTCCTATAAGAGCCAATACCAGGAGTGTATACACTGAGGAGTAATCACTCCGGTTACTTGGACTTATAAGCGCTTATAAGACAACATCTGCGGGCCGTTATAATCTTATAACTCCTATAAGAGCCAATACCAGGAGTGTATACACTGAGGAGTAATCACTCCGGTTACTTGGACTTATAAGCGCTTATACGACTACATCTGCGGGCCGTTATAATCTTATGACTGCTATAAAAGCCTATCCCAGGAGTGTATACACTGAGGAGTAATCACTCCGGTTACTTGGACTTATAAGCGCTTATAAGACAACATCTGCGGGCCGTTATAATCTTATGACTCCTATAAGAGCCTATTCCAGGAGTATATACACTGAGGAGTAATCACTCCGGTTACTTAGACTTGTAACCGCTTATAAGACAACATCTGCGGGCCGTTAAAATTGCTTGCGTTGCTGAACCCTTTTGGTAAGAACATGGCGAGTCCTTTGGCTTTGACACGTGCCGTTATAAAACCAAGTGTTCCTATTAGAGCACTATAACGCAATTCGAAATGCCGACTACGAAAATGGCAGCTGTCTTGTATAATTTGCTAAATAAATTGATAAATATTAATTTGAAAATATTCCAAATACAAGAGGCGCGTTAAAAATTTAAACATAAACGTGATAGGTTTCACAGAAAAATCATGTTCCCCTGCGTATATAGACGCTAAAAATAGTAATTCAACAACACAATCATTTATATTTTAACTACACTGAACGACATTAATAGAATTCTCATTCATTACTTACCTTAAAATTTGTTTAAAAAATCTACACACACAATACAACAAAGACTTGGATTGGGTTTCACGCGCTTGCTTGCTTGAACATCGCTGAGAGCGTATTAATTTCATTTTTTACTGTAAGATACTTAAAGTATGTTTTACAGGAATGTTTGGATTAACGCAATTCTACTATAGGAGTACTACTGGCGTAATTGGCATTTCAACGGGCCATTACAAATATCTTATAAGTGTGTTTGGATTAACGCAATTCTATTATAGGAGTAACTGGCGTAATTGGCATTTCAACGGGCCATTATAAATATCTTATAAGTGTGTTTGGATTAACGTAATTCTATTATAGGAGTACTACTGGCGTAATTGGCATTTCAACGGGCCAATATAAATATCTTATAAGTGTGTTTGGATTAACGTAATTCTATTATAAGAGTACTACTGGCGTAATTGGCATTTCAAGGGGGCATTATAAGTATCTTAAAAGTGTGTTTGGATTAACGTAATTCTATTATAGGAGTACTACTGGCGTAATTGGCATTTCAACGGGCCATTATAAATATCTTATAAGTGTGTTTGGATTAATGTAATTCTATTATAGGAGTACTACTGGCGTAATTGGCATTTCAACGGGCCATTATAAATATCTAATAAGTGCAAGTAGACTTATAAAGTGGGCCCTTTTCCGGACTTGTAAACGGTTATAAATCCCTTATAATCCTGATAAAACGATGGTCCTGGGATAATTATAAAACCGTATTTTGCTTGTTGGGAAAAGACTTTGAATATTCGTCAATCAAATCCAGGAGTTTCTTTAAGTCTTGTCCGACCAAAGGCGTGTTAATAGGAGTGTCGCTAGTCAGTGTGGTGTTCATTACATCATGCATAAGCTTAGACTCACAAGTAAGGTGCTGTCTATCACGCGTACGAACGTAAGTAACACCTTCGCGATTTAATACGTCAGTACCCACAATAATTGGGGTGTTCATAAATTCAGGGGATACTGCATGCAAGTCCACTTCCAGGGTGATTTCGTCGAACTCAATTGGTAGAGTGACATAGTAAGTGGATTCAATCTCTTGACTACCGATTCCCTTCATAACCCTGAAAGCAGGCTTGCATGCGAATTGGAAATGTTTCAATAGTGACGAAGAGATTAGTGGAATACTTGAAACGCTATCGATTAGAATATCGACAGGTACACCCTGTATAACCGCCACAACAATGTCATTTCGTTGTACGTTCAGGTTCTCACGGCAAAAGTTGACGTTTTTCGTGTTGCGGGATTCAGACTTAAGTTTTGCAAAGCAAGTTTCAATCTTATGGCCAGACTTTTTACAAAAACTACAAGGCTCGGATTTGCTATTACTTGTTGTAGAATTGTTTTTTAAACTATTTTCAGTATTATTAGCACTGTTAGACTTCATTCGTTTGTAGCAATTAGACGACTTATGACCGGGTTTGTCGCATGTAAAACATTTTCCCTCAAATTTTCGTTTACGGGAGTTTGAATCGTTAGTTTTCCTAAAGCGGTTATGATCCGAAGTATTACCAAATCTTTTAGAACTTGATGTATTTGACTTTACATAAATCGAGAGGAACTCCACTAATTCATTCGGTAGTAACTTCGCATTAGTAGCAGAGGCGCGAATTTGCGGGTCGGTAATACCTCTTATCACAATCGCTGAAATTAGCTCATCACTTAACCCCTTGACGATACGTAGCCTTAATAAGGACCGCCTAGCATAATCCGCATATGTGGAATATTTATCAGAATTTGTACCCATGACTTCATACAAAATGTTCGCAATGTCTGGCTTTTTAGGGCATAATGGCTTGAACTTTTAAAATTGCTCCAACTGCGATCATTAGTAACCCATTCATTAAGCCAGGTCCTAGCGTCACCCTTTAGACAATTGCCGATACGAGCGAGACACTCATTGTCGCTCCAGTTGTTTAAAACTTTAGCACGATCGACTTCATCGCACCAGGTGTCTATATCATGAACACTAGGATCAAAATTTGATATAAAGTAAGCTTGGTTAGATCTCACCGTAGTGTTGATGGAGCTTATGGCGTCAATTATACGATCAGTCGCGTTGGGGTCTCGTTCGGCGGTAGCATTCGTGGAACAGCCCGGAGAGGACGGGGGTGCTGAATCTTGAGCATCACGAGCCGTAGATACGACCTGCACCACGCGCTGCTGCAGCTGCGGCGTCGCAGGTGATGCACCGGCACTCCGGTCACACGGCGGTGTCGGAGACGTACGGCGACGTTCTTCTAACGTTGACAATCGATCTAGAATTTGTTGCATTTGTTGGGTGAATAAATTACTTGGCGAAGTATGTCGTCTACGGGAATGTTTTGAATGTGTCTTGCGGCGCTTGGAACAAGAATCACGGTTCCGCGAACGACTTCTACTCTTTCTACCATTATCTGGCATTTTTTTTTCACTTTTTATTTACAAGTGGGTAGACAGTAAAAAAAGATTTAAAATTGAATGTACTTCCAGTAAACACCGATTGAAGCAATTATTTTACGGCATACAATAGCCAACCAAGCCACATTATAACTAAATACGATCAGCAAAGTTGAAAGCAGAAAACCATAAAAATACTTTTGCCAAACAGAATACCATTAGAAAATTATTTTGCTCATCTCCAAGATAATAAATAGGAACGGACTCACCAGATATCTCCGAGATAGACTTACTACACTCCACTTTTCCACTGAACGTAGACACGTAATACACGTAGTTCAGATGTAATCATAAACACTATTGGTTTACAAAGTGAAAAATGTAATAAGCCAAATTGCCTTTATTTCAAGCGGATCAGGGCGCGTGAAAGTTATCCCGTCTTCTGATTTTAGGAACCAGGGGCGGAAATAACTAAAAAGATATTATTTACAACAGAACTTTATTTTACACAGTGATTTTTAACATTTTAATCAATTAATTACACAAAGAATTAACAATTTAACTTTAGGCGTAATTTAGGCAATTTGACTCTTCAAACGGGCAGAGGTTTTTCAAGGCAAGTGGCCAGCGCTAGAATGTGTCCAAAATGAGCGCGCTGTAGCCTTTATAGACAAGCCGGCTTCCCCCACTCCGCCACCATCGACTGACGGGTGGGTTTAGTTACAACTGCGCTAATATTACAATATTTGACTTTCTGTTGTTAAATGTTTAACACTAAAAAACTTCAAATTTTATGTTTTTATTTTGTCGAAAACTGGGAAGTATCAGAATGTGGCAGTTTTCGTGAACCTTAGTCTAATAAATAATTGTATTGATACTACGTGACAGTTTTTGTGCAATTATTAAAAAAAAAACGCTGTAATTGATTGATTCTATCGTGAAATACACAAAATGTTAGAATAATTCTATCGTTTTATTTATTTATTACTGTGGGCGTATAATGGAAACTGGACAGTGGTAATAACAGTTTAAATATAAAGGCTCCATGTGTTTCTATTGAACTATAAAAAAGCGATATTTAATTTACCCGCGGCTATAGTCGTTTTTTATAAAGAGAGTTTGAGACCCCTTGTCTACTAGGCCTCAAAGTGGGGTAAGATTGAAATATTATTTTGCAGCAGGTAACATTTTTGGCGATAATAACGGTTTTATTTAAATGTGAAGTGACGTTTTAAAGTACTGGTGTTGCTATAACGTTCAATATATGTGTCAAATATACCTACGACACCTGTACATAATTTTAAAAACTATATCCATCTTACCCCGTTACCGTTTCATCTTGTCCCATGTTTTTTTTGTTATATGTGAATTTTTATTACAATTTTTCAATACTAATAGCAATTATAACTGCATTATTTTTATTTAAGCATAAAATTACATATCTCTAGTTTTCAAAAGCATAGTTTCTTGAACCCGATCCTGATATCATTCAAACATTGAAGCTTTTAAAAGAACATTTTAAAAGAACATTGGTTATCTCGCCTAAAACTCGTTTGGTCTTACCCCAACGCACCTTATTGGACTTTGAAATGAAAATGTCAGGGTTTTTCAGCTTTTCTAAGTTGTAGTTATAAAGTGTGTAGTAAAAGAACCCTTTTCCACATTATATGGGGCTCTTGCGGCCATTTTAATAATCCAGTTCTATACTTAGGTTCTTTACAAAGGCGTTTCGTAAAGTAGATTTTGGATTTCTCATTTTATTTTCTTTGTATCATGTTGTTGACAATTGCAATTTAAGTAAAATAATGACGAGCATAAAACAATGTTTAGCCGATGTACCTAATGGTCAGAGGGCAAACAACCTTACCCTTTTAAAAGGAAAGAAGGAAGAGTGAAATTTAAAACTAAATAGAGTATGCCTATTTTCACCTAACGTATGCGGATGATCCTTGAATGTGTGTATACATACGTAAATAAACATGTGTGTCTATGTTACGTGTGTCCGTACGATTTCGTGAGATAAAACAACTGAACTGTAGGTACACTCAGTGATATGAATGCAACTATAAAACTGGATACGGTGTTTATTATGCATCAAAAATGCGTAATCCAATGTTTTTTATATATTTATTGAGGTGGTTACAATGTTGTTGTTATTGGAAAAGTCCTTTATCGGATTTAACAGTACGAGTAGGTAATACCTTAATCTGTAACTTTTTGCCCTATCACGAATTTGTTCAGTAGTCCATTTTTTGACCTATTTACGTGTGTTCCACTATACTTTATTAAGATATTGAATCGATTTTGATAATGAGGTGTCAATCGGTTCGAAATTGTGCTCCAGGTGAACCCTTTGTCAGTTTTTTTTAAATATTTCAGTTATTTTTCCATAGTAAACGAAATCTTATCCGAGAAAACCGAATCGAAACCTCAGGTCACAGAAATATTCTTAAGGCTTGATAGAATTAGGTAAGTTATCTTTAAATTTTGGGATATGTTTAGTTTCAGTTGGCTCACATTTTTTGAGAAAAGCATACGAGTACATACTTCAGGCGCGTCCGTCGCTGTCTGAATGCGTTTATATCGAATCATTTTTGTAACTTAATTAATACTTAAAGAATTTATTTAAAAATCAATGCAAACAAAGATCAAATCACAAGGAAAAATGGAAATGCGCACACTTGCTCTGCAGCACGGGGACCGAACCCGGTGTCTTCGGATTTCTAAGTAGGTATACTGCCGAATTTATCTCTGTGCCCAATGCTTAGAGCATTAAACCAACAGGAGTGGTCACATGTGTCATTTTCTATACATAAAAAGTCTGTCGATTTTTGCGGGGGAGGGGAACGTCAAATGTATGCGGAACGTGAAAATAGCTACGTCAGATAAACGTCAGTCCATACAATACGTATGACCACTGGTCATACGTATTTGGCAGAGGGGAACGCCTGTCAATTGCCACTCCGGTTGGTTTAATGCTCTAAGGCCCAATGTGTCGATCTACTGTCAAGTGCAAAAATATGTATCGATTTTATTTTCTCATAAATATGTACCGAAACCATTATCCACTGTCTTAAGATCGATGGGGCATATTTATGTCAAAAGTCAAAAGTATTTGTTTGCCAGAATACAGTACAGGAAGGTCTTACATAATTGAATATAACAGTGTATTCAGCCTGCATGCAGGCGTGCAAATATTTTACCGAGAGGCGATGAATTTAGTCAAAATATAAATTATCAATTGCAATAATATAAATTAAACAAATTGAAATACATTCATGTCACTAATTCTTAACACTATAAATACATCTATCGAGAAGCCAATTCTTCAACTTACGTATACTTTAAACTATTTCCCCGGAGGACCTTAATGTCCTCAGGCAAGTTACTATATAACTTATTGCACATGTTGGCCTCATTTATTTTTACCATGTATTGCCTTGCCAACGAGAGGTTTGTACAGCAGGTCCATGATCCTTTTTCTGGTCTGTCTGTGCATCATATCACCTCGTGTTCGGAAATCACTTAGACGTGTGTTAACAAAGTTACATGCATCTCTGATGTACAAACAGGGCAATGGCAATAAACGCAAATTTCTAAACAAAGGTATACAACTGTCATCAAGCCGAGAGCAAGTTGTATGCACCCATATATTTACACTTGACCGTACTAAATACATAATTTATTTAAGGCTTAAAATTTTCGTATTCGGCGTTTGGCCGGATATAATTATCGAAACACATTAAAATGAAATTAGACTGCAAAACATTTCTGACAAAAACCACTAAAGCCTTAACCGCATCTCACCAAGGACTGTAGGTACTTAGTCATGGCTTACTTAAAACTCATGATGAACGGAGGAAAATAACCGACAATGCTCAACCAAGGCGTAGATATGGTACGAGACATGGCAACTTCCCGCTTTTCCGCAGGGTACCGGGGGGGAGGGAGTAGCACACCCGCTTCCCACTTCATACGTCATCGCCCGAACGTCTGCTCTATCGCATACATAAACAAGTTGCCATGCAGCTAATGTTATAATTCAGTTCATTGCTATTCGAAATACCTACATTGTAAATAGAATGTAAATAGCAGCATTAGCTATTGCAAAATAAACGCGTGTTAGGTGCAAGTTTCAATTGTTCAAATGTCGAACACCTCTATCTAAGTTCATCCTTGTAATTTCAGCTGATTTTATACAGCCTTCAAATCACTTTAAACAATTTAAGGCAATTTTTGATGTAAGTTTGTCAATGGTACGCTGATTTCCCATTGACCGAGGTGCAAACTTAATTCAGCCGTGTTTCAGATATGCATTGAGCAACATGCTTCCGTGTCGCAGCGTGTGATGCTCGATGGAACGTGATTAGCCGACGACGCCGCCTGCCTGTCCCCAGGGCGCGAATCCAATTTGCCAACTTGTACGCTATGGCGCCATCTAGTGATTGTGCCGGTAACTTCAATTTATTTTTGTAATGACTCTGTTATGTTGCAGACCTTATTAATTTGATAGAAATGCGGTTTTTAGAGATACCTACTGGTGCCCATACTAAGCGAAGTTAGCTAAATCGGGAGGTCGATTCTAGGCACACATATCGCATTTCCTATTCAGTTTGGTATTGTAATTTTTAGCTATTTTTTTTGCGAGCAATATTGTGACGATTCGTGGAATGTTGAATGGTATTCTAATGGAAACCACGCGACCGTATAAGAGAAACGTGTACATGTCTTTTGCGTCCGAGAAAAAGTCATGCAACTCTCTTCGGGATTCGGGAATAGGTTTTTTGACAAATCTCGTTAAATAGAAAATTCTGTAAAGATTTTGTTATATTTGTTACCATGAATCCTTAGGCAGGTAGAACTATTTTTAAATTAATTAGATTATGTCCATAAATGATGACTGTCTGAGTTAAGAAAGTGAAATATAAGCACCCAATGTACTTAAATCTTTTTTTTCTGTTGGGAAAATTTTCTGACTCGACTTCTCTTATATAACAAAATCAGATTAAGATACGTAATATAATATTTTTCGTTTCCTATTTCAAGCAGGGTTGACCCTGTCTGCCTAAACATTTTCATTCTGCTGATATATGTTAGCAAAGTTGTTAATACCTGTGCACTGGCAGCGCGTTTTGTACGACCACCTATGTATTTGTATGAACAACAGACATTTAATAAAACGATTAGCATCCACATTATGCTGTTTAAATAATAGTCATTTATTAACGAAACGTACAAACGTTACAAACTTTTTTTAACTAAACACGCCCGTTAATATTCGAAGCCAATATTACGTACATTTTCGTGTATAAATGCGTTTTATTTATTCCAACAAGTTATTGAATATTTTGGCCAAATAATTGAATTAAAAAAAAAACGATTCAATACGTGCTCAGTTATTTATTCATAATGAACGGCCTGGAGGCTATCGGCACGCAATTTGGGAGATGGCACCGTCGCGTTGACATGGGTAGACGTTTCCGGAACATTTTTCGAAAAAAACGTAGGAAATATATCGCTCACGGGACAAGTAAAATGCTTTATTGGTACTATAAATTTACTATTCTCGGGAAATATCCAATTTTAGGTAAAGCTTAGGTACTTTTTACCTAATATGTACATAATAACAAATTTAGACTCTAAAATGGGTACCTGCTTTTTGCTGGTTACACGACTTACGGATAATTAATTGTTACATTCAAACGTTACGACTATGGAAACGTTACAACGTGCAAATAGTTATTTGTTATGCAAGGCTGCAAAGTTGTTGTTTGGCGCAAGTGCTTAGTATTGAAAGCCGAGCTAGCGAAGGATTGTAAAATTGAACCATGAGCGAAGCGAATGGTTCAAATGTACAATCCTGAGCATAGCGAGGACGAGACGCCAAACAATTTTGCTGCCGAGCGAAACACACAATTTTTCACCTCACCACCGCGAGGAAAATTGTAGGTAAGTAAATGTAATGGAAGTAATTTGGACCTTATACTCATTTTCAATAAAGGTTTGTTTACATCACATCAAGATCTAGCATTATTTTATAATTATCAAATGTAACATAAATATTTTTGCATCTTTAAATAACCTCAAGCTTACCTACATTAAAAAAGTCAAAGTATTGTAGGGGTACTCACGGTTTAAACTAAGACTCAAATACGCTTATTTCACTTTTTCCGCTAACTTAGCAGGCATCAAAATTCATATATGTATATATTCTGCACTAAAATCTATAAATAACCACCATTATTTTAGTTTTACTGTCTGTGGCTTTAGAACAAAACAAAATTAAATGTATATGAGTTTTTTCTTAAATTAAATTTTCAAACGGTGCGTTCCAAATTTGGAAGAAGCGAAATTTTTAGATAAATAAAACGACATTTTAAAATTATTTATTCGTATTTTATCCGTATAAGTCAGTCTAAATGTTAATATTTCGTATGTACCTACACATTAAGAGAGAATTAGTAGAATTAATTTTATTTTATCAAAATAATAACAATTTATTACTGGCATAACACCATCAGTTTCTGAATGCACCTCTCATTCTGTATAGAAAAAAGTTGGGTCTCGCGATCGACCGTCACAAGACCGTCACGTTCCAAATTCAAAAACTCTTTCCACGCTAGCGGATAAAATGGACTTTTGGGCGCAGATTTTGAGCGATAAAGCAAGCCTTTTCGAGCCGGTGAGGTGAAATAGTAGATTGTACAACAAGGGTCTAAAATGAGTGAATGGAGACAACTGTTGTGGACTCGGGATATTTCCTAGTTGTTCATCTAACTTAGGTGTTGTACTTGTTGACGGCAGCGGCTCGTTGTACTTCGACGTTGATGGCTGAGGCTCCGCTCTTGATGTCGACGGTTGCAGGTCATTGCTTTCTCGGTTGTACCTCGACGTTGATGGCTGAGGCTCCGCTATTGATGTCGACGTTTGCGTGTTATTACTTGCTCGTAAATTAATTCCGGCTACAATACGTTGATTGATGTTACACTCATTTTCAATCGACTCCTCTATGTATCCTTCAGCCACTTGATCCGACTTCCACCCCCCATGTCGTTTAAGTGTAGTAATATTAGCACCTGAATCTGCTAAAAGAGTCGCAGATGTTCGGCGAAAACAGTGGCCTGTGTACTCATTGGGATTTGGCAAATTAAGGTATGTGGCTATCTCTTTAGGCATACTTGCAAATTTATTTTTTCCTATGACTTGTTTAGTGCATTTGCCACTCTGATAGTTTAAGAAAAATCTGTTCGTATTGACATTCGCGGGACGTAATTTTTGATACGACTTGACAATATTCAGGTATTCTCCACAAATTACAAACTTTCTTTCCTTGTTTGTTTTTGTATAGGGCAAAATTATGGCCTGCAATTTGGTATCTGTTTCGACATCTTGTACGGTTATATTCGCGAGTTCTATTCCTCTGCACGCGCCGCTGATACCAAAAATCAGTGCAACCTGTAAACAATGGACAAAAATATTAATCAGGTGATATAATTATCAAGTTTTACGGCCGCCTTTTGTGTCAAGTATCAATATTTTCTGTCCAACCTTCAGTTTATTTACTGAAGATTTTATACTTAAAATATAGTATAATAGTAGTTTATGCGACTGATCCATAATGAGAGGGCTTAAAATACGAGTGTGGTTTTATGAAACGAGCGTCAGCGAGTTTCATAATAGGATCACACGAGTGTTTTAAGGCCTAATTATGTACAGTTGCATACACTACTTTATCTACACACATATCATTTGTAGTAGTAAGTAACAGCAAAAAACCAACAGTAAAATGACAACAGCAATGGCGGCAATTCGATCATCCGTCATGACGAATGTTTTTTTTTTAATCAT
The DNA here is from genome assembly GCA_945867215.1 of Epinotia demarniana. Lineage (NCBI taxonomy): Eukaryota > Metazoa > Arthropoda > Insecta > Lepidoptera > Tortricidae > Epinotia > Epinotia demarniana. Next base: position 20,136,525 of record OX244265.1, read on the forward strand.
AGACAAACGAATGTAGTCCCTATACTCATATCACTCGAGATCAAATGTTTGTACGGTTTGCATTAAAAAACGTACTGAATTGACGTTTCATATCGATAACTGTTTTAATATCTATGGTTACTAGAATAGAGACCCACTTGAGTTTTGACAGCTGTTCCAAATTTAAACTCATAACGATACAAATTTATCAAAAATCTGTACTGTAATGACATTACAGTACAGATTTTACCTGCTACCACAGACAAGAAAGTTCTCATAGTAAAATCGGTCGTAGTAATGCTGGTCATTTCCTACGGTTTCTGAACGCATTTTAGAGCACTAATGATATGTGCGTAGATAAAATAACCTTTAAACATACTCTATTAATAAACAACATTTTAAGAACTTCGAAACTAGCTTACCTTTGTGGCCAAGTATTTTTCGTCAGGAGCGCTATTTAGACAATCCTCTATATGCTGAGCTGTCAGTACTTTAGATTTCTTGGACTTGAACCCATCTGATAGTCTTTTCAACAGAGCGGTTAAATTTGTGTAACTTTTTAAGATCACTTGGTGCTTCAATTGCATCGTCGTTTTTAGCATTGACCATATACTCCACAGTGTTGATGACTTATATTTCTTGGAAAGTTCATCAAAATAATTAAGAAATACACTTTCAGTGTTGCAATCAACGTGCTTTTCATTTTTCAAAACTATAAAATTTTTGTATGCCTTTAGAGGCTATGTATCGTCCTACGGGTGTTGGTTTCAATAAAACACTGCACTTACAGTTTTATCGTTGTATTGTCCCAGTAGGCACACAGAATCCAAAACAGAAGGCACGGAAGAGCGAGAGGCACAAGCACAAGCACAGAATTAGTTCATAGGCAGAAGTACAGTTTATAGGAAAGCACAGAAGTAGAAAAACAAGCAGTAAATATGGTAAGCAGTACAAGCCGCGTAAGCTGGTAGCGAGAGCATCAAGCGTGCGGTTAGTGTCGCGTCTAGGCTGTGACTGGTTTGACCTCTGTCCACGATGCGCGGGCGCAGAGACGCCGCCCGGCTGGTGCGGACCCAGAGGTCAATTATTCTGCGTATCGACAAGTTTATCGATATATCGACATTCGACCAATAGGTAGGCATTATGTATGGAACGCGGATACTTGAAATATTAAATATATATATATATATATGGATATGTACATATAATCTAAGCATATAAATATTATGTAAATGTAAATATAAATTAGGTATTTAAATGTTATATATTGTGATTGTAATTTGTGTAAGTGTATTATAAGAGTAAGTAGGCCACACCACTCCCCTCCAGAGACCGTCAAGTGCGATAGTAGTCTGGAAACCTCACCTGACGACCAGATCGGGTAGTATAGTGATGAGGTGCAGGAGCAGGGGTAACGGGACCAAGATCTTCTTTTTCGCAGTCAGCAGACAGTATGAAGGCTGGTTTAAGCCTATCTATGGACACTGATTTGTCCTTGTTTTTCAGGAGGATCCTAAATACCTTGTCCCCACGCGAAAGAACCTTATGGGGTCCGGTGTATGCAGCTTGGAGTGAACCTCGCAATGCGTCTTCTCGGAGGAATACGTAATCGCAAGTCTTCAGTTCTTTGTAAATAAAGACCTTAGGATAACAGTGTCGGGCAGCTGGTACTGGTTTTAATTTTTGAGCGAAGTTCCTGAGGCGGGCAGTAAATTCGGACATGTCCGTGGTACCGCTCGTTGGTGAGCCGAAGAACTCGCCGGGAAGTCTCAGTGGTTCTTCGTAGACCAGTTCTGCCGATGATGACTGTAAGTCCTCCTTAAAAGCCGTTCTTACCCCAAGTAACACCCAGGGCAATGACTCTGTCCACCCTTCATTCGCGTGACATACAATCGCCGCTTTCAGTTGACGATGGAACCGTTCCACGAGACCGTTGCAAGCGGGATGATAGGCTGTCGTCCTTTTGTGCTCGAATCCGGCTATCCTTGACAGACAGTGGAACAACGCTGATTCGAATTGACTGCCGCGGTCAGTTACAATGTCTGTAGGACAGCCGAATCGAGCTATCCAGGTCGACAGCAGGGCCTTGGCAACGGTTTCGGCGGTGATGTCATGTATCGGGACTGCCTCCGGCCACCGAGTGAACCTGTCCACGGCTGTAAGGCAGTACCGATAGCCATGCGACAGGGGGAGGGGTCCGACCAGGTCGATGTGGACCTGCTTAAACCGTGCGCGCGGTAAACTGAAGGTGCCAAGGGGGGCAGTTACGTGCCTATTAACTTTAGCCCTCTGGCACTGCAAGCATGCGCGCGCCCACTCCCTGCAGTCCTTCTGCACCCCAGGCCAAACGAACCTTTCGGCGACTAACTTTGCAGAGGCGCGGGAGCCTGGATGACTTAGGGAGTGTAGGCTTTCAAATACCTGTTTGCGGTAGGGCTTCGCGACATATGGTCTGGAGGTTGGGGTACTGACGTCGCAGTACAATGACAACCGGCTTCCAGGTACGTGCAATTTCCGCAGCTGCAGGGAAGAACCTTCGCTAATAAGCGCTTGCAATTCGGGGTCGGACACTTGACTTTCGGCCAATGCTTCGAGGTTTACAGGCACTCCCAGTTCTTCTATACGCGACAAGGTGTCGGCAACAACATTATCCTTCCCGGATATGTGCCGGATGTCCGTCGTGAACTGGGAGATATAATCGAGGTGTCTATACTGCCTTGGTGAACAGTTACTTTTTCGTTCGTGAAAAGCGAAACTGATGGGTTTATGGTCAGTATAGACAACGAAATGCCTGGCCTCGAGCATATGCCGAAAGTATTTGATGGCCTCGTAGATTGCAAGCAGCTCCCTGTCGTAGGGTGAGTACTTAGTCTGCGAGGAGTTGAGCTTCCTGGAGAAGAACGCCAGTGGTTCCCACGCGTCGTCCTTGAACTGCTGGAGAACCGCTCCAAGAGCTGTATTAGAAGCATCAGTCACTACAGCGAGTTTTGCTGAGCAGTCAGGGTGAGCCAGCAGAGCGGCATTGGCCAAACTCTCCTTGCAGGCTTGGAATGCTGCTAATGCGTCTTCTGACAGGGTAATGGGTTGCTTGCCTTTCGCCGATCCCGTTAACAAGGCGTGGAGAGGGGCTTGAATTTGGGCTGCTTGAGGAAGAAATCTCCTATAAAAATTGAGCATGCCCATGAAGCCTCTTAGTTGTCGCACGTTGGTGGGGGGCGGGAAATCTTTTACGGCCTGTACCTTGGAGTCCAAGGGTCTGCAACCCTTCTGCGAGATCTGGTATCCTAAAAAAGTTACCTCCTTTTCGCCGAAGACACACTTGGCTGTGTTGATCATCATGCCGTAGTCTTTCAGCCTTTGGAAGACTTTCCGCAGGTGTTCCTCGTGCTCGGCTTCGCTATGGGAGTAAATCAGGAAGTCGTCGAGGTATGTGTAGACGAAATCGAGCCCTCTGGTTATCTCGTCTACAAACCGCTGAAAGGTTTGACCAGCATTCCGAAGACCGAAGGTCATATAAGGGAATTCATATAAGCCAAAAGGCGTTGTGATCGCGGTCTTCGGAATGTCCTCTGGGCTGACAGGTATCTGATTATAAGCTTTTTCCAAATCCAATGTGCTAAAAATGCTACACCCTACAACATTATGGGTGCAGTCATGGATATGCTTGATCGGATACCGGTCAGGCACTGTTCGGGCATTCAGCTTACGATAGTCGCCACAGGGACGCCATCCATTGTTCTTCTTTGGCGCCAGATGAAGTGGAGATGCCCAGGAGCTTTCCGAAGGTCTAGCTGTTCCACAGGACAGCATAGACTGGAACTCTTTTTGGGCGATCTTAAGTTTATCCGGCGCCAAACGACGAGGAGGAGAGAAGACTGGGGGACCTGGTGTCGTCCGTATGTGGTGTAACGTGTTGTGTGGTGTAGTGTGGTGTCTACCTGCTGGTCGAGTGATCTCTGGGTAGTCCTTGAGGATGCCATGATACCGTGTCTCACCAGTCACCACCTTCACCGACGAAACATTTGGGCAATTGGCTGACGTAGCAATTGCTGCAATAGAGGTAAGGTTATCGATCAGACGCTTATTTCGACAGTCCACGACAAGGTTGTAAAAATTTAAAAAATCTACGCCTATGATTGGCTTTGTCACGTCAGCCACTACAAAACGCCACGTAAAGGTTCTACGTAAGGTAAAATCTAAATCTAAAGTTACATAGCCGTATGTGGCAATACTAGACCCATTGGCAGCACACAAATTGTAGTCTGTTTTTGAACGACGTTCGCGAAGTGCCGACCGCGGGAAGACGCAGAGGTCGCTGCCGGTGTCGACCAAAAACTGCACCTTCGAAGACCGATCGGTCACGAACAGGCGGCCAGTTGAAGAGGTGGGGCAAACGTCCGCCGCCATTACCGACCGCCCCTTGGGTTTTCCGCCGTGTAGTCGCAAGGGCGGGTACACCTGGTAGCCTTCTCTCCGAACTTGCTATGGTACCAGCACAAGGGGAACTTCCTGAAGTTGGACTGTGAACGCTGCCTGGAGGCGCTGCGCCTGCTCCTTGACCCTTGCGCCGTTGGAGTGCGGGATCTGGAGTTCCTTCCCGACGCCTTAAGCTTCTGGAATTCCCGACGAAGCTCTGCCACTTCTCGTGTGAGGTCGGTGATGAGGGAGCTGGGAACTGCACTGCTCACTGCTGCTACCCTCGGCGAAGATGAGGCGAGGTCGTTTGCTCTGTCTGCCAAGTCTGCCAAAGCTTCCAGATCTGTGGTTACTGGCTGACCTGCGAGGACTGTCTGGATCTCGTGGGGCAGACGATTTATCCACATCGTCTTCATAAATTCGTCAGTGACGCTGGTACCTGCGAGGCCCTGGAGGTGTCGGAGGAACTGCGATGGTTTACGGTCTCCGAGCTCTTCATGCATCATCAGCTGCTTAATCCGCTTTTCCTTGGAGTCGCTAAGCCTCTTAATGAGTTCGCTCTTCAGCTTGTCGTATTTGTTGGTTGCGAGCGGATTGATGATCACATCCTTTACTGCCCTAGAGTGATGGTTGTCCAGATGCCCAATCACGTAATTAAATTTGGTAGTATCACTAGTGATTCCGGATATGGTGAATTGGCCTTCGACTTGCGCAAACCATATGTCTGGCTCCTCAGGCCAGAAGGGTGGCACTCGAACGCCGACCTTATAAACATCGACCGGTCCTATCGACGCTTCCCCATCACTAGCGCCTGCGTCTGGCTGCTTATCGGCCCCGGATTTTCGCTCCCCCGACATTGTGTTTCTCAAGGGGTCACCACTTTAGAGGCTATGTATCGTCCTACGGGTGTTGGTTTCAATAAAACACTGCACTTACAGTTTTATCGTTGTATTGTCCCAGTAGGCACACAGAATCCAAAACAGAAGGCACGGAAGAGCGAGAGGCACAAGCACAAGCACAGAATTAGTTCATAGGCAGAAGTACAGTTTATAGGAAAGCACAGAAGTAGAAAAACAAGCAGTAAATATGGTAAGCAGTACAAGCCGCGTAAGCTGGTAGCGAGAGCATCAAGCGTGCGGTTAGTGTCGCGTCTAGGCTGTGACTGGTTTGACCTCTGTCCACGATGCGCGGGCGCAGAGACGCCGCCCGGCTGGTGCGGACCCAGAGGTCGATTATTCTGCGTATCGACAAGTTTATCGATATATCGACATTCGACCAATAGGTAGGCATTATGTATGGAACGCGGATACTTGAAATATTAAATATATATATATATGGATATGTACATATAATCTAAGCATATAAATATTATGTAAATGTAAATATAAATTAGGTATTTAAATGTTATATATTGTGATTGTAATTTGTGTGTAAGTGTATTATAAGAGTAAGTAGGCCACATGCCTTTAAATAGCTTGCACGAGATTTCACCGGCAAAATATTTTCTAGAAGTTCTTTCGCTCTTTGTTCCATTCTTGCATTTGGCGTAAGTCGTAATTCATCTTCTTCACTCGATGACATTTTAATAAACAAAGACTATCCCACCCACAATGAATACAAACACAATACAAAATACCACGGCTAAGAAATTCTTTTAATTTAGCGCCAATTTTTTTTTAAATTCTAAATGTTGCCCAAACTATGTAAGGCGCGTCTCGCATCGCACGACGCTCGTTTATTATTTTTTTTAAATTATTGTGAAATAAGGACTAAAAAACACCCAATGTTTTGATTAATCCGGTTTCCTGATTGGTTGATTTTAATATAGCTTTGTTCTGGTTGGTTGATACCAAACACAAAGTTTTATGAAGAGGTAAATTAGTTAAACAGTATACATACCTAAAAAGAACCCAACAATCTGATTGAATGTCGATATGAATTGTGATTGGTGGATTTAATATGGTGAAATATTTTGATTGGTCCAATAAAAAAGAATAAAAATCATTAATATGTGTACATATTTTCCCTAGGGGCTAAATGTACTACTTTAGCCCCGCTTGCTAAGCATAATATGACACACTTTTCGAGCATGAGAAGTGAAAAATTACTTGTTACTTTTAACGGCCATCTAATTTTGTCCAGAAAAAAAGAGCGGAGGTAACTCGAGTTTAATCGCCATCCAATACCAAGTCAGAAAAAAATGTATACATTAAAAAAAATCGGTATGATGAAATAATGCTTAATTTGCTAAAAGAAGGCATTCTAAAAAAACAAGTAAGAAAAAACGCGCCTGGAATACAATCAGTCTATCATCACGTGGGCAATATGAACTATATCGTCTAGAAAAATAAACAATTGGGGAAAAACGCGACCGGAGAACAATCCGTTTGTCAACACTGCGTACCTATATGGATTATATAGAGTAGGAAAAAACAAGTGAAGAAAAACGCGATAGGAATATTTGCCAACTCACGCACGCCTATTCAGAGTCAGTGATAAGAAATAAGTTGAATTATATTCCTTTTATAATAAGTCAGCAGTTATATTACGATGAATGTACCAATGATTACGATTAGCAGATGCTTATTATTTGTAGAAAACTTGTATTTCCAATTATTCATCTTAAAGCTGAATAGCCAAATTACTAATTCATCAATTTACGAGTATTTACAGGTTTTTAACTATGTTTATGGTGTTACTGTGTTTAATTCACCCACTGTGTTCAGTAAATAAAATATTTAAGCATAGGTATGCATGAACTGATACAGGAAACCAATTGAACCCTCATCTCGATTCACACGGGTACCTATAGACTGTGGATTGAATCATGCGTCGTCTTATACCCATGGACGTACACTAATCTGGACTGAGTACTAAGTTTTATTAGTCAATCAAAATTGAACCATATTACCGACCAAGGTACACAATTGTATGATAAAAGACTACTAGAGAAAGCGTTCCGAGCGAGAGCAACCAACCCGAGGATGGTGTCCCACTCGCACGAGTTGCCAATGTAAAAATAATAATGATATAGTGGTATTAACAGGTATTAAATTATACTGAAAATAAATACCTGCTCATAATTACGAGCCGACGTTATATAGGAGATGTTACTTTATACCTAAGTTTTAATTTACTTATTAAAACATGGTAACGCATTAAATTTTGAGGTAATCAAGTGGTAATTTTAAATATCGACTTGTATCCCCAACGTTGACATCTATTTTTCAAATATTGTCATTGGACTCTTGTTGCCTTGTTTTAGTAAAAAATGGTGAAAATATGTTGTATAAAGGGATGTAAAAGCGAAAGCTTTAATAATTGTGGAATATCATTTCATAGGTAAGGAACATTTTGCTTTATTTTACGATAAAACGACAAAACCGTATGCCAAACTTATTAGGGTGACTATGATTTGGGCCGGTGTGAGAATGCAATGTCGTAGATAAGTCGGCAGAGCAATTATGTTAAATTATTTCATTTAATATTTTAAAAATGTACTATCCATACTTCCATATTCTTCTATACTGTGTTCATACTAATGTTATAAATGGGAAAGTGTGTGTGTTTGTTTGTTTGTCCGTCTTTCATGGCAAAACGAAGCGACGAAACATTTAGTAAAAATGTCATCATCATCGTCCTCCTCCCCTACCGTTATTCTCGGTAATCCCAGTTGTGCCCTAAACGAGACCGAAGTCCGCTAAGTGTCAAACGGACGTTAGTAAACATGTATTTATGTTTAAATAAAATATATATGTAGGAACATGATGTTTTTATTAGGAGTTTATTCGTGAGTTTTATTTATTTGTAATACAAGAATAATTTATTTGGACTGTATTACTTGCCAAAGCGAACGGTTCTGCACCACGCGCATCCAGAGGATTCCCGGCACGTTTACCAGTTCATCACTCTCTAAACAAGAATTTTTATAAATCCTAATATCCGCATAGGTACTTGGTCACCCTAATTAGAACGAGATGCAATTCTCTAGTATGACTTCTCTGTCGGCTACGCTTTTTTAATCGCAGTACTCAGTCCAGATTAGTGTACGTCCATGCTTATACCGCACGCGCCCAGCCAAGCCTCAATTCCCGTGGGCCGCTCGTGTGACGTGTCTTTACGTAATTGTATCACCGTAATGTGATAACTGGAACTTTTGTCGTAAATGTGATCACACGCCTTAAACGCTGCTGTTGGTTAAGATGTATTGCCTGGGGTGTGTTTACTGCTATATCAGCGAACGTATACAAAGCTCTTTATATTGGCAGTGAGAGTATGAATTCGAGCTTTAACCTTGTACTTACTCGGTATTTAATCTAAAATTGGTTTTTAAATAAATGAAACGAATTTATTGGTGTTAGATTGTTACAGACCCGATGTTTCAACCAGAATTAATTGATTTAAGTAATCCATTAAATTTTACATTATTATTCATAATTTTTCATTATAAAATTGAAATGTCGATGTAGTGTTGTTAAATTTTAAGCTGTTTTATCATCTTTACTTGGTCTTTACTCATAATCATAGCTTTGTGCTAACATATGAGTGAGTGTATGAACGTGATTATTCTTATGTAATGTCCATACGTAAACAGGTGTTAAAGCGGATCTCCTTTAGGGGCATTACCGGGAATAACGCTAGGAGGAAGATGAATGTCCATACGTAAACATCGCGTACCAGAATTTTCATCCCAATTTTATATTGGCAACTCGTTTAAAATTAACGTATTCACTAAGGATTTCCAACAGTCTTGGTTGCGCAGTCCAATCACAGTGGGAAACCTTTTTTTTAATTATGGCATTGTATTGAATCATTATAGTCACACTAGATTAACAAATTGTTAAACATTTTAAAAAATATACCATTTTGTAAATAATAAAACCGGCCAAGTGCGAGACGGACTCGCGCATTCAGGGTTCCGTACCATTATACGTTGAATGAAAGGTAAATTGTGGTTTACGATTTATGACGTATTAAAAAAAACTACTTACTAGATCTCGTTCAAACCAATTTTCGGTGGAAGATTGCATAGTAATGTAGAACATTCATTTTTTAAAATTTTATCATTCTCTTATTTTAGAAGTTACAGGGGGGGGGACACATTTTAAGAATAAGAATAAGAATAAGAATATTTATTTGCGTTAAACATTACCAAACAGGTGTTACAGACAAAGTTATAGGTAGGTTTCCATGCTTAACCATGACTGGTATGCAAAGTAATAATAAACGGAATTATACAAAATTACACATTTAAAATACTTACAGAACTATAAATCATTACATAAAACCGACTAATTTAATACATTCTGATACATATCTGAATATTGCTAAAAAAAAAAAAATATTTCATGTCAGAATAATTAAACTTAGAATTTACATCATGTCATGTCAAGAGAACAAAAAAAAGTCATTTAAGGAATAAAAATTATTATTATTTAGCCATTGGTGCAGTTTTAGTTTAAATAATCTTATATCTAATTTTTTAATGTCTCCTGGTATTTTATTATAGATTTTAATCGACAATATTATGCAACTTTTCCTGTATTTCGACAAAGTAGGGTGCTCGTCAGGTAGTAGTCTATCCGGATTTCGACATGTTCGTGGATGACTATCACATGCTTTTTCAAATATACTTTTATTTTTATGAACAAACATGCATATCTCATAAATATACAAGGCAGAAAGTGGTAGTATATTATGCTCTTTAAAAATTGGTCTGCACGATTCATCTGGTCGCATACCATGCATTGCTCTGATGCATTTTTTTTGTGCAACGAACACGCGATTTATGTCAGTGCTGTTCCTCCATATAATCAAGCCATAGCGTAGGACAGATTCCACATATGCATGATAGCAGGAGAGCGCAGTTTTTATATCTGTAACCCTCCTTACTTGTTTAAGAGCAAAAACATATTTATTTATTTTATTTGTAACATAATCTAAATGCGGCTTCCAGTCCAGTTTCTCATCCACAATTATTCCTAGAAATTTTATCTGCGGCATCTGGTCAATAGTGGGAATATTAAGATCGATATTTGACTTGACATGAACAGCCTTATTAAATTGGACATACTTCGATTTGTCAAGATTTAAGATTAAATTATTTGATAATAGCCAATCTTTCACTATGCTAATTGTATTATTTATCTCTTTTTCATGGTCTTTACTTGTATTCTTATTTTTACTAGATGTCACAATATTAGAAATGTCGTCGGCAAATAAAATGCATCTGTGATGCGTAATATCAGTAATGTCATTGATATATAATAGAAATAATATAGGGCCTAGAACGCTACCCTGTGGTACACCGAACTTATTATATCTGAATCCCGATGAATAGATAGTCATTTCGCTGTTTTTGTTCATTTTTGTGATTTTGACACATTGTTTTCTGTCATTTAGGTAGGACGTCATCCATTTGAGTGCCGGCCCTCTGATTCCGAGTGCCTCTAATTTGCATAATAGTATATCATGGGAAACAAAATCGAACGCTTTGGACATATCAAAAAATAGCCCTGTAGTGAAGCTTTTATTGTTAAGACCAGCTAAAACTAATTTAAGAAGTGAGTAAATGGCTAACGTAGTAGATTTATTTTTTTGGAATCCAAATTGTTCACTTTTGATTATATTGAATTTCATGCAAAAATCAAGCAACCGTTTAAACATACATTTCTCAAAAATTTTGGAAATAATGGGTATCAATGTAATTGGCCGGTAATTACTGACGTCATCTTTTTTACCCTTTTTAAATAATGGCATGATAACTGATGTTTTTAGAGTATCGGGAAAAGTACCCGTTATAAAAGAGATATTTATTAAATAAGTTAAGACAGCCAAAATTTCACTTAAGCACGTCTTAAGTACAAAAGTACTAATACCATCTAGCCTTCGGATTTTGTGTTATTTAATGACAACACTTCACCTTGAACTTCGTTTTCTGACATGGGTTTCAGAAACATAGAGTTGACTCTTGAACTATTTTTGATATTTACTTTGGGAGCGGTAGTTGATGACTTGTGCGTTGATTCTATATAGTGGTCATTGAAGGTGGTAGCGATTTTTACTGGGTCCGATATTATAGTGTTATGTAGAGTTATATATTCGAACGCTTGTCGTGGCTTTGTAGAGCCTAACTGGTTCTTAATTACTTGCCATGAGGCTTTACATTTGTTAGAGCTTTTATTAATGAATTGTATGTTTGCATTTCTTTTGGATTTGTATATACACTGCTTTAATATACTAGAGTATTTAGTGTACAAAGCCTTGTCTTTAGCTGCTTTTTCTTTGTAATACTTATACCTTATATGACGTTTGGTTTTGCAGCTGACCTTTAGTCCTTTACTAATCCAATTTTGATTATTTTTGTTTTTACTATTTACTAATTTACGTAATTTACCACTTCGGAAGTGTCTCTTTCGCAAACTATTCAGGGTTCCGTATTTTGCCATTTGGCAACGGAACCCTAAAAAGCTCCATCGTGACGGCTGCGTCGGCTGCTGCTTCTCATGATCATGGGCCGGGATTAATCTTCTGTCTTCTTATTTTGCGTGGCGTGGCGTGGGTCGTGGATTGATCGAACCATGATCGTTAATGAGTGCCATGAAGAAGTTGGTCGATGCGCTGCGTTCGTTGCTTGGCTAGGCTAGGCTAGGGATTGCCTAAAACCCTAAGGCTGCCTGTTAAGCAACCTGCGTGGAACGCGGCGTGGTTTTATTCTAGAGTAGCCAGGCAGGCCGCCGTGAAGCGACTTGCCCTGGCAGGATCACTATAAAATGTCCTGCCAGGCCTGGCTAGGTCGCCATGAAATGTAGATTGTTTGGGAGTAAATATTAATGACGGCAGTCGGGATATGAAATGATCTTTTTACTATCGAATAAATGGAAAGCCAGTATATAGTGTCTGTGTCGCTATGTGATTGAACACTTACAGATACTTAGTTTTACTGCTGATCAGTTTTGATAGTGATAGTTCGAATGACTTACGAAGGGGGAATTATCTGTTATTTGATTATACTACATAAGATAACGAACATGATGTCATGTCACCCCTCACCTTAAAAATATCACTTGCCCGCTATTTATTGTTCGCATGATATAATTTATTTCAACTTTATTGCACAAAACCATAATAATGTACAAATGGCGTAACTAATGCCAAATTATATTCTCTACCATTCAACCATAAGGCCAAACAGAGACACTTAAAATTATTTGCTTCCGCGGGCCATATTTCTCATTATGAGAGATCTGCCAATAAGTATCATTTAAACGGTATTCTAAAGCGCTGCGAGGCAAATGTATTTAATAAAGCTGCTCGGTTAAAAGACCAATATAGGCTAAATTGTGAACCGATTTAAGTAGAATTTTCTCAACGAGACGTGGATTAATTCTTCGCTCTGGGGGATTTCCTTTCGGTTTAAAGAGCACTCATCCTTAAATAGACATCGAAGGGTCCGGGTTGGCTTAAGTTCTCAATACTTATTTTAAAATCTCAAAGCTAATGCGACAATGACCATGCCCCGTCCGCCTCCAGTAAAAAAATTAGCATAGTAAATGTAATCAGTCAAAGTAACTAGTTTACGATACATTTTTTCAGACATTGTTTACTAACAAGTTGAAATAAGATTCAGTAGAGTAATGACTAATGATCGTACATGCATTATCCATTAAGCACCAACCTCAAGACAGAGCTCGCTCGAGGCGCGGGCCCTCTCAACTTCAACTTTGCTTTTAAGGATAGAATCAAATCTTTCATTACATTACCGACCATCTCTTACTAACACATACATACATAACTATACTAATTCTGTCAGATCATTAGGTGGTGACCCGATTACAAACCTACATCAAAACATAAGTCGGCTTTTATCCATTTTGTTCCAAACTTTCCGTTCCCTCGAGTATAGAAATGAAAAGTTGTAAGTTTAATAATCAACGGGTAATATTATATTAAATCAACTTGACATACCTACTCCTAATGAAAATAGAATATTTTGGTAAATCTCACTAAATAATAAGAATCTCTATTCAGCTTTAATAGGTACATGTAAGTGACATGTATCGTGAAGTGTGACTTGTGGTTTTACAGAGAAATGTCAAATATTAGCTTTTAAATAACGAAGGCAAGTCTGTATTCAAACCTATTCAGGTTAAGTTTGCGTAAACTTTCATTCATAAAGTAAGACTTCATTTAAACTCTTTCATTTTATGGAAAGCTTCAAGCCGAATAACTGAGTCATTGAATGGTGACGGCTGCCGCGTAATGGGTTTCGTCCAATAAAGTCCAAAAGAGCGACCGTGCAAAGTACAGAGCAGACAATAGTGGCCGGCGAAAGCCTTAGACTGTAAAACGTAACAGATTGTTATTGGTTTTGCGTTGCCGCGGAGGCCCACAATGGAAAGAAATGGAAAATAAATTGTTGGCTTCACTATGACCCACCGCCACCGTGGCACCAAATAATATTTCCCGTTTATTGTTTTTCGCGCGGTTGGAAATATCGGAAGATGCGTTTCCCGTTAACGATTGAACGTCTGAGTGCACTTGGGAGATTCCATTGTTTCAATTACGACAATTAATTTTATCGCTGCTTCATAACAATGCACATTCATTATATAGGGATATCTGCACTACTAGTCACGTATATAATACTCGTACTCATACTCATTTATTAATAAGTACCTAAGCATACCTTTAATAGGTATGCTTAGGTATTAAGTATTTATTAATTATAGGAGTATGTCATATTAAGTAGCACTTAATATAAGATACTAAGAATACATTCATTTGAATCTGTAAGTTTGCCTTTCAAAATCTTTAAAACAAATTGCATAATGCGCTCATTAGGATTATTTAAAATTCTCAAACCCTTTTGTAAGTGATTCATCAATTAAGAATGGGTAAATAAAACTAACATTAATAGACACATATGACAAATTTGGACCTTGTTCAAATGTATTCAATTGTTCATATTCAAATGAACATCATCTTTCAACTCCAGATTAATATGACGCAACTAATTGCTACTTGCAGTCTAAACATACCTATGCTGACAAATGACGCATAGCGACATTATGCGGGTGCTTGACGAGATCTGACTGTAACTAAAATGCCGATGTTTAAAACTACCTAAATCCATTCAAAGGTATACAATGTTATAATTTTATCATTAAAATAAGGGTAGATCAGCTTTTACATGGCATGCACATTATTCAAAAAACCTGAAAGCATGTGTTTCCGAACGTAGCTGTCAAGTTGTTCTGTGGAGTCTGTGGTAGAAAAGGGAGTTTCGGCAGTTTGGCCGCCAATAAATATCAATGGATGCTCATGCACTAAATGTGTTGTTTTATTCTTAAAACATGGTGTAAGAAGTGGTAAATAAACAATGGAAGTGGAAGAATACAAGAAACTTCTGCAGCAGCAGTCAGAACTAGTTAGTGTGATGCAACAACAGATGCTCATACTGCAAGAACAAATGAGAAATGTAATGACATCTGCAGAGGTTAAAAGCCGTGTATCCGTGACCTGGCCCCAACCTTTGGAAGTCGAAAATGGTGAGCCGTATGAAAACCTTACTTTTTTCAAGAGCCGCTGGGAAGATTACTGCGTTGCAACCGGGATGCAAAAGTGGGGTCCCGAAAAACAGGAAACTCAAGCAGGTCTTCTCCTGAGCGCGATCGGAAGTGCAGCAATGAAAAAATACATGGACTTTGGCTTGACTGAAGTCGAGAAAAAGTGTCAGGACACGATCTTTCGAAAAATGGAAGAGGCTATATTTAAAAAAACAAACATTATATACTCCAGATATTTGTTTAACATGAGAAACCAAGCTGAAGAGAGTTTCGATGATTATTTGCTGACTCTTAAAAAACTTATAAGACCATGTAACTATGGAGACTTAGAGGAAGATATTTTGAGAGACAGGATTGTGGTTGGTATAAAAGATGGAGAGGTCATCAAGGAACTTTTAAGAAAACAAGACTTGACGTTAGAATCCGCCCTGAACATATGTCGAGCGTCCGAACGAGCTAGCAGATTCAAGTAGCAGATTTGCAAAAATCAGAGGTAAAAAAAAATTAGCAGAATAAGTCCTCTAAAGACGAGCCAAAACTTTGTAAGTTTTGTGGAGGGACACATATTTACCAGAAAAAAGCATGTCCAGCTTGGGGTCAGCGGTGTGAAGAGTGTGGTGGCCGAAATCACTTCAGAAAAGTTTGTAAGAGACGTGGGACAGTGGAAAAGGGAATACATGAACAGGAAATACATGAAGACTCCGATGACAGTGTAGTTATAGCCGAGGTGCGAAAGAATAAAGAAACAGGTCATGTAGAGGCACCACTTCTATTCCAAGTGGGTGACAAACAGCTTACTATATACTGCACTCTGGACACCGGAGCATATGTTTGTGTGATGGGAGGTGAATTTTACAAAAAGTTAACAGGTCAGAAGGACTTCTCAGCATTGACTCCACCACATCAAAAACTGAAACGTTTTAATGGCTCTTCCATTACAAATTATGGTATGGCATCATTTGAGTGCAGCAGAAAAGAAAAAAATATAAAATAAATTTTCATATTGTTGATGTCAATCATGAGCCCCTATTGTCTGAAAAAGCCTGTGTAGCTCTGGGTTTCATTAGGTACTGTGGATCAGTAACTTCTCATATTGATCGTTCTCAAGCTGAGCAGATTATGAAAAAATATGAAGATGTGTTTGAAGGCTATGGCAGCCTCCCAGGTGAAATATCATTGGAGGTTGATGAATCAGTCCCTGCCCGCATTCAGCCAGCACGTCGGGTTCCAGTTGCGCTGAGAGAAAAATTGAAACTGGAATTGCAGCAATTAGAAGCAGATGGCATCATTGTAAAAGAGACGCAGCACACAGATTGGGTAAATAACATATTAATAGTTCGTCGTGATTCAAAATTCAGATTATGTTTGGATCCTATCCCTTTAAACAAAGCCTTAATGAGGCCGAATTTCCAGTTTACTACACTAGATGAGATGTTGCCAGAGCTCAGTAAAGCTAAAGTTTTCAGCACTGTGGATGCTAAAAAAGGATTCTGGCAGTGTCGCCTTACTGAAGAAAGTAGTAAATTGACTACATTTTGGACTCCATTTGCTCGTTACAGATGGCTCCGGCTCCCATTCGGACTCTGTTCTTCGCCTGAGATATTCCAGCAACAACTGACCAGCCTCCTAAAGGACCTCAAAGGCATCGAGATCATAGCGGATGATATTTTAATTTATGGAGTTGGAGACACAATGGAGGAAGCGGTAATTGATCACAATATAAAATTTGAAAATTTACTTAAAAGACTGCGAGAAATAAATTGTAAATAAAATAAAGATAAAGTCAATCTGCTAAGAACATCAGTGAAATTTTATGGACACATGCTGACTAATGAGGGTCTAAAGGTGGATACATCCAAGGTGGAGGCTATCAGCAAAATGCCTACGCCAACAACCAGCAAAGAGGTTCTGCGTTTTCTGGGAATGGTTGGATACCTCAGCAGGTTCATAAATAACCTCAGTGTTCAGGCTACTCATCTTAGGAGACTAACTAGACAAGATGTGGATTTTGTATGGTCTGAAGCAGAAGATAGAGAATTCAACATTTTCATTTTTGCCTGCATAAGATTTAATGAGTATAATGCAGGTAACCATAACATAATTCTCAAGACAGATCATAGACCGTTAATCAATATTGTGAACAAACCACTGATTGAAGCTCCTAAAAGACTTCAAATGATGCTACTTACCTTACAAAAGTATAATGTGAAGTTGCAGTTCATTCAGGGACGAGAAAATGTGGTAGCAGATACCCTGTCTAGAGCGCCAGTTGAGGAAGTATGTAAGCCGTACGATTTGGAAGAAAAGATTAAAGAAAAACAAGTTTATAGTATCGTAAGCAAGATCTCTGGTCTAAAATACTTGAAAATTACAGATAAACTGTTAAACAAAATCAGAGAAGAGTCATGTAAAAATACTTGTTGTCTACAGCTGATACACTACATTATGAATGGATTCCCTAGATACATAACAGACATGCCAGAAGAGGTCAGGATGTTTTTCAAATTCAAGCATGAACTCTCCACATCAGACGGGGTTCATCTTCAGAAATAACCAGGTTTTGATACCAGAATCATTAAGAGGAGAAATGATGCAAAAAGTTCATGTCAGCCATAATGGAGTTGCTAGTACACTTCGTCTGGCCAAAGGAAACATGTTCTGGCCTGGAATGTCGGATGACATAAAAGAGTATATAGAAAAATGTTCATTCTGTGCAGCACATGCCCCGTCACAACAAAAACTTCCTCTGTTGTGTCATGATGTACCGGTTTATCCTTTTCAATATGTATCGATGGATGTTTTCTCTGTTGGAGATTTAAAGTATTTGGTCACTGTAGATCACTATTCAGATTTTTTTGAACTGGACAAGGTCACTACCCTAACGGCTAATGAAATAATTTCCATCTGCAAGAAAAATTTTGCACGCCATGGCATCCCTCAGAGAGTTTGCACAGACAATGCCACTAATTTCGCAAATGAGGTATTCAAAAACTTTGCAGATAGATGGAATTTTGAACATGTGACTTCATCTCCACATCACCCAGAATCCAATGGAAAAGCCGAAGCTACAGTGAAGATTGCAAAGAAATTGGTCAGTCACAGCCGGGAAACCAAGCAATATTTATGGTATGGTTTACTTCATCAGCGCAATGTTCCTATCCAAATGGATGAAACAAGTCCATCTCAGAAGTTATTTTCCAGGAGAACACGTTCTGGACTTCCTTGCCTTTTGAGACATCTTAGACCTCAGATAGTTCATGGTGTTCCAGTCCAAATTAAAGTAAGAAAAGAGAAGATGAAGCAGGGAAGTGACAAAAGATGTGTGGAGCTTCCGGGATTACAGATTGGTCAGAAAGTATTGACTCAGTTGCAGCCCGAGGTAAATAAGAAGTGGAGCTTCGGTACTGTCACCAAGAAGATTGATGCAAGATCGTATATTATTCAGGTAGAGGATAAAGCATACAGAAGAAGTAGAATACACATCAAGCCCTATGCTGGAGGTGGTGTAGAAGACAGCCACTCAAATCTGATACAATTTCCAGATCACCCACTACAATCTCAACAGAACAGGAAGCAGGACTTTTCAGGTTTTGAACTAGTGGAGTCTATGGCACCTCCGAGTCCTGAGCGTCCTGACGACGAGACCAGAGGACAGCCACTATCATCAGCAGAGGCTGAAGAGAGCGTGCGCCGCAGTGGACGTGCTAGGACGCAACCGCAGTATCTAAGGGATTATGTATTGTAGTGTCTTCTTTAAAGAAAGGAAGATGTTTCCGAACGTAGCTGTCAAGTTGTTCTGTGGAGTCTGTGGTAGAAAAGGGAGTTTCGGCAGTTTGGCCGCCAATAAATATCAATGGATGCTCATGCACTAAATGTGTTGTTTTATTCTTAAAACAGCATGAAAGGGGTAAATTGGAATTTGGAGGAAAGAACGCCGCAGAGCGCACTTTGTGCGGGGACGATCTGATGGACTGACCACCTGCAATCCTAAGGCACCAACCACCAAAGTATTCATTGTAAAAAAATAACACGACTTATGAAAAATTATCATAAGAGGTATCTTTTGCTTCGGAATCAGAATATAAAATAAAAAAACGAAAAAGTCTTTTAGTGCTGACAGATGGCTTAAAAATTATTAGTTGATTCAGGTTTGTTCGCTACTTTGTGCTTCTTTAGTGTATCACCTCGGGCACAGCATGGATTGCATTAAATTTGTTGGAAGTCTCTTCCTAGAAGTCTTGCTGTCGTCTGATCACATTATAATTTTGTGGCCTATGAAGTATTAAGAAAATAAGTAAAATAACTGATATTAATTTACGTACTTGTAAAATAGATTAGAAATAACGATTAACGTCCTCAGACGGCTGTCCATATTATAGCAATGTTGGTAACAATACGTTATCTGATCTTGTTTAAAAAACTGTCATATTACATTTGCGATTTCCAGAACAAAGTGAATAAAACCGCTCGTCATTTGCACTAAGCTGAGTAATCCATCGCCCTCGACAAACTAACTCCTCAATAAATGATTTTCTCCGAGGATAATAGCGGTATTTCTACTGTTTATTGTGGACTCAATCCCCTCCCATGATTGATTAAAGCTTAGGAAGTCTTCTAAAAGGAAATTAGGTACTTGGTTATATTTGTAAGCGCAAGGTATACACGCATGAATTGAACGATTGAGTAAAGATTTTGTTAGTTCTATTGATTTATTCTTGTTGGAATGAAGAAAGCTGCAGTTCTAAACAAATATAATACAAATGGCTCTGTGACAGGAAAATTCGCGATTGTTTTTTTAATTTGAGTTTTAATTTTGAAAAAGGGATTTGACAAAAAAAAAAATATATCGAACCTGCTCACAAAATTTTGGGAGAATCGGTTGAGAAATGCGGAGAGGAGGATAGCGAGAAAAAGGGACATCTGGACATCAGCAGGGCGATCACGTGACGTATTGCACCTACGTTAGGTACATCTAAATGTCAAATTTTTTAGGAACAAGTTTTTGTCAAACATATCAATAATCAAATATATAATTTTTGGTACAATCTTTTATTGCAGACTGCACTTTTTTGTATACCATCATCAACTACTCATTGAGACGATTCTAACGAACCCAAACTCAACGGGGTACGTCGGTTAAGTACTGAATTCCCATGGCCACCTTCTGTCTCCATCATCAGATCAGCTTGATGGAACCATAATATTGAAATGTCATCCAAACTATACTTATACCCAAAATTTCAGCTCAAACGTAATAAAAGCCGGACAGTGCGAGTCGAACTCGCCCATCGAGGGTTCCGTACTTAATTACAAATGTATAGTTTCACATTTTTGCCTGTACTTATAATACAAGACGATATTACTTGCCAAATTTCATAGTTCTAGGTTAACGGAAAGTACCTACCCTATAAATTTAGATTGCAGAATGTTGCAATAAGTATACTTTTTCTGCGGCATACACGGCCACAATTTAGAAGTATGATTTTTTTACAGCTTCAGGGGACTGTAGACCTGAGTATATACATGGTTTTAATTACAATCCGACATCTTCAGCCGTTCTTGAGATAAAGGGTCTGATGTGGATGTGTGATGACGGAGCGAGCTTGGGAGTAGGCATAAAGGAGAGGGCAAATGCACGAAAGATCCCATTGGGTCGAAGTGCATCCGAAAGGGCCCTCATCTAGATAAGATAAGATTAGACTTGATCGAAAAACTGTTACAATTTCATCGAGTTTTCACTTTTGCCGGGACTCCCGGAGTGCAACGATCTTTTATTTTTTTACGTTAACTTTGAAGTTTGATTTATTCACAGCTTTAGGGACTGTAGACCGAAGTATGTGGTTTTCATTTCAACTCTATACCTCCAGGCGTTCCCGAGATAAAGGATCTTGACAAGCAGACAGACGGACAACAAAGTTATCACGTAAGGGTTTCGTTTTACCTTTTGAGTTACGGGACCGTAAAAATGTCATTTAAACTGTCCGAACGCGCGTTCGAACCGTTACGTGATTACGCCTCTGGACATACAAACGATTTTCGGTTTTATTATTGGTCGGTCGGCTCGGTCGATTATATTGGAATTAAATAAATGTCTACCTCCAGTTTTTTAAAAGAGAAATAGTTTTTTTTGTGTTCCGGGTCTAAACATGCATGGGTATAATAGTAAAATGGTTTTCTAATTTCAACATCGTTTAATTTCTAATCTTTATTCATTTAAATTCACATAGATCTGTTATTATTATTTACATATTTTAATTAATCCATTCATTCATAGAATATATACTTATCGTATATCTAGACCATCATAGGCAACTCATGTTTAGGTAAAAACTTACTATAGGTACTTACATAAAATTCAATGTGGCAACCCACGCCACGACAAAAGGGGTCTTACAAACGCTTAAATCGTAAATGGCA
Source organism: Epinotia demarniana (assembly GCA_945867215.1). Lineage (NCBI taxonomy): Eukaryota > Metazoa > Arthropoda > Insecta > Lepidoptera > Tortricidae > Epinotia > Epinotia demarniana. The sequence goes on from OX244265.1 coordinate 20,157,905, forward strand.
TATTGGTTGAGCCGGCTTGATATTGTAACAGTACGTTGTTAAGTGTCGTGTTACCGTTATTAAAACATATTGTAGTGTCACGGGTCAAACATGTATCAACAATTTGTTATGAATGCGACAAGGCAAGAGGCAATTAACAATTATGAGCGCCATTAGATGGGCTAACTCTTAGTACCTATTGTTAAACAAGGCCCTTTTGCTTTGGCCACAAATACTTATGGAGTTCACTTAAGCCATCATCAGTCTTCGCTACCATTGTTCCATAAATTTAAGATGATTAGGTATTGCTGAAAACAAAGGGGTGGCTTAGAACAGCCAAGAGAAACAGAGGCAAGTCCAGTTCACTTACAATGAACCTTCTATACGGCCTGACTCTAAAGTCTATGTACATAATCATTCAGGCGAGATGCCCATTTAAAATAGACTTCTTCGACTTATTGCACCAATCCTATTACAATCCTTTGAAAGCTGGAAGGTCTGTACAAGCATTCATTGGAGCGAACTTAATATTTATCACATTGTGTTAGGTTTAAGATAGAGGGTAGCTTTGATAATCGAACGCCAGCCGGCTGCGCCCGGCGCCATGACAAGGTAGTCGGAATATAGCACCTCGATGTACGCCCGTGTCTCATTTCTCGGCCCCTTTTCCCTCCAAAATAACACATTGTATCATCTATTATATGATTGAAATGCATTAAGTTCCTATTCACTTAATAAAACCCCCTTATTCAACAAAATGCTCTATATTAAATCTATATTTGGCCAGTGTGACCTATGACTAATTTTAAATACTTATTTAAATATCTGTTTGATATAAAACAAACTTGGAATTCTTAACGGAAGATATTTTCATATATTTGGATATGTTTAATGAGTTTGTACAAAATGAGAATCACAATTCATTATGGAGACCTTAGAATTGAATTTGTACTAAAACTTTAAGTGAAGATGACTACCGCATGCTGTAGAGGAGCGGGCCGAGGGCAGCTGGTATCCGCCATATGCTGAAGAAACTCGAATCTGAAATAAGGACCATGCTCAGTTGTTAAGACATCAATTTACACGCGCTTAGTTTCGAGTTGTTTAATATTATAATTATTAATAGCCTAAGTTTATTAATTTCCGGACTCGGTTCGTATTTCTTTGCTAAAACTCTGGGATAAATATTTGAGAATTACTTAACATTATCTAACTAGTAACTAGCCAACCCATAAATGGATAAAAAGATTTTCCATTGTGACTAAACAAACATGTGTGCATTTATGTTTACGTGACTAAGGAGTGATTTTATGCAATTTGAGTAAATAAGGCGATTGTACTAACCTCCTGACCCGCATGCTGTGATAGCCGAAAGCATTCGAAGTGAGAGTCAAGTAAAATGTTTCAAAACAATATTTAACTTTTCCAAGCAATGTGTAATCTAGTGGAGTGGATAAAGTAATCAGAATCTTGCAAAAAGGCGGATCGAGTTGTGGAAAATCGTTTATCAAAATATTTCTGAGAGAAAATACTGGAGATTTTTAACGGGATTAAAAAAACAACCCACAAACTAAGTGGTTTTCATGTTAATTTATCAGAGTGGAACTTGTCTGCAACCGGCCGTGGAAAAATACTAAGATTTTTTGTAAAGGAACATGATGTATTTACATTGTCTTTGTTTAAAATAACAATTTGTATTTAAAAGAATTTCAGTAAGTATTTTTACTTAATTTATAGGTACATGCCAACAATATTATATCAAACGCAATACTATGCAATCTAGAACGCTTATACAAACGCGTCTCCCAATAACATAAACATTGTGGATATTAAAGAATAATACGCTTATCATTTTCATCTCGTGTAAGTATTTTTACGAGCTCGCATGTCTTTATGTTGTGCCCATAAATTAACTTTGATATTAACAGAGTAAGGGTGTTTTTGCAATGCTGTTATTGAAAAAGTCAAGCTTGAATTTTTTTCTTTTGTTTTTGCACCCAACTCACAGATACTCGCATCAAAATACGGCGCAAAGAGGTCGCGAATTTCTGAATTAAACTTAATAGTAAAATAAGTTTTTTTTTTTAATTACAACAACATTACCCTTAGGGTGAGTATTTAAGTTGACATCTAGGCGTGACTTGTATAGGAACACAGATGATGGACGCTGACCTTTAAGCGTGAGAGGTTATATTTAACGATAGATATGTAGAAGGGGTTTCTTTGACCCCAAGCCGTATTGAACGTGATACGTAAAATTAAAGTGTATTTAATAAATGTTGGCTGTTTCGTTTAACTCGTTGGTAAAATACGGTGCTTGTAATAGGTACAACTAGATTCCTTGCAGCCTCCCCACCTTAATATAAATTGAACTGGACCTTTGTATGAATAAGTGTCTAACTCACCTACGGCACCGTTACGTACTCCTAAAACCGAAGCCACCTCCGGCTGCTCCATATCGAAGATCATCTCGGCTCGGGCCGCGTACAGGTTGTATATGCTGGCGATGCAGGTCAGACGCAAGCTGCCTCGCTCGAACGCCTCATTGCGCACCACGAAGCTCACCTCCCCCACCGACACCAGCCTATTATCCGGCCCCGTCCTCTCAAACACAGGCTTAGGACTCTCCTTCGGAGGCCGCCGGATCTCCTCTTTGTGCAGGTTTATATAGGACTCATCCAAATACTGGATGTTGCTCTCGTCGTGAAAAATGTTGAAGTTTTCATCCTCCGCCTGCTCAGTGGTTGTCGTCTCTGGCTTGAGTGGCAAATCCCATTTGAACCATTCCGGCAACTCGTGTACTAGGGAGTCCAAGTCGATCTGAAACAAAATTAGCTGATTTAGAAATATTGTGTAAGGGGGTCAGGGAGCGATCTGGGATAGATAAAGGGTCCGTTAAGCTTATCTAGTTTAGACAGAGCTGCTTTGTGATTAATGGACTCGCCCACGCAGCGCGCAAAAACAACAGCGACGTCAAAGTGAAGTAACTGGCATTGTTCGCTCGGACCCGTGTCTGTGTCCGCCGCCACTTAAACAAGCTTTTTAATGCGAATCGCAATTCAGCCACAGCAGTCTGCTTTGAAATATATTTTAGAATCTTCTACTTTAAAAGAGCAAACGATTGCGAATAAATCTCAAGCCTTTTCAACTGAAACATTTACTAAAGTTATAATGATATTCAATGAAAATTGATGATGCTTGATTTATTAACCGTACTACAGGAGCCTGAATCATATAAAAATATTCGTGTCATGATATAAGCAGTTTCCTCATAAAATTCCTAATAATATCATCTAAAGTTTCGGGATTTAAAACAAACAGAATATATACTAGTCTCTCTAATGTGAAAAGTTTGCATAATATGAAACGGGCCCCTACTGATAAATTATATATGCAAGCAATAGTTTCCTGCTGATAAACTTCGCTCCATATACCACTGTATCAGTATTCACGTTGAGCTTGTTCCCCGAATTCGCGGTAATCCTAGCGAGGCCATGCGGAGACATATTCTTATTCTTACACAAAGAACTGTCAGAAATATTTTATTTAAAGTAGCGTACACGTTTTGCAGGGCCGTGCAGGAATGATTTCATGACAAATATAATTTCGAACAAAGTCGATAACGCAAAAAACGGGTTTAAATGAATGGTTAAATTTATACCAATTATATATTATATTACTTAATTAGTTCGATAAAATAAATCTGACGCATATGTGGGCGGAAAATATTAATTATGCTTCAATACCATTTCAATACGCACCTATGAACAAAATATTATAACAAATGAGGTAAGTATGTTCATTTGTTCAATATTCAATACTAAGATTAGAAGCCATTTTAAAACAGTTATATTCATCTTCATACAATATCACGTTAGCGCTGTTGCTTTGAAACTTTTCCGTGTTTAGATTCCGTTAGAATTTTAAACACAATTACAGCGTTCTAAAACTAAGAACTCTACTTAGTGACACATTTTACTAAGTAGTTTCCATTTCAGCGTGCTCCGCTAAAAGCTTGCTCAGGTCGTTAAAACGACATCTCGGCCTTCGGAACTCACGCTATCTTTTGAGTCTTGCCAATATTCACTTCACGAAAGCGACCACTACCTAAACATTGACTGACGGCGTCATAGTTCGAGCGACGTCAAAACGTACTCTAGTCCCGTATCAATTTAATTAATAATGTTAGGGTACATCATTCTTGATAATGTTCCATTACTACGCCCAAGTCAAGCCGGGGTTATATTAGAGCCACGCCGCGTGTCGCAACACTTACTTCGTATTGAACGTGGCGACACGTGGGACTGAGCTAATGTAACCACGTTCATACAAAATGTATGTAACCGATTGCGTTGCGACACGCGGCGTTGCTCTAATATAACCCCGGCTTTACAATGAACCGACTGCTTTACTAGCTAATTTCAGTGGCTGTGCAATCAGAAGCAAAGGTCGCTGAGGTATGGTACGATTAGAACAAAAATTGATATAATATTTGTCAGTTTTTAATATAACTGGACACTGATTGAAATTGGAAATGGCATCACATAAAAAGATACGCAACAAGCTTAAGAAAACGCAAGTTGCTTAGCTTGGGCTTCGTCTAAATTACTATATAGTAACAAAGCTGGTTACTCGCCTAGCAAAACTAATTTGTGCCTGGCGACTTAATCCACGTTGGTATTATCACGTATTATCTACAAAACTGACGCCTGTATGTCCAAAGGAGAGAGGAGTTTACAAGATGGAAATAATTTTGCTACCAAGTGGCACATACTGCTCTTCACATCTTCTATCAGGAAAAGTGAAATTCCTCATTTGAGAACAACAATGACTCTTTTCTGATTGTACGAGTAGGTGTAAAATAGTTATTTTCACACCTTTCATTCGGAAAAGTAAGTTTTGCTCCACGACGAGAGGGACCAAAACGCTACTTTTCTGTTCAAGCTACTTTTTTAATTTATACATTGGCATTGGAACATTTGTACGCAATGTGCCAATTGAACACAGATGTTAATAAAATAATCGATTGTAATTTCACCGTAGTCGATTCAAAACGAACATATTTCAAGTTTTAACTCTAACAACGTTGTATAAAAATTTATAAATATTTCGTAATATTTAAAAATTAGTAATAAAAATGAAGATAATTTACACAAATAACTATTGTGTCACAAGGGAGCAAAATAGTATATTTACGGCGAGGGCGGTGTATTGAATCCTGAGCGTAGTGAGGGATACAAGTGTTTACGCCCGAGACGAAAATAATTTTGCTACCGAGTGACACATACTATTTTTCACACCGACTATGAGGAAATTTAAAAAAAGCGGTTGTTAAAATATATCTAAATTATCTTAATTTTTATTACTAATTTTTCAAGTCTCAGAAGTTATCATATATAAGAGAATAACTTGAAATAATTACTTGTGATTAAGATAAACATAAATATTACTGTTTTTGAAATTTTTTGTTTTATTTACAAAAATCATTTCCTATTAAGTTTGCAATTTAATCAACTTTATAAGTATTTTTTCGTTTTTAAATTCCTATAAGACTATAATAGAAATACTCTCTTTCAAATAAAACAAAAATAATAAAGATCGGTTCACGTGATAAGCAGTAATCCCAAAAATTGATCGGGCTCACATGTGATCTCAGGGCGGGCTCATATTTCGCCCAAAGGCTGAGCCTGGCCATCCAACTGGGAAACGCGGCGAGTGTCTTGGGCACGATGCCCCGGGCAATATTGGGGTGTGTCGAGGGCGGGCAATTTTCTTTCTAGATATTATGTTTTGTTTTGTTTGTTTTTAATTATTACTTGTTTCTTGTATTAAATAATTAAATAATAATCGCTAAAAGACCAACCTACATACAAAGCCGATTGCCCTTGCACGTTAGTACCAAATGGACCGACAGATGGCGCTGACCCCATTCGCGCTGTTAAGATTTTTCTAGAATTAATGGGGTTGGGATTGGGACGCGTACATTTATTTTTAATAGCAGGTCAAAAAAAGATCGCGATTCCATTGTCTTGGTGTAAAAGTTACTCGTTGTTTGAATTAAATTCTATTGTGTTTGAGTTAATTTTTAGTTTGTACGGAACCCTCGGTGCGCGAGTCAGACTCGCACTTGACCTTTTTTTTTGTTTCACATCAGAACCAACGGACGGTCCTTTTAGAAGATCAGCGCTGATCTAAGATTAACCATTTCGTGGTACTACTACTAATTTTTTTATGTTGGTTTTTTAACACAGCAATATCATATTGGAATGCGATATGCCGAGGCAAATTAACCCCCTCGTCTCTAGTAATAACAAATGTTCGGGAGTTGGTTGAGATGAATAAGCTAGATCGCTTTCGAAACTCACCTATAGAAATTAAGTGCTTTTGCTAGCGCATTTAATTCGTTCTTTTCTCATCGTCAGCTACAGTGTCATGTTACAAGACCTTAGCAGAGCAAGCCTTGAGGTGGCATTGATGATTAATACATCAAATACTAAGCTCATGACCAACAATGTGAGAAACAGCATAGAATTAGATGGCGAAAGAATGGAATATGTCCATGAGTACCTGAACCTGCCTTCAAGGTTTGCCAAAGAGCCATGGAACGCAGTATTTGGGGCGTGAAATTAAAGGATCGCATTAATTTACGATAAGATAGCATTAAAAATACAATACTGCTTTCCAAGGTAGCTGACGTAGCTCACACAACCGCCAAACTTAAATCAGACTGGGCCGGGCACATCTGCCGCATGCCAGAAGCGTTATTGGCTACAATTACCACCAAGTGAGTCCCACTGAACCGAATACGGCGTCTCGGTAGACCACGTAGGAGATGGCGAGACGCTAGACGCCTTTTACCAAGACTGGTGGGAGGCCGCCCAGATAGAAGGCTACGTGGAAGAAAAAGAGAGAGGCCTCAGCCCAGCAGTTGGAAAATTAAGGCTTTAATAATTATAATAATTTATAATAATTATTGTATGGCGTATACGTTGTAGGCTTAAATATCTATCGATATAATAATAATTTTATTATAATTTGCTTACTGCCACGAAACTTTAGAATTCAGACTGCTCGTTACTGATCATTAGACCCGTAAAAGTAATTATGACGGAAACATTACAAATGTTTCTACAAGTTCTATAACTGCGGGCCTATGATGGTCATTTTAACACTTATCGATGTCGATAATACGTCCGTCACGTACTCACGTTCTGACAGCAAGTGCGAGAGTGACGGACGTCTTATCTACAACGAGAAGCGATAAAGTGGCAACCATCAGCATTGTTGCTCACTGAATTGTTGCACAGTTTAAGAGAATTAAGAAATTATTCTTATTTCATTACTAGACATATTGGGTGTTAATGTCATACTTGATACGTGAAATGAGTACTGATATTTACTCAACAAATATAATCAAGACCAACGAAAACGGGTACAGCTTATTTCTATATAAAGTGTACCAGTTTTAACCATATTTCAATGTTTTATCTCAATATTCATATGAAAAGTGAGAACATTTTGAATTAAAATTTACGACATTATATTTAATTTAAATGTATTTGTAAAAACATTGGTCCTGCGAAGAGGACACAGCCACAAGGCCACTTGTTCAGCTTGAAATCGAACTCTATAAGTAAAGGAACATACATAAACACTTCTTCAAGGTACAGTTTATAAATAATATATGTAATGATATGGATATTAACATACATATACTTATGCAAACTTTCTTGGCATTTAGCAAAGCATTGTATCGCCCTTACATTTTAAATCGAGACCGTTCTTTTGATGTTCTATTTCTTAACGTCTGCAAGTTAAGTCGAGAAAAGTCTCTAATATCCGCTCTATCCTAGGTCTGGACCCAAATCATATTGTATGACAGGCCACCTTATCATTTATTTTTCGACCTCGTCTTGAAAAAGCATTGTTTACATGAATAGTAGAATGAAAAGAAATTGTGACATTGTGAATTTGCTGGACAGCATGAAACTGCAGAAACAGTTTTTTTTGTTTATAATAATGGACCCGTTATACACTGACTGCTAAATACTAGGTACATACTTATGAGCCAGTAATAAAATATAATAATAATATATCTGCAACAGGCTACCGATACTCAATGTCTCTACAATGAGCTAGTAGGCAGCAAAGCTACGGGCCCTCAGTCCTTAAAAATTATTGATCTCACTAGGGAGACACCATCAAAACCCACTTTCATAAGTCATAGAAAGATTAAAAAATATATGAAAATCAAAAAAGTTGTTCGTAGATGTCAACAGAAACTGAAATGTAAAAAGTACTTTAAAAAAAATGTTCAACTTATAAAAAACAGACTTTTGGTAGAAGAACAACTTCAAAATTGTTTTCAAGAACTAGAAATAACAAGAAAATTATATGACGAGGACGTATTACTACTACGCTCTGAGCTGCTACGCAGAGAACAAACACTAAATGATATTTCTAGCAGTTATACTGTTCTGCAAGACCGGCTAACAGAACACTATAACACCGCTACAGAACTAGTGCAGTTAGTCACGAAAAATACAGAGTGCATTGACACTCAGTCAACCACACCTTGTGACGACACTGACTCGCAGCAAAACTAGTGTCGGTCTTACAAGCAACATCGCCCTGTGCAGGCGGCTCGGAGAGTGGTGCAATGTATTAAAACCAATCATGCAAGTAAAGTACTAGTCTTCTCAGACCAAATTGGTATAGGTTTTGGCTCCAAGTTGTGTAATGAGATATCTTATAGCATTTTTAATACTTGCATGCCTGGTGCATCTTATACACAAATTTGTGATAAAATTAAACATAATTACAATATTATAGATCCAGAAACAATTATTGTAATACTGATAAGCCAAAGTATAGGCATTGATAGAAGAGAGGTTACCAATAATTTAACTTCCCTCCTTGAATTAAAATGTTCTAAGATTATGATGTGTGCCTTTCCATACTCCTCGTCATTAACCCCGACCCAGAATAAACACACACATATCTTGAACAGTCTACTTCATAACCTGACATGTCGTCATAATGACAAACTTATATTCTTTGACAGTAATAGGTTCTTGACAAATATCAAACTGACCCCGAATAACATGTACTGCTCGAAGAAAAATCTATCAACAATTGCCACACTAGTAGCTTATAATATTGATTCAGTTATAGGAAATACAATGAAGTTACATAATGACCTCACAGTAGTTAGTAAATTTAATAAAAATAGAACTGTGGAAAATCCTTTAAACTAAGTTCCAAGACAAAAGAGAGTGGTACTAGTACATTATCCTTGTTTTATCAAAATATAAACCGCTTCTCTGGCAAAATACTTGATATAGAACTATTAGTAGATAGATATAAGTATGACATTTTGTGTTTCTGTGAAACGTGGCTAAAGAGTGATAAAATGTCATTCAATGTAAATAACTTTCAGGTAGCCAGTTCATTCAACAGAACATCCGCTGAAGGTGGAGGTTCTATTATACTTTTAAAACAATCTATCAAATATAAAGAGCGTACCGATATTGTCGGTTGTTCTGTTGAACGAATTTGTGAGGTGGCTTGTATAGAAATGGAAAGGCATATCATATTATGTGTATATAGGCCGCCGAGATCAAACCTTGCATCTTTTTTGTCTTATATGGAAATTATTCTGAAAAAACTTTCTAAAAATAGTAAACTGATTTATGTATGCGGTGACTTTAATGTTGATATCCTGCCAGAGTCCTCAGATAAAATGAATCTAATAAGCCTGCTAAAGTCATTCGGGCTGAATTACCTTTTCTGTGAGCCCTCAAGAATAGCCGGTACTTCTTCAACTTGTATTGATAATATCATCACAAATTGTCAGAGCAAGAGTTTGTCGATAACAGGTGGAGTTAGGTCAGATCACAAGGGTCTTTCGCTTGAATTTGAACTGAAGAAAATAAAAGAAAAACATATAATCGAACATAGACCTCTGACAAAGCACAGGCTATTAGAGCTTAAAAACAGTGTAGAATTTAAACTTAAGAATCTTGACCTCACTGAAGATGACCCGAATACTAACTATGAAACAATTCTTTCGGTAATAAGTAAAGAGTTCAGTGTAATTTGTCCCAAAAACAAATTACATGTAAACGGGAAACTAGCATTTAGTGATTGGGCAACCAAAGGAATAAGGATAAGTAGAGATAACTTGTATGAACTGTATAATGATAAATCCCACACTGACTCAAAAGCCTTTCATGAACATGTTAGGTCTTATTCGAAAATATTTAAAGCGGTCTGCATCCAAGCAAAAGCTATAACTATTAGGGAAAAGATACGCAAAGCTACCAATAAAATTAAAGCCGTATGGAAAGTAATCGATGTTGAGACTGCTAGAGCTATGTCTAGAGATTCTGAACATGAATTACTAATAAATAATCAATATATTTCAAACACTGAAGAAATTTCTAATATATTTGTAGATTTCTTCACTAACATACCTTTCAATGCAACAAAGTCATTGGACTCATCTCCTACATTGGCCGAAACCTACCTTAAAGAAAATTTCCAAAAAACTTTACCAAAATTTTATTTCGAGCACATCTCAATCAGTGACGTCATAAAATCATATAAGAGTTTACATATTAAAACTACCGAAGATCTTTGGGGTTTATCTGTAAAAGTACTAGATTCTCTGATTAATACCATTGCTACTTACTTATCGGATTTGTTCAACTTGAGTATAGATAAAGGCACATTCCCAGACCTAATGAAATTCAGCAAAATTACTCCCATTTTCAAGTCAGGACATAGAACAGACCCTTCCAACTACAGACCAATCTCTGTCCTTCCTGTATTAAGTAAAATCTTTGAGAAATTGATGTTAAGCCAACTGCTGTCTCATTTTAATAAAAACAAAATACTGCATCAAAACCAGTATGGTTTCACTAAAAGTATCGACAACTGATCGACAACTGATGCGGGCTGTCACCTGATGACTATTATTCTCGAGGCTTGGGAGGGCTCACAGGATGCTATTGGAGTATTTTGTGATCTTTCCAAAGCGTTTGACTGTGTGGATCATCCCACGCTGCTGCGCAAGCTGGCGGTCTACGGCATTCATGGAAATGCCCTGAACTTGGTGGAATCATACTTGATTGATAGGCAGCAGAAGGTAAACATAAATGGAATTTCATCTCTTAGTTCTCCGGTAAAGATGGGAGTTCCTCAAGGATCGATCCTGGGCCCCTTCTTATTTTTGGCTTACATCAACGATTTGCCTTACATGGTTAAAGACCTAGCAGACATCGTTCTATTCGCTGATGATACGTCTCTGATATTTAAAGTCGATAGGAAAGATAGCGGTCTTGTACATGTTAATAACGCACTAACCATCATCTCCAAATGGTTTGCAGCCAACAATCTGTTATTGAACGCGAAAAAGACCAAATGTTTGAAATTTTCATTACCCAATGTTAGAAACGATGTTGAACCAAATATAATTCTTGGCGGTGAAAGACTTAAAATTGACAATGCAATCTTATTCCTTGGCATTAATATAGTTTCTAAGTTACAATGGGGTACACACATTAATGTCCTTTCGGGGAAACTAAGCTCTGCAGCTTATACAGTTTAAAGAATTAGACGACTTACAGATGTAGCTACAGCGAGATTAGTCTACTTTGCATATTTTCATAGTCTAATGTCATATGGAATCTTGCTGTGGGGTGCGGCTGCGGACATCGAGACTATATTTATATTGCAAAAGCGTGCGATTCGTGCCATATATGAGATGCGTCCTCGGGACTCGGTAAGAGAACTCTTCAAGGAGATAAACATACTGACCCTACCTTCCTTGTATATTTATGAAAACATCATGCTCGTGCGTAAAAACATATAAATATAAACTAAATAGTGATAATCATAATTTTAATACTAGGAACAAAGATAAAATAGCTGTACCTAAGTTCATACATACATACATACATTCACGCCTTTATTCCCAAAAAGGGTAGGCAGAGCACATGAAACGTATGTTCCAGCGCCACTTTTAGCATAAATGTGGGTATAAAATATCGACAAAATGTGATATTGCAGTGATAGGTTGCTAGCCCATCGCCCACAACACACTTCAACCCTGGTCCGTTAGTCGACTTTTACGACACCCACGGGAAGAAAGGGGGTGGTGAAATTCTAACCCGACACCACACGGGTACCTAAGTTCAGGCTATCTAAAACAAATAAAAAATCTTTCTTAGGGAACTCTATACGGTTTTATAATAAAATCCTTAAGGAAATCACTGGGCTTACAGAAGGTAAATTCAAGAGTCATGTAAAATCTACTTTGTTAATGAAAGCTTATTATACAATTAGCCAATACATAGAAGACAAAGATGCCTGGAAGCTTCTGCATGACCACCACCTGATACCACCACCAAATGTAACTAAACTAAGTATTATATAAAGGTAGAATTAGTTTTTGACTTGCAAAAGTGCTATGAGAAAGCCTATTTGAATAAACATTATACAATACAATACAATATCATTTTTATATCAACCATGGAATTATCATTAAAGAGGTATTCTTTAATGATAATGATATACATAGATATTATAGATAATGTGTTTAAGAACACAGCGACAGAAAGTTTAATAGTTCAATAGAACTATAATAAGGTAGTAACAATTTCATAAGAAAGGCAACAGCCCTTCGATTCAAATATTGGGTGAAAAGAAGCAAAACTTTTATTAAAAAAACTCAAATGGCAGTTCTTTTAGTTTTTTCAATGACCTCCGTCCCATGCGTCATTTTATTTAAGAAAAGCAATTTATCTGCGGGCCAGCCATCGACGATCTTGATGCCGGCTAGACTCTATATTTATTTTCGCTTTCGGAATAAATTTGGTTTTAATCGGGTTTAATTCATCGAAGCTTTACTGATTTAATTAAAAAAACATCCGATTTTAGCTGAAGTAAGTAATTATGTTTGCCAAGACTCTTCAATCAACTCAGAAATTTAATTCAATAAGATTGAACATTTTGCTTTGCTGTCCGTTATTTTGTTGGCTAATATATCCTGTCTTAATTCATATTATTAATAAAGACATTGCAATACTTATAGAATATTAACCTCTCTAACCAGCTTAATTCACTCTATATATATATATATATATATTGGATATATATTTTTAACTGGCAATAGAAATTATGCACTGACCGTTAGTAAAACTTTATATGTTGTTAGGTTAGTCGAGAGTAGTTTACACCCAAGTTTACAACCCTAAAAACCCTGTGCTACCCCCATGGTGCTCAAAAAACTGGGAAATTTTGGCAAACTTGGGTATTAACTACTCTCAAGGGACCTAACAACATATTAAAAAATCGTAGTTTCATGCGCGTTTGCGAGGTTTTCCTTTTTTGTGTTGATATTGACTGGCCTAAAATAGAATGCGGCAAAAATGGACTTGAGTCTTTTATGTTTTTCATGTAACGTCTATTTTATGGAAAGGGTTTTACTTTTTTGTTAGGTACTAATAAATAACTGACTGCAAACTTTTATAATATTTTATTTTATGTAATAGTTACATTCATATTATTATTTCGTTTTGATGTATACCATAAAATCTTTAACCACATTAATTTAAGTATGATCCGTAAAATGTGCTTAATAACATTTTTGCCAGGAATTTACTATTTAGTACCTAATGGGTTTTAATTTTGTATCATGTTTATATATTTTGGTCCCACTGGACTAAATGCGCTTTAATTTGGCGCTTAATGTCTGCGGCCCGCTACCCTGTGGGCGGCCAGTCGGGTACAATTTTTAAATTAAAGGAAAAATTTAATAATTTAATGCTCAGAGCCAGATTCGAACATTTCGAACCGGCGACCACAGCCCCGTCGCTACTAACTAGCTGAGCTATCGGAACAATCTGTCCCAGCCACTAAATCTTTCATCCAGAGGGACTGACAACGCCTTAGGGAGGTGTGTAGCGACATCTACCATAAGACTTACGCTTCTTTACGGCACTAAGGTTACAAATTATATTGAGAAATCGTCAGTAACGATGCTCCACATACTAAATGAATGTTGTAACGCTGCTAACGAATTTATAAAATAATGGTTTTTGTATAATAAGCCAAATCCGCGTACATAAAAATAATTAAAAAAGCGACTCTTTCAAAATCTGTTTTACACGAGGTGCGTAATAATTCTGTCAGTTTAAGTTACTGTTAAGGTAAAGTAAAATAAAGCTTCACACCTATTGCTAAAACATGGATAAATTAGGACGGCTTACGTACTATCAAAAGAAATATCAGCAATCTGGTGGTAATCCGCTTAATAGTTGACACTAGTTGGCTTTCCCGAAGATAACAAGATTAGCAGCGAATCGAGTTGATGCTGTACAAGACGGTACATCAATCTACATTTATATGTCTAGTTGACACCTGTCAAGTTAGTCTAGCATCATCGTTTCACGTAAGCACAGCGTTGAAAGGGAGAACCTATATGTTCATTTAATTATATTAATACAGTGCATTATACAATTTACTTTCATGGTTTTATTAGCGCCTAACATGAAATTGGTCCTTCGAGAGGCCTTTTCAGCGCTAATTACTTACTGCAAACAGTGTGCGTGGACAGTTAGTGCAAGCGTCGGCGACCGGCTCCATATTGTCGGCCTAGTGCAGTGCGCAAAACTTTCCGACCGCGTGTGACATTTTGGTGATTGCTATGCTCAGACCTTAATTTTTTTACTTGCAAGTTGCAAGGAACTACAATATAACGCAGTGCGGGTGCGTAGTTACAATAACATTGTGGCAAGTTGTCAAATCAAAGATTCTTGTGGTGGTTCCGGGTGCAGTGCTCACCGGGGCTATCTGCCGGTCTCGAAGTTCGGGCTTTCGGCCGTCCAGTGGACAAATTTAAAACAATAGTAGAAGCGATACACATGTTGTGTTAGTTTTTTATCTGCGTGCAGTGCTCGCGAGTGATTGACTTTATGCTCCGAAGTTCGGACATACATTAAAGGTCCAGTGGATCTACAAATTTCATGTTTATCTATATAAACACAAACGCAAGTTGCGTCAATTAATAAAACAAACAATAAAAAACAAGCGTGCAAATTGCTTGTAAGAACTGCTCGGGCAATGCAACATTATTAAATATTCGATTAACTTAAAATTAGTCAGTGAAGTGACCTTCTAGTGACCTCTACAACTCAATTCGAGTCGAGTTCGAGTGATTGATGTTGATACCCATATAGTTTCATTCATTCGAAAAAAGATTAACTTCATTTCATCGATTTCCGATAGGAATCTTGAGCGTTTCGCATTTGCTGCACTGAGTCGCTGAGGTGCAAGATACAATAAGCTATTTCATTGCGCCAAGGAACGTTCTACGTGTGAAGAAACGAAACGCCAACAACGCTCGGACGTGGCTCGGACTTCTTCGGGTGTCTGCGCATCGCTTCGTTCCGCTCGCCACCAATCGCCGGCACGGCACTACGAGTGGTCTTCATTCATTCGATTACATTTACGTTACGTTCGTTCATTACGTTCGCCAGGAAAAGGCAGCGCAGCGCATGTACGCCATTTTGTACGCGTTATTTTTGCTACCCTGTGTGGTTGCTTAAGAAAATTATCAAGCTTCTAATTTGCATTGTGCTATCAGTTGACAAAAAACAAGATTAATAGTGAAGTTAGTATTTACGCTGTTGACGTACGTGTTGTACCTAGTTGCAGTTAAGAAATCATTGCATTGTGCTTAATTCTTATAAATCGCATACTGCGATTTGGTACAGTGTACCAAGAATATATTTGGCGGAGAATAATATATTTTTCTATACGATTGTTTCCAGATACGGTTAAGTGTATTTACTTATTTTATAATACGTTCCTGTATTCGTTGCGAGTCTCGTCTGTTTTAATTATCTTAATTTAAGGTGTATAATAAGTTTGTTTGTTATTCCAATTGCTTAAGGTGCCACAACATGGCGGATGATGATCTAAAAAGGCTGCGAGCGGCCAGGGGACAATTAAAGTCTGCGATTACAAGGATGATGTCTTTTAAGGCTTCGATCGAAGCTGCATCCAGCGGGGACGTAGATCCAATCTTGATTCAACAGAAAAAGGAGCGCCTTGACAAGATTTTCGACGAGTATAAAGAGCTCAATTTGGAGATTGCCTTGTTGGACCCAGCTGATGCGGAGCGCGTGGAAGATGTTGAAGACAAATACGATGTAATGACATCGTTTTACACGCGCATAATAAAGGACGCATTGGGCGCGTCTGCGCCGGAATCGCCGCCGCGCTTTAATGGTTCTTCTGGGCCTTCGGCTACGCCGTTCCGCTTGCCGCCTATTAACTTAAAGGTCTTCACGGGTGAGGTAGGAGACTATCAAAGCTTCATAGCATTGTTTAATAGTGTCATTCACTCAGACTCGAAATTGAGAGCCTGTGAAAAGTTTTATTATTTAAAAACTTACCTTGAGGGTGAGGCTTTAGCTCTCCTTAATTACTTGCCTTTAACTGCGGAAAGTTACCCCGTAGCACTAGATCTTTTGAAACAAAGATATGACAATAAAAAGCAATTGGTTAATCATCATATCATTTCTGTCTTGGACTTGCCTCCCATGCAGAGGGCCTCAGCTGCATGCATTAGAAACTTGGTTTCTGTTACTAGGCAGCATCTTGGTGCATTGGGTAATTTAGGTGCCCCGGTCTCACATTGGGACTTGGTTATTATTGCAATTTTGCACCGAAAGCTTGACCAATATACATTAAGGGCTTACCATTTAGAGAATCAAAGCAATTGTGACTTGCCTAAGCTTAATGATTTATTAACCTTTTTAGAGCAACGGGCTACTGCCTTGGAGTCGCTGGGAGAGCGAGCGCCTACTGGACGTCGTTCTAGTTTAATTGCTACTAACAATAATAAATCTGCTAAGTCCTCAAAATGTAAGTACTGCCAATCACATATACATAAGCTGCACCAGTGCTCTAGCTTCAAATTAGCTGAACCAAGTAAAAGAAACCAGTTGTCTCAAATAAGTTGTGCAATATTTGTTTGAATGAGCATGCCGGTCAAAGGTGCATATATTCCTTTAAGTGTACAATATGTAAGGGTAAGCACAATACTTTGTTGCATGAGGAAGTTCCTCAACAGTGTGCAGTGGTGTCGCAGGGAGGGGCAAGCCAAGGGCAAATAAGTTTATTGACAAATAGTAAGGATAATGTCCTTCTGCCTTCTATAAAGGCAATGTTATATGATAGCAATGGGCAGGCAGTGTTTGTTCGTTGTATTCTTGACTCCGCTAGTCAAGTTTCATTTTTACACTCTGATGTAGCAGAGAGGTTAGGGTGTAAGTTACAGCATAAAAGTACGTTGATTACTGGTGTGTGTGATGGCGCTAGTGTAGCAACACAACAGACCACAATAAGAGTTCACGCTACTGCAACAAGCTATAGCGTGCCTGTGACATGTCACATTGTTAAAAATATAACTTGCAATATGCCACAATTTGCTGTCAGGCATAAAGAAATAAATGTTCCCTCTTATGTCAAGTTAGCAGATGATACTTTTGATGTTTGTGACAGAATTAGTATGCTCCTAGGTGCTGACATCTTTTTTCAGGTCCTTTTGCGCGAGCAGCTGCCGGCTTTGCCCAGTCAGCTTGTCCTGCAAAACACACGTTTCGGCTACATTGTGGCTGGCAAGGTCCGTCACTTTGGTGCAGTCACAACCTCATTAGCTTCAAATTTTTGCTGTCAGCAACAGCTACATGACAATGATATAGGTACTCTGAATAGAGCGGTATCCCAATTTTGGTTAACTGAAAAGGTCCCTGAGATCTATGCCGAGGCTGATACAGAGCAAGAGTTAGCTGAAACTTTGTTTCAAAAAACTGTTGTTTTAAAAGATAACAAATTTGAGGTGGCCTTGCCTCTTAAGCAGGATATTGCCGAGTTGCATTTAGGTGATTCACTTTCTTGTGCATTAAAGAGATTCTTAAGCTTGGAGTTAAGATTTAAGAAAGATAATGATTTGTTTACTAAATATAAAGCTTTCATAGATGAGTATATTCAGTTAGGCCATGCTAAGTATGTTAGCATTTCAGAGTATGATTTGGAAAAAGAGGCAGTTTTTATCCTGCCGCATCACCCAATTTTCAAAAATGAATCTATTCGAATTGTATTTGACGGGTCAATGCCCTCTTTATCCAATATCTCGCTCAATGACGTTTTATTAAATGGTGCTGTAGTGCAAAACGATTTGTTTAGCATATTGATACTATTCAGGTTATATAAGTTCATTCTGAACTGCGATATTCGCAAAATGTTTAGAGCCATCTCACTCACGCCATCACACCGACCTTTACAAAATATTTTATGGAGACCTAATAAAGCCTCTGATATTCAATGCCTTCAGCTCCAAACAGTCAGTTATGGGTTAAAGTCCTCTTCGTATCTTGCAACCAGGTGCCTCCTAGAGTTGGTAAATAGGTATAAAAATAAATTTCCCCTGGCCGCAGATGCCTTGTTACACAATACTTATGTTGATGATGTAAATTTAGTATCCAATAGTTTGGATGAAATCTCGTCAGCCAAGGCTCAATTGATAACCGTGCTATCAAAGGGGGGTTTTGACTTACATAAATGGTGCTCAAATGTAGAATCTTTATTAGAGAATATACCACTTGATTGCCAGAATAGGGCACTTGTTGACTTTTCCAATGAAAAGGACCCAATTGTTAAAACTTTAGGTATTAAATGTGACCTAGTTTCAGATACACTTATAATGAGTTCCCCTAAGCAAGAAATTTGTGACCATTATACTAAAAGGGACATGTTATCATTTGTAAGCAGACTCTTTGACCCTTTAGGGTTACTCGGGCCAGCCATAGTTAGTGCTAAATTGCTGTTACAGCAGACTTGGTTTGAGCAACTTCAATGGGACTCCCCATTGCCCGAGTGCCTTAATGAAAGGTTCAAAAGGTTTACAGTGAGCCTAAATCAAATGAAAGGTGTCATAATCAAGAGAAATTTAGACACTTCAAATGCAAGGTCCATCGATATCATTGGCTATGCCGATGCGAGCACGAAGGCTCACGGTTGCTGTATATATTTAAGGATTGTAAATCTTGATGGCAGTGTAAATGTTGACCTTATGTGTTCGAAATCACGAGTTAACCCCATGCAGCAATTGAGCGTTCCTAGGCTAGAGCTTAATTCAGCTGTATTATTGGCCAAGTTGGTCAAAAAAGTCTATGACATTATTAAAAACAGATTTGAGGTAAATGTTCAATTGTTCTTGGATTCGCAAGTAGTACTTGCTTGGCTTGCAACAAGTCCATTGAAACTTAGTGTATATGTTGCCAATAGGGTAAAATACATACATAATATAGCTCAAGGATTTCCCTGGTATTATGTACGCACTAATCAGAATCCAGCTGACCTTCTTACGAAGGGCATCGACCCTCATTTATTACAGGACAATGATTTTTGGTTCCATGGGCCTGCATCGCTGAGGTCAGCTGATTTTTTGCCTGTGAGTGTGTATGAAATGCCAGAAGAGATTCCTGAATTGAAAGTGTCACTTGTCATCAATGAAAGTGAGCCATTACCCTTGTTTAATGATGTGTCAAACATTGATAAAATTAAACGGATTACCTCCTATATATTAAGATTTGTAAATAATTGCAAGGCTAAGTCAGCAGATAGACAGTTAGGAAATTTAACGCCTCAAGAATTAGAATATTCATTAAAAATTGTTCTCAGGCATGAACAAACACGGTATTTTGAGCAAGAGATTAAATGTTTAAATCTAAAAGTACCTATTAAAACAAATCTTCAGGCGTTAAATCCATTTTTAGACAACATGCGCTTAATGCGCGTCGGTGGGAGGCTTCAGCATGCTGACGTACCCTATGCCACTAGGCACCCTATAATACTGCCAAAAGGTTCTAAAATGGTTCATTACCTCATAGAAAAGGAGCATAAGGCGTTGTTGCATGCTGGACCCAAACTAGTCTTGTCTGACTTAAGTTTAAGGTACCATATTATTAATGGAATAAGAGAAGTTAAGCATGTTATAAATAAGTGTTTAGTATGTTTTAAATTAAAGGCAAAGAATGCTGAGCAACTCATGGGATCGCTTCCCTATGACAGAATAACCCCTTCCAGAGTATTTGAAAAGACTGGAACGGACTTTGGAGGGCCATATAATGTCAAAATGTTAAGGGTAAGAAAGCCAGTCATTCAGAAGGCATATATTTTGCTATTTGTTTGTTTCTCAACAAAGGCTGTACATATAGAGTTAGTTACAGATTTAACCACTGAATGTTTCTTGAATGCCTTAAAAAGATTCATTGCACGTAGAAATAAACCTAGTGTAATTTATTGTGACAATGCATCTACCTATAAAGGAGCACATAACAAGTTGAACAACTTGTATCAATTACAGGCTGCCACAGACCATAAGAATGCTGTTGAATGTTACTCAGCTGAGCAAGGCATTTCATTCAAATTCATTCCAAGTTATTCTCCAGTGTTTGGTTCATTGTGGGAGGCTGGAATAAAGTCTGTAAAATATCACTTGAAGCGGGTTGTAGGTGAAACCGTCATGACCTATGAGGAATTGAACACGGTTATCATACAAGTAGAAGGTATATTAAATTCTCGCCCAATGACTGCTTTACCTACAACTGATATTAATGAAACACCATACCTATCCCCTGGGCACTTTTTAACGGGTTCTCCTCTTACCACATACCCGGAGAGAGATTGTTTAACTGAGCCTATTAGTCGCGTTAAGTTCTGGGATCAATGTAATCGTATGGTTCAAGGTTTCTGGAAACAGTGGCACAAGCAGTACCTTGTACAGTTACAAAATAGGCCTAAATGGCGCAAGAATTGTGATAATATTAAAGTAGGTACTTTAGTCATAGTTAAAGATGACAATGTCACCCTTGAGGTGGCCAATGGCCAGAGTGATAGAAGTATTTCCTGGAGCAGACGGTAAAGTGAGGGCTCTCTCCATTAGGACACCTAAAGGGTCTGTCATAAGGACAAGCATATATAAAGTATGTGTTCTTCCTATAGAAAATTAAGTTTAATGAATAAGTTTACATATGTATATATATCACCTTTCTCGTGGCTGGGAATATGTACAAGACGGTACATCAATCTACATTTATATGTCTAGTTGACACCTGTCAAGTTAGTCTAGCATCATCGTTTCACGTAAGCACAGCGTTGAAAGGGAGAACCTATATGTTCATTTAATTATATTAATAAAGTGCATTATACAATTTACTTTCATGGTTTTATTAGCGCCTAACAGATGCTATAGCCAGTTATCTTGCGGAACAAATCATTATTTGTTTGCTTTATTTGGCCGATATTATTACATTGCAATTGTATATTGCTATGTAGTATAAAAGACCAAATAAAATAAGTAACTATGTAGGTACTGCATCGTATCGTGAAATCTTAGTCACATTTTTCTTGTTGGACTCGCTTAAACTACAAAAATGGATCCAGCAAGATAACTTCATTAATTCGTACTTATTGTGAATTTAGGGGTGTGTAATGATCGGTATAAAATCAAATAATATAATTTAATTGGAAATAACCATTTTTGATAAAATTTCAAAGGGTAGAATCATTCATTGTAATATGTAATATATAATAAACGTTTGGTATATTATCAAAATACATATTTTTATTTAGTATAACTATCATATACCGGGTGGAAAGGCACGATGATCCCTTCCGCAAAAGGGGGATTGTTTAGACTGAGTACAGTATTTCCTCTAAAGAAACTAGGCTCATATTCATAACCGTTTTGAAGTTATAGGCAGTTAACTTTTAATGCAAAATACTGCAAGTGACCACCCTCATTAGGGTCAGTAACATTTTAACAATTACACAAGAGTTAGTGACCTTTATCAATACGTATAAACGATAATTAGTACGTATAGTAATAGTAGGGTTGTCACAGAAGAAAATTAATTAATTTTATTATTTTTAATAATTGATCGTAAAAAAAATCTAAACATTACGAATTGATTTTCCATCACTTAAGCTAACCCCCCTTTGCGGGAAGGATCGTCGTGCCTTTCCACCCGGTATATCGGTATAACGCTTATTTTTTATAACCATCATAGAGTATAAATCTTATTTGATAATATACATCTCATATTGTATAATGATAAGCGGTATAATTTTATTAAACCTGTAACCTTAAGAAACCTTAGAATTAAATGATGTTCCGCATATGTAAATATAAATACATTTTTATGTGCAAATAGCATTTTATTTACCTAAGCTAAACTACTTTTTTCCGTTCAAGCCTAACGTAAACCTAACACAACCTCCAGCGTGTCGACGTCACCCCGCTTCGCGGGTGAACCCTAACCAAACTCACTAATAGTACAATTGTTGCGAGTGTTTTTTTTACTGCGGGGGGCTCGGCCCCCCGAGCCCCTCTTTTTCTCGCTGCTTATATCAACTTCTTATTTCTTCTTCTGCTGGCTTGATTATATCAACTGTACATTGACACGGAATGAGCATTATATGCAATGTTCAATATAGCAAATATGCATTATACTTAATGTATGTTATACTAAATATTATTATATCAAATGATCGTTACATAAAATGATAATAATGTTATATGAAAATATATTACGTGTTGTTATAGAACTTGAGAATTATATCGGAAGAGCGTTATTGCGAGTAATATTATATCAATAATATTTTATAGCCATCGTTACGCACCCTGAAGCCTGTCGCAGAAATGTATGTTTATTTTTTTCTTTTCTTGGATAGGTTCTAGGCGATGCAGACTTTGATCGGTGCAGAAACTGACATGGTTTCCATACATTTTGGTGCGGAAGTGAATTTTAAAATTTGTGACATTTTATCGGCTGAAGTGTGCACTACGTGCTGTGTAGCCGTTTCGGTAGTGTCGAGCATTTTCCGTAATAATTGACGCTAGGGGGATAATTAAATCACAAGTAGGTACAAAGTGTCTTAAAACTATATAAATACAAACATTCACGCCTTTATTCCCAAAAGGGGTAGGCAGAGCACATGAAACGTATGTTCCAGCGCTACTTTTAGCATAAATGCGGGTATAAAAGATCGACTAAATGTGATATTGCAGTGATAGGTTGCTAGCCCATCGCCCATAACACACTTCAACCCTGCTCAATTAGTCTACTTTTACGACACCCACGGGAAGAAAGGGGGTGGTGAAATTCTAACCCGACACCACACGGGTTCTAACCCGACACCACACGGGTCACCACACTATATAAATGAATGCCCTAGTAAATAAACATTCACTAAACATATTTTAACAAAACTGCCGTTGGGCAGTTGTGCCACATTAACGTTTGTGTTTGTGAGAAAGTAGCAAGTTCATTTATGCATGAAAAGGGAGGTAAAAGTTTACTTCTCTTCCATTGAGTGCAAAAGTGAGGTTGGCAGGCGGGTGCGCAGGCGGCGAGGCGCACGTCGCGCGCAAGCCTGAGCCTACGCCGTACCAGGAGCGATCCGACACCAGCTTCGGCCGCCACTCTGGAGGCTCTGAAACAACATATTACAATATTATTATTACACAATATTAATGAATGTTTGACATCCTGTTAGTTAGTAGGTAGTGACGCTGCCTATGAAGCTGAAGGTTCTGGGTTTAATCCCGGTAAGGGAAAATATTTGAGTGATCAGTTTGAATATTTGTTTCCGAGTCTTGGATGTTTTCTATGTATTTAAGTATTTATTATATATATTCAATATATCGTCATTTAGTACCCATTACATTACACAAGCCTTATTGAGCTAACTATGGGGGCTAGTTCAATTTGTGTAATATTGTCTCCTAATATTTATTTATTTAGTTAATGTAAGTACAGGGTAGAATTGGCAATATTACTCATTTTTTTACAGAAATATTATTGACTATTGTTTTGAATAGGGACAATGTTGGTTAACCATTAATGAAGGTTAACATTAAAATAGCTGAACAATTCCGTTTATTTTAACTAGTGATTTTTGAATGATGTTCTAGCCTCCTAATAACCTTTTATAATGAATCGCCGTTTTTAATTTGGATTTATATCATCCTCACAATTGCATTTGCTTGTTTTCTTTCAAAAAATAAATTCTATTTTCTATAAAAGTTCAAACTTTACAGATTTGTTGTACGTCTGTACCGTTATCTGACATTTATATACCTAATAGGCATTAAGGCGCCGTAGGTTCAGCGAAGTTAAGCGAACGGAGTTTTTGAAACAATATAATGCGTCTGTTTATAATAATATGGTTTAAAAAAATCGTGTAAGCGATTTTCGCTCGATTGATAAAAATCGGCAATATCATGTTTGAGGGATGAACCTACGGCGCCTTAATTCAAATACAATGAGATTATAAGTTGTCGAAAACTCTGTGCTCTGTGGCCCAAAAACGCACTGTTTACCTAAGCCTCTCACAGACTCACTCTCTCTCTCTCTCTCTCTTGACCGCCGCGGCAGCGGCGGTCAATAGTAAACTTGTCATTAGCTGTCAAATTTACTATTGGCCGCGACCACAGGCCGTGTCAGTGTGATTTGTCCGTTCGTGCTGTTATGGTTCATATATTATTCATAACAGCACTGTTTACAACAGGGACTGATTTCGGTTACAGTTTTACCGGTATGAAACCTGTATTCCATTACGGTACCGTAATGGTGTAAAGGTTACGCGCGCTGCGCCAACATAACGGTACCGTAACCGTTTTGAAATATCGGTTACCGCTATTCGATTTAAAGGTAACCGAAACCTTTATAATACCGGTTCGAAGCCGGTATTATAACGGTTACCGAAAAAAATACCTAAGCGAGCTGGCATCGCCTGCCGGTGCCGCCGCGGCCGCCGTCAGGTCAGGTCACGCCGTGCCGCGCCGTTTCATTCATTGCGTGTGCTTCACTGCGCAGTGCTTGTGTACTGCGTTAGGTATTTTGTTAACGATAATCACGTCATGTGATAAAGATAATTTAAAATGGAATCATTATTATACTTCGTAATTTCATATGGCAAATTAATTGATTGATTACAGGTTCGATTCCCGTTCTGCTCCGCTGGTGTGCACGCGTAATGTACTATTATTCGTACTTTGATTGAGCTTGGTATCAAATGTTGTCGGTCGGCCGATATTTTTAATTACCTAACTAATTTCCAACACGAGGTGTAACTAAACTATGAAAGAATTTAAAAGATAATAGAATCTTCCGCGGCATGATAAATGCAATGGCGCGGGCCGCGGCGCACAGTGAGGAACGGGGGACGGGGAGCGAGCCGTAGCAAAGGTGGGGGGAAGGGGGAGGGGGGGGGGCGGGTCCGCGGCATGATAAACGGAATGGCGCGGGCCGCGGCGCACAGTGAGGAACGGGGGACGGGGAGCGAGCGGTAGTAGAGGCGTGCAGGGTGGGAGGGGGCAGGTCCGCGGCATGATAAACGGAATGGCGCGGGCCGCGGCGCACAGTGAGGAACGGGGGACGGGGAGCGAGCGGTAGTAGAGGCGTGCAGGGTGGGAGGGGGCGGGTCCGCGGAATGATAAACGGAATGGCGCGGGCCGCGGCGCACAGTGAGGAACGGGGGACGGGGAGCGAGCGGTAGTAGAGACGTGCATGGGGGGGGGCGGATCCGCGGCATGATAAACGGAATGGCGCGGGCCGCGGCGCACAGTGAGGAACGGGGGACGGGGAGCGAGCGGTAGTAGAGGCGTGCAGGGTGGGAGGGAGCGGATCCGCGGCATGATAAACGGAATGGCAGTGAGGAACGGGGGACGGGGAGCGAATGGTAGTAGAGGCGTGCGGGGGGGGAGGGGGCGGGTCCGCGGCATGATAAACGGAATGGCGCGGGCCGCGGCGCACAGTGAGGAACGGGGGACGGGGAGCGAGCGGTAGTAGAGGCGTGCAGGGTGGGAGGGGGCGGGTCCGCGGCATGATAAACGGAATGGCGCGGGCCGCGGCGCACAGTGAGGAACGGGGGACGGGGAGCGAGCGGTAGTAGAGGCGTGCAGGGTGGGAGGGGGCGGGTCCGCGGAATGATAAACGGAATGGCGCGGGCCGCGGCGCACAGTGAGGAACGGGGGACGGGGAGCGAGCGGTAGTAGAGACGTGCATGGGGGGGGGCGGATCCGCGGCATGATAAACGGAATGGCGCGGGCCGCGGCGCACAGTGAGGAACGGGGGACGGGGAGCGAGCGGTAGTAGAGGCGTGCAGGGTGGGAGGGAGCGGATCCGCGGCATGATAAACGGAATGGCAGTGAGGAACGGGGGACGGGGAGCGAATGGTAGTAGAGGCGTGCGGGGGGGGGGGGGGGGGGCAGCGGCATAATATATCATACGCTTCTTTGATGCTCACCGACAACGACACTTGACAGTGCAAACGCGAGCTATTCGATTCGATTACAATATAAAAATTAAAATCTACAATGTTAAGAAAACGAAAGAACGCCGTGTACGCTTTCTTTTCTTTTGATAATGAAGCGAAAACATCATCCTGTTTGGTATTCGGCTGTACATCTGTCATCATAGCTCCGCACTCTCCGAGTCCCCGCCCGCACACCCGCACTGCTGTGCCAATGTACTGAATGTAATGTTCCTACTGACGATGCGACGATGTCGCGGAAAGAAAGGCAGGGCCAACGCCAGACGCCAAAATCTAAATATCGGTAACCTTTAAAAATCGGTTAAGGTACCGAAAAAAATAAAGGTTACCGTTCGATAGCGAAATATAAAGGTTCCGCTATTTCAAAACCGATATGACGTCATATCGGTTATGAATAATACCGGTATTTTTCGGTTATGAAGTCCCTGGTTTACAACGACGTAAACATGTAACTTAAAAAAAAGTCAGTATATTAAAATGGTGCCAATTTCACACACAAATATTTCCGTTTTTGTTTATTTACGACCAATCATTTCTATTTAAAAAATTAGATACTAAAATAAAATAAATCATAATTGATTGTGTTATGTTTTGTCAACTCATTTATTATTTATTTAAAGATAGATAAACACTTTGGATCCAGATTCGGTTTTGTTTGGATGGCGAGTGCATGCAAATTAAACACAAAATAAACCATGAATATCCTCTAATTGGCTATATTTACACGAATCATAAAGCAACACGGTCCGTTATAACTATGTACAATTCCGTGAAATTATTATGATTTCACGAAATCGATATAACTAGGTAGCATTAAAACGTTTTGAATAGAGCTTATTCAAAACCACTAAGTAGTATATGTTAGTGGCAAAATCGTGTGTTAATCTGTATCGTCCGGCGATCACTCAATTAACTATGGATGTTCAATGAAATTGCTCTACAACGGGGCGACGGGGTTGATTGATTTGCTGTAAATAGAAGACGGACAGGTGTTATATGTATGTATTGTTTACACCACACAGTACAATAAGTTGCATTTACAATTGATATAATCCAGTCGAACGTGTTATTTATGGAGTGCCCAAAAAACTTTTGATTGAATTCATTATTACCTTGCTGACTGTTATATTTCAGATGAAGCCTTTTTTCCCGACCAGTAAATTTTAAAAGTTTTACTTATTGTGAAAAGTTATAACGGATTGAGACATAGGTAAATGTATTTTGTCATATGAAACTTTCGACCAAACGCTACGATTTGGTCAAAAGTTAGCCTGAGCCTGTCTCTACGTTAACAAAATGTAACCGTTATTTTTGCTCGTGAATGTATTGCAAACACGAACAGTCCTTACAAAGTAGATTTAGCTGCAAAGGCCCGGTAGGTTTTGCGAGGCTGCCAACGATACTGCTGATCTTCTGTGATCGAATCCCAAACTAAATTTACCTTCGGCGCCGCTGAAACTGCGTTTTTATTACTGTGCTGCATCGAAATAAGGAACTGCGCGATTGCGCGAAGCAAGATTAAAGTGTTGCATGGCCAGGTTATCCACCCTGGGAAAATGAAGCATTGACATTAATATGAGATTAGAACCAATTTGAAATGAGATTAACAGTTGCATTTTTAACTACTTCAAAAGAAGGAGGAGGTTCTCTATTGTTTTATCATATTTTTTATATTTGTTACGTGAGAACTCCGTCTGTTAAGATAATATTTTTATTTTTTATTTAAATGAAGGTTTATGCCTCCACATTTGTCCCATTGCTTGTTACCAAAATCCAGTTTTTATGTCATCCTTCAGAACAAAACAACAATTTCAAAAATAAACTTAATTCTAAGCTCTGATGAAAATGGTATTAACTCTAAGGCGATTCACCCACTGCATTTTTTACACACGCATTGCCGCTTCGGCGGTGTGTTGTACATAGGCATGTGTTTTCTATATAAGATGAGATTCTTGCATACAATGGTAAAATCTGCGGCCCCGCGCTACGCGATGGGGCGCGGTGCAGTAAGTGAATCGCCTAAATAATATGACAGCGAAGTCGTTAGATATATATAATGTTGAGTTAGCATAACTTGTTTTGCTTTAGTATTGTTATAAATTATAGACCTACGGATTGAATGATTTTCTATAGGTGTGATTTTTCAACTTTGGGTCTCTCAGGATATACTCATATATTTCAATAACACAACCATTGAATGCAATTAGCGCAGGCGCACAGACGTGACCTCGCTCGTCGGCAGCTGCACGGCCATCACGCGACGACGCGTGAGCTCTCTCGATTTTTCCCGCACTATCTGTCTTTCTCTTATTAGAACACTTAGAACAAGAGGTATAGTGCGAGAAAAATCGAGAGTATGTCGCGGCCGTCTCATGATAGACGTGTTGGACGGCATGTGCCCAGCGCTGCTAGTTCGCTCAACATGACCGCTACCCTCGCGTACATATTTGTGGCGTCAATACACCACAATAGATAATATTCAGACACATGGTATTAATATTGTTTAAAAAATATATACATAGATAAAACGTTTATTAATGGTGTTGAGCTTAAAACTATACCCGGAATATATGTATCAGCATACTCCTCAAAACCTAAAAAATACTATGACATTGCCCCCTTTCAAGATTTGGGCCGATAGAGCAAGATAAAATGTTATTTTCTCATTCCTACTTAAATTGTGTCCTGCGGTGCCTGCGGTTAAAAGAAACCTTCAGGCGTTCACAAGAACTCGGCCATAATTACATTTTAATTTTTAGGATAGGTACCCTTACTCGCTGAATACGTGTAAGGGTCGTGCGTTTCGTTTCTAGTAATCATTTTAGCTTCAAACTCGCATCCGAAGTTAAAGATTACATTTGTATCAAAAGCGACAGATGGCGGCCATTTTTGCGTACCGAAGTCATTTTGACTCTTTAGCTGCAGTCCAACCGTAAAAAAACAGTAACATTAACTTTGTGGGTTACCTGCAAAAAGCGCCAGGCTAACGAATCGCCGAGCCGCTTGGCCAATCTTCTGCTCGTTAACTCGCTAGTTGCTCTCGCCAGACGAGGCGTCAATGTAACTGTCATTTGCCGATGCGAAAATCTCATATGTAGTTTTTATGCCGCCAAACCATAGAACTGAATGTGTTCACATATTTTAGTAGCAACTGAAGAATCACAAGGGGTTATTTGAGTTAATCTACTTGAAAATATTTTAGAGCTGGTCATATAAACTTGTATGTTGTCAGTTCTAATTTAGATTGTTATGTTATGTAGAACAGTTACGGCCATTTTATTATAAAAACATCCCTTTTTCTAACTTGTGTGTGACTAACCGCGTACCGGAAGGCGCGGCGTAGGTGGACTGATGACCTGGTAAAGGTTGCGGGAGTCCACTGGATGCGGGTGGCGCAAGACCGGTCACTTTGGCACTCTTTGGGGCAGGCCTATGTCCAGCAGTGGACATCTTTCGGCTGATATGATGATGATGAGATGTGTGTAACAAAAATGTATATATACTATCATTATTTATCATTACTAGAATGTAGAAGAGATTGAACATGTTGATATTAAAAAGGCAGCCTGCGGGAGTTATTAAACTTATAAAATGTAAACAAACGTGCTCGAAATATAGCCCCAAGCATTATTCGTTACTATTTAAGTAAACCAACTTAGCCTCCACGCAGGGTCTATTATTTTGGCTCGTTCCACTATTGGCGATCGTGACCGTACATAAGTAAGTATAAGTACTTTATAACACTTAAGGGTCGAACAGACTGCCAGCGGGGCGGTAGCGGCGCTTGACGAGCGCGTGATGCGCGCGGGACGGCCGGTCACACGGAGCACGCGCGCATCGCGCCATCAACCGGCCGGCATCGCGCTGGCCTCGCGCCATCAACCCGCCAGCACTACGTACGCACCGCGCGCTGCGCTGTCTAGCGTCACACTGACGCGCCGCGCGCCCGTGGCGGTCGCGCGGCGCGACTGTCGCGGGCGCGCGGCCTGTGCGCGGCGGGTTGCTGGCGGGGCGCGACAGAAGCGGGGCGCGTTGCCGATGGGGCGCAGCCTGTTTGACCGCGCGCTGTGTCTTCGACCCTTAAGGCAGGGGTCGGCAAACTTTTTAGACAAAGAGCCAGATCCTAGAAAAATTACAATTTTTCGGAAGCTCAAAGGGCCACAGTGCGAAATTTTAGGGAAAATAATAATTTCGGGTGAGTCTTCAAAGTGGATATGCTGTGTTTGGGTTCGATAATAATAATTATAGTTTCCTTGCGCTATTTACGATTCATTTTGTCTGATTTTCATAAAAAACTATTTTTTTTGGGAACCTAAAGAGCCGCAACAAACCTTTCAGAGAGCCGCATGCGGCTCGCGAGCCGCGGTTTGCCGACCCCTGCACTAAGGGATCAATGTTGCACAATTATTCACTTCCACGAGGTCGGGTAGTCTACTAGTCGACTGTGTAACGTTTTGTACGTACGTTAGGTAGATCTAAATGTTATTTTTTGGGAAAATGCCAGTCGAGTTGCTCTAACGCTCGTTCGAAAAGTTACGCAAGTTACACAAATGTCATAATGTGTAATAGAGACCCACTTGAGTTTTGACAGCTGTTCCAAATTTAAACTCATAACGATACAAATTTATCAAAAATCTGTACTAAATTTAAATTTAGAACAGCTGTGTAAATTTGGAACAGCTGTCAAAACTCAAGTGGGTCTCTATTCTAGTATCCATAGATATTAAAACAGTTATCGATACGAAACGTCAAGTCAGTACGTTTTTTAATACAAACCGTACGACATCTGATCTCGAGTGATATGAGTATAGGGACTTCATTCGTTTGTCTATGATTTGACGGATGATCGAATTGCCGCCATTGCTGTTGTCATTTTATTGTTGGTTTTTTGCTGTTATTTACTACCACTTATGATATGTGTGTAGATAAAGTAGTGTATGCAACTGTACATAATGAGGCCTTAAAACACTCGTGTGATCCTATTATGAAACTCGCTGACGCTCGTTTCATAAAACCACACTCGTCTTTTAAGGCCTCTCATTATGGATCAGTCGCATAAACTACTATTAGGTATAGGTTCATATAGTAAATAGTACGAGATTGCCGGGCATGCGTATGAAGTTGTACACAATTCTAGTAAAATGCGAAATTCGCGCGTGCGCCGTGATGAGTGTGATGTGATGACGGCCGACTACGACTTGCAGTTTCAATTTTAATTTTAGCGGTCAGTGCGGTCATTAAGTATTTTTTCGTGTTGCTGTTTAATCGGATTTACAATTTACAATGGAGGAAGTAGTTCCTTGTGATTGTGATAATTTAAAGTGTGTGCAAGTTTTGCTTGAGGAGGGAAAGGTAAACTCTTTAAACTTTGCTCAGAAGAAAACTAATTTGTTCGCCAGGTTTTGCCGCCTGATTTGTGTATTTCTCAGAGTAGTAAATCGCATAAAAGACAGTTTAATAAATCAAGGTACAAAACTCATTGGATTGTAGATATGTCTGTAAAATTATATCTAGTAGTAGCATGCCTTCAGTGTGTTTTGGTAAGCTCGTCCTCGCTAGCAAGTGCATATGCAACGATTGACGACGATGAAGATTGATCAATAATGAGGCAAGAAGATGGATTTATCCACAATAACCGTAAAAACTACAAAAACATATGTCTCGGCTTGCCCTATTCCGAAACCCTAGGCACGCCACTGATTGCACCCACCAACATCTAACAAGGTGCTACAAGATATCTTTAGTTGGCTTCTAAACGCGTCGTTCCGCACTCATTCCATCAATATATGGTGTACGTCTTCAACGATATCACACCCTGTACAGTTCGGTGACGGAGTTTTACGCATCATAAAACCAAATTTATTGAGTGGAATGTGGCCGGACCGAAGTCTTAGTGCTATTACAATGTCTTGTCGGCTAAGAGAGCGGTTTTCACGACCGGTTAGCCTAGTGGGTTGTGACGCTGCCTACGAAGCTGGAGGTCCTGGGTTCGAATACCGGTAAGGGCAAATATTTGTGTGATGAGCATGAATATTTGTTTCTGAGTCATGGATGTTTTCTATGTATTTAAGTATTTATATCTATTATATATATCGTTGTCTAGTACCTATAACACAAGCCTTACTGAGCTTACTATGGGACTAGGTCGATTAGTGTAAGATTGTCCCCATATATTTATTTTATTTATTTATATTTAAGAGAGCAATCAATCCATGGTGTATTTATTAGTTCTGGTTGGATCTTTTTGTACCAAATGCCTTTTTGTTTCGACCTTTCCTCGAAGTACTCTTTCCACTGTTGACGACATTGTTTTTTGATTAATTTGATGCAAAAAAAGAATGGTATATATGTTTTATAAGTGTTATTTTTGTAATATTGCATACATTTCTTGTTTTTATGGTTGATTATTTTCTTTCTTGTCGATTTCATTTCATTTCATTCATTAATTCAATAACAATGTAGGTACATTGCATATGATTATAATGGTAAAACTTTTCTGTTTATAACACATTCTATGATGAATAGCCGTTCAAATTGCTAAGTATTTAGATATGAGCATTATTCTCCGTGCTAATCATGAATTATTATTATCGTGTTATTACCGGTTTGATGTGAAATCGAAGTGGTTATGCCTCGCTCGCTGGTTTATTGATCTAGCCTAATCCCACTCTAAGCCAGCCCAATTACCTTCTCATTAGGCAGGCTCTGCTTCTGATTACAAATATCAGCAAGAGCTAATCAGTGCTAAATTGGTTTTCTGAACAAATTTTGTGTGTCGAAATTAATTTATATTCAAGCTTTTATTTTCGCATTCTTAATCAAAGAAAACATCAACTATTCATTCTGCAAATAGGCCACAAGGGCACTTTTACATGTCAAACGGTAATTTACAATAAAAAAAAATAATCTTACAGTAAAAAAAATATAATCTTACACAATAGTAATTTAAAATTTGCAGATTAAGGACCGATATAAATGGGTAACAAACTGAATGTCACGAAGTTAAAGAAAACAAAACAATATTGCAAAATATGACCATTACATTCGATATAAGCTTATATCGATATGGCTTAGGCCTGTGCATTAACAAGAAGTTAATGATATTAATACAGTATTTCAGAGATGTATAAGGTCTCTGAGCGTCCAAATACAATTAATAATTATTCTAATGTTCTTAGAGATGTATATGTCGCAGTGAAATGGTCAAAACAGAGATTTGACAAATCCCTGAGGGATATGATCAAATCACACAGGATGTTAAAATGAAGAATCCATTTTATCATTTACCTGATACAAATCAGTAATTTGATCAATTCTCTGAATCTGTTTAGTGAAATGACGAAATCGGACAAAAAAGGCAACTCGTTTTTTTTCATTTCACTAGATTTGTTTAGTGATTTGATAAATCCCTTAATAATTTATATGGTCTCTAAGCGTCAAAAGAAAACAATAATAAAAGGAACATAAATGTAATATTGTCAGTGATGTACAGGGTCAATAACAATAAAAAGTGTCAAGATCGGAATGATTTCTCTCGTCAATACGATAATAATAAAATAACACTAGTATACAAGTATTTAGTTAGGTACTATGACCCTACAAGCATGAACAGTCCGGAATCCACAAACAGCACCCGATCACGAGTATGACGCATATCTCAGCCATCGCCTCCCTCAACCATATGTTAGGGAAGACCCCCCGATCAACGACGCCACCGTAAGCAAAGCCTTTCCGAGCAGATAAACGGATCATAAAGAGATTTAGGTTCGTGACTTTCTTGTGGACATATGCAAAAGTTAAGGGCTTTTTTAAATATTTAGATAGATTCACGCCTTCATTTCCAAAAGGGGTAGGCAGGCACATGAAACTTATGTTCCAGTGCCGCTTTTAGCATGAATGTGGGTATAGGACTATCGAAAAATGTGATATCGCAGTGATGGGATGTTAGCTCATTGCCTACATCAACTCTGCTCCCATAGTCGACTTTTACGTCACCCACGGGAAGAAAGGGAGTGGTGAAATTGTAACCCGACACCACTCGGGAAAGTCCTAATTGTTTATTGGACTGCGTAAACTGTTAACTGCGTGGCCTCTTGTATATTTGTATGCGAAAAAACATTTTTTATTATAACTATTGACCACAGGAAAGAACTCTTTCGCTTTTATCACTCTCCAAATGTTTCACGAATTAACCAAATTAAATAAAACTACAAATATGACAGTTTAACGAGGTAATGGTCTATAATGTGAGCGATGTGGTTTGTTATTTGACTTAAAGAATGAGACACAATCTTAATAAAAATCTAATCTAGTGATGTATATACATTTGCGTAATTCCGAGTGAGAACAGCCGTTAGTTTATAATAAACATTGAAGTTAAGATATTTATATAGATATTTGATTTAGATAGATATTTGACTTCAAATTAGCTTGAAATAATACTCGAAAATACTCGAGATGGGAAGCTAGCCGGAGGTGCAATATCTGTGGACCACACCACACAAGGCACGGCGGCCGACCGCCGCGGGAGTAGGCACCGAAATAACGCCTGAAAACAATTCTTTACCTTACATCAGCCGCAATCCTCTACTTAACGCAATTTATTACGGTACTTGTGTAATTCTTACTCAAAACAGCACTAGCAGTGCCTGTAACGAGGTATTTATGTCCGAATTAGATTAAGATTTATTTTTCTACTTCTCATTTTTCGAGACCCCTCTCATTTTACATTCCTTGTCAATTTTCATGATTTGCTTCAAACATTTTATCCCTATTGTGTAAGTACTTACCTATAAAACAATTTCCCCTTGATAATTAGATGTTAAAAATTTACGGATTTCAGCTGCCGGTAAGTTGGAGCTACTTAAATGTTTCTAAAGCACTTTCCTTCATTCAAGTTGATAAAGTTCGAGATTAGTAAATTTTAAACAGACATAGATACGGCGTGTGGTTAAGTGGCTCACGTTGTTCGTAACATAGATGTCGATCAATTGATGCTCACAAAGTACAGTAAACAAATAAATAAATACAAGGGGAATTTCTGACACAATTCGAACTAGACCCATAGAATTTTCAATAAAGCTTGTGTTGTGGATACTAGACGACAATTTATTTATTACAAATAAATACTGAAACCGAAAGAAAACATCCAAGTCGTTCATTGTATTAGCTCCGCTGCCCTCTCACTTACTTTATCTTAAATATAACCATCGTTCAAATAAAAAAATGCCCTTAAAAAAATCTTCCACAAATCAAGATATAAATATACATATATTTTAAAATAATCTCATGTCGTGGGCATGCTTAATATCTTTTTTGTACTCGTCGATTAAAATCTGTGTATTAAGATTTCATAGAGAATACTGCAACGTCACTCTTTTCGTCATTGAATAGTCTATGTTAGTTCCGAAACAACCGAAATAACTTTTTCGATACGCTCTTGACAACCGAAAAAAAATTGAAAATAGAACTTCGTATTTCAATAATATGTGTCCTTGATCCGATACAAAATTGCCAATCTATGGCGTTTCGGTACGATGCAGCGTCGCGTCGTCTGTCAAAAATCTACTTAAACTGGCTGCTGTATCCAGGGCATGAAAAAAATAAAAATAAGCTACGCCTTGTGATTGGCCAATCACAGCACAGTACTGCAACATTACGGACGCCGGTGGTGTGATTATCTATGGATTATCTTGTGTAAAAGAAGTCGGATATTAGAACTAGACAATATAGTACTTACGAAGCGATATTTAGTTTTCGTATTAATGACTTAAATTATTAATTTTAATGAACTCGTACAAAAAGTATTGTTCACAATACTGTCATAATCAAGCTTTTTAATCTCGTACCTTACTTAGGCCACTCAGCAAGCTTCGTGGCCTACACACGGTACTTGACTAAAAAGCTCTCTATTATAACACGATTGTGAAAAATACTGAAAATGAAAAAAAATGAAAAATGATTTATTTCTTTTCTTAGTACTACAAATGTTACATGTGCTATTGTCCCCTTTTTAAGTAAAAATAATACCTGTGCTAAGGGGCACCGCTCTTCCATATGGAGGTAAACAATTAATGCAGTTGTGTTAAGAGAAAAAAAGGTAAGATAAGGTTATATTGTAAACTAATTAGTCTACTTAGTCTAGATAGATCACCGCGTGTAGGTATGTGTGTACATATTCGTACACCCATACACACACGCAGACCACTTATATTTATACCTACCTACTCCTTATTTTTATACATATGTGTGCGTGCATAAGTATGCACACCCCACAATTATACTATTAACCTAGCCAGAGTAAGTATAGTTTGTAGTTTAAATTAATTTAATTCAATCGTGTGTGTGTGTGTGTGTGTGTGTGTGTGTGTGTGTGTGTGTGTGTGTGTGTGTGTGTGTGTGTGTGTGTGTGTGTGTGTGTGTGTGTGTGTGTGTGTGTGTGTGTGTGTGTGTGTGTGTGTGTGTGTGTGTGTGTGTGTGTGTGTGTGTGTGTGTGTGTGTGTGTGTGTGTATGTGTGTATGTGTGTGTGTATGTGTGTGTGTATGTGTGTGTGTGTGTGTGTGTGTGTGTGTGTGTGTGTGTGTGTGTGTGTGTGTGTGTGTGTGTGTGTGTGTGCGTGTGTGTGTGTGTGTGTGTGTGTGTGTGTGTGTGTGTGTGTGTGTGGGGATGTGTGAGAGTATGTGCAAGGGTGCAGCGTGTGGAAAAGTTTTTTAACAGTTTTAATCATGCATCTACAGGTGCTTGTAAGTATTTAGAATGGCGCTTTCTATGTCATCGTATGTTTTCGTTTTCAGCCATACTGTTACCCTATTTTTACATTCATGTACCGTGGTTGGGTAGATATCGATGTCTTTATTTATTATATTATAAAGTTTGCCAGATAGCGTGGCCTGTTGCCTGCGCGCAAAGGCCGTTTTCACCCTCGGAGTTGAGATGACATTAATCCTTTTCCTCCTCTTCAGCTTGTCTATTGGTTCATATACAGTGGATTTGTGCCTTCTCAGGACCGCATATAGTATGTACAGTTTGCGCACAGACAACAAGTCACCAATTACGTATAAGTCTGAGGTCGGGAATCTTCGTGGCTTAAGGTACATTACTTTGAGCAGAGCCCGCTGAGCTCTTTCTAGTTGAATAAAGTTAGTTTTAGTAGCCCCACCCCATATTGGGATACAATATACCAACACCGATTGAGCAAGTGATGTGTAAATCTGGTTCAGAAGTTTTTTAGGAGCAACATCTCTTAGGTTTTTAAAGATATAGATCATTTTTCTAATCCTAGTCATGACCAATTCTACATGTGAGTGCCAGGTAAGTCTCTGATCCACCAACACCCCAAGATATTTCGTACAATTTACTTTATCAATGATTGCACAAGAACAGTCAAGCAGTGAGGGGTCTTGACACGTGTGGATCCTAATATTAAAGTTTCCGTCTGGCTGAGTTGTTATGTTATTTGTAAAGCAGATATAGTTAGTCTTACTAATGTTTAATGTTAACAGATTAGAATTTAGCCAGTGGGCTATCTCTACTAGTGCCACTTCAGCATGTTTACGAACTTCCTCCCAAGTGTCACCAGAGAAAACAACGGCCGTGTCATCTGCATACGTGAATATGCTACCCCCAGCCAATTTCATGTTACATAGGCTATTAATATATATGAGGAATAAGGTTGGTCCAAGGACACTCCCCTGCGGGACTCCATAAGTAATGTCACACTCATCACTTATGTACTCACCTATTTTAACCTTTTGTTTCCTATCAGTAAGGTAGTTTTTGAGCAGTTGAAGAGGGAGTCCTCTGATACCTATACGCTCCATCGACTGTACAAGGGTTGGAACAGAGACAGTGTCGAAGGCTTTTTTGAGATCTAGGAATATAGTTAAGCATTTTTGTTTCGAGTCTATTTTCTTTACTATTAGGGAGGAGAGGGCTTCGACAGCTTCTATGAACTCAATCTCAATCATACTATTAATTACGGCAGAAAATAAAATAGGTATGTAATACTTTAAGTTAAAAATAATAATATGACCAAAGCGAAATTCAAACATTATTACATCTTAGAAGAACATAATACTAGGGGAGGGTAATAATAAAATACTGTTCATTCACAAATATGAAATATCTCTTATTTTTCGTTCTACAGATTAAATTAGGTTAAACTTCGGTGGAGTGGAAACCACAGTATCGCGCCTCCGCCTTGTCACATTCAATTTTGTTTTAAATGACGGAAATATTATTAATGTAATTCACTTTGGACAGCAGAGTGAGTACTTTTGATTATAAGTGCGAGATTTCCATAAGAACATATATTTTAAGGGCTGTAAGTATCAGCCCTAATTAACGTAAATTGGTACATATCTGTAGTTGAAAAAAAGTTTTTTTATCATACAAATTAAGTTTGCATACGATGTATCGGTAACAATGCTACCAACTGACAGTCTAATAAATGTGAGCAAGTACATATTGCTGCTCGAAAAAATAAATAATTCTCCATTAGAAAATGTAATTGTTATATTTTTTAGATAAAACCGTTACTTAAAATGTATGTTCTAATGGACTTCACACGCTGTATATTACAAAATTTTTAAATGTGATACTGTTTTGAATGACTTGGGCATTGATCATGATAAAATAAAATCTGTCACACAATGATCGTGACGGATTCACTTTTACCGTCGTTTTGCACAAGTTGTCTATTGAGAAGACGCATCCCTAACATATAATGATATGCTGAGCGATTGACTGTAGATAACAGAATTCCGATTCACACCACGATTTTATTTTAGTCAGATCAATGCCCTAGAGGAGTGAGGAGACTGGTGTTCTGACTGGTACGAGTAACTGGTACCTACCTAATCGTTTTTAGCTTTTAGTATTCGCGCATCGGAGCGCTTCTCCGCGTATTGAACAATCTGTAACACTAAGGCGGTGCACTTTAGGTACTGCATTCGTACCGCCTCGCTTCCGCGCAGCAAGGAAGCATTAATTTACTAACAGAAGGTAAGACAGCTTGACAGCTTACTACCATCCGCCTTCACATCGACAAATCAGTAAGTCACCTAAGCTAAAAGAGTATTAAAGTGGTTCTCACCGACAACTTCCAGTGGTGCGGAGCGGATTTCGGTGTGGAAGGTGGGCGCGTCCGCGGAAACCTCGCAGCGGAACCGGCCCGCCATCGCCGGTGTGGCCTGCTGCAGTACCACCCGCCGCGCCCCCGACCGGGATATCTGTCGACATACAATACAGTACAGTACAAATACTCTTAATGCATTCTATTTCTTATACCTAGCGTTATCCTGGCTTTTTTTCCTATGTTAGCCCATATTTGCTCATGTCGGCCCTTACGACTGCCATACCTTCTTCGGTATGAGACACCGGGTCGAGGGCCGTCGAATACTAGACCAATGCATTCCCTACATAGTCAAACAAATACTTTTTATTGTACACCTGAATATATAAAACGAATACAGCGCAAAACTTAAAACTAGAGATAAAGTAGCCTTATCCTAATTGTGAATAAAATATCAGACTAAATGTCTTTTATGTTCTTTTTATCTTTATCGCTAAAGAGCGATCTCTTTCAGACGACCTTTCTTAAGATAATCTTCGGAAACAAGAAGCTTGTACTTAGGTGGTTTTTGTACGATAAAGAAAACGGAAACACCTGGCTTTTTAACCCTCAACGCAGCAAACGAGGGGTGTTATTAGTTTAAGAGCCGTATTACAAAAAAACGCGTAACTATAAGTTTTTATCATCAAAATTACATAGCATTTCATTCGTTTTTTAAATAAAAACTAGTTGGTGAAGATAGTTTGATATCTCTTTTAGAATATAAGCAATACGATTTTTAGATAATCGTTTTACTGATTTAGTAATGATTTTTCTTCATCGGCATGTTTCAGCAAAATCTCGTTGGAGACCACATTTAGGAGCGATATTTAGTCAATTAAATTAAATAGTATCCATAAATAAAGAATACAGTTACATGACAAGTACCCTGTAGTCCAATCTAAACAAGACACAATATTTTTTTATGCCTCATGTGCTGAGAAAAAGAATCTGAAACGAATTACATTTTGTACCGAAAACCCTCTAAATCAAGACGTCATTTCTCAAAATCTCTGCATTATCTTAACGTTATTCTGATACAAAAATTATACCCAGTATCTGCTTGATTTAAAACATACATTTTGTAGGTTTAAATAACCACCATTTATTTTTGACAAATTAACAATACCTATTTTGCTTTAAAACTGAGGCCACGGGAAGCCTCACGCTCATACCCGCGCCAGCGCCCGCCGAGGTAGGACCTATGTTCGACGGCTCCGCACACCTAGCAACGTCGCTATGCGTGACATTTATGCTGGTGTGCGTCGGACGGCGTGTAGGGGCATGAAATATTGTTAGTGTGTGCGCGTATAGTACGACAGTATCGAATTGATGGTTGTTTGTAGGGAGTGTCTAAAGTCATCTAAGATTGGTGTTATATATTTTTTATGTTTAACTGATTTTACTGAGGTATACTTGCTAGGGGTATTTGCGTCTCTCATTTTGCTTAAAGAGTGAGTGAGACGCAATGCACATTGGACAAGAATCTCGGACAACTGGAATACTACCCTTAATTGATTCATCATCATCATGTCCCAATACACCTACGTCTCAGGACAACAATAACTCTCTCTCTACGTCTCTTGCCAACTTTGGCACCGTCTGCCAAGTACTTCCGGCTATTTCAGGACTGACAGAGTTAGGTTTACTCATCATATCAGCCGAAAGACCTCCACTGCTAGACACAGGCCTCCCCAAAAGAGTGCCACAATGACCGGTTCTGTGCCACCCGCATCCAGCGGACGCCCGCGACCTTTACCAGGTCATCGGCCCACGTTCTGGGGGGCCTACCCACGCTCGCTGCGCCTTCTAGTTCGTGGTCTAAACTCGATAACCTTTCGGCCCCAAGGGTCACCGGTTCTACGTGCAAGGTACTTAATTGATTGGTTTATATAAATGGGATCATTGTCATGGATGTCAAACCTAACATTTTTTGATACTTACCATGATGGTGGTAAATAAGCGTACGGCCTGCCCGATTGTAAG
Source organism: Epinotia demarniana (assembly GCA_945867215.1). Lineage (NCBI taxonomy): Eukaryota > Metazoa > Arthropoda > Insecta > Lepidoptera > Tortricidae > Epinotia > Epinotia demarniana. Next base: position 20,199,397 of record OX244265.1, read on the forward strand.
CAGAAGCCGTAGAATATAGACTAGTCCATATATGTTGTTAAAGACTCGACTTCTCTAAGTCGTCTTCAATAATAATCGGAGTTCATAAACGAGACTCGGCTCAATATTTCAAGATTCACATTTTCAGACTTCTTGCTGAGCGAGTGTAGCGAACTAAACGAGCGTGTGCATTTAGACTCGAGTCTCTTTTCGCGGCTGAATCCTTTTTTGGGCGGAGCTCCGAGTTCGAAGATACCTACATAGTTGTTTCACGGTTAGAGCCCAATTATACCAACTCGCCCGTGTACCACACCTGGCGTGGCCTGCGGTGGCGGTCAATAGTAAATTTAACAATAACTGTCACTTGACAATAGCTGCAGAGGCTTCAATCGCTTCATTTGGGATTCCAAGATGGCGGACATGAGCTTTATCTTAAAAAATTGTCATGGGTGTCGCTTTCGGGGATGTCGAGGGTATATACATATTCCAAAAACGATGTCCATATTGAACTCCAAAATGGTGGATATGACATTTTTGGTAAAATTCGTCATGGGTGTCACTTTCAGGGTAATTGACGGTTGCAGATTGCAAAAATTATGTCCATTTTGGTATCCAAAATGGCGGACTCTTTTTACGTAAAATTCGTCAGCGTTGTCACTTTCAGGTTAAGAAAGGGTGTAGATTACAAAAACGTGGTGTGGGGATGTAATTTTTATTTTCTCATTAAACCCATAGTGTGGGGTATCTAAAATATTATGGTGGGTTTCTAAAAACGATTTTAAAACGTTCTAGTGAACCTGCCGGCTATTTAGCCAGCCAGCCACTTGACTGCTACTGGGAATGTGAAAAATCGTGGCAGTAGTACATATAATGAATTTAAATTAGTAGAACAAAAATTAGTTGGTTTATGTTAAACGTTTGTATTAGACGTATTCATCGTGGATATGATATGTAAATATAAATATTTTATTGATTATCATATTATCAATTAAACAGTTTGAAAAATTTTGTTTGTATTGTCATATTTTATAATAATACTGTAGTGACGCGGATCAAGATCATTACGTCGCGACTAGTGCAAGCGAGAGAGAACATGAGGCAGATCGCTCGCGCTACGCTCCATCCGCGTAGCGCGAGCGATGTCGCAACGGCGCAAAAAACTAGCTTAGCGCCAAATGTTATGGGGCTCTTAACCTGTGTATATGTCTGTGTCATCGTAACTCCCAGACCGGTGAACCAATTAGAGTGCATTTTTTTATCGTAAATCTTGTGAACCTTATTGTGTTTGTTGCGTCGGGGGAGTTTTAAATTATAAATTTATGTTTTTATCATCACCTATAGCATCGTAGAAAGAGTGTACTCTTTCTACTATGCCTATAGTCATAATCACAAGAGCTTGAGCAATGTTTCGATTTCCTTGAATTGTATCAGTGGCATGCCGTTAACCATATGTGGCCAGTGCTTATTTGATGTTTGATAAGGAGTTAAATGGTCTTGAAATAGACATGTCGGTTGGATTCAAATTCTATGCCTTGCTACGGGTAATTGCAGACCGTCATGGGCACGTTCCAGGACTCTGTATTAGCATAATATCAATACACGAAGACTATCTGACACCACGTGCAAGGAACATCTAGATCTGCTTATGAACGCCGTACGACATTTGATCTCGAGTGATATGAGTATATGGACTTCATTCGTTTGTCTATGATTTAAAAAAAAATCGTCATGACGGATGATCGAATTGCCGCTATTGCTGTTGTCATTTTATTGTTGGTTTTTTGCTGCTACTTACTACTACTTATGATATGTGTGTAGATAAAGTAGTGTATGCAACTGTACATAATTAGGCCTTAAACACTAGTGTGATCCTATTATGAAACTCGCTAACGCTCGTTTCATAAAACCACACTCGTATTTTAAGGCCTCTCATTATGGATCAGTCGCATAAACTGCTATTGTCGCACAGAACGTAACGATACTGCGACAGTTGGGACGCGTCAAAGTATTGAAAGTGATCAGGTACTCAAATGATCATCTACTTTTTGCCTACTACTGTAAAGGTTTGATGTTCAAGCGGGCTGGCCACACAAAGGAACAGCTTCTATATTAAGAATAGCAAATTGAATAAGCTCTCAGATAAACAATTTGGGGATAACATCGTTTGGGGATAACGGGATATAGTTATAAGGAAGACGCTAAAAAGGAATGGCGCAAAATAAACAGTCATGCTTGGTATGTTATTATTAATCTAAACAAAATATTTTTAGACCTTCTGGTTCTTAAAACAAAAAAAAAACTTAGTTCACAAAGCTCGCTTCAAGGTTTAATTAATGGGTCTCTGTTCGCTCGGCTTTTTGATTAATCGCTCGTCTGCTCTAAGTTTTTTGCGCTAATGTTAGACGAAGACTAAAGCCGTAGGTCGCGATTTGTGAAATACCAGGATCAGGCAGATGTACTTTGCTATGTCATTGTTTTTTCCTATACTAAAGTGGGATCTTTTTCATGATAACAATTCAAAGTCATCAAATTATTTATATGAAAATACAGTAGGTAGATATCGTGGTCGTTGGTATCGTGGAATTTCTTGCAGTTACTACACACACTAGCGCTGAAATCTGGGTTGGCGATGGTCGCGTTTATTTTTGACGACCAGTTAGCCTAGTGGGTAGTGACGTTGCCTACGAAGCTGAAGGTCCTGGGTTCGAATCCCGGTAAGGACAAATATTGGTGTGTTGCGCATGAATAGTTTTGCTGAGTCTTGGATGTTTTCTGTGTAGGTATTTAAGTATTTCTATCTATTTAATAAGTAATTTTCTAGTACCCATAACACAAGCCTTATTGAGCAGACTATGGGACTAGATCGATTTGTATAACATTGTCCCCTAAGTATGTACGTATTAATTTATTTACATAATTATAAACCAGTTAAGTGTGCGTGGCGAGTTCAGAGATAAGAGCGGAAAGTAGCAAATATCATGTACAATTTTCTGATAAAATGAAAATTACCGCGCTCCGGGACACTTTCAAGAGGGGGGAGGGGGGGGGGGGATGAAGCAACCTACATATCCTGATACATAAAAGTTGTCTTTTAAATTTGCCAAATTTTCCGTACATTCTGATATAGTTTTCTTGTACTATAATTGGTACGAGCCGGGATTCGAACCCACGACTGCCGGTAAACAGCCGCATGCCTCAACCACTAGGCTACCGTAGTTTTGGGCGGGGATATCAAGGGGAAATATTGTACTAGTTTAACTTATTTCGATCATTAGTGATTTTCCAACAAAGCACTTTTTTGCGTTTCAAGTTGGTTTTCATTGAAATGGCATAACGATTAACGTACGATTTTTCTAATCTTATTTCGAATAAATCACGCTATCTAAACGCGATCGCTGGGTAACCTCACATATCAATATAAATAATAGCCGCAATATGTTACATTAATATTCGACTGTGAATTCAACGGAAATTATGCAGGACGTTATTATCGGACATTATCAATGACATATGAAATGCCATAAGGCACTACATATAAAAGATTACCAGATACAGATCATGAATTCTAAAAACAATGTGCCTTGCGTTTATCGGGGCCGTTATAAAAATCGTAACCCGTACGTGCCCCGAATATCACCACATTACTTGAGCGCGTCGTTATATTACAGAACACAAAAAAGGGTGGAAGAGTTAACACAATCTCCTGACTTACTGTCTTTTTTGCTTAGAGATGTATTACGGAGGAAAAAATATTCTAGGGTCAATAGCAGGACGGTGATCGCTAATGCGCGCAAAAACGCGTAGGTGGCAGATGATGTACTGTTGTTTTATTTGGCCTGGAGTGGGCTTAGGCCCGAGTACTTTACGTTCTTATTTATCCTTGGTTTATCCAAATGTTGGTAAAATTTAAAGAACAGCCGTGCCCTCAAATGTGACATCAGCCAACACGCGGACGAAAAAACATTTTGGGTTTACTATTTTATGTTCTATATACTATACCTAGTTCATTTATGTATCACCTAACGGAATTCCCTAATGTATCCACCACCATCATCACTTTACTCACGCATCAAGACAATATTTATCAATTTTGGCTACAGTATGGTTGTTATAAAAGTACGAGGTATCAAGTTAATTATAATTTCTGAATGAACTAGTAGACTACGGAAGCGATATAAATCTGCGATAACTATAGTGTCAGGCCATTAACCTGTAACAACTTCCTATCCATTAAGCATAATATACCTACCTATGAAACACATTTAGGTGAACGCATATCACACTCTCGTACTGAAAGCAAGTAAATGAAATTAACACTGTAGGTACAATATATTATGACGATAAAACATAATCACTAAAAATACATATATAATACAGAACCTTTGTTTTGACGACCGCCTTAGCCTAGTCGATAGTGACCCTGCCTACCAAGCAAGAGGTCCTGGGTTCGAATCCCGGTAAGGGCAAAAATTTGTGTGATGAGCATGAATATTTGTTTCTGAGTCATGGATATTTTCTATGTATTTAAGTATTTACGTCTATTATGTATATCGTCGTCTAGTACCCATAACACAAGCCTTACTGAGCTTACTATGGGACTAGGTCGATTTGTGTAAGATTGTCCCCTTATATTTATTTATTTATTTATTTATTTGTCAGTTAAGCCTCTTGTCGACCTTTATCATCACTATTACCATCAAACAAGATATATGTATTTATGGTTTAGACATAGTCTCCACCTTAAGTGGGACAAATGCGAAACTAGTAATAAATATTCTTTAGTAACAAGAGTTCAAAGTATTTAGGAATCCGTTTAATTCGAGTTAGTACCAGCTGTTACGTAATAGAATTTGGAAACACAATTCTCAAATGACACCGCTTTTTCCATTCTGGCCTTAGGTAAAATAATCCCCGGGATTAAAGCGATCCAAATTGGATAAACTGAACGCCCTTGCTATGTCTTTTGCCGTGCGATTAGAAAATATACGTTTACGATTACATTCTCATTTCATATTTGAAGACATAGGCAATACCATCAAGATGGCTAAACAATATTTTCACTAGATACTCATGATCTGAATAGATTTTTAGTAATTTTATGCGGTTAAAGAAAAAGCTCATAAACAAAAGACTTATAAAGTACCTATAAATATGTACCTAAATACCAATTCATTCATTTCCAACAGTATATCAATTTAATTAGATTTTGAAAAGAGATTTCATTTGAAGGGTCCACGGCAAAAACAGGTCTAGTATTTTTTTTCGAAAAATGAGACTTTAATCTCAAAATGTAGAGCTCTCAACGAACTATTAAACATTAATATAAAACCTCTTTTTTCACTTGAAAAGCATCTAATCGCGAAGATGATATGGATGATTGAATCATTCTTAACTTAAAAACCGCAATATCTCGAAATGTTGTCAAAGTGACTAGACATGCTCTTTCCGTGGACCCTTCACTTAGGCATATTGGTATTTGATTTTTTTCAACCTAAGAAGATATTTTAAAATGATATCTAAAAATAGCAACTTTTATTTCCTTTAACTAATTTCATCAATTCTCGCGTACCTCAAGATATCTCTAACAGCTTTCCATATAAGTGTAAAACTTTGATGGATAAAGTTTTGTTTGTGGCTGGGTCCCGCGGAATATATGCATAGAATAACCTAAGAACAACATTAAGTTTTATCTCGTGATCTGGAATCACCCTATATGTCTCATTTGCATGTAAAATGGTTAGATACCGAGATAACAGCTTGTGTGATAAAGTGATTACTTTATGGTAAGGAGACAGGAAACGGCGGAGGCTTGATAATGGCTGGTCACTGTTAATAGAGTTCCTGTAGAAATGGAAGGACGGTCCGAGTTCTGGCAGACGCTAAATAGAGTGGCCCATTTCACAAAGCTATAGGTTATAATTTTGTAAATCGAAACTAGCAACACTGAGGGCGCTTGACCAGTAACGATTGACCATTTGACCTGTTTAAATCGTAATAAGAGGGTGTAATTTGACTCGTAAAATTGCGCTTGCAGCTTCTTGACACGGGTTACAGGGCTACACGGTGCAAATTGGAACCAAAACACCAGTAACTAATTGGCTTAATTTTTTTTTTGATTGTAAATAATCTCTTTTGTCTGGACTTTATGTAGACTTTACTAATATCAAAGTAGTGTCTAGAATAATACACGGTGTTTTTTTAACCGTCTTAGAGCCGAACCCCTGTTAATGTATACATTACAAAGAACTTAAAAAAGGTTTTTTTTTAGTTTTTTTTAATGATTTTTTTAAATACATAAAATATTGTTTTCTTTTGTATTAATATTAATTTTAATCATCCAGCTGAGTAGCCGCAGTGTCCGCTAGCCGCCATCTTATGTAGATAGGTACGAACTCTAACCGGGTGAATGAACTTCGCTCCGTGCGCCATAGAGAATTTTTCAAACTTAATTACGTTTTATTACTAAAAACTTAACTAAAAAAAATTTTTTTTACGAATGATTAGTACCTTTCAGATACTTTCAGTGGGCTTCGGCTCTAAGACGGTTAAAAAAACACGTTGTATTTGTTTTAGTTCGTCCGTAGTACCTAAACTTTACTTGAAACTCTGATATTTAAAGCCATCTGTCATTAGCCTTATCCGCCGCCGGAAGATTAGTGGGGCAGAGTGCTCGAACAAATTGTCGTAAATGTGGCCACGCTGGACAAAAGCACCAAATTTTTATCAGGCACTTGTTAGGTCCATAGCTTCAAGTTTTTGATAGGAACCAACTCCTCCGTCGGCCATTTCTTTTAGCGGCCATGTTAATTTTTGTTAATTATTAATATCTCGAGTTCTAAGACACTTAGAATAACAATACATATTTGGGGTCAGCGAATTCAACTAGATAAGTATTTTACCGATATAACTCTTCATATAAATGTAAAACATCTTTTTCTTAGAGTTGGTTTAAGTTATGTTAAAAAAAACAGTTATTAACATTATTATATGTTTATTACTCGTTATTATAGAATCTATAATACATAATCTGTGGATAATTCAAGTGTCTACATATTACGGTTCTAGTGATATACCGATTGTTATAGTTGAATTCCTTGACCCCAATTATGTATATTTAGACACTAAGTTTGTGATTCTACGTTATTTAGAACTCGAGTTATTAATGATATACGTATTATTCAAAATTACCACCATAAAATTAAAGATGGCCGACGGAGGAGGTGGTTCCTATCAAAAACTTAAAGCTATGGACCTAACGAGTACCTGAAAAAAAAATTGGTGCTTTTGTCCAGCGTGTCACCTGAAACTGCCCTACTAGATCTGCGCCGCCGGTTCTTGAGTCGGGATTATGTTGAGGGGGCCTTTCCGAACATTATTTTGACATTATTTTGACTATTTTCGTTCCTGTTTTAAGTTTCATTAGTGTATTTTATTGGTTACTTTTTTGTGTCATGTTTAATATTTTTTTACTTTATAAAAAATTACTCTAAAATGTCAGTCGTACTATTCTTTGCTTTTCATTCGGATGTCCGTATCCATTGTGTGAACTTGACATTGGGGGAATACTAAGTATAGAGTATTTTCTTCTTATACCTATCGTTGTCCCTGTCTTTGCCAGGGGCTTTCTTATTCGCTTTCCTCCACTTTGCACGACCATGGGCGTCTTCTTTTGTGAGCTCGATTTCGCCCTTGTCGGCCTTTACGACATCCAGCCATCGTTTCTTAGGTCGGTCTGGTCAGTCGAGGAGTATATAATAAAATATCGTAAAAAAACCAACACCAAACGTCTATTTATGGCATAAGGGACCTTTGTGATGCGACTCCGACTCTTTCATAGCCGTGGCCATTTTTTTATTATATTGCATCCATAAACCAAACATGAAAAACTGCGGTGAAACATGAGGCATTCCACATACATATAGGATAACACCAATATTTATTTTCCCGCAAAATGCTGACGCACGATCCTTTTGAGGGAGGTACCTTTTCGTGATAGTGTATGCAGTACGTGACGAAACGCATTTTGCTTCCATTTTATCAGCGAACGGAGGAAGCAAAAAGGGAGGCGATAGTTTCGCTTTTCAGGTAGCGATGCAGGTGCTATTGTTTATTCAGCGTTCAAACGGCTTGATAGATCGAGAAACGTGACGTTATTAGGTTTAACTCGGCTGTAGAATAGACTGTTTTTTATTCAGGTGGTCAATCCGACTCAGTATATCGAATACTAATATGATATCAATGTGTTTGAAGCACTCTCCTCCACGAGCGCGAAACTAACGTTTCCGAACGAGTTTGGGCAATTAGATTATGATGACATTCAATTGTCAAGAAAGCAAGATCCGTAAAATACTAAGTCCGTCATAAATGTCATAATATACCCGGCTCCGTAAAAAACATTAAACCGCCAAGTGCGAATAGGAAGCGCGCATGGGCAATCTTTATTTTGGGGAATATGTAGTGTTACTTGAGCTCCCGTCTCGAAGTGATTACCGACGCATTGATGACGAACCGCTTGCGCTGGTTCGTTCTTGCGGTATACCTTTTTTATTTTTTATTTTTTTAATAAGAGGATATTCCTTTATCCCGTGCCACAGGCATAACGTGGAGGTTATGTCGGACTCGCACCGACTAAAAACTCCCCGATGGTCCTACCTTTTTTTAACGGTTTCAGCCCCCAACTGAACCATGTACCACCCCGAGGACCCCTTTTAGTCGCCTTGAACGAAAGGCAGAGGATATCGTAGCCGTATTCTAATGCGTGGGCTACAGGGCGATCTTGCGATATACCTAGTTTCTAGAATCATTAAATTTGGCGAGAAGCAAGTCGGTGGGAAAACTTTCTTCATAGGGGCCAGAAAGTTTAAGAAATTTCAGAGGGCCGGAATTAAAAATGTATTTTTTAGCATACACATCAATCATATAAACATAAACATTATACACTTAAAAAATTGCCCAATTATCTACTTATAAATTACAATTCAACTTTTATTCGAAGGCCCTGCCATAGTCGGCGTGTGAGACATATGAAATTGTTTTTGACTTGCCATAATATCGTCGAATGCAGGTTCGAATTGCGACGAAGTAACTTTCAGCAGAGAGTAAAAGTGTTCATCAGTAAGTCGGTTTCTGATTGAGTTTTTTCGCAATTTCATGGTCGAAAAAGTCTGTTCGCACATATATGACGATCCAAACATCGCCATAATTTTCTGGGCGTGAGAAATCATGTATGGGTATTCAGCTTTCGGCAGCGTTCTATAAAACTCCAGTTTTGATGAATTGAAGAAGAGTTGTTATAAGTGCGTACTACACTGCATTTCTACACCTTCTAGTTGCAATTCTGCACAAACGTTCTCCGGGTTTACATTAAACGGCATCGAAAAATCATCAAGCGATCATTGAATGTTCTTAAAATCCTGAAACCTAGCTTCAAATTCTGTAAGAAGTTTCTTCAACTGCTGACTCAATTCTTTCAGTTTGTTCTCACTCACTGGTGCCATAGAACAGAGACAAAGCTCAGTTTTAAACGATTTCAGACAACCCCAAGTCTCATCTAAAAAGTGGTTCTTACCTTAGATTAAAGGTCTCCACACATTGCGGCGACCCCGCGCGAGTTGTATGTAAAGCATTGAAAATTAAAATCTTTACATAAGGTACCTTTATCTCTCGTGTACCTATATATTTAGTGTGTAAAATTAATGTCCATTTTGCTGCGATATCTCATGCAATTCTTCAAAACTGTTTCAAATTATCATTCGGAAATATGTAAAAAAACACGATCTTCATAGCTGTCTCATTCACAGCGGATGATATTCCCCATATTTTTGTCTCGCTGATTCTGCATTTAGGTCGTAAACCCAAATTATTGTCCTTTTGTTAAGAGAAGCAATAACAGGTCTTCTTCATCGGAGTTAATATACCGTTCCATATCTTGAACGTTGTCGCGCCACGCACGACCCGCGTTCAGTCAAGGCCTTAAAAGTAGGAATACGTGTGAATTGTATCAAAATACTTGGCGGATCACTGTTAACCTGAGTACCTACTTGATATTCTTTTTAACTTCATACCTGCATGCTTTCCTGAGATAAAGGGTCTTTACAGACATACGATAAAGCGATACCATAAAGGGTTTCTTTTTAGGGTTCCGTACCCAAAGGGTAAAACGGGACCCTATTCGTCTGTCTGTCTGCCACCAAGCTGTATGTCATGAACCGTGATAGTTATGCTGTTGAAATTTTCACAGATAATGTATGTCTGTTGCAGCTATATCAACAATTACTAATAAACAGAATAAAATAAATATTTAAGGTGGCTTCCATACAACAAACGTGATTTTTATGCCGTTTTTATAGATAATGGTACGGAACTCTTTGTGCGCGAGTCTGACTCGCAATTGGCCGGGTTTTTTACTATATAAACCCGGCCAATTGCGGCCGGGTTTTTTCTATTTGAGATAGGTACCGAACCCTAAAAATTAAGTTACATATAGGTGGAACGAAAACCTGTATAGTACCTACTTACATAACTTTTTTATATACCGGCTGCCATTTTTAATTTAAAGATGGAACACACGATAAATTATTTCATGCCCGGTTAACGCATGTTCCCTCTGAATAATGCGAAAACCCGGCGAGCCAAACCGCAAAATGTGCAAAAGTTAATTCGGAATATGGAGGTTTCAAGCGCTCTTATAATCAAATCTTGAGCAAAGCCACAGGCTGTGAACTATAAACTGTTAATTCACTAGGGCAACCAATGAGTTCTTTAATTGTGTGGGTGCCATCTTGTCTTACCAAGTTGTCTGTTACAACGTATTTTCCAATATCTGATAAATTCAAGGACACACTGTCTTGATTAAAAAACACTACTATAAATATACATAGTTACTATTTAAAGGTTAGCTGGAAGAGATCCCTTAAGTTCGCTTTAAGTTCGCCTTTGTACTGTAACCCGTTATCTGTACTATAAAGTGCTTACATTACATACAACAAACAATATAATTAATAGATATTTTATATATCGTGTTAATCTGATATTTTATTATTAAACGGATCTTAAGCGCGAGAGCCATGACCGAACCTAACCCATACAAGATTGACAAACTATGGACATTTGATCTTTATCAATCGGTTTACCATCATTTCATAAAAAAACGTTTCATGAATGATCATTTTATAAACAACGATTCACTAACTATTCATTTCACAAACCTATCATTCCTCAAAATGCTTATACTATAAACAATTATTTGACAAATATTCTTTTAGCAAATGTTACACTTAAAAAAAACGTTTGTTTTTAATTCACGTACTTTCGTACGTGCTAAAGACATAAAGGTCAGCCGCGATATGTTCCTGTGCACGCTATATTTTGTTAAACTGAATGTTATTTTTACCTGTGAGTTAACAAAGCCGTAAGCTCACTCTGGACAAATGTTGACGGGTCGTGGATCTGTGAGACTAAGAAATTAAATAGTGATATAAGCATGTCATGCATGACGTAACAGTCGATGAGATAGAAATGTCTCACGTTAAAACGCGTAATGTATAACTAAATCCATCAAAGGTTAATAACTAAGAAGCAATGACATTTTGGATACTTACGTCCACTTCGATGCCCGGCAAGGGGAAAACCCTAGTGTGTGGCAGCTCCTTAGGAATATATCGGTAGAACTCCTCTCTTCCGCGGTACCACTTGACGCTGTACAGGGCTTCCTCGTCTTCCAGCTGCCAGCTGCATTCCAAGGTCACCGTTTCCCCCACCAGCACCGCGGTTGGCACGTTTATCTCAAGGTTGTGGAGTCCCCGGACACCTGGGAGGACAAAAAAAGGGAAATTAGGTTATGCACGCTGTTATTTTGGAACTGCTTGACAAAATGCACGGGTGATGGTGCAGCAACAATAACGATGATCAACAACGGTCTGTAGTCAACTTTTCAGATTTTCGCTAAACTTTTACATGTTTTAATGGCCAATTAAATTTGACCATTTTTATTCTTTTCATCATTCGTTCTCAGCACTGAAAAGAAGTTAAAATTACGTTACTAAAATTTGGTCGATTCTGTGTGCTGTGTTGTCCGAAGCCTGAGTCTATGAATATTAAGAATCATAATTTCTAAACATTAGTCAAAGATTTAGATGATTTGTAGTCACATGTGACTGATTTGACAACAAAGTAACTTCCCGAACAAAACTTACAATTTAAATGATGTCGATCTTCATTGACATACGATAACATTGAAATGTTATTCATTGAATCAACGGTTTTTCTTCGCTATAAGAGATCTGGGATAAAATATTATAACGACGATATTATCACTCAATGACGCCATAACCAATCTAGTTGAAAGACACTGGTTCAATACGAGTATGTTTATGTATTGACGAGGAAAATCGTTCGCCCCAATTCGATTTTATTTCAATGACGGGAAATGTGAGCACCTTTTCATTCCACGATTATAGGTACCTACATACTTAAATTAAAACACCTTGGCATATGTTGATGCTCCCTAATACTCACTTTTCTCGCAATCCAATTGAAAGTCTTAATTTTCAAATCATTTTAGTAATATTGAAGTCAGACAGAATTCCAGGCTTTCTTAATTATCTTGCTTCCAAATAATGACTTGTGGTCGTATTCGCACTTGGCTGCCTCGAGCCTTCGACCCAGCAGCTGTTTGAATTTGGCATATGCAGATAAGAGTCTGAATAAGCACAGTTTTTGTGCCAGAAAATAAACCGTTCCCAGGGGAAAACCGAGTTGTTGCGGCGCGAGGCGGAAAGCTAACTTAAAGTAAATGTGCGAAAACACAGACGTAACTTATTTTTTCTACGTGCTACGGTTCAACTTTCACCAATTCATTTAAAGTGTTTGTTAGTAGTTTGTACCGGGGCTTTGTAAGGGAACTTTTATAAGTAAGAGGAAAATAATACCTACTTAAAAGATCTGCAAATTTTAACCCTATAGTGCGTTTTTTTAGCATTAGAAATAAGGATAAAGCACGAAGCACGAGGTTTTTTATATATAAAACAATGTATGCCTCACAAGTCACACCCAAGTAGCAATCGCGAATAAGGCTAAATCTAAAAGTTCTGTAATCCGCCTTTACTTAGTTTTGACTAGGACAGAAAATATTTTTTTAAGCCTACTTTTACTTTAAGTCTAATTGGTATCGTAATAATTCTACTTTAGACAAGTATGCGTTTCTAAAACCGAGTTAAGAAATGCCAAATCAAATTTGAGTAAAGTATGACTTAAACAAACGCCTATAAAGTCTGATTTTACTATACTTAGTTTATTTGAAGTGTCGATGAGAACTTATTTGAATTAAGAGGGATTTTAGATTGACTTAGGAAAAAATAATTTCTCTCTTATCGAAAACTGAGTTAGGAAATGCCAAATAAACATTGACTAAAGTATTTCTTCAACAAGTGGCTACAAATTCTTATGTTACTATCCTCAGTTTACGTTAAGGGTCAGTAAGAACTTATTTGAATTAAGAAGCGAGACTTCAGAGTGACTTAAGAGAATAAAAAAACATATCTTATCGACAACCGAGTTAAGAAGTACCAAATCAATTTTGACTGAAGAATGTCTTCAAGACATACCTGTGAATTCTGATTTTACTATACTAAGTTTACGTGAAGTGTCAGTAAGAACTGATTTGAATTAAGAAGAGAGACTTCAGATTGACTTAGGAAAAAGAAATCTCTCTTATGGAAAACCGAGTTAGGAAATGCCAAATAAATTTTGACTAAAGTATTTCTTCAACAAATGCCTAGAAATTCTTAAGAGTTAGGAAATCCCAAATCAATCTTGTCTGAAGTATGTCTTCAAGGCATGCCTTGGAATTCTTATATTACTATACTCAGTATACGTGAAGTGTCAGTAAGGACTTGTTTGAATTAAGAAGGGAGGGTTTAGATCGAATTAAAAGAAAAAGCATTAAAAAGCAAACTTCATTCAAGTTGTAGACATAATTGCCTTAAGTTCATCTGTGTCCAGTTAATTAAAATATCATTATTACTCCGATAAGTGTGTGTTAAGTGGAATTCGTTTTAAAGGGACGAGTTTAGCCGAATAAAACCAAAGAAAGTTGAATAAAAAATGTTTAATGGTCTGGTGCCTTTCGTAGACGAATAGAATAGAACAATATAAAATCGCTGTGAGTTACCGAATGTCTGGTACTAAGGTACCGTCTCGCATTAAAGGGCAGTTGAGCAGCACGGCTGTCAGAAGACGGCGCGCGAGCTCTCTGGATTTTTCTCGCACTATCCGTCTCTTTCTTATTAGAAAACTTAGAAAGAGAGGTATAGTTCGAGAAAAAATCGAGAGAGCTCGCGCGCCGTCTTGTGATAGCCGTGCCGTTCGTATATCCTAGAAACATTATGACACACTCCATATATAGTAAAAAGATTGATAACACAAAAGGAAAATTCAAAGTTTGACCTCAATGATGAACTGATAATTAATTATGTATAGGTATGTAGTTAGTCACCATTTAATATACCTATACGCACTCAGTGACAAAATATGCTAAAATAAAATAAATAAATAAATATTTGGGGACCATCTTACACACATCGATCTAGTCCCAAACTAAGCAAAGTTTGTATTATGGGTACTAGACGACGATATACATACTTAAATCGATAAATAAATACTGAAATACAAAGAAAACATCCATGACTCAGGAACAAATATTAATGATCATCACACAAATAAATGCCCTTACCGGGATTCGAACCCGGGACCTCCGGCTTCGTAAGCAGGGTCACTACCAACTAGGCTACATGATTTTTATGACAAGCGCGTACAGATATTTTTGTCACTTTACAACGTATACAGGGCGTCCCAAGACTATGCAAAATGAAGAGAAAGTACCTTAAATATCGTATGTAGGATATTATACTGAAATAAGAATTCATGTTTAAAAAAATCTAATACTGCATTCAAATATTTTGTAATAAAAAGCATCTTGATTAAAAAAAAATTTAAACCTGTGTTTTTTATGCTAATCGAAATAATAGAAAAAAAGATTATTCTTCTTTAGTAACATAGTATCTTAAAAGAAAGAAATAACGTAAAATTAATCATTTGTACTAATCCGAGTAGGAAATTCATTCAGAAACTCTGCTTCTCTCTCTAATATGTATGAGCACGAGGATATTATTGGAAAATTAAGTTTTGTTGCTCCGCCGCGGTATTTCTTATCTCATCTCTTTAAAGCATATGATAGGAAAATCAACACGCAGCGAACTTGTTAAAATATTGATGGTTTGCATAAAATAAGAAGGATGGCATTTTCAGTATTTAATTAATTAATTTACCAAAAATACTCAATTGACTTCGACAGGTTCAAGTATTTTATTTATCTGATTAAAATGATACATTTTACGTTATTCCTACATTTTAAGCCTACTACTTAAGAAGAATTATAACTTTTTGTCCATTCTTTCAATTGGCATCATAAAAATACTGGATGATTCAGTTCACATTTAAGTCGGTTCGATTCCCAGACGAAGCAAGTAATTAATTGAAAATGTTTAAATGTATTTAAATATATAAATGTAAATAGAGAAACACAGTCGATTAAAAACAAATGAGAAACATATAGTAGTGAACATTTATTACAAGTTGGTGTGTGTTTGCAGCAAGGATGAATTTCCGGGTAGCATCTAATATTTTTCCCAAGCAGAAAAGGTTGACGACGCTGCTTCTTTGTTTACCGTATTTCTAATCCTAAAAAAACGGACGGTCTTGGGACGCATTGTATATTTATGAAGTTGACTGTACAGATTTTACTAGAATTGCACCTTCTTTTGATACTGATAATCATGTTAACTAGGCTAAAAATACATGAAAGTTACTCATCACTGCTATTAAAAAATATTGGTTTTTTGATTTCACTGGCAAAAAATACAATGCTAAATTATGTAATATATGGCTAACTCACGCGTAAACCGTTCACCGACACGAACAAAACAAGAATAAACATAGGAAAATATCAAGGCAATTCGGTATTTTGAAAATCAAAGTAAATACTAAGTTCCGACTAATTTGTTTTAAGTAATACTACATCAATTCAATGTTAAGTACGAGTTTAGACAAGTATGTCTTAAAGATGAACATTTTAAGGCAAACTTGAATTTACTTCTCTTAACTAATCCTTAAAAAAGTACAGATTAGCTAAAGTTGGCTTTTATGAAGACAAACCAGATTTAACGCCATTTTGCACTTTTATAAAAATAAACAAATACATTACGCCGGTCCTCTTCCCATAATATAGACAAAGAAAAGTAGTAAAAGATCAAAGTGGTGAAAAAGTTATGAAGTAATAACATTCAAGTAAATAAAGAACTTAGCAATCAAATATTTCCTTATTCTATCTTGCGATTTTTTTTTGTGAATAATTAACATCGAAATAAATACGCTTTTCGCTATATTTCACGTGGCCCATTACTTTTATAGTGATCTAAAGATATATTATTTCATTCGAGTGGCCGATGTGCGTTTAATATTTTAGCACCAGGTTATCAACAAAATCGTTGTTATAGTGTTGTGTTCAGTGAGTTTTAATCATCCATTAGAGATTTATATTTTGAACTGGTAAGTTCACCATTTATATCTACAAAAAAACTGGGTTAAGGAAATTATGGGTTATCTTTTATTTGTTTAAGTCATCATAAGATCAAGTTAGAATGAAGACTGTCATTTATTGAAGTTTTAACTTAGTATTGTAGACATCTTGAAGATAGCCTAAAATAGTATGAAGTGAACCTACAAGATATCAAGAAAGAAGTATTAAAGTACTCCTAAATGCTGTATTCTTAAGTCTGACTGAAGTTCACCTCAGAAACTAGTCTTAACTGATACTTAATCTTGAAGTAAGCGCCTGTGCCCACTTTTACTAAACATTGTCTTGAGGACTATCTTAGGGATATCTAGAGGGCCGGGGAGGTCTTGGCCAAGACAAGGCTTCAAATTCGTGATTTTGACTTTTAGATATCTACAAGACTTAGTTCAGTAAAGGCATTGCTACTTGGGCACAACTGTCAAAGTATCTCAAACAGCCATTAAAAACGACTTACATTATTATTGTCGACCCTAAAATTATAGAAGAGTTTGCATTATTTATATCTAAATAATACTTACAACAATATATTTATTTTGAAAGTATTTAGTTATTGACTCTGTTATTTAAAATTTTGTTATTTAGCTCTGGAAAGCTTGCGTAATAAAAAACCTAAAGAAGAAGAGGTCTGAAACGATCGGTTCGTTTTTCTCGCTGCCGACATTGTCAAAGATTTCAAGCGTATCACGTCTTTTTCTTGTTTTCTTGGTAATCAACAAATTGTTGAATTCAGATTAGGAGATTATTATAGGAGTATCTATTTGTTAATTCATGTTAATATTTTTCTTTTTTGTTGTGTTTGGTGGCGTGCGGATTGCCATGGACCAACCTGCACGGCTATTTCGCGACGGCACACGAGCTCTCTCGATTTTTCTCGCACTATCCGCCTCACTCTTATTTGAACACTTAGAACAAGAGGTATAGTGCGAGAAAAATTAAGAGTATATCGCGGCCGTCCCATGATAGACGTGCAGAGGCAGGCCCAAGTGGCTTGCAATAAAGACCGACTCGTTCTCCCCCGAACGTTTTGTCTTCACCAAAAGCAAAGAGACAGAAACAGAGTCCATTAACAACAAATGAGATACGTATGGTGGTCAAAACTCACAAGTTGGTTTGTGAACTTTGCAGCAAGGATGAATTTCCGGGTAAGGTAGATTTAATAATAAATGTGGAAATACGCACTTTTTATTTATTACATAGGAAAATACAAAATAACTAACATAGGCCTGTTAAGTTCTCGTTCTGTTAAGGACTTCGTAACATCTAATATTTGTCTCAAGCAGAAAAGGTTGACGACGACTGCTTCTTTGTTTACCGTATTTCTAATCCTAAAAAAAACAAACTATAGACAAGTAAACACCCGGAGAGCAAAGAAAAACCCCGGAATACCTTAAGAGCAGAATTGGGGCCGCTTCATATTAAAGATAACAATGTCCTCGCGCAAGTTCATTTTTCTTGCCTCTCTTAATCCGTATCAAACAATGTTCCTCGCACTGTAATAGTACATTACGTAACTAGGACGGTGAATTCGTTAATGCCCCAGATCGCAGGTGATTGTGGCCCGAACCGAAGGTCAGGGCCCTAAATATGCGCTCTGGGGCTTTACGAATTACCGCCCGTGTTAAGTACAATATCATTAGAACTATTAATTAGTAAAGTTATTTACAGTACATATGGTGCTACTTTCCCGCAATAGTGCGGAAAAGAGCACTTTCCGTGCATATGTCGAAACAAGACCCATATGTACAGTAAAACGTTGTACGATACAAGTGCCGAAAATAGTAAATTTGCAACGAGTGGTGATAAATTAAAACACGACCAGGGAGTAAACAACTATTTGAGAATTTTCTTAAATTCGGTGCGAAGGGTTTTGTGAAATTCTAAGGCAATATATTTTTTGTTACAAAATACACATTTTGCTTGTGAAATAATGGAGGCGGGGTAAGATTTTTTTTGTGTTAAGGTATATTAATCATTTTATTCTTCTCGAACGAACCATTTACGTGTCAGACGGAGTTTGTTCACCTTACATAAATGGTATCACGGTACAAATGCATGAATCATCATCATCATCCTCTTACCGTTATTCCCGGTAATGCCCCTAAAGGAGCCCGGGATCCGCTTTGACACCTTATCCCAAGATTTGACATAGGCACTAGTTTTACGAAAGCGACTGCCATCTGACCTTCCAACCCAGAGGGAAAACTAGACCTTATTGGGATTAGACCGATTTCCTGACGATGTTTTCCTTCACCGAAAAGCTAACGGTAAATATTCCGTACTTAAGTTCCGAAAAACTCATTGGCACGAGCCGGGATTCGAACCCACGACCACCGCTTGACAGCCGCATGCCTAAACTACGTGCATGGCTACGTTATAATATGACTTTATTTTAGTATCAGTTAATATAAAAGGGGTCCTTTTTTCATCTGATGATTGTATCAAACCCTCAAATTGGATTAGAAATACCATTAGTTCTATATGTAGAGATGCAGGATAAGATGTATATGGCTAAAATAAAAAGAAACAGACTTGACTATAAATGTACAACTTTTGCACCCCTTTTTAATTCCTTTTTGGATGGAATTATTTAAAACCCTGAAAGTACTTTTTTGTATTTTAATAAGTAATATTTGTACAAAGTTTTAAGTTGCTAGCTGAAAAAAAGTGCCCCAAACAAACCTTGCATCCCTTTTTACCCCCTTAGGAGTGGGATTTTTTGTATTCTTAAAACTAGGTAATATTTCTACAAAGTTTCAAGACTCTAAATCCAAAAAAAATGTTCCCCAACCTTGCCCCCTTTAAAACCCACTTAGGGGTGGAATTTTCGAAAACGATGAAAGTTATTTTTTTTTATTCTAGCCCAAAAAAAGTTTCTCCCATACGAACTTTGCACCCCTATCTAACCCCCTTAGGCATAGAATTTCGACTAATACCTTCTTATCCCTTGCCTACGTTATAAAAATGAAAAGAAGTTCTGCTATAAATTTTAAGTTTCTAGTCCCAGTATTAGTTTCGGCTGTGGGTTGATGATCAGTCAGCACTTCCTCTTTTATACACCGTAGGCGTTAATAACCCGAAGATTTTAACCACGCATTCCTTAGGTCATTAGGAGCAAAAAATGTAAATGTTATTACCCCAGTCACTGCCGGCTTAGATTTGAAGATATTACATCAATTTTCATGCAAACTTTTTATTTTGATTATGGGGCTTCTAAACGGGCCACATTTTCCTGCAATCTTAGGCCGGCAACTATTGCTGTCTTATGCTGACATTGTGCGCTAGAGCAAGATGCACATACTTGCCGGCCACACATTGCCGTAAAAATGTTGCCCGTTTAGAAGCCCCATTACTAACGTGCATTTAGCTCTTTTGATTGCGACGTTGCTACCGATGTTGGCCAGTTTCGCGTCGCTATTGACAGATATCAAAGTGCCAGCTACTCACTAAATTTAACCTTTTTTTGTAAAAATAATCGTTACTGTTTTATTAAAAGAGATAATTTCCATACAGAAGCCATAGTTATACAAGTTTTATTTACAAATACCGACAAAACAAGCATATTTTCTTTCTGAATTATTGTTTGGGTTCATATAACATTTTTTACTCCTAATGACCTCAGGAAAGCGTGGTTAAAATCTTTCGGGTTATTAACGCCCACGGTATACCTATATACAATAGTTTAAATCTATATTTGGCGATGGTGGATATGATGTATGGGAAGACAATTAAAAGAAACAGACTTGACTATAAAACAAACAAATGTCATTCCATACATAATGCTGCTCAAAATACTGAATACCTGAACTGTTTAAAAAACAACCCCCCAATTCGAGCGAGCGATATTATAAAAGTTGGTCTCAGTTTATACGATGACGTGAATACTGCATATGTAACAGCCAGCTCCGATCATGGCCCAAAAAACTTTTACAAACATGCAAAAGACTGGTATAAATTGAAAACTTTTAATATGTTTTAATAAATTCGAAAACCTTTTACTAGTTTTATCACTCTTACTTCAAACCCGATTGTGAGAACTTCGGTTCCTTATTAAATGTTAATAATAGCAGTGGCAGGGTAATTGAATTCGTTAGTTAAATATTAAATCAGCGAAACTAGGTCACCTGCCGCCATTTTTTAGGTTTCTTAGGGAACCGAGGAACCCTTGTAATGTAGTTAGGACCGCAACCGATGACCGGCAATTTTTTAATGTTTTGTTTCAATCTAATCAACCGCTGGGGTATGGTGGGAAGTGAGGAAGGTATTAGGCGTTGCTGTCTAGGATTATAAATTTATTTGTCTATTTGCGTGTCATGTATGTCTTGATTATCGACGAATAAAGATAGAAAAACACTCAATTCACTCCAATGAATTTTCGAACCCGATAATAAAAGTTTAGTCCAACAAAACTTGGCTTTGAATACCAACCTTTAGGTAGACTCAAGATATTTATTTATTTATTGACAAATACATTTACGTTACATTACAGTAATAACCAATGCGTCACGAAACCAAAACAACAAATAATACTATATTTAGGCGACGAAACGGCGTGGCCCCGTTGCATCGTCGTCTCCGGTGTAGGATTCAGCAGATTGCCCCGGAAATATTATATATATATATATATATATATATATATATATATATATATATAAATATAATTGTTAACATTCAATTAGTGTAATAGTGTCAATTTACCTTGGAATTCGCCTTTTCAGACGCATTCATAAACGTCATTCACATTAAACCTTGCTGGGCTTTGCTGCCCTTGCCGTCCCGGAAAGATGTGATTCAAATTGCTGGGTCGCATCACATTTAGGCATTTTGAGATGGTATTCATTTCATCGATCGTTTAATTCATCGCCAAAATTGTATATTTATAATGATAGGAGATTTCTAAGGTCTATTGAAACCACAGAGGACGCCGTCTGCTATTTGAATTCAAAGTAATCAACTATTCCAATCTGTTACCGTCATTAATTAATTACATCAGAATTCTAAGAACGTTCTTGATTAGATACATACCTAGTAAAAGTTAAGGTTAGATAATAATAACGTAAATACGTGTCTACAAGATTTATTGTAGGGTTAGAAAAGCATATAACATCTCTCTGTGGTTAATAATTGTCAGCATAAATATATATTTTCTTGTAAGTATTTTTTAATTTTATTACAGTAAGAGGCTGTCCTCTTTCTCGAAGTTGGATGGGACCTACCTAACTGGATAGTCTGTCCTAGGTATACATAATCGTCTCCAACTTCGAGCGTAAAGTGTCCAACAACAACAAGGTGGACTGATGACCTGGTAAAGGTTGCGGGAGTCCGCTGGATGCGGGTGGCGCAGGACCGGTCACTTTGGCACTCTTTGGGGGAGGCCTATGTCCAGCAGTGGACTTCTTTCGGCTGATATGATGACGATGAAGAGGCTGTCCATATATTACCTCATTTGGATATGGGGGGGGGGGGGGACTTGACCATAGGATGACGGGAAGGTCCATTCTAGGAATTAAGAACTTTACCAGGTTATAATAATAGATATGGCAAATGTACCTCTGATTTCATGTTACCTCATATACTAAACCAATTAACATAAAATATAATAAAAATACAGGAAACAGATAATCCAAACGTATGTAAAAAAAATGCTTAACAAACATTACGTAAATTGTCATAACACCAACACTGAGAAAGAATATTTATAAGTGTACTCGTATACACGAAACGTACTAGGATAATAGAATAATTAAGTCGCAACAGATTTTCGCAAATAAGCCTCATTGAGGTTTCAGTAAGAATACAGCAATAAATGTACTAGCATAAGCTTATATTTTGAATAAATACAAGTAAAATAAAACCAAAATGATTATACGAAGGTTGGGGAAGGGCTCAAAAATGGACAAAAAACGACGACGTAATATATGGGCAAGCCCTAAGTAGACTTTCTACAAAATGCATGTAATGTTTAAGAGTAGATTATTTTAGGTTCTTATTTATTAGTTACTCAATCATTTGAAATAGTCCAAGCTATACTAATAATTATGTTAATCAATATCTAAAAAGCAATCTCCATTTGAAACAGCAACAAAATTAATAATCGGTAACGTTAATCAGACGTCACTCACTCTGGCGTCCTAAGCGAAGTACATTCATAATGTTTATATCAATCAAAATGCTTAAAACAGAACAAGAGGTGACAAGACAGAGGCGCGATATTGCGGTTTGCGGTTTCCACTCCACCGAAGTTATCTAATTTAATATCGAACGAAAAATATGTACGCAAATTACGCAAAATTGTTATTTACTTCACATTTATTATTTATTTGGGTAAAGTAGGTACCTACGTGACGCGTCCAGCACGTCTATCATGACATCATGAGACGGCGCGCGAGCGCTTTCGATTTGTCTCGCACTATACCTCTTGTTCTAAGAGTTCTAATAAGAGAGACGGATAGTACGAGAACAATCGAGTTCGCGCGCCGTCTCATGATAGCCGTACTGACGAAAGACGACAAAATATCTACTCAACTCTTTCTTATCTGAACAGTGCGAGTGAGGTAACTGACCTAGAATAACTGTCTGTCGCCGCAGCGCGACTCGTGACGAGAAAATCTGTCGTCCTATTACTGTAATTTGCTCAGTGCGAGTGAGACAGGAGTCACCAATAGACAGAGAATTAGTTATTGTAGCTCACCGCCAAAAATATGTGCAAATCAATGAGATTCTTAGGTAGCCGAGAACCCTCGCCCATGAACATACAACTATTACTTGTAACTCTACCAAAATACAAAAACTGAATCGACATAAAACTATACATCATTATAGAAGCTATGCTTACAAAATTTCACGAGAATCGGTCGAGATTCTCTCTCGAGCAGAACTGCAGTTGGTCCCATGTCTCTACTCGAGAAATGCGACCAACCGCAGTTCTGCTACCGCGAAACAAAAACGAACTTCATTCGTGTATCTCCGTCTCTGTCGCACTTGCTAATTCGAGCAACAGAGAGAGAGATACTCGAACGAAGTTCGTTTTCGTTTCGCGGTAGCTCTTCTGGAGAGAAGAACAGAGGGGTTACCCTGAAGTGAAAACGAACTTCGTTTGAGTATCTCCGTCTCTTCCGCTCGAACTAGCAAGTGCAACAGAGAGGGAGATACACGAACGAAATACGTTTTCGTTTCGCGGTAGGGCCTCAGCTAGAGAGCCGGTCGAAGCTGCGGGGCTACCGCGAAGTGAAAACGAACTTCGTTCGAATATCTCCCTCTCTGTCGCTCGAACTAGCAAGTGCGACAGAGACGGAGATACACAAACGAAGTTCGTTTTCGTTTCGCGGTAGCCCCTCTGAACAGAGAACTTCGTTCGCTTTGTCCCTCGTTCATTAACGCTAAGAGGAAGGAGTATACTATTGGGCTTTGGCCATACCTATGTAGGTACATAATATTGTACCTCCTCTTCTGAGCCTCGGTAAATGTAAGCTATCTATCTATCACATTTTATGAACTAATAGAATCCCGGTACAAATTACATAGAAACTAAATAATGTATAAAACAGCCGAGTCAATGCGGTCGTTGAATGGAGCGGGCCGATCCCATCCATCAATCAGCCGGACACTTTGGCTGGGTATCAATGAGTTGCGGATGCCTTTGGCTCGTATCGCCAGTACTGTTTCTTTATTGAATACAATCCAAATAAGTTTACCGCTCGTTTGTAAACGCATTATCTACTTTATTGATGTTTGTCTTTGTTGCTGCATTCGTCCTCCTCCTCCTCCTATTGCACTTAACCACTTAATTTTTAGGGTTCCGTACCAAAAATGGTACAAAAGGAACCCTTATGGTGCGACTCCGTCCGTCTGTCTGATGTCTGTCTGTCACAAAGTGAAATATTTCACGAACTACTTAAGCTATCAATTTGAAATTTGGAATGATTATAAATGAGAGTTATCCGCGTGTAAAAATATTCAACTATTAGGTCAAGTGGGGTATCATTTGAAAGGGCTTGAGTTGCACTTTTCCAAGCAGTTTTTTTTTCTACATTGGTAAAATTTCGATTTACGAAGGAAAATGTAAAAATATAGCCCCCCCTTATCTCCGAAGTTATCAAAGCGAAAAATTTGAAATAATTACTTGTGATTAAGATAACCATACATATTACTGGAAAAGTATTTTTATTCTGTATCTAGCATATTTTTTGTTTTATTCACAAAAATAATTTCCTAGTTAAGTTTGCAATTAAATCAACTTTATAAGTATTTTTTCGTTTTGAAATTCCTATAAGACTATAATAGAAATACTTTCTTTCAAATAAAACAAAAATAATAGAGATCGGTTCACGTGATAAACAATAATCGCTAAAAGACCAACATACATACTAAGCCGATTGCCCTTGCACGTTAGTACCAAGGGGCCGATAGATGGCGCTGACCCCATTCGCGCTGTTAAGATTTTTCTAGAATTAATGGGGTTGGGATTGGGATGCGTATATTTATTTTCAATAGCAGGTCAAAAAAAGATCGCGATTCAATTGTCTTGGTGTAAAAGTCACTCGTTGTTTGAAATTGAATTCTATTGTGTTTGGTTAAAATAAGTTTAACAAATATTTACTTTTCCTTGAGTTAATTGTTACTTTGTAAGGAACCCTCGGTGCGCGAGTTAGACTCGCACTTGACCGGTTTTTTATTTTTTATACAACGACGGCGGCAATCAAGCGTACGGCCCGCCTGATGGTAAGCGGACACCGCAGCCTACAGACGCATGCAACTCCAAAGGAGTATCATGGGCGTTGCCTACCCTTGATATGTTTGAGGATTCGCCGTGTTGACAGCTGAAGGAACAAATTCACTCACTCTCAACACGACGCATCCTCGGGAGCTCTGTTGACCTTGCTCACCTCCAGGAACACAACGCTACTGCAGAGCACGTAGTAGTGTTATTATGGCTTACTTCACTTGCTAGTAAGGGACGAATGCTATATGTCCGATATACACGCGATCATGCTAGCTAGGCTGTTGTAGATATACGAAGCAGTTATCAATTCGACACGTGTAAACTGTTTGTGATATTTTTGTAACTGCAATCACAACATTTTATTTGTAATACCGGCGAGCTATATAAATACAATTCCTCTGACTAAATGTATAATATTGATTGTTAGACAATGAAGGTGTCATCTTCATTTATCTGATATATTCCTATTTGTTACCATTAATGTACCTGGGAATGAGACAGTATATGGCACACGGACGGATCAAAAATGGGATCCGGTACGGGAGCAGGCGTTTATGCGAATAACTACTGTAGTAGTGTAAGCATGGGCAGTTTGGCCACCGTCTTCCAGGCGGAGACATACGCCATAATTGCCTGTGCACAGGAGAATATAGACACGAAAACCAGAGGGCAGACCCTGTCACTGATATAGATATATACTCAGTGACAGTCAAGCGGCCCTTAAAGCACTTACGGCGCCGAAAGTGGAATGTAGACTAGTCTATAATGGCGTCCAGGCACTGAACAAGCTTGGAAAGCATAATAAGGTGCAACTAGTTTGGATACCAGGGCACGAGGGCTTCATCGGCAACGAAAGAGCGGATGAGCTTGCAAGAGGGGGATCTACAAATCACTTTGTAGGTCCAGAACCATTTGTGGGACTCTCGCAGGGATCCATAAATTCGGCCTTTAAAGCCCAATACGCCAAAACCAAACACCAACACGAGTGGAGGAATGAGGCGGGCTTAAGGCACTCTAAGCTCTTCATAGAAGGAGTGGACTCGGGCTGGACTAACAAACTCTGAAAATCCAGTAGAAAGCAGCTCAGAATCAAATCTGGGATGTTCACAGGTCACTTCGGGGTCAAGGATCTCTTGGCCAAGATGGGACTATCGGACAATTTAGACTGTAGAATGTGTGGCGAGGAGGATGAGACTATGGAACACTTACTGTGTGAATGTCATGACCTTGCCAGACAAAGAATGAATTACTTTGGTAACGGCTATCCGCAACTAAACGAATTCAAGGTACTTCCGCTGAGCTGCATCATCCGCTATGTGGAAATGATGGAGCGAGGTTGGGTGTAGACATAAGGAGAGGGCAATCTAGATAAGATAAGATAAGACCTGGGAATTTATATTTCGACTAGTAAAATGTGAGTAAAACCAAGCTGTTACTTTACCCCTCAAACAAGTTAAGTTTAGTGGCAGCAATAACTAGAACAATCCCAATTGTGAACAGTGAGTGGTGGCAGTCTTTTCTAAGTTACATTATTAATTTAAGAGTATAAACTACGCTAGTATTTGAAGTTTTCAAAATATTTATATTTATATATTCCTACGTATTCACATTCTGGTTGTCTCATTACGAAGGCCGCCCGGATTTCGACTTGCTCCGGTCATGACATAACTCTTTCGCGTCCTCCACATTCATCACTGTTTTATTCACGCTTGTCGGGTTCCATGGCACGGCTTCTTTTTCTGTTCTCCGCCATTTTGGCCAATATCAGCATGTTTGTACTTGGGCCAATTACGAATATAAATATCTTCTGAGCTATTAGACATTTATAGAATAAGATTTACGGAAAATGTAGCACTTAATCGCTGATCTGATAAGGCGGTTTCGGTTTATTGTTCTTGTCTAAACAGGGGCTGGGATCAATGTCACAAATTGATGAAAAATTGTGAACACGCGTTTTTTTAGGCGGTTTCATCATGCTGCTGCATGGTTGAACATTGAATATCAAGCTTGCACAAACTATACAGTACAATGCTAAGCTAACTGCTCTATTGTGCAACGCAACCTGAAAATGACGGCAAACGAGCAGTCTTGCTTAATCTACAACATTTTGCTTACACAAATACACCAAAGCATTTTTCATTGAAACTTAAAACGCTGCTAAATAGCCGTATTTCGTGATGTTTCACATCAAACAAGACCGTCGTTAGACTGAAACTGTTTAGTTTCATCTGTTTTAAGAGTTACATGTAAGTACATCGGTCTATTATTTGGGTCTAATTGGTCTAAGTCTAGTTAAGGCGGATAAATTGAACCGATAAAGTAGAAGTCCTAATGGCTAATACTTGACAGCTTCAATCAATAGGTGTCTAGTTGAGCAATAATATGTCAAAGCATTGGGACGTTTACCTTAACTAGATTTTTGCTTGATTCTAGTGAACTTTTTTAGCAAGCTATACCTTTATTGGTACAAAATACTAAAAAAAAACAATAAAAAACTGCTAAACCCAGAGAACAGAATAATGTAAATACTTAAATAAGCATTTAACTTAAATCCATCAAACTTTGTCGTATGTTACGAGTTTATTTAAGCCTTCCCCGAGTGATTTGTAGCAGATATCCATATTACATATTATACGAATGTGATTTTACGTTAAATATGTCATCATGCATTTGAAATGAATACTCGTTTAATAGGTCTAAGTATAGTTCGATAAGTAGGTACCAGTACCAGGTAGCTACTTAGGAAACACTTAAACAACTAAAAGAGTAAGTACTTAACATTCATTAGTTTCGCAGCAGCCGGTGTTGAAGTCGCTCGTCAAAAGTATGTTGATCAGTTACAAAAAGCAACATACATTTTCTTCAACAGTTAAAACATTACAGCGAAACTATGGCAATGTTGAAATAGAGACGACTTTGCTTTAACAGCCGCTGACTGAGAGAAATTGGTAGTTTCCTGCCTTTGAGTGATACAAATGTCACAGTAACGACTGTTAGCAAGACAAGGGTTAATTTATCTCACACAAATGCTACTATTTCCCGTCTTCAAAACGAGTCTACTATTCCTTATCGCTTTAAATTTCATCACGCGTACTAACTTTGTTTAACGATCTTGTTGAATTATTTCGTGTTGACATAAAAGTATGCAATTTTGTTTATCTGGCCCGGATTATGCCGCTATCATAAAATATTAAGTTCCCGTATAACAAGCACCCATAAGGGTGAAATCTTTTGTTATAATATTGCCATTCTCTGTTTTATGTTATAAATAGGAACCGTCAAAGATTGACGTAGGAAGTTTCTAAATGAAATTCTTGCGACTCGCGTTATGAAAATTCAAAAATATTCAAAGCATAATAATGGAACGCCACAATTGATATTCAGAATACGTTTCAGCCTGTACGGAGCACTCTCGGTGTGAAATGTGAAGGCGCTTACATTTACTTTAATAAATAGCTTTTAAACTCTTGTACTCATACGCTCGTGAGACGGTAAAAGTATTATATCTATTACACTATAAACACGTGCGCATGATTAGTGGTTTAAGCAGAGTTCGTTGTTCTTAGACGCCATAATATCTATAAACCTTATAATCTCGGTAGTAAGTTACTCTATTAACTTACTACCGAGATCATAAGTATGCAAACTTGATACATGGTAATAATACATCTACAGATTTATTTATAAGTTTCGATCCTACCATATTATCAACATCATAAAGGTATATAAAGGCTGCCAACATCTTTAACACCTTTAAAAATGAGCTCTTAGTTTATTTACCCCGTTTAGCTTTTAGTAGAATAGCACAACCCTTCTTTCTTCCCTCCCTCCTGGGTGTCATGACTACGGAGTAGGGTTAAAGTGTGTTGTGGACGATTGGCTAGAAAGTTGTTATTGAAATGTCACATTTTTCCGTCTTTAATCCTACAATTGCTAGAGTGCAAGTGGCTCCGAAAATGTAATTTCACGTCCTACCCCTTCTGGGAACACATGCGTTTATGTACGTACGTATGATGATTCTGACTACAAAAAATTTAGGTCTAATTTTGAGTCGAACAAAACTAATGTCGGTCATAATAAATAAATATTGATATAAATATATTCTAACTGTAAAAAAGGATGAAACTAACATCGCATTGTGTTGTGATGCTGTATGTTATGAAATAAGGAATGACTACATGTAGGTATATGGAGCAAAATGTAGGTACAAATAAGACACAATTTACCAAAATTCAAAACAAGACCATCTCCATCAATAGCGAGTGAACTACGTTAGTTCTGTAAACCGCCTTTGTGCTAGATAATGAATATACCAGCAGGGACCCCGACAATGCTAGTCCGCCACCTCTAAGGTGGGGGTTGTGAAACAGAGTACAATGCAAGTTCGTCTCAAGGGAATATTCGGTGCAAGTCAGCCGTAGGTACAGCCCTCTAGTTCAGGGAATCGTACATTTCGCCTTGGGTTGTGATTATGTGTAGTATTGTATTTAATCTACGATCGTTTTAGATCTAGTAGTGCGAAATGGGTAGTTTCGCGACAGGTACATAATTTAATCTAATTTGTTTTACAATACAATACAAATGCTCTTTATTGCCCATTTCACCCAGGTAAAGCAGTTACAAAAGAAAACACAGAGATACCGGGAGACAGACGTAAAACGACAGGCGTTCTTATCGCTAAAGAGCGTACACTTCCAAGACAACCTTTGGGTAGTGGAGAAATGAATAGTAAAGCTGTGTAGATAGATAGATAGATAGATAATAACTTTATTCAGCCACAACAAACTAGTATAGTGGTACAAACTTATCAAACACTTTTATAACCTAAGGCATTCAGAAAAAGTAAATTTAGTCGAGGGTTGTCTGTTGTGGTGTAGAATAGGTGCTGACTCAGCGTTACTGCTGCGGAGTCCGCAGCGCTGATCTTCCGCCAGAACCTTTAAAACTAAAACTAATGGGTCCAACGATCAGTGCAGCGCGAATCAATACTATCGATAATCAGTGTATTATTATAATTGTCAATAGGTAATTCATATTTAAATATTAACGAGTGTAAGTAATATAAAGAATTGAGAAGAAGTGTTTTGTGTTAAAGTGTAAAGTAGGTATAATGTGTAAATGTAGGTGTTGGAATGTAGCAATTATTGGTAATATTAGTATACATTATATGTACAGTATAAACAGAGTAAATTAAGTGGTAACTAAAATAGGAGTAGTAGGGGCAGAGTTTAGGTACTTTGCTTTTGCGTGTTTAGGAAGTACTGTCGTAATTTTAATTTAAATTGAGTTTTATTTTTTAATGCCTGAATTGGTGGAGGTATAATGTTCCAGCACTTAGTAGCTTGGTACCTAAAACTCCCTCTAAAAGCAGCAGTACGATGTCTTTGAGCTTGCAATACCTGAATACGCGGGACTCTAGCTGAATGACAAGTTCTATATGTTGACCATTTCAGCTTATGGAACAAGTAACTTGGGCTTTGTGTATTTATTGTGTCAAACAGCAAACACGCTAACATTAGATTCTGACGTGGTAACATTTTGAGACAATTGCCATCGTTTATAAATGGAGTGACATGAGTTCGCGGTGGAATCCTGTAACAAAACCTGGCGCAAGCATTTTGGACCCTCTGAATGCAGCGCTGCGAACGAGCCCAGAGACAAGGACCGTACACGGTAATGCAGTAGTTTAGTTTCGATAAAATAAGGGCGTCACATAGTCTCACTCGCAGATCAATACTCAAAAAGTCACGAACATTGTACAAAACCTTCAGACGGTACATACCGAACCGGACTGTTTCAGCTACGTGTTTTTCAAAGCGGAGGTTACTGTCCATCAAAAGGCCTAGATTCCTTGCTTCACTTACTTGAGTCACATTTACACCATTCATTTCGATTACAGGATTTTGGGCTTCTATAGCATTTGTTAAACGTTGTGAGCCTAGTACCATGTACTTTGACTTTTTTGGATTTAGTACCAAACAGTTTATAGTGGCCCATTCTGATATACGCTTTAGATCAGAATTTATCTTAGAAACAGCTGAATCCGTGTCATTGGGATCAAAAGATAAATATATTTGCAGATCATCAGCGTACAGATGGTATTTGCAATGTCTGATGCATTGAACGATATCAGCACTATACAAAATAAATAGCAGGGGTCCCAAAATTGAACCTTGTGGTACTCCCCTTGTCACGGCAATAGGGTCAGAGGAAAAAGAACTACCATCACTTCGGACAATCCGAACTAGCTGTTTCCTGTTACAAAAATAACTTTCGAACCACCTTATTGTATTGTCCTGGAAACCATAAAACTGCAATTTTGATAGAAGGAGTGGAACATTAATGCAATCGAAAGCCCTGGAAAAGTCAAGCAGCACCAAAACTGTTCCCAGGCCCTGGTCTTGGGCAGCAAGAACTTCATCAACCACATCATGGAGCGCTGTGCTAGTGCTTCGACCCCGTCTAAAGCCTGATTGCATTTCTGGTAGAATATTGTTTCTTTCCAAGTACTTAGATACTTGGTCATAGACCACTTTCTCTAAGATCTTGGACAGGTAAGGTAATATACTTATGGGACGAAAATCTTTTAATTCGACTGGATCGTTTGTTTTTGGAATCGGACGGACAACAGCTGTCTTCCATGATGACGGAACGGTGCAGGTAGAAATAGAACAGTTGATTAGATCTGTGATAACTCTCAGGGTGTGTGGAAGCGTCATTAAGATCATCTCAAAAGTTATACCATCATAACCTAACGCGTTGGACTTTGTACGAAGGAGTATTTTACTTATACAATTTTCATCGACGATGGAAAGTTGAAAAGAGGTAATGCCAAATAAGTTATCTTGAAATAACGCTGCATAATTAATATTTGTTATATTAGGACCTGGAACATCTAAAAATGTAATATTCATTGCAGTAGGATCATTAAATTGTTTTGGTATATCAGCTTCGTTTTTAAAATTTGGTAGTATGTTGTTTTTGAGGTTTTTCCAAAGAAGTTTAGGACGGTTGAGGTTATTATTAATGTTTTGATTAAAATATGCCTTTTGTTCAAAGTACAAACTAGTACTAACCAGATTTTTCATAGATTTATAATTTTCTTTATCCGAATCAGATTTAGTGCATTTATATTTTCTTTGAGCATCATTGCGGAGAACCATCATGTACCGGACATTAGGAGTTATCCAGGGTTTAGACGATTCTCTTATGATGTGTTTGCGTATAGGAGCATGAGCATCAAATAATTGTAATATATTAGCATTAAATAAGGCAACTTTGTCTTCAATATTGGCCAGTAAATGTATAATCTCCCAGTTTATAAGGTGCACGTCTTTATTGAATTTTACGTTGTCAATTTTTTCCCAATGATCGGTTCGTTGTCGTTTTAGGTTTTTGTTTTAAACATTTCACAGATAACTCGGCAAACACTAACGCATGGGCTCCTAATTCCACTACATGGTCAATCTCGGTATTGTACACGCTAGCGTCAGTACAAATAAGATCAATAAGAGTGGAACAGTTTACGGTAAAATGAGTGGCCCCCTTTACATGGTTCTGTATATTATGCATGGACAAAAACTGCGTTAGACGGTTAGTTTTACCACTATTTACATTAAATAAATTTATGTTGAAGTCACCAGCAAGAATAATTTTGTCATATTTTGAGAACGAGGCAATAGAGTCACTTATAGCGTCCAAAAATAAATCAGTGTCAAGCCAGGGCGGGCGATATGCTGTCCCAACGAGAAAACAAACGGAATTTATTTTTGTTTTAAACCACATTTGCTCAATATCAGGATAAGACACGTGGTCACAAATTTGAGCACTCAAGCTGCTTTTTATGTAAAATCCCACACCACCACCAGCCTTACGAGTGCCGAGCGTGCGCGGGACGTGGCGCAGCCGGTAGCCGCTCACGGCCGGCGCGCGGCCCGCCTCGCCCGCGCGCAGCCACGTCTCATTGATGGCTATTACATCAGGCTGGTGACGTTCCACCGCTGCAATAAACTCGCTGTGTTTACGGACATTACAAAGTGATCCTGCATTGAATAGACCAAATTTAAATAGTTTTTTTTTCATTTCATGTATATATTATAAATACTATAGAATTTCAACTGTGCAGGAAAAACTTTTGTAATGTCCGTTTCAACTTTTAATGTGTTTTGTGTGGATTGAAACATTTTGCATGTAATATAATAGTTTATTATGAAATATATATGTAACTCTGTACATATTGGAGAAAATAAATACATCATGCAGTTAACACATATGGGTGTATTAGTATATAGCATAACAATAAATAAGTACATTAATATAAAATTAACACAGCGTGCATGTGGCCGCGAATAATTCAACATATACAGCACAGAGCCCTCGACCAAATTGACTGTAATTAAATTGTTTTCATTTACATTTCGATAAAAGTAGTACATATTAATCAAGTTTACACATAGTTTTAAAAATAACACTAAAGATCTAAACACAGTTAAGTTAAGCTGCCCAAATAAATTGCCGTCACTAAGAAATCTGCTGACTTGCGGCCACGTTAAAAATTCGATTCAGATCGCGTTCTGTTCGGATATGGTGCACCTTAGATTTATCGTTTTCTCGAATGAGGACCCGTCCTTCGTTAGACCATGAAAAATTCCATTTGAATTTTTTACAGAGATCTTTGGCTTTACCGAGCAGAACGCGATTTGTTTTTGTGAGGCGTTCATCCACATAAAAGGGCCGAGGGACATGATTAGGAAGGCCTATATCCTGGGTGGTGGCACCGCGGCGCACCTTGGAGCCTTTGATAAGCGCGTCGCGCAGCGCGCGCCGGGCCAGCCGCACCACCAGGGGGCGCGGGCGCGCGCGCGCCTCGTCGGGGCGGCCCACCCTGCCCGCGGACACCACGTCGCGCTCGTCCAGGGACACCCCCAGCTTTACCGCTACGCCGAGCACGATACTGACTGCGGACTCGCCCTTACATTCAGGAACTCCCGACATCTCGATGTCGCTCATTAATGATGCTTGTTCCTTTTCGTTGAACTCAATTTTGAGGCTATCGACTGTCTCGAGCAATGAAGAAATTTCGTTTGAATGTGGAGAATCTTGACGAGATTTAGTTTGAGTCATTTCGGTCCTTAGGGACTCATTTTCACGTTCGAGGTCATTAATTCGTTCTGTTGCCATATCGTTCTTCAATACATTTATCTCCGATGTCAGGGTCCCAAAACTATTATTAAACTCTACTGTCAAATTTTGTACCAGTTCGTTAAAACGATCACTTATTTCCGACTTGAACTGTGAAAACTTCACCTCAAGCAAATTGCCAAAATCTTGATACGAAATAGAATCTGTGTGTAGGTGGCAGGTGGACTTTAAATTGTAATTGTTATGACATTTACAATTTAACACGTTCACTGCGGCAAGCCAAAACCTGTACCTAAAATGTAGTGCGTTACGAGGTCTAATCCGCCCCGTAGTGGTTTACACCGTGGTGCGTTACGGGTATAAAAGTGCCCCGTAAAACGAAGTCTGGTTAAACTGCTATAAAGACCTGAAATATTATATTTTCTATTATTTTTTTGACAAATGTAAAGAGTATGTAATTTCCTGCGTCTTAGTCCCTTCGCACGTAGACACGATAAAAACTCATGAAATTATATAGAAAAGAAAGGACGGGGTTTTCTTATCCCCGTATCGCACTAAAATTGAAATACTACGGGCTCAGCAAACCCCGTAACGCACACACCTTATTTATGTCGATAAATGAATACTGATGGGAAATAAAACAAACGATATTTTAGTACCTACGTACTTTATTTATTTATTTATTTATTAGCCTTTATGCTGATATTATATATATATACTTATGTATTTTTTTATTTTTTTCATTCTTCAATTATTTTTGTATCAGCGTGTCCAGCAGACACATAGGCCTCCTCTAACATTTTCCATTTTTGTCTGTCTTTTGCCAATCTTGTCCATAATGGCCCAGCAGTTTTTTTGATGTCATCTGACCAACTACATTTTGGTTTTCCACTTCTTCTATTAATGTCAATCCTGGGATTCCACTCCGTCACAACCTTGGTCCACTTGTCTGTTTTTTCTCTTAATATGTGGCCTGTCCATCTCTACTTTAGTTGCTTGATTGTCTTTGTTACATCCTCCAATCCTGTGACTTTCCTCATTTCTTTGGCTCTCTTCTTGTCTATATCCCAGGATACTGCGCTCCATACTCCTCTGACAGGTTCGTAATTTATGGTGCATCTTTTGAGTCATTGCCCATGTTTGGCATCCATAGGTCATTATTGGTAGAATGCCTGTGTTGAAGTCTTCTTTTTATTTTCATAGTGTATTTCTTGGATTTCATTACTTCTTTGAGTGCCCAGAAACCTTTCCATGCGTTAGTGATCCTTCTGTCTATTTCTTGTGCCATTTGCTCGTTGAATGAGATACGTACTTTATTACACCTTATTTTTTAACATTCAACGTAGGTACTTTATTACACCTTAATTTTTTAATTATTTATTTTTTACACTAAACGTACTTTATTGCAACTTAATTAATTTACAAAAAAAAAACAAGTAACAAAAATATCCCAAGTTTTGTAAATCCCGTTTGTCCTTCAAAATCTTATTTCTTTCCTTTGCGTACTTGACGTAGTCGGTGAATTATTTTCCGAAACTTACTCCTTACATCAACATTTTGCAATTCTTGATATGTTTGGCCGGTACTAGGGCTAGTGAGAACATTATTAGCCGATTGTCCCTGAAAAATCTTGCGAAACAAAGGTGAGGATGTCGACTGTCTTGGTGATCTTGACGTTGATAGAGTAGCTTCATCCTTGCTTTTGCTATAGGACAACTCTAACATGCGCCGCGAGCGCTTCATTTTTAATTTACCGATAACAGGTCCTGATACGGTAGTCACCTACGCACTAGCGATACTGTGGTCATAACCCCGTCCGGGGCCGCTAAAATCTATACGTGGTTCACAGAACCCCGTACCTATCGCCCTAGAGAGCAATTTTAGTTCCCTTATCGGTTCGGGGTTCCTGGGACCCCGTATATGTTTAATATAGCACTTGATAATACTTTTAATGAGAAATGCAAATGTATATTTGTTTTTATCGTACGTAATAAGAAAGATACAGCTTCCGCACCACCGAGTAAACGCGATTTTTATCCCACGCACTGAGTGATGACATCTTACGGGATTCGTAAGCCCCCGTAACGCAGTGAATGTGTTGTCCTGTCCACCTGCAATAACATTTAAGGTTAAACATTTCATTATAACTTTACTACGAATATTTCATATTTGTAATTTTTCCACTTCTTATACAATTTAGTAAATCTAGGATGGCATTGTAAAATTTTAACAGTATTTTAATTGTTCTTATTGCCTTATCATTCGTTTTTTTTTTTCATTTTGAATTGGATTTTGACTGACTGTCTTTTATTGTATGTTGTTCTGATACACTCTTCATTAAAAATAGCTGTAGGACTCGACTTCATCGTGATAAATTTTATTATTTTATTTTTAATCCATGATATAACCATTAACCTTTAGTCGGTGACATCTCAATATCAGTTACTTAATGTGCTACTTAAATTCGCGTTACTGACATTAATCTAATGAAACTGAATGAACTTATTACGTCCAAAAAAGTTTACATTAAAGTAATTGAAATCGACTGAAATACCTACATGCTTTTCTCGTATGGCATGCATTTCGGTTATAATTTGGTAATTAATAAATAACTATTCAATGTAACAGCTGAAATGTTGATGATGATAATTAAGTACCTTTGATAATATGTTATCGATATCGGGACAAGGGAGCGGATACACGGGTTACGCCACGTGACTTATTTGTGTAGACGCAGCGTATTAGATTATAACTTGTAGAAAGGCTTATATTAACGTCATATTTATGTTTATAACTTGTAACTATTGGTATGTATAGAATTTCACTAAACGAAGAAGCACAATTAAGTTAGTTCATTTTATTCTTTGGTCCCAAAGTTGGAGATTCAATATTCGTTTGACTATTTATTCATTTTCAGTTATTTTACTATTCACCCACTTAAAAGTTTCTGATGTCCATTTGCAAAATTGCAAAGGTCTACTTGCGGACGACACTTGGAATCGAACCCTGTAGCCAGCACATTATCCCTTGCGTTTTTGATAAATGAATAGTACCTACCTACATTGTGCCACAAGTACGCGAAGAGATGTTTGTAGGTACGTATCGCACACAATGTTTTTCTTAACATTTGCCAGGAAACAAATACATTTTAAACAAAAATAATACTAATGGCAATAAATATACAAAGTTTCAATCGTCTATTTTCTTGAATTTGACGTCAGGCGCATAAGGCAAACCCTTCGGCATACAGCCACGATTAAAACACTGTTCAAAATATTTTTTCATATCTCATGCTCTGAAAGTGGGTCGTTGTTGTTCTAAAAAATGTGCTGAAAGTGATAAGTTTCTGCTCTAGTGCAGAAAAGTAGTGTATTCCAGTTAGTCCTCGCCTTATAAACATTATCCGGGAACTAATTCTAATAAATATCAATACTTACCCCGCCACTGACAAAGGGAAATAACCTTTATACTTACTAGTTCATAGAATTTATTTTATTTCATATAAAATAAGTTTATGTTGTAAATTCATTACTTTTATTTTAGCTAAAATATCCACTAGCCTGTCCTATCCCACAAGCTCTGTGCTCAAAATAGGATTTCGCAATCTCCCACGACCTTGAGCGCTTTAAGTTCCGCCTTCTCCCAGAGTCACAAATTTGAGCCCGCAATTTAGTACGCCGTCTTCTCACACGGCTCAAATTTGTGCCCAAATGCTACACTCAGTTCGTAACCTTATTAGTAAAACCACACGATTCAAATTCACTTGGATGTCACTTTCATTGGATTGTGAATGAACTAACCAAAAGATTGATACCAGACATCCACTCACTCACTATAGAACGAAAACGCGTTACGACCATTCAAAATTGGAATTTCCAAACGTCAAATTCTGCTTACCGATAAGTGAATTTTGAAAGCGATATTTAGTTGTTTTGTTATATGAAAAGCTTCTAAGTATATACATCATTAGAAAGTTTATTTTACATACTTTCATTTTACTCAAATTATTAGTAATCGAGATCTACCGTTTGATTACAAATATCGCACAAAGGTTTCTCTTACTTTTTAGACGCGTTTGGATATTTTGGTATTGTTTTTACTATTTCTATTGATGTTTTCTACTTTTTAGCAATTTCTTATTCATCCTCTTCATAAAAACATACACTTCTCTTATCCAAGTATAAACACTCAGTGCCACAAGCGATAAACACGTCATAGGTGGTCTGCTCGTTCGGAGTCAAATTACGCATGGGACTCACGGACTCCAGCCGTTGCCCAGGACCTGGGAAGTGAGAGTTTCGACATTTTGAGCACAAATTTGTGCCTCTGGTTGACGGCGGGGTTAATGAGTGCGCGAGTCGTGGGATAGAACAGGCTAGAGTCTATGAGGTGGTGACAAATGGAATACACCCACAATGCTTTTTTTAACTCAAAGTTGTGCATGTGAGCTAAGGCAGAAACGCATACAGCCACTCTTCAACTAATACTAATAATAAATACAAAGAGCATGAAAATATTTGAATAGGCTATTTTCGTCTATCACAATTTTGTTAGCGCCCCCTAGCGTGTCAGGGCCGAAGCCACCATAGTCTGTCACTATGACAGCGCCATCTACCGTCATGAGTAGCTAAACTAAATAATATATTTATATTTACTTTTTTTTACTAATTCATATGCATTAGATTCGTAATATATGGTTGCATTTTGATTGTAACTAATTAATTCATGATTTTTCATATAATAATATATTATATAAGATAAGTTGTCATAAATAGTAAGTATAAAGAGTAATGTGATTGATATCATGGAAGGGGTAGTCGGCGTAGTTAATAAAATGGCCGGTAATCGTAGCATCGGGTTCACTTTTGAAATGAGTTTGAACGAAATTGGTGAGTCAATAAACCAGCGACATCCATAATTTGACTTTATTTTATTCTTCTTCCCATCCAGAGGTCCCGTTATACCTCAGAAGTGGGTGACCTGACGATGTCTGGCCCATATTTAGACGGCCTGGGCCGAAAACGGAAAAGAAAAGTTCCGTTTGCAACATCCGGTGGCGGAGAAGACACAAAATTTTTTTCTTCAACCCCACGTGTTTGTAACGAGCACGAGCCAGACACACCCAAACGACGCAGAATTACGCTCACAGAAGCTGAAGTTATCCCCAAATTCAAACCCGAAGATAGAAACAGCAACGTTAAAGGATGGCTGCACAAGATAGACCAGTTAGGAGATGTGTATGGTTGGAACAACAAAGACCGCCAATTAGTGATGCAAATAAGGCTTCGCGGCTCAGCACGTGATTGGTACGACGATTTGGAGGACTATGATCTCACACGGGAGGAATGGAAACGAACACTACAAACTGCGTTTCCGCGCTCAACGGATTTTGTCGACCGCTTGGAAGAGATGCTGGCGAGATCGAAGGGTGACACGGAAACTATGACGAAATACTTTCACGACAAACTATCTCTCCTCAAAAAGTGCAAGGTTTATAATGAAAATGCTATTTCATCCATCATCAAGGGCTTGCCAATTGAACTACGAGCGAATGCTAAAGCCTACCAATGTAAGACACCCGAAGAACTATATTACGGGTATCTTTCTTCACTAGAGAATTTCTAGAGAGTGGAAGCAGCTGCAATCGCGAGAAGATCGACCTGGAGGAGAGGAACCACAGCATCTTCTACGACGTACGCGCTACCGAAGGTGTGCTACGCATGTCGACGGCCAGGGCACGAGGCGCGCGACTGCAGGGCACAACTGCATTGCGACGTGTGTCAGCGCAACGGACACAATGCAGCCACATGCTGGTTTGATATCCAACACTTTGATCTAACAGTAGAATACCGCCCTGGTACTCGTATGCGCCATGCCGATGCCCTTAGCAGGAATCCCGTCATAAGCGAGGTCAATATTATAGAGGTATCTGACTGGCTGCTGACTCTGCAGATGCAAGATGATGCACTACAAAACGTCATAACGCAACTAAACAATGGCACTAATAACCCTGACATAGTTACAAACGTCGCTTAAAGACGGAATTTTATATAGGAAAAGTGTCAGGGGAACGCTTTGTCATCCCAAAGTTGGCA
The DNA here is from genome assembly GCA_945867215.1 of Epinotia demarniana. Lineage (NCBI taxonomy): Eukaryota > Metazoa > Arthropoda > Insecta > Lepidoptera > Tortricidae > Epinotia > Epinotia demarniana. The sequence goes on from OX244265.1 coordinate 20,239,964, forward strand.
AAATATGGTCTACTACAGAAATATCACGATCAAATAGGTCACCCAGGTTTTGAGAAATGCGAGAAGACTATTAAAGCCCAGTTTTGGTTTAAGGGAATGACTCGTTTTATACGGAAATATTTAAATTCATGTTAACATTGTGCGTACGGTAAGGGTAACTATAGTAAGCTCGAAGGCGAATTACATCCAATTGAGAAGCCAGCTGTTCCAATGCACACATTGCATATAGATCATTTAGGTCCGTTTGTTAAGACCCGTCTTGGAAATACATATTTACTTGTAATAATTGATTCTTTTACAAAGTATGTATTTGCAAAACCTGCTAAGAATGCTAGCTCGATTGAGACGATCAAACTCTTTAAGGACGTCATTTATCAATTTGGTAATCCCAGTAAGTAATAAGCGATCGAGGAAAAGAATTCACGAGCCGGTATTTCAAGCAGTTTGCAGAGCAATGTCAGTTCAAACATGTTTTGAATGCCATTGCCAGCCCCCGTTCTAATGGTCAAGTTGAGAGAGTCAATCGGACTCTCCTTAACGGTCTAAATACGATGTCCGACAGTGAATGCACCTGGGATACTAAAGTACCCGATATAGTCTGGGGTATTAATAACACACCCAATGCCACCACGAGCTTCTCCGCATTTAGCCTTATGTTTGGTCATAACAATACACGGTACCCAGGCTATCCATCCGATATACCTACGGACGCGATTGATCAACAGCATCAGCTAGAATCGCGTAGAAAATTGGCTAAGTTACGAATCGATCGAAATATGACGGTCATGAAAAGTAGGTTCGATAAAAAGCGTAAACCGTCGAAAAAATACTCCTTAGGTCAACTAGTTCTTTGGAAAGGCGGATCAGCAAGAGATACCAAGGCAAAGGTTACGAGAAAACCTGATGGATTATATACAGGACCATATAAAGTAGTTAAATGTGAACACAGTCTAGATCGTTATACGATTTCCGCGGTAAAAGGCATGAAAGGATACAAAAGATTTAGCGCTGTAGTGCGGGGTGAAGTACTACGGCTTTATAAGACAACCATATCTGACGATGATAGCTCTGGCAGTGACCATGAAGTAGATAGGGATGATCTAATTGACCTTTTAGAAAGTTGATCAAATTATGTAACTTTATATACAGAAATACAAATATAATTGTGTGTTCACGCTCATGGTAAAATTCTGTTATATATATAAAGATTGGTAAAATTAAACAAAATTGTGAAATAATAATCAACAGCATAATTTAATCCATTATTGTGTGTTCATACAAATTTTACAATTGGATAGCTAAATTTAAAGGACCTATTTCCTTGCGAGTTCTAATAGCATTAAATCCGTGATCTCTAATTAAATGAGTAAAACGATGTATTATACAATGAATTATTCAATTTACATATAAAAGAAATAAAATCTTTCGTTTCACTGAATTTTAGTACAAAGGATTTCCAACCCTATTTCTTAGACAATACGGTTTGCGAGCGTGACTGCTCTAAACTTAACACTAGTTAAAGTTACATAATGACACCACTCAAATAAATTCATTCATCTTATTTTGCATGTTTACAACGATACAATCATGTGCTCATTCTTGGACTTTATTGCAACGAGATAAGTTCTACCAGTAGCCAGTACCTATGTGTTGCTTTTAGTACAAATAACAAACGCAAACATTCATAAAACTACAGAAGGGTAAGTAGATGTAATAAGAAAAAAAAACATTAATGCGCGTTAGCACAGTTGTGTATGTGTGTTGTAACATCAATGTCTATAAAAAATAAATAATATAATTGCTGACTGATAGCTGATGGCGTCTGTGTGGTTCGCTTAACTTTTTACTAACCGTTGAGGAAAAAATGCTGACTTATAGTTCCAGTAATGACTGATATTGAAAAAAAAACTTCCTGTGTAATAAGATAGAAGAGGTACTACGCGATGGCTACTGTGTGATAGTCACTATGTGATAATCACTATGTGAAGCTGTGTGTACATACTGTGTGATGGCTACTGCGCGATAGATACCGTGTGATGGCTACTGTGTGATGTGATAGCTACTGTGTGATAGCTACTGTGTGTTAGCTACTGCGTGATAGCTACTGTGTGATGGCTACTGTGTGATAGCTACTGTGTGATAGCTACTGCGTGATAGCTACTGCGTGATAGCAACTGTGTGATAGCTACTGTGTGTTCATTAATCTCCAATAATAACTGTGTAATGTACATACAGAAAATAGTCTGCAACTTAAGATTTTATTCCTGTTGCACCTTTATAACTGTCCCTACTGTGTGAAACCTTTTTATTTCAATACCGAAATACCTATACTATTTATACCATCATACCCTGCGTCTTTATTCTACATTCCAGGTTTCGGAGGCAAGCAGTTCAGCTGCACCTACCAACAACTTGCGAGTCCCAGCGGCGCACCGTGGGACACGGCCGTGGCAGGATGGCCGAGTGTTAGCGCCCCCTAGCGTGTCAGGGCCGAAGCCACCATAGTCTGTCGCTATGACAGCGCCATCTACCGTCATGAGCAGCTAAACTAAATAATATATTTATATTTACTTTTTTTACTAATTCATATGCATTAGATCTGTAATATATGGTTGCATTTTGATTGTAATTAATTAATTCATGATTTTTCATATAATAATATATTATATAAGATAAGTTGTCATAAATAGTAAGTATAAAGAGTAATGTGATTGATATCATGGAAGAGGTAGTCGGCGTAGTTAATAAAATGGCCGGTAATCGTAGCATCGGGTTCACTTTTGAAACGAGATTGAACGAAATTGGTGAGTCAATAAACCAGCGACATCCATAATTTGATTTTATTTTATTCTTCTTCCCATCCTGAGGTCCCGTTATAATTTAATTATGAAAGTATGTTATTCATATAGTTTTGACTTAGGAAATACGAATATAATACTATTTGATTATAAAAACGTGAGCAATATCTTTATTTTCAAGATGTGTTTTTTTCACTTTCCTCGTATTCGATATGAAAAGTAGAGTGTTTAACTCGGGAGAAAGTCGCCCATTTCTGACTCGAACCATTGGCGCTCTAACTTCGTTCGAGCTCCAAAATATCTCGTCAGAAATGGGTGCCTTTCAGCCCTTGGTTAACAATCTACTATTACAGACTCTAAATTAAAACATTTTAGTTTAGTGTATCATTAGTGTTTATACTTTTTGATTTATTTCATTCCGAAGAAAAAACCATTACGGCCGTGGCTGTTGTAGCTCTGTATACGTGTCTGCTCGTTATGAAGCCCTTTACGGGCAAGTGTTACGTAAAATCATTTGTTACTGGTCTCTCTCTTGACTTAGCGCACAATCGTTTGATGAGGCGTCTTTAATGCACTGCTATTTGAATCGAATACGAATGAAATGTTTACTGGAAGGTAGTTCGAAATGGATTCTCAGATCAAACAACGGATACATATTGGTATTACCCACGTAGCCGTCAGCCGTTCATTTATTATTGACAGTGATTTCCCCCGTTACCAAAGTAAGGCCACTTCCGCATTATGCGAGGCGGAATCGGTATCCGGCTTTTTGTATTCTACCAGAGCTTACTAATGTTACCCAGATTTCCTTACTTGTCGATATACTGTCAGTAAGTACGTATTACATTGCGCAGTTGTATTCCGCCCCCGCTTCCGCGCCTCCCAACGGAATCAGGTAGAGAATTTAAATGGAGGGCCATAGTAATCAATCTGCACAGACTCTGACAGTTAGCACTGACAGCTAACACTGACAGCTGACACTGACAGCTAACAGCTGACAGCTAACAGCTGACAGCATACCTACCGCACCGACAGACGCGGAAATGGCTTAATTATATATTTCATGCAGTACTAAAAACTCTCGTACCTACTTACTTTTCTCCACTCATCTGTTGAATACATTGCCAATTGATTGGCAGAGGGATTACAGCTTTGGATTTGCATGATATTAAATCAATTATTGCGTCAATTTAGGTAAAGGTATCTATAGGTACCTAAATAGACGCGAAACTCTTTGCATGTTGTTTCTTTCGGTTTATCATCGTTTCATAAACAACATTTCAAAAATGATAATTTTATAAACAACAATTCACAAACTATTAATTTAGCAATTTTTACATTAAAAAAAATTACTGAATGTTAAATTGTCATTTTAAAATCGGCCACGTGCGTGTCGGGCCACGCGCATTGTAGGGTTCCGTAGTTAACTGTATTTCTTAGTAACATCGACACGCGCGCGCCAACTAAATAGTTGCGTCGGCCGAATCTGTACGAAAGTTGGCCTTTCTAAGTACATTTTAAGTTGGGTAATCACTAATTTGAAAACTCGTAAAAAAACCATACTATTTTCGAACAAGCTATCCAACGATACCCCACGCTATGGGTTTAACGAGACAAAAAATTACATCCCCACTTTTGGTGTAGCGGATAGCGGATACCACAAAAAAAAAATCAAGACTTAATTGTTGTGTTTTGTCGGCGTGAATGATTTACGAGTATATATATATACACCCATGCCGAATTACAGTTTTCTAGTAGTAATGGTTACTGCTGGGCTAGACCAAAGACGGACGGACAGACGGACGGCCAGACGACCATGGCGAAACTATAAGGGTTCCTTGTTGACTAACGGAACCCTAAAAATGAACACGTGTCAAATAAATCTTTAATAAAATAAGTAATTGAATGACTTAACGCTTAACGATTTACAAAACGTCGACTGATAAGTGATTGCTTCATAAAACATAATATCTGTCATATCACGGTATCTCGATGAATATCCAAGAAACATTCCTGTTGTAAAGCCATAAAAAAGTATAGTACTCGTATTATAATAATGAATAATTGATAATATTATTATCGGATACGTTATTTTTAAGCTAGTTGACTATATATTGAAATTGCGAGATAAGTGAGTGTTATATGCAAAATGCCGCATCACGCATACGTAGAATCGTGGAGTTATTTTATTACGTAGGTTTTCGCTGAAAGTTCATGGCTGTTCATGGTTTTGGAGTTTTTTGCAGTGTTTATACTAATGTATGTACCTTACACAAATGAATTATATATTACATCAAGTTAGGATCTTAATTATTAAGCGGAAACTTAGTATGAAATTAGACTTTTCTTAAGTATAAAAATAATAGTACTTACTACCACTAAAGTAGTAGAGGAGTTTTTACGTTATTTGTGTACTACTTATCGTAAATGAATTGATTTTTACTGGATTCAATCTAACTATCGGAGATATAGTGCGTAATCATTTACCTAGGTCACTAAAACAAATATCCATAGAAAAAGTAGCAAAATGTTATATTAAGTATATTATTAGAAACATTCAACGTTATGTATGCAGTTAAGTGGGATGATAGCCCCATTTCCATAAGCCGATCTGACGACGAGGAGCGAAATCTCATAATGTGCCGAGAAAGTCTTCTTGGTGATGTATGATGCTCAATATTAGAATATTATGTAAAAGCAATGAGGTAAGAGAATACGAAAAAGTGTTTCGTAAACCGTTTGAATTGTTACTTACATTTTAGGTTAGCTCCTCATTGTTTGCCACTTTAATTGCGTTGATTAATTACTTACTTGCTTACTGACATAAATAATGATTCAAGTGGCGCTTACGAAATTAAACTTAGTTTTTGGAGGAGAGCGACCGTATAGTTATTAACTGAACGCTGCCGCGCTTTGGAAGGCACGTCAAATAGTTGAACTCAGTCGTTGAATACGGCAACCGAAGTCACGCCTTCAGGCAAGTTCATACAACCTGCGTAGCATTATACCTACCTCTATGCACTTTTGAATACCGCACTCGTTTGCGAACTGTTCATCTCCCGACCCATAAAATCGTATTTTAGGAAAAGAATTAAGAATTGTACACAAGTTTGCTCTCTAGATTCTTAATTCCAATGAATAGGTACTTTTATGTCATTCCGGTCTGGAGGGTTTTTGTTTCAATTGTTTGCGAGAGGGAAAGACTAAGAGGGGAAGGAAGTTACTAAAGCAATCCCTATATGACTGACGCGTCGGATCAAATAATGGCCCCTTCAGACCTGCGAATAAGTACATATCAAGACAAAGGCTCCATTTGCTATTATGTCATGAAGATTGAAAACTTGAAAACAAGCCGTTGTAATTGATATGTAACCCAATTATTATAAACAAAGGGTCTAGATATGGAGGCAACTGACGTACGCACAATAGACAAAACAAAATAGTAAGTAAACTGTAACAACTTCTGTGGCAACTGGCAACGCTTCAAGTTGTATGGCCTTCGATATTTTCGCCGAATTGAAGTTATTAATAGGTGCTATACAATTTATCGATAATATGTACTAGCGCTGTTATTACGCATCGTATTAAAACATTTTTCAAATATTGCACACTCAGAAGTTATGGAAAAGAAAATCGGTGAATTTTCTTGGTTTTCCATCAGTACATTTGACAAAAATAATTTGAAAAACACAAAATACAGCTACACAGTAAAAAGCCATCGTCAGCATATCAGCCGAAGCCGTTCTTCCACAGCTAGACATTGGCCTCCCCCGAAGAGTGCCACGATGTCCGTTCGTTCGCCACCCGCATCCAGCATCCACCGCCCAATAGCCTTTGTGGCAGAAAGGTTCTCGAGTACCGACCACGTACCGGAAGGCGCAGCGTGAGCTGTACGCTTACCATGAGTTTGGCAATGACGGCTTACGCTAACGAGTATCGAGTTTTCTATCTGTGCATCTCTATTACACTTTGACAGTACGAGCGGGATGCACAGATAGAAAACTCGATACTCGTTAGCGTAAGCCGTCATTGTCAAACTCATGATAAGCGTACTGAGCCCCCAGAACGTGGACTGATGACCGCTGGATACGGGTGGTGCACAGTAAAAGGTAACAACGGGCAGAAAATAAATCAGGTTCGCGTGAAAAAATATATATGTTACAAGAATCAGCTACTTATTTAAACACTTTTTACATAGAAACTTATCTGACAAAGTTGGTTAACAAGTTATGCCACTTTCAAAAGAAATGCAATGCCTTCCTTAAGGAAAACACGATTTATTACGGCACTCTTGCAATATTTTTATTCCACTTGATTGGTAATTGAAATGAAGACAGAAAATATTTTAGTCACTTAGCTTAGCTTAGTTTCATGGACAAGTTAAAAATCAGACTTTTTTATACAATTCTAGCTTAAACGATTTTTTGCAAAACACGTGATAGATACCTACGTTTTTCGAAAACTAGTAGGTACGTGGAAGTATTTGTTTATTTATATGTTTCATTGCATTTCATTGCGGGGTTTTTTTCCACTAGGTAAGCGCTGTCCACTAGTTAAGCTGTTCCTAAATTTTGTTAATGTATCCCAAGCGTGAAATGCCATAGGTAGATATTTATATTTTAAGCCACTGTTGAATTCTTTATTCCATTCGAATATCCCCTGTAGATATAACACCCCATCTGTAAATAAATGTCATCATCCATCATCCTTCCATCTAGAAGTTGTTACTCACCCATGCCCCAGAAGACTGTTGCGAAGAAAGCCACGTAGATGCGACTGCCCGTTGACGGTATAAGCGCCATCCCTGCTTGCCAGCCTCCAGAGACCTCTCATGTGGCACACTGTTATCACTTCTCGAAAAACTCGAAACCATCCTTATACACAAGTGTTCCACTAGTAAAACTACACATCAAGTAAAATATTCTCAAGTTTTATCGACGCGCACGACGTTGCTTTACACACTTTTCCGCTATAAAGCGAATGGTATTTCTAAACTATTTAACAAAGAAAGTTATTTTATAACTCTTTAACAATTCTGAAGTGTGTTTTGTAAGTTTTCCTTTGAGACGCTATTCGAGGTTCTGATGCTGAGCGGTTAGGGGAGCGCTGTTTTTACGTATTATCCGTAAAATCAATAAAATCTGAATTTTGAAAATCGTTCTTACTCTTCAAATCCATTGTAAAATCGGCGTAGCATAGTTGTGCGGGTCATAAACTTCTCTAATTCAAAATAGAAACCATGAAATAGTTGAGTTTGATTGAATACGTAACATTAAACTTTGTTCAAATAGTTCCTCGTAAAATACTCGCATAATTTACCTTTATTTTCAGTTGAATAAATCATATATATTATAATAGAGTAACAGAGCCAGCGAACAAAACGTAGCTACATATTTGCTTCATGCCACACAATTGTGTTAAGGTAGAACGAAATGCTTTAATACTGCTGGCTTTTTTCGAAGTTATTGCTACTTGAAACTAAGTATAGGTATAGTGAAGACTTAGTTTCAAGAAGCAATAACTTCGAACCGCCTTATAGTGAAAATTGTTACTGACAGGGAACTCACTTTCTATGATATCTAAGTATGTTACGGTCAGTTATGGAAACTTTTTTCTTAAATCATTTCTCTGTTATATGGGTATAACCCTGTGGAAATATGAGAGTATTGTAATATACCACATCTTGGAAAACATTCGTGCCCCGGATTAGACAAATGCAAATCAAACGGTCATAAGGTGGAGGGCAACCACGATGCTTGAGTGTGTTTTTTCTTCTGTATTAAAGAGAGGCCATCTTTTCAGTGTGTGTAAGTCCTATGTTTTTCACTACATTTACTCTTCCCCTCGCTGTGTACACTGACTTTGTTTATCCCATTCAAATAGCGCGATAGTAGTTTATTGAACCATAAAGCTAGTATATCGTATATCTCAGTGCAACTGCCGTCACAGATGAGCTGCGTAATGCTCGCGTTACAGCCGTGACGGCCATTGCTGTGGACGGTCGTAAACTTGCGACATAATTACTTTACTTTATGACAACTGTTACAGTAAAGCTAGTTGAAATCTTTGAATCGAGGTAGATTTTAATTTGTTATCTTTCAAGAGCCGCAAATACGCATTCTTAAAGAATAATTAGGTATTTGCGCCACTTCCAGTAGAGATATTGGATAATGGACCTTGTTGGTCTTCCGAGGAGTTAGTTTAATAAAAAGTTTAAAATGTGTCCCAAAAATGTATCGGGTCTCAGGCGATCTCAGGGAGTGCTCATTCTTCGCCCAAAGGCATCTTGGTATAGGCAAGTCTGGCCATCCAACTGGGAAATGCGGCGAGCGAATTGGGAACGATGCCCTGGGCAACATTGGAGTGTGTCGAGGGCGAGCGATTTTGTTTGTTATAAGTTATAAGTTTTGTTTTATTGGTTTCATGTATATTTAAGTAAACATTATGACATTCCTTAAATATATATTTGTTATCCAATAGCAACATAATAATATCTTAGACGCCGAGGCAGCTATACATTACACTTAACTGAAGTTCGTTTGGGAACAAATTACAGTAACGCGGAAAACTACTTTATTACAGTATAAATATGTCATTTGAATCCGATATTCCGCCCCCTAACGTTCATTCATGAGGTTATAAGCTGGTAGTTTTTAGCGTCGTCGCTAATAACGGCATACGGCTCCAGCCGATGAAAATGCCTCAATTAATAACTGAAACATAGGAAATGATATGTTTTCTTGTCGGGACGTATAAGTGGTAACGATGCCTCCATGCATTTGCTGTAACCACATTTGATCAAAACATTGCTGGACACATGTTTAATTTTTTTATAAGTACAACGAATCAAATGCTGTTTGAGCTTAAATAAAATGCAACCGAATTATTTTAAAATCATAATCTCATCATAAAACTACAAAGTTAGATAACTTAATTCAAATATGTACCTACTGCCAAGATTTGAAAAGCCATGAGGAACATTCTGACTTGCATGTCGGCTTTTTTCATCAGTCATTTAGGAATTTACATATTTGTCTTGTTTCGTCGTTATGTTTCAGAGGCTCGTGTCGAGGTACTGCATCTTTTATGATTACCTCAAACCCCATTTTTTCGTTTATTTATCCAATATCAAAACTATTAACATATGGATTCGAATAGCGAGCAAAAACCGCGTACGGTATATCTGTCGCCATTATCGCTCGTTTTACAATTGTTAATATTGCAAGTCACTCATTACTTAAGTAGGTAATTAGTTAGTTAGTTAGTATACTGGGCTATTTTCCGCAAGTCGACATCCGTACCTATTTTGCGTGAAATGGTGGGGTAGCGCTACTCTAACCATCCCAGCTCCTCTAGAAAGTTTGTGATTGCCTTTGTGTTTTTGACTGCGTCCCGTAGTGTGTCTGAAGACCCTAGGTGCTTTTTCCAGTATATTTCTACCTGCTTACAGTCCAGTAGAACATTTTTGGTCGTTTCTTCCGCCTCCATGCACGCTCTGCACATAGGGCTGACCGTGATACCTATTTTGTAGAGGTGTCTGTTCAGGGTGTTGTGTCCTGTTATTATTCCTACTATCTTTCGTAGTTTGTTTCTATGTGTCCTAAGTAGTGCGGTTGTGAGTTTTCTGTCGCGTTTTGACAGAATCTCTTTGTTCTGACTGCATGTGTCTATCTCCTCCCAGTATCTTTGGTGTAGGTCTTTGGTGTACAGGTCAAGTTGATTGTATATGTATCTTTGTGGCAGGGGTAAGATTGGTTCCGGTCCGTATGCCGTTGTTTCTGAGCCTTTACTGGCCAGTTCATCCGCTGCATCGTTTCGTCTTGAGCCACTGTGCCCCTTGATCCATTGTATGGTAACGTTGTTTTTATCTGCGCACACCTCTGTTAGGTTTTGGTGGCATTCGTATATCAAGCTAGATGTGATGTTGTCACTGCTCTGTGCTTGTAGTACCGATTTACTGTCCGATTCAAGTTATATTACCTATTCTTATATTACTTAGGTAATATAAGAATAGCTAATATAATTTGTCTGCCTTGCCCAAAGGTTGACTGGTAGAGAATGCTTACGGCATGCAGTCCTCCTTTTGTACGATAATTTGTTCCTTCGTGTAATAAAGATTAAATAAATAAATAAGAAAAACCTTTATGAAAAAAATCATTTTTGTGAGTTTTCACTATTTAAGTAACTTTTGCAGTAATTATAACGTATCTAAATAGTTTCTATTTATCTTTTTAATATGTTTTTATGTTCTGTTTCTGTGTCTGGTATGTTGTGTGGCAGTAAACTACTATTCCATTAGATTATATTAAATTAATACAAAAGTGATAGCCTTAATCCGTTTATCTACCGATAAATGTGACGATGTCTACTCATGAACAATTTTGATTAAGATAATTAATGTATATGTACGTATTACGTTCCGCAATTAGTATTGGAAATCTACATTCAGTCAATTGACATGACTATTGACTGAATTTGGATATTCCCGATATGGGATGTCAAACCAGATTCCAATTCACTGAGATTACTTAGAGAAATTAGCTCAGCCAAAACGAGGGCAGTGGTTTAGTGGTATGAATTTTTGTAGCATGCTTCCACATTAATTACCACAGTTATAACTACTTAGGTAACTCTGTTTTTCTTTTTCTTTTTATTAATGTAATTAACGGATAACAATTATTGGCCTCTTATTTTGTAAGGAAACATTATGTAAACTGTATATTTATGGCTGTTGTTATAAATAAATAAAGAAATGAATTACGTTTCATAATTTAAAATACAATAACATAGGTCAAATATATATAAATAAATAAATAAAATAAATATTTGGGGACAATCTTACACAAATCGATCTAGCCCCAAACTAAGCAAAACTTGTACTATGGGTACTAGACGACGATATACATACTTAAATAGATAAATAAATACTTAAATACATAGAAAACATCCATGACGCAGGAACAAATATTCATGCTCATCACACAAATAAATGCCCTTACCGGGATTCGAACCCGGGACCTCCGGCTTCGTAGGCAGGGTCACTACCAATTAGGCTACAGAGGTCGTCAATGTATAGGTATACCTATACTTATATCGGCCTTCTACTCATGCGTATTCAAGGAGTATCAGTCGCACGAGTCCCACTTATAAGCGTAATTCTGACTAGCGTTCAAGCCGTTTTAAATAAATAAATCAATAAATATTTGGGGACAATCTGACACAAATCGACCTAGTCCCAAACTAAGCAAAGCTTGTACTATGGGTACTAGACGACGCTAAACATACTTATATAGATAAATAAATACTTAAATACATAGAAAACATCCATGACTCAGGAACAAATATTCGTGCTCATCACACAAATAAATGCCCTTACCGGGATTCGAACCCAGGACCTCTTGCTTCGTAGGCAGGGTCACTACCAACTAGGCTAAAGCGGTCGTTTTGAGTTTCCTAGAGTCCATTTCGCAAAGGCTTGTAACCCCAAAAGGCTTCCGCTAGTATTACAAAACCACCAGTTCATCCAAGATAGTACGCATACAAAGCCGGAGGCTTCCGAATACCAGCAGATATTTGTGTAATGAACAATAGTCGAATGTTCGTCATTCTTGGATATTCATCCAAATAAGTACTTATATGTTGTTACTTAGCACCCTTGATCGGATTTATTTATATTTGACTAGCTGCCCGCGCGGATACGCCCGCGTGGTGCAAAGAACGAACGCCGGCAAACTGGTGGGATTAAATATAGCCCATAATCATCAAAAAATTCCCATACGCAGAATTTTTGAAATCGGATTAGCGGGTCCGGCGGTCCTAAACATACAATATAAAGCTAAAATCTCATAGACTTTTCCTCTTTATAATACTAAATATATAGTATAGCTTAATTGCCGGAATATTTGCCGTTAGCTTTTCGGTGAAGGAAAACATCGTGAGGAAACCGGTCTAATCCCAATAAGGTCTAGTTATCCCTCTGGGTTGGAAGGTCAGGTGGCAGTCGCTTTCGTAAAACTAGTGCCTATGCCAAATCTTGGGATTAGGTGTCAAAGCGGTAACCGGGCTCCTTTGGGGGCATTACCAGGAATAACGCTAGGAGGATGATGATGATAGCTTAATTGCCCTCTAATATGAATTAATTATTCATGTTGTGAAATGACTCACTGGTTGTATTTATGATTGCGTTTTGTGTTCAAATTAGCGCTAATAGTTATTTTCTAGACGTTCAGGTTTTCAATAAAACACCTTGAAGTAGTAATCTGAAAGGTCTAGAACCAAAAGAACTGCAATGGTTCATAGGTGGTTACTGTGCACTGTGCCCGAGACCATTACCTACCGATTTGTACTTTGCCGAATATTCCCGGAAACAATACACACTGATCATACTACGCCCATGGACCTGAAAGTGGATGAAACGCTAGTTGATATTATATAAATCAATTTGTATCAAGAAGAGCAGATAAAATGTAAAGGCTATGTAAATTAATAAAGTTTTCTTGTTATCGAAATTGGCTGCGCCGTACCTTTGTTTCTCGTTATACATAATCATACTTTTATTTTATCGAAAAAGGTGTTTATTGAGTCGATTCCTGTTTCAACAGTTATTAAAAAATTTCTTCGTAATGAAATTGCTTGTAAACTGTTTAATAAGAAGTGAAGCGGTTCGCTTTACATAAATATTCATGAAAAGGGTTATTCGGTAAATATATTCGAATATTTTGATAAGAAATTGAACATAGCCTTGTTTTTAAGCTGACAAGTACGGGCAAATAATACAGAACACAACATAACATAACAGAACAACTGCTTAAATTGGGAACCCATATTTAATAAAATTAAAATAGATGATATTGCAAGTCGCTAGTTAATAAAAAAATTGCTCATTTATTGGCCATGCGTACTAGGCCAGAGTATGAACTTCTACTTAAAACCACGGTGATAGATCCTTTCTGCAAAGCGTCATGCACGGTTCGGATCGATAGAAGTCAAATGGTATTTTTTTAAAGTTATTATGTGCTATTATTATTATTATTATTTGTATATTTTTACCATATCACGGGACCATGGGGTCCCGGACTTTTGGGAGGCATGCGTGGGGCCGAAGCCAACAGCGCAGAGGCCCTTTAAAACAAAAATGATCTAAAGTGGAAAGGGATACACATGGCGGGTACCATCTCCGAGCGCACAACATGATACACCCGATGATGGTCCCGGCCAGGTGCAAGACTATTGCAGTGCAACACTGTGCTGCGATGGAAACTAAGGTCATGGGTTATTGGGTTGAATGGTGGGTGGTCTGAAAATGGGTTATGGGGGGAGACTAGCGGACTCCTGCCGTGACAATTAGTCTCAAAATTGTGAAAAGGCAGGCGGTGACTCGCCAACTCGTTAAGTGGGCCCCACTAACAGTCACACGCACAGTGCGACAATGGAGGAACACGTCTGAGCGGCTGTGAGGTTGTCGAGAGGTGAGTCTGCGGTGCGCCAGATCCCGGGAGGTAATCCGTTCAAGGGCCGCCGGCGTTATGGCATTTCGCTCGACTCCACTCTGACCGGCCGGTTAAGGCAAGCACAGAGGTGAGTGCCAGATCACTCGGGCCCTCTGGAGGTTAGGGGTCCGCGGTGTCACTACTCACCGTCAGCTCGCCACAAGCTGCCCCCGTGGGGTTATTATTATTATTATTACTTTATTTTCAGACCATGATCCATAGAAATAAAATTAAAAGAACATATAATTACATCAAAAAACACATTAGATTATAAATTACCGTTCAAAAACATTAGATAAAAATACAAATCATGAAAAAAAGGCGCCCTGTGCATTTTATCCCAAGGAAGGGGCCGTCTATTAGCGCTGCCACCGTCTGTAGGAGGCTATATGTGTCTTTTTATTGTTTTTAAATACTGAAACGACAAAAAAGTCCATATAATTATCGAACCTGCTCACCAAATCTCACGAGCACCCGTTGACAAATGCGACCCATAAAGCAGAACAGCCGGACATCCACCGGACGTCCGACAGACGTACGATAGCATTAATGCCCAAGCTGAAACGGAGAACTTCGTTCACTTCGCTCGCTCGTTCAATAAGTGCGACTTAATCAGGTCAATACGGTTTAAGCCATAACAAAACTTAAATAAAAAAAACGCCGCTATTCCGGAATGGTTTCTGAATACTCGATAGCTGAAATTCATGTTTGCAAGCGTGTCGGTTTACGAATGCATGAGCTCTCGTTTGTGTACAAAATACATCAATCGGATCTGATTGCCGCGATTGCTTGCGGCTCTAGCGGGGTGCGTTTGAGCGAAAATGGCACTAAGTTACAGTGAAACTGTGATACGAACTTTGAAACACATTGAAGCATAAAATACGCTGCGTTTACGCCCAGCAAAGTGTAAGACGCGTCACCGTGTTTACACGGACCATGTTTTTTTAGGGTTCCGTAGCCCAATGGCAAAAAACGGAACCCATATGGATTCGTCATGTCTGTCTGTAAGGTGTATTTGAATAAAATTTTGAGGATAGGTGTATTTTGTTAACCGCTACATAGTTTTGTAATTAAATTACTAAAAAAATATTTTTTCAAATTCAAATTTCAAATTATTTATTCGCTTTAACACGCAAGTATAAACAAACAAAGATATCCGGCGGACCCCAAACTAGGCTGAGCCTGTATCTTGGGGCCCTGGAGTGCACAATATGTAAAACAGATCTGGTAACATAGAAACAATGTAACAAGCAAAATTTACCCAACAAGACAAAGCGACAAGATAAGTTCACGAGCAACGGTGTGTGTGTGTGTGTGTGTGCTTTTGCGTGTGTGTGCGTGTGCGTGCGTGCGTGCGTGCGTGCGTGCGTGCGTGTGTGTTTGTTTGTGCGCGCGTGTGTGTGTGTGTGTGTGTGTGTGTGTGTGTGTGTGTGTGTGTGTGTGTGTGTGTGTGTGTGTGTGTGTTTTTAGGGGTGCATTCCCTCTCATACATGAGAGGAGGGCTGTGCCCAGCAGTGGGACGTATATAGGCTGATGATGTGATGTGCGTACATAAAACTGAGGCAATTTTTTTTTTTCATTTCAAGCCCACGTGTAGCATAGCATATCAATTGATAGGCCTTTCAAAATAAATATAAGGTTTCTCAGCAATTTTTTTGATTAAGTGAATAGAGTTGGAGACAATCGCCCCGAAAGTCACTAAAATTGTGCCCCCCTCCCCCCCCTCTACTTTTTGAACCAGGTATTTTAAAAATATGAAAAAAAAACATCGAGTCATGGCTTTTTAAATTCTTTCAGCGAAAATTATTTTGAACAAGATCGGTTCAAAGGGTTTCGACATATGTTTAAAAAACTGCCTTCCTTAAAGAAAAGGACGTAAGTGCCATAAGATTTC
Source organism: Epinotia demarniana (assembly GCA_945867215.1). NCBI lineage: Eukaryota > Metazoa > Arthropoda > Insecta > Lepidoptera > Tortricidae > Epinotia > Epinotia demarniana. The sequence continues at coordinate 20,256,145 of OX244265.1, forward strand.
AGTAACGATACGCACAACCTTTTTAATAGGCACAGAAACCTTGTTGTGCGTGGTCTGACACGCACTTGGCTGCTTTTTTTTTAGGTTAGATTGGATTTCTTTTTAACCAAACATTTATAGTGCTGAGATAAATTGTTTTTTGACATTCACACAGACAATTGGACAAAACGTCTTTTGACATTCGCAGGCTAACGGCTTCATATTTTAATTCAAACTTTTTTAAATTACAAATACAAATACAAATAGTTTATTTAACAGAAACAGATTTACATACAAAAAACCATATCCATCAGACTCCAAACTAGGCTGAGCCTGTATCTTGGACGTCTGCGAGAGCGATTAACAATTATTTATTAACTTAAAATTAGAATTCCATTTGGGTAAAATATTTTTTATTTACGTTGAGCTAAAATAGGGAGAATTTAGCAGCTTCGTTTTTTTTAAAAAATTATGGACGTAATTTGAGTACCTAATATAAGCTTGCACTCAAATCAACAGCATCACCATCACGAGCTTTTTATAGGTTAGGTTAGGTTAGGTTAGGCTGGTTATTGTTTGAGGCTGGAACTACACTTCGCCGTATTTGCATGAGAATGGTACCGTATCTCTTGTTCGTTTTACCAAGGAACGAACATACATGTATGGTAAATACCGTGAGTATGTTGCTTTCAGAATGCTTTTAGTATTTCAGTATAGTTAACCGGTTGACTGCGTACGAAGCATACTTACTGTAAGCCTCTACGAGTACCATGATTTTTTATTTACATAATTTAGTTTACTATAGCAATCTAGTGAAACTGCGCCGTGAAAGAGCACCATCTGTTATTAATACCTTTAGCGGAACAATAATAACAGCGTGTTGATATAAACTGACTATTTTATTTTTTGCCCTTTGCCACGTAGTACTATTGTTTATTATGTGCCGTTGCTCTTAAATATAGGAACAGATGGGAGCACACGTTAGTCTTCAAGCTAGCTTTACTTAGTAACACAATATTCCAGTAAGGGCAAGATGTCCATAGAACTCGAATTACGCCAAACCATCAAACTGACTACCCTTCATAATAATGTAGTCCAGTAGAAATTCTCCAGTGCGGAAAAGCAATGTACCATCGATAATTCCCAAAAGCGCGATTTTTTGTTGTCAGTTAAAATACATACATTGAGTAGGTACTACAAAAATCATAACAGATTTAGACGTTGGGTTAAGTAATACATAAGGTTCTGTCAGCGAAAATTGCGAAACCAAGGAAAGCTTACATAAATCATATTTTCATTAACTATTAAAACATCCCCTTTTATTTCCTACCACTTTCGTCAAGTGATAACGTCAGTATAATCTGACATTATCGTCCTAGCATCATTCCCGGTTGTGCCCTTAAGGATCCCGGGGTCCGCTTTGACACCTAATCCCAAGATTTGGCAAATGCACTAGTTTTACGAAAGCGACAGCCATTTGACCTTCCAACACAGAGGGAAAACTAGACCTTATTGGGATTAGACCAGTTTCCTAGCAATATTTTCCTTCACCGAAAAGGAAAACCGGACTTAAAAGTAAAATGTTTTAATTTGTTAAAATAAATAAAACTTAAGCGTATAAATTAAGAAAAAGTAATTGTTAGATCCGTCTTACACAAGGATAAAAATCGACGGTGCTATAAAACTCTATTTTATTTTTATACGGTGACTTGACTATGTTATTTTTACTTTTTATTACATTCCAAAGCGAGTAGTTAGTAAATATTTAAAAATATAAAACACATACATTTGATTACACAATGAAATGTAATACCAAAACAGCGGGGTCCTTTTTTGATCGTAATAATGCGATGCAAACCGGGGAAGGTTTGCATCGCATTATTACCACACACCACGTCATCTACTTATTGCTCAGGAAGTTTGCTGTCTATTATACGTGAATAACGTAATGTGGCATTAAGTACTATCGACAACACAGCTAACCGTCTGTTGCTGCCGTGAGCTGACCATCCGTGCACTTTGTATGCATTGTACTAAGGTTCTATATCAATACATGATGTGTTGGCGTTTGTAGGTACTTCTAGTTTCAGTGTCGTGGTGATAGCACCACGTATTTTATGGTTTTTTTCTACTATTTAGTTTAGTTACATGTTTTAACTTTACCAAACTGAACACTGTATGAAATAAATACTATGTCACACATTCAAAACATTAAAATATGTTCAGGCATATCACTTCAACATTTGTAACACCTACGTACCTATAGATATGGCTTTAATGTATGTGGTAAACTTCGCTTCAATAGTTTTATAAAAGAGGTATTACACTTGCGAATCTTTTGCGGTAGAATAAAGTAGCCCCTATTACGACACGGCGACTTAGGCAAAGCCGTGCCGCGGGATGACCGTGTTCCGGGGAGATACCGACGGATACTACCAATTCCTTTCCTTTACCGATTCGATTAGTTAAAACTTGGGCCAATATTTAAATGAATCACTTGCAGGAAAATACTTTACATTTAGCCCCTCCCATTATTAACTGCCAAACACAAGTTCATGATTTCTTATTAAGTCCTTTGCCATCTTGTTACGTAACTCCAAAAATCTTTCCATTTCCCCATCATGACACCGCGTGCCAATAAGCCATAGAGCCTCAGTTTATACAGGATGCTTCTGAATTTTTCGCGCATCAAGCGAGTTTTATTATTCATTGATGCGTCTATACGCCCCGTATATTTTTTTATTTTCTCATTGGACAAATATATTTTCATTCAGCTTCCACCGTATCAACAGAACAAAGCTTTGATCTCTTCTGATTCTTTGATTTTATCGCTATCAACGCCCTCATTCTTTTTGTTCGTATCGTGATAAGCGTAAATTTCGCTGTTGTTGTTTTTTCAATAAGACTCCGTAAGATATCCTGTTAAAGCATTAATTATTTTCTAGTCAATCTGTATCATTACAATTCAAATTAGATGTGTTTTGTTTATATGTTTACACAATAATATGTAAATAGGTATGCTTTACATATTTTGCTTAGACAGAATGGTGACCTGAACGATAATGAGAATTCTAATGCGTTGCAATTTGCTAATGGCAATAATTTGCATAAACCAAGCGATCGTATACCTACGCAATTTTGTGTGTAAGTGTATTTGTTAGTGTACTTACATTTTATTGTTTTTATGATAAATAAAGACCTTTTACAAACAAACAAACCTAGGCAATGCGCATTCTATTATGAGCCTGTCAAATTTTCTTAGCAGAAAACAATCGGAAGTGATTTCTTACTCTTTAGTTCATTTGGTCTAACTCTATTTCACACAGACGCCTCCAGTACTAAGTAGTGCGACCACGCTCATATTTTATTTTATCAATTAGGCAGTACATAGGCGGCAACGCGCGCGCACGAAGCAGTAGTTCAATGACGCTCATGTGCTTCATGTAAGGAATCTGCAATCTTGTTTACGCGCCAGGCATGAAAGGGCTAAAAATTTCATTATCAAAACCTGCAAAGACAATATTACAATTTCACTTTGAAGCCGAAGACTGCAGATATTACATATCACGGGATTATAAATGCACGGGAAATAATTTAATTCCCCTATCTGCATTGTTACACATTATCTTACTCTTACTATATTTCATGTTGCACCGTTAGATAACTCTATGGTGTTTTTATTTCACCATTAGCTGTTTGATAGATGCGGCAGATGTAGCCCGGCAGCGCTGGGCCGCAGCTCGCCGCCGGTAAGTCCGGGTTGTAAGCCGCAGCTGTTGCCGATGCCATTCAACCAATCTTTGCAAGGCGCTCTTTGTCCTTTATTTGCATTTCACATCGAACCGTCTCCCGCCTTTCCCAGCTCTTATCATATTGACACAGGCAAAATGTATAATCCTTCAATTTAGCTTGTCCTTGCCAATCTCGCAGATATTGGCGTTTCAGCAACGATCCCTTTCATTATATTTTTCTGCGCCGTTATATTAGCAGGATGGGGGACGTCCGCACTCGCGCGTGTTTCCGCATTATTGCTGTTCAGGTTATAGTTATTATCCACTTCCTCCATGCGAAGGAAACTGCGACATCGTTTCTAAGCTACTAGTCATTTGTCAGCGTTTCCTGGAGAATCTAGCTGTTGCTGTTTATACTTAGTCGCATTTGCGGAAGCGAAATTGAAATTAAAGTGACGTCAAAATGATTATATCAAAAACCCCTTTTTGAAGTCGAAACGATTTTGCACTTCTAAAAAGAGGTAATTAGGTGAAGTCAAGTAGAGTAATTAATTAAGAGTAACTTTTTGATAAAAGGACGAAAGAAGAACTTTTCTGCTTCATAGAAAACTCGGAGTAGAATTTCAATTATTATTCTGCTATAAATAAGGATACTTCAGATATCGTTATTCATTATAATAAAATATATTACTTAATTATAATAAAAGTATAAGAATTCGTGCACCCACGGAAGATATTGATATTTACGTAAAATGGAGTACCTACTTATACAACAATAATTTTCGTAATTTTAAATAATTTATTTCTAATATCAATCAAGCCTTAAAAGAAAAAAACAGTAAGAAACATGTAACAACGTCTTTATTATTATAACTTTACGAAGCGGTGGCCACTTCTTTTAAATAATTATTTAATTAATTCCTATACCTGAATCGATCAACTGCAATAAAAGTTAAAGAAAATACTCACATTTTTCACTTGATTGTAGGTGCATAAAATAATGTATTTGCGTTACCATTACGCAGGTTTTTTAGTAAATGCCATAAAAGTAAACCCAATTGCGAGTGCAGATTTATTTTCGACCCCCTACAAAGAGATCAGTGACAATCTTTCCCTTTTAAATATGTATACGCTTTCTCCTGGACGAATTTATGTAGTAACTCACTCCCAGAGGGACTTTTCACGTACAAAAATACCGGACCGCATACCCAGGTATGCGGTCCGGTATTTTGCTAGACGGTGCTATCCCGTACCCAGGTACGGGATAGCACTGTCTAGTAAATTTTAGTTTCCTAGGTTTTATGGTTGAAGAGATATTTTAGTTGGAGCATCTGAAATCGGACTCCAGCTCTTATTTACGTGCTTGATAAATGGGGTAACAATTTAAGATAAGTAGGTAGTCATTTTATTAGCCCCGTCTGGAATATAATGGTCTTTAAGGTGGATGAAGTACAAAGTTTATGTTGGGAAGGGTTACCTATCTGAATCACTAAATTTTTTTGTCCTATTTTTATTTCGGCATTTCCTATTCGACAAACTTCGTTTGCCTTTTATTTCGCTTGTCCGACACTTTAGTTCGCGCCGTTTACGGCTGGTAATTTTATGGTTTAGCTTTTGTAATTGTTTGACAAATCCATGATTCCCAATTATTGGTATACACGCAATATCGTAATACCGAAGTAACGATTCGGTTGATAATCTGTTCGTATTTTATCAAATCGGCTTTATTATATTTGACATAATATTATTGTTTATACCTACGGAGCACACGTATGTTACTAATTCATATGTTTGTTTATGAAAATGGTTGTTACCTTATGCATTTCGATATTAAAAACATTAGCAAAAAGTTTAAAATTAAAGTAAGGTTATCCTCCTAAAGCTTTATTTATGGTTAATAATGTATATGTCGGCGGGCGATTATAAAATTCGCCAGATCACGAAATTCTGAGGCATATCGCATACGTAAATGAAAAAAATAAAGAGTGCGGACTGATAATCTCCAGCGAGTCGACGCCACCCCGCTGCGTGGGGTGTCTATTTCTGGTCAGAAGTGAACCCTAACCTAACCGACCTAAAACAGAGTTCGCTTATGACAAGCCATTTTTGTCCGCCCTGATTATTGGCTCCCAAGAAACACGGCCGCCATCGCATACGCAGCGCCACCAGTGTCCAAGAAAGAAACTACTTTTCGATGTGCCTGGTATAGAGCTGGGAATATCGACGAATGCGTTGTTCTCATCAATCTGCCGTATTGTTTATCAGGCACATCGTGATAAGCCTGGCCAACTTTTAGGCATATCATGAAATGGCGGCGTTTCAAGTTATTTCTTCCGACCTGACCCATACTTATACAGCACATATGTAAGCATTAGGTAGTAAAAAAGTGTTCGGTTCTGGGGGTTCGGTGGCCGCTGCCGCGTCGCGCTCGCTACACTCGCTCGGCTCGCGCGCTGTAGGGTCGCAGTTCACCTGACACTCCTCCTCACTTCGCTCGTCGTCGTACCTACACCGAACTGCCTTAGAGTCTCAGTAAAACTACCTTTGGATTTCCCTTAAAATGAACATTTGGCTAAACGTATGAAATGCGGAAAGTAGTGATGGATAAGTAAAAAATTGGCTGTGAAACAAAAGTTGTAACAAGCCAAAGCCCAATTGACTGTAGCGGTAAAAGTTTTTCGGACAACTGAAACATTTGGATAACATCAAATAGTAAATGAAAAAAGTAATGAATTGTATATTCGGAGAACTCATAATAATACGAAAAGTTTTCGGACAAATGATATTCGGTCAATAAATTTTAGTGATTGCGATAGGTTACCCCTAACAAATTGTATTCATAACGTTAAGTAGGTCCTTAAAAATAGCACCAAAACTCCATGTAATTTCCTAAAGTTAGAAGTAGACAAACGTTTCAAATGCAGTTAAAAGCCCTCCCCGGGTGATGTTTATACAGTGTTTTACCGACATGCGGGCATTTATTAAAACTGATAATAATATGTTCCATTAGCAATCGTTTGCATGTATTTGCAAATCATAATTATGTAAATTAACTGCGCAATTAATATTCCAAAATACAAACCTTCAATGAACTAGGTGTATAACGCCGTACTAAACAAAGTATGAAGAGCTGTCATTTACACTTAGGTACTTGTCAATTTACTTTGCTGTACATTGCTGAAAATTTTAATTTTGTTAGAAAATGTATGAAGTCGGAATTATAGTTAATTACCTGTATTTAGGTCATGATTAAGTTAAAGAACTCCGTTAATATACCCTACTTAAAAAAAGCCCGCATGCCGGTAACACACAGTATTGATACATGGATGTTTAATCACTCAGGTCAAGCTATAGCAATAACAATGAATACCAAGACCGAGCGAGATCTTAGTACTAATCTTAATAAGTGTGACAGAAAGAAATATAACATTCGATATCCTTGTCATAGTTCCCACTTTTTGTTATTTGCCGCAACAGAGTTAAAGTATGAGATTGCTCTTTATAAACATACAGTTACCGCGCAAATTAAGTGGTTATCGTAAGCCGTCACCCATTTTAGACGATTTAATTTAGCTGCGTTGGAACCTCTCTGTACTTTATGCTGGTACGCGTATAGCAGCTCTGTAGAGATATTTATTTATTTATTTATTGACAAATACATACTCTAAGTATTGATATCAGATTTTGCTGGCATGGGATTGAAATTTTGCAAACCATACTTGGAAGTAAAATTACTGTTTTATGGATTAAAACTTTGGTTCGCTAGCTAAGCCAATCTTACGAAGGTTAACTGAACCATGTTTACTAACACCAAACCACGATTGTTCTTTTTTCCATTCTTCAATATACCTCCACTCCTCTAGTTATTCAATAAATATAATTGTCTTTTAGATATTCCCAGCATAATTTTATGAAGAGTAACGGCGTAGCACACTTGGCGATTTTGGTTAAATATATCGACTTTGGATTACTTTTCTAACATACGTACGTATGTCACTGAATTTTAGAGTGTTACATTGCACATCTAAAAAACTCATATTCGTAACCTCTGCTGCCTTTCAAACTATCTCGAACTTCTACTATGTTTATCTACACATGAAATGCGTATCCAAATGGTAAACAAACTGCATCCGTAGTACCTAGATCAGCGAACAAAAGAAGCCAGCACAAAGAGCAATGCAACACATTTTGCTGAGCGCGCGCCGTGTCCCATATTTTGTAACGAAATGATATGCCGGTGGTTATTCTGCATTGTATGAATTGTTCCGATTCAATGCATTTACACTTCATTTGATAGTTTTCTGGAGAGCGCATTTTATTTTACTGGTTCCTTGTTTGCGTTCGCAATAACTTGCTTGGCGCGCGTTTTAGCGGTAGAATAAACTTGGCGATTGCGGCTTGTGCTAAATTTTGTTCGCTCACAAGCTGCAGTTCTTTCGTTCAGTTACTTTTAAAAATGCGTTGCAACCGGTTCAACTATTGCAAGTATTATTTCTCTATTAATTCTCAAACAAAACGAAAAATTGTTCTTATCCGTAATTTGGAAACGAATTCCTGACAAACTAATTGGTTAAAACTTCTTTAGAGGCCATTTTGGCAAACCCTTGAGTAGCAGTCAATTTAGATTTATTAATACCGACTTTGGGATATATTCTTGGCGACGATAATAATTATTAGGTACCTACATTATTACCTCCGTGGTTTATACAAATTAAAATTAAAACAAATTAAGTTATACTAAATTTCACCAAATTTCCTTAGAACACGTCCTGTTTACTTGAAGGATATTATTATATTGAATCAAGACTTCCCTACTCCTTTTACAACTTTAAATTGAATTTTCCCGAGGCATTTACAATATTTGTCACCCTGAGAAACGACGCTCTCTCTAACTCAATTAGGGGCCTAGGAACGGTCCCATACCTTACTCTAAATTGTTCGAATACTATATTAGTTATTTATCAAACCGTAAACCGTTTCTGAAGAGTTAACTGATGCGGTATTAAATATATTTTGAAAATAACACATAATACTAAATACAGAAAGAAATATATACTTCCTTTGACATTTCAAATCTACAAATAACCAAAGTCTCTAAGCTTTACGAAGTTCAAATTACCTGCAGACTGAAAACCAAGTTAAAACCGCAAACCAGCGAATAATTATAAAAGCGGTAAAAATGAGTAATTGGGAGGTAAATGTTTACGCAATTTGTACCAATTACGTTTATGAGTTTAACGAACGAACTGTTGGCGTCTCGTTTTCGTCCGCCGAATGAGCGGATTCTGTTTCACTCTCATTTGCAGCTAATGCACGAGGCAAGTTGCGGCCACAACAGGCACAGAACGGAGCACTCTCTGAGTTTAACAAGTGCCCCTAAGTGCGGGGAAGATCGACTGCTCATATCACTAACTTCATCCGCAAATATGTGCTGAGACGAGATCAAGAGAAAAGCTAGGATCTCGTACCTCGGCAAATACCTCCCAGCTAGATTGCTCATATTCGTTTATGTTGAACTGTGTAGTTCATGGAACATAAGTAATGCAAGCCAAGTAGAATGAAAATTGCCAATATCCTATGTAAACGGTAAATAAATATCCATTTATCTACCTAGTTACATTACAAAATTGCTGCAGATAGGTACGAGTATGATTATCACCATTTAATAGTACATTACGTAACTAGGGCGGTGAATTCGTGAATGCCCCAGATCGCAGGTGTTTGTGTGTGCAAAAACCAGGAAATTAGTACAAGTAGCCGTAAGAAAATCACACAACAAATATGCGTTAACATATTATTATATCTATAATGTACGAACCAAATGCATTATTTTATAATATTCAAGCTTAAGCAATAAAAAGTAAACATTTAAATATGAAAAGCCCAGAGAAGAGACCGCGTACTCGGCGTCCAATAGCAAACATTATGAAATGGAGTAAAAACAAAGTTAAAATTTCATTGTTTATGTTATTTGAGAGGATATTTGGCAGCCGAAGCAAATTGCATTTACACGACCAGTATGAATTGTTTCGAAAAATCTGCAGTGTACTGAGCGGGTTGTGTTGGGTGTACGTGTATTTCGTGGCACTACAGGACGATATGGGTTTCATACATTTAGTACAGTCATTATTATAAGTTATTGCACGGTCGCCAGGCAGGTGTTAGGGTTTGTACTAACAGCCCTGAAAGACAAGGTACGGGTATTCAACGTAGTCCTTCTAAAGAGTCATAGTGTAGCTTGATTGCAACTTCTCGGAAGCCATAATGCATCATGCTGCAAAAATATCCTGCTAAATTATTGCGAAAAATATTCTCGAAGTATTTTATTATTTTCTTTAAAATACCAACTCAGCAGTTATGGATAAATATACTTTTCACGCCACTTCTCGGAAATGTGGCAAAAGATGGTCAGAAAACGGGCTTCAAAGCTTAGGTTAGGGGACATCGCACAAACAGGCCAACTATGAGTTCAAACTGTCCAACAATATTATTGTTGGACCGTTTGAACAGCGATTCGCTCAATCACAGCTCCCGCCGTCACGCGAGCGAGCGGGCCTGCGCCAAAGTGTTTCGTGTTATGGTATTTAATTAGGTAATTCATTTTGACCTATAATTATAATTATTTGCAATTTCCTCTCAGTATTCGTGAAAAGCACTATGTAATGTCTCGGTCAGAAGTGCAATAGATGGAGTCGTCTCCTTCGAGGTCCTCACCTAGCGGCTCGGACCTCGAATCCACTCGTCCGTCTATGGTATACTTTCTAGCCTTTACAACGATGTACTAAACTTCCAAAGCTACAATCTCGCAGACCTTTTTTTAATATTAGTATTCACCCACCCACATGCGCAAGCTCGTGAAGAAATTACACAACATTCATCTGTTAAGTAATTTGTCAATTAAAACGGTGCCACCCCGGGTTTGAGCTAACGTAAAAGCTTCGCGTGGCCGGTAGAGTCACGTACAAAAGTATACGGTTTACGGCTCAAAAGTTATGTGACGACTTTATCCCCTTCTGGTGGTGTCCTGGTGACATATTTTTACAACCTCCGAATTCATCTTACTTTATATACGGCGAGCATTCTCGTTTAGGTAGAGTTTTCTGTACGGAGTACAATATTCCAAGGATAATTGGATTTTTTTTTCAACTAATAATACGCTTCATCTTCAGAAAAGTGCAATTTTTTCATATGTGAGTCCAACTGCAGGCAAAAAAGCAATAACTATTGAGATTTCTCGTAGGTTGTTTATTGAAGCGACAGTAAAAGTAGCTGCAATTGTCGCAATATTCAAAACCACAAAAATATATTTTGCGAGATTTTCTTAATAGAACTGTATTTTACACAAAGCCTAGGGGCTCTTTGTATCTATAGAAGAGTACGTCGTTGGTTCTCGAATAGCTTTATCTCAGGGCAAAAACAGAATATTCAAACGTGCTGGCTAAGTTACTCGAGTGCGACCACTACACTTTGAGGCTTCACATCATCAGACTATATACGTCCCACTGCTGGGCACAGGCCTCCTCTCATGTATGAGAGGGACTCTGAGGCTTGGTTTTGTACTATCCATTAGACCTATCCATTAGTAATGTCAAAAGGTGGACTAATTTACTAAATCCTTTACTTATATCTCATATTAAGCCTTACCATATACCATCAAGTTCAGCTTACGAACGGATACGTTTTTATTTTAAGGACGAAGACGTTTCTCCGGGATGATCGTTAACCCATGAAAGCTGGCAAACTCTTCACGTGACAGTGAGAAAATGTTTAAAGTAATAGTGTCTATATCACGTATATTCATCATCATCAAGCAGCAAGTCATTCACCCACATGGATGCCTATTGGAGGATACAGGTGGTCAATATTTTGGGACTTGATATCCAAACGCACCAGGGACCTCGATGATTTCAAAGCAACAAACGTATTCAAACCTAAGGAGAAAGGCAAACAAAGGCTAAGAAAACAACGACGCAATAACAGCAAAAAAGCTCAGATGGCATCGCAGCAAAACCTAATCGCAGTCTATTATCCTTCTATACATATTTACACAATTATATATCCATGCTTCCTTTCACTGGGCACGATGCTGGTATTCGGTCTGGTTCTCTTCCCTCGCTCCTCATCCTGACTGCAACAGCCCCACACTCCCGTCCTGTACTTATTGGCTCACTGGTTTCTCGGATAGGTGGGTCACTTGACCTTGCCAGGGCGGCAGAGGACGAGGCAGCACAAGAGAGGGCCCGAGTGCACGCCCTGTCTCGGAACTGGTAGTTCCGGACAGGGACTATTAAGGTTCCCATACACCCCTGGCCGTGTCTGCCCGTATCGTGCCAGCGCGTGCTCTCGAGCAATGTCGATGAGCCTCTTCGTCGCTCCCTCCCGGGCATGGCCAACGCCTCCGCGTCCTTGCAGCAGAACTGCTGGCTGGCTGAGTCACCGGAACGGAACGGAACGGAACGGAACGTTACCATATACCATCAAGTTCAGTCCATACATTGCTCGTTGCTGTGGACTTCGTGCGCCCAGCATAGCAGTACTGTGGTTGGAAAATGGATATGCCTTAAAGTAGGTTATTTAATTAGTTCGTAGGTGTCCCTGACTGGTACTAAAGAGTGACAAACTTTAGAGGCCAAAATAGTGCCATACGATATAAAAAAATTGTAATTGTGTATGTATAAAACTGTATAAGTCAATTGTTACTTGAAATAAATATGTATTATTATTATAATATATCCATCATAATAACCATTATAAACCCAGCCCGTTATGTTGACAAATAAGAGATTAAATTTACGTTAAGTAAAAAAGTTTTGTTCGATTCACAACACAATTTGTTCGAGGAATCGGTGCAAATTATATTTCCTCTACTGTAACCAATTAGTTTTAGGCTATGTGGGTATAACATAACATGTTTATAAGTATGTCTAGCTTCAAGGTCACGTTAAGGCACTAGGCGTAATATTGCGCGACACTTAACTTGCGCGCTTTTCAGGCGTCTATTGCGTTTCTTTACTTTCTATTCATGTACACTAACACGAAACAGACATTGAAGACCTAAGTATGTAAACTTGGTAACATAACACGGATCGTAGACGGTACTTTTGAGATATTTTAGTGGGAAATTAGCAATACCTCATTCCATATAACTTTAAATAAATAAATAAATATTTGGGGACACCTAAGTAAAGCTTACACTAAGGATACTAGACGACGATATACACACTTATATAGATAAATAAGTACTTAAATACATAGGAACTACATTATTCCCGAGTCATGGGACAAATTATACCAGATTCGAACCCGGTACCACACCATTTACGTACGTACCATTTAGAATTTTAATAGACAAATTCGTCTATGTTTCTGCGTTTATCTAGGATTCTAGGGTATCAAAATTGAAATAATGTACCTAACTGTAAACTAGTACAGTTTTACATACAAACTTCGATCATTAAGTGCTTTTCGAACATACCAATTCTAAAGTCTTTGCGTATCGTAATGGTTTTCGTTGAATTCACATGATGATAATAACTCACGATTTTTCTAATTATACCTATCTGGAATAGGCATAAGACCACGGCTTTATTGACTGAATGTTTTCAACTACTTTGTAAGTGACAATTTGACTGGTCAGACTAAGATAGCACCATTTACCAAGTGAAAAACAAGGAAGTATAAAACAATGTTGCTAAAAACGTGTTCAACTAGGACATGTGCAGAGCTAGCCTCATTCCTCCCGCCCTCGCCGCCGGCAACGTTTGCGACATTGGAGAACTAAGGCGCGTCTGTATTACAGCTTTAGAACTGAAAATGTGCTGGGGCCGCCATTTATGAGAAACAGTTAAATCGGTTCGTAGCTGCGTCCTGCTCTTACATATATCGTGTGGACGTCGGAAGAAAGTAGTTATATACATATACGTTTCTCTGCTTCTATCGCAATTATATTTTAATAACGGAAAATTAGGTCCTAAAAGAACAAATGAATACATACTTAACACGTTTGCGGACGCGAATGCATTAGCATTTGAGTCGCCGTTTGTTTTGTTTAGTGTATGACATTCACTGACACTTAGGCGCGCATAGAAGGTAAACATGGAATCGTAGCGTTTAACGCATAAAACAACCTTATGCGTTGAACGCTGCGATTCCATGGATACCTTCTATGCGGTAAACGCAGATATAGTAACGATTGCATGGATCTGCAAAGTGACATCAATGCAGTGTATAGATGGAGCATTTTTAATAAATTAAACTTCAACATTAAAAAGTGCGAAATGATGAGCTTTACTCGATCGTCTGTTCCTCATCACCGCCAGTACACCCTGGGCGGGGACAGCATCACGAGAGTCGCCGCGGTCCGCGACCTCGGCGTGCTGTTCGACCCGCACCTAACATTCCGGGAGCACGCACTAAGCGTTGCCAAAAGATCAGCACGGAAGTTGGGATTCGTTCTGCGAAACTCTCCGCTTCTCACCCCAACGGACCTTCGAGCTCTGTACGCCGCCTTAGTTAGGAGCGTGCTCGAATACCACGGTCTGGATCCCACACGAGGCCAAATATAGTTTAATATTAGAACAGGTGCAAAAGAAGTTTTTAAGAAGTCTAAACCAAAAAGGAATATACGCATTATCCATACCTTTATCCGACTCTATTTCTATTAGGAACACTACGATACAACTCTTTAAAAGTGAGGCGGTATTTAGCATTAATTAAATTTGCATTGGGAATAATTCGCAACACAATTGACTGCTCGGGTTTGGTTGGAGAAGTGGTACGGCTATATGCGCCATGCGCACGATCTCTCTTGCGCCACGCGCCCCTGCTGGCCCGGCCGCGCGCGCGCACCGACCTCCTGCAACACGCGCCGCTCCCGAGCGCACTCTCGCACCTCAACTCAGTGCTGGATGCAGCACCACACTGTGATCTTTTCACAACCAGATTAGCCTGCTTGTTGCAGGAATGCAAGGTTTTTATTGAACAATCCTTATCCGACTAATCTGTGAGTAACTGTAACTACTCATGCATGCCATGTCATGTTTTATTTTATAATATGTTTTAATTTAAGATCTGTAACGCTTTGGCGGTTAGCTGTAAGTTTCAGATGTACTTTTTAATACAATAAACAATAAACAATCTATGGGATCGCAGCGTTTAACGCATAAAACAACCGCGTGCCTTAGGGTGGGTAGCATCAAACCGTCAGTAGTAAGCGGTGTTCGTTAACGTCTGAATGACAAGTTTCTATGGAATGACAGGGTGCAGGGGTGCAGGCGCCATATTGAATGTTGATCGGCCTGTAATCGTAAGTTGGTGCAAACCACCCTTATACTGTCCGCGAAAGTGTTAAAAATACTAGTTTGGATTTATTTAGTCAAGAAAATAGAGTGGTCTGGCAGTGTCGTATTTTTATACAACTTTATATCACACATTTAGAGAGAAATCTAATGCGCCGTCACTACCTTACTACCTTTATACAACATTTGGTCTAGTATAGTCGTAGGTAACGTGTACTGGTTCTGCACTCAGCAGTGCTTAGTCTGTCTAACTATGTAGTTGATAGACATTTTTATTGGCCTTTACTGCCGAATACCTATAAAATCTGAGTTAGTTGCCGTATTATGAAGGCAACGCCAGCCAAAAGTGAATGACAATAAGAGAAACAACGTTTTTATCGCACTGTCGGCAGCATTACTATGTTCTCGCACTTCGGTCTCGGTTAATGTAATTGAGACAATTCAAGCTTCCTC
Source organism: Epinotia demarniana (assembly GCA_945867215.1). Lineage (NCBI taxonomy): Eukaryota > Metazoa > Arthropoda > Insecta > Lepidoptera > Tortricidae > Epinotia > Epinotia demarniana. Next base: position 20,271,605 of record OX244265.1, read on the forward strand.
TCATATCTTATTCTGAAAGATGATCAGGCACGTAATGGTAAATTGTACCTTAACGACTACAATTACCTATTAACGTAGGTGGCCGTAACTGAGTGTAACATACAGTTTTTCCACATGTCTTTCATGATATATTCTGGTCATTTCAACGCATTGGTAGAAAGTAACTGACTATATAAATCTATATCCTAATTACACATCGGTCTGTTGAGCTAACAGAAAGAGATGGATGTATATACTCAAATCCTCTATTGGGACTGACGCTATTGGCTGGCCGGAATTACTCGGGAATATTACCGAGATACAGATTGCGGCAATGTTTTATGTCCGATATACAATTGTAATTGTTTGTAATGTATTAGTAGCAGAATATACTATAATTTATTAGAACCGTGTTAGTTGTACGAAGTTCCCGGAATTTTGATAATTGAAATACAAAAATAATATCTATGTTAGTTTTTTGCGTCATGTTTGTAATGTCACTAATGTCGCTAATGTTTGTGTGTGTAATTTGAATGTATTTTGAATTTTTTTATGATTTTATAAGTACCAAAACGTCTAAATTATTTAAAGTGCCTCCTATAACATAAAAAATCCCGCAAAGAGTCAAATAGAATTTGTATACTATTTCTTTATTTCATCTATGTACAGTCAAAAGCAAACATATGTGTCGATTTAATCCCCTCGTAAATATGTATCGCAACCTTAATCCGCTAGCACGAGACCGATAAGACGTAAGTATTTATGAGCAAGCTCTAAGTGTGCACCCACATATACTTGACTGTAGGTACATAAAATAATAAGATGCCCACGTAACCGTCAAAAACTCGTAATGTCTAATACTTATTAAACCAATTCTTGTACCTTCTTCAGTATTCAATATTAAATATTTACGGGAAAACTTGATAAACTTACACTTCAGATCAGTAAAAAGAATGCTCACTTCTACCAACACTGTCATTTACCAACACCTTTTTATTTCTTGATCATATTCAAAAAACATCAAATAAATTTTAATACAAGACAACACAGTCCTGTTTGATCACCACTCAACTCCGTAAAACTTTTAAAGTCATCAACTTCAAAGAGCGCCAAACAAAATCACCAACACAGTCTCCGTATTCCAATTAATTCCGAGAAACTACTTGCCGTCCTTAATTAGGGCCGAAGACTATCACTTGTTTGACAGAGTTCTTGACAGTTTGGTGACGTGAATCGTAATTGACACGCGACGGAGAGAAGCGTGGAGATCGGCCGGCCGCCCCCATGGCACTGAGGCGGCGAGGCCCCGCGGCCGCGCGCCGCCCGCCCAGCCGCGCACCACGGACCGCGCTACGGACCCCGGTTCCATAGCCCCGTAGCCGGCTAAGCCGAAGCTTTCCTAGATTGTGTGGCCTTAGTGAACATTAATTACACCCAACTTAGTCTGATTAAACCATGAGGAATTATCCGGATTGACGAAATTAACTTTTAACTCAGATTTATGTCGTTTGAAGTTAGGTACGTTTGAGTGAATAAAATGAAAATTGGATTTGGGGCAGCACATGTTCATTAATCTTATATTTTTTTAGTTTTGACAGCTAAAAAAAGGGTTTCTAATCTCTTCCCGTGCTGTAAACATTATATTTTTAATTTTCTAAAAAGTTAAAATGAAATCTATGGAAACAAACGAATTTTTAGGTCCTCTCAATTGTTCAACTCATTAATTGTCAACTCTGAAATACGAGTGCCTACATATTTTTGCCGTGATGCGATGAGCGTCAGTGGTATTTCGTTACAACTTTTTCTACGTTTATCGACGCTAGTCCAGTTTATGCTTTCGATCAAAATTACGCCAATAGGCATCATTAGCATCTGAGAGGAAGTTCAAGAATGACAAAATGGGTTTTAGACACCCTTTGCATGAGGACCACACACTTTGCTTTGGTTATTATGTAATTTTAAATACTTATATAAAAAAATCGCTTCTGCTGTTGCTTTAAAGTAACCTACTTATGGTAAGGGACGTTTTTATTCAGTATTCATTACCAATGAAATCAGAGTAAATAACGTTTAAATATCAAATAACGAGACAATCAACGAAAAAAGCTGAAATGAAACACTTTCCAGTTTTCTCCAAGATGACGACTAGTAAATCCCTACTTTTCGTTACAGCGTATTTATCTAAAAGTGTTTTCAATTATGCTTAAGTTGAAAGCGAAGGATTCCACGCTTAAAGCACTTTCACATTTCCACTTTTTTGTAGGTAGCGATATAAAGTTCATTTCGCTAAACCCAAATGAAAAATGTGGAAATTTAATTCCAGCTTCAATACCGTGTGAACTGGGAAGGCGCGAATTAAAAATGTTTACTGCCCTGCAAATGAAAGTCCTCCCTCTAAGGTTATTTGCGTATGCAGGAAGGAAAATAAAGCGTGTGTATCGTCGGATAAAAGAAAAATAAGGCACATTTACCCTCGACGTTATTAAGAAGTAAATAACATAATGATTTAATCTGGGTCGCAGCAATATATAATACTCGCTGCGTTGTTCGGCCGTGGTCTTGACAGGCCGGTCTCTGTAGCTATATAATGGCTATCATTGGTGGCGAGTTGCGATGTAAATATCTTGTTGTGATTTCTGCACGCGCGAGTGAGACAGTGATATTATTCGAAGGAACAGCGAGACAGTTGACTAGGTCACCGAATTTCCTGCGGACAATAGGTATATTGATAATTATGTTACAAACAGTGTCCTAAGTAGGTATTTTTATACAATATACATATAAAAACAAACCTACTTAGTTGTGTATACTGTTATACATATAAATTGTAACAATTAATGAATTTTTGGACATGCAATGTTTTTGCATGGGCAATGCACTGGGTAAATCGTAAAAAAAGCCTACAAATCTTAATTTTACTATTTTCAAGTACGAAGATAATTGCTTTTTGTATAGACTACGTAGTAGGTACCTAAGTAGATAAAAATAAAACAGAACGGAATTTCAGTTTGCATTGTGTCATTTCAAGATGGTAATTCATCAAAATTCGCATAAATTTTCCGGGTTGCTAGTTTTAAATGAAGCCATTAATAATACGTGCTAGCTGTGCATATGGGCAAACAATAGTTTGCATATTTTTCATCTCCCGAACAACAAAACCGTTAACTTTCAGTACTTTAAAAAAGACTATCGCATGGACCCCATTTGGTTAAGATAGGGTTACCGGTCTTATAACAATCGTGAAAAATATACGGTTTCAGAAACAAAGGGGATATAAAGCTTTGGGAAAAACGGGTATAAATGTTATACCAAAGGTTAGTTAACCGTTAAATTATTTCACAGGCCAAATACCCCATAAGGGCAATAGCAAAGTAATACCGTGAATTTGACAGAAGCTTTAGTATCTACCGCAAACGCGAGAGATTCAATCACGCTGAAACTGACATGCTTTACTATGGACACTCAGTGCATGGAAACAGAAGGACCGCTCAACAATATTGCTTTTTTTATGCCACTGTTGGCAAACGAGCTGAAAACCGCGCCTATGAGCATCCAAACGCCACGCCAGTGTATTGGCAACATTGTAATATCCTTCCTCGCCTACGAATACGCCCGCGACAGGCTTATTTTTATTTTCATTTTACCATCATTAAATGCTCATATTGATATTTAAATCGGAGATATACACTTGATGTACGGTACGATTGTAGTTCGGGTTGACAAATTAAAAATTTCTCATTAGTCAACGAAATATACCTGCGCTGTGTGGATTTTCATCTGTGATAATTTCTTTACAATTATCTATTCCCAAGTCCGCAAATAGAAATTGCAAAATATGTTGGACACCCATAAAGGTGCAGCTAGGTCGAATATTTGAAACATACCTCCGAAATTCATGCTATGACAGCTACTACATTGAGGAAGCTCCTACCCATGCATGCTCAGCTGGTAGCATTACAGAACTGTTTCGCAACCCATAGGCGTGCGTACACACCATTGAATTGAAAACGATATTTTTGGAAGTCACCGGAAAGCTTCTTTTTTTACATATCTAGGAATGATATGGACCTACTGTGCAACTATTTGTGTTGTTACCTTCGAGTGAAATCATGCCATTGATAATGGGCTCAACGAACGAGATCCCTCTCGCTGCTCTGTTATTTCGCAAATGGCGAAACATGGATGTGTTTAAAACCGCGAGGGAAAATACGGCTGGCGTCCATCGACAGAGGATGTTTCATCATTATCGACTAGTTGAACTCGATTTGCAGTAATGCCGGCTACTTGCGCAATGGTTCTTTTAGCGGGTGTGGGTTACAATTTAAGGCGTCATTTACGGGAGGGCGGGTACTAAAATGCCCACGTATGTAAGTACATAAACGCTCGCATACTCTGTAGTTTGTCATATGTTTCACATATGCCTTATAAAGATTAAGGCCTGAAACACACAGGCGCGGCCTGCGGTGGCGGACAATAGTAAAATTGAGAGCTAATGGCAAGTTTACTATGGTCCGCCACAGCCAGGCTGCGTCAGTGTGATGTGGGCTTAAGTCATATCTTGACGTGACCACGAGCCGCCATAAGTCAACGCCAACTATTTCACTGAATCAACCTTCACAAGTGGCATCTTAAAACTATTCTTTATTTAAATACCGCACGTTTCTGATCTTACTCATACGTAATATAGTACCTAAAACATAAAAGAAGAAGAAAGCAAAAAACTACATCTCTTGATTGTTTGTAACGATTTAATAAGTTGTATAAGTGTTTTATATTAGTAAGTTACTAACGGGCGCGGTTTTACAGGACCGTTGTAAACCCAATCACATATTACGAAAAAAAAACCAGTCTATACTCTACTGTGAACGACGTCCGCCCTCAGCGGCGTCGACCGAGCGAATGACCGCGCTAGCACCCAGGCGAGTCACGAGTCGGCGGCGGACTGGACCCGCCCCTATGAGCTCGGCTAGCGCCTTCGGTGCCCGAGTAGTAAGGTCGGGCCTTGCCCCGTGTCCGCAGACACTACGGTAAACTGCGTTACCAATAAATAAAAGATAGAACATAAAATTTATTTAAAACTTTCCCTAACTGCCCTAACACTGCCCTAAGTCCTTGTAGTGGCTTCCATATGCAGGAGATTCCGATGAACACCGATTTGAAATCCTTGATGGTCGTCTCACGGGCCCTATAGTGGGCTCAGAGAGGCCTGGCGCGGCTGTGCCGCTTTTGGCGCGATCGGGCGCCGTCCGCTACAACGGACGGGTGGATGCGGTGGGCGTAACGCCCGTCGAGTCCAGTGGTGTTGCGGGATCATCTACTTCGTCCGTCGGCGAGGTCAAGCCCAGCCGGGTGGGACTCCCTTAGGAGAGGCCCGGCGAGCGACCTGCGAGCCGACGGCGCTGCAGGAACTTCCGTGGTCAGGTCCGGCGGGTCTTCGGGGGGCTAGCCATCCTGGTACAGGGCGACCAGTCCCCTAAGGATGATGGGGGCGGGGTTTTCTCCTGTCTTCAGAGCGGCGAGCACGTTCTGCAGGATTGTCAGAAAGAAAGAAGAAAGAAAATATGTTTATTTAGCATAAGTATAAGAAATAAATGACAAGAAATAACAGGCATAATCAAAACATGCTAAAATGGTCATCATTTTGGTGCCAAATCAGCTTTGTGCCACAAAATAAGCCGTTAGGTTATATTTCGCAGCGCTGATTTTCAGTGGCGCCTGGCTACCAGGGTAATTGTCACATGGTTTAAGTTTATTTTATCTACAAATACAATTTTATATATAACTCAACTAAGACACAAAATAAAACATTAAGGAGTGTATAAGTGCGCGTATATACCGGGTGGAAAGGCACGACGATCCCTTCCGCAAAAGGGGGATTGTTTAGACTGAGTACAGTATTTCCTCTAAAGAAACTAGGCTCATATTCATAACCGTTTTGAAGTTATAGGCAGTTAACTTTTAATGCAAAATACTGCAAGTGACCACCCTCATTAGGGTCAGTAACATTTTAACAATTACACAAGAGTCAGTGACCTTTATCAATACGTATAAACGATAATTAGTACGTATAGTAATAGTAGGGTTGTCACAGAAGAACATTAATTAATTTTATTATTTTTAATAATTGATCGTAAAAAAAATCTAATCATTACGAATCGATTTTCCATCACTTAAACTAACCCCCCTTTGCGGGAAGGATCGTCGTGCCTTTCCACCCGGTATATGTGTGTGTGTGTGTGTGTGTGTGTGTGTGTGTGTGTGTGTGTGTGTGTGTGTGTGTGTGTGTGTGTGTGTGTGTGTGTGTGTGTGTTTGTGCGAGCGTTTGAACCGTGGTGCGGAAATTTAAATTAAAGTTTTTTTTTTTATTGTCCCGGTATGGAGGGGGGGGGGGCAGTGTCGTGCGGTGTTGCGGTCGGCGCTGCTAAAGGGGGAGCGAGCGCAGGGGCGGCGTTGGTGCGGGCGTCGGCGGTCTGGGCGGCGGCGGCGGTCGTCTGGATGTTGGTGGTGTCAGCGTTGGTGGCGGCGGGCTGGCCCTTGCCTCGTCTGCCCCTCCATCGGCGGCGGCGGCGCAGTGGCGCCGCATCGTTCGCCTTCGCCATGAGGGAGTTTTCGGCGTTCTCGGCGGGCTCAACTGTGTGCGGCTGGGGCACGACTTTCCCGCGGCGGTTTGTGATGGGGGCTGTGCCGGTCTTCTTTGTGCGTGCCACACGCTGGTAGGTGGGGCACGATGGGCTGTTCGCTGTGACACTAATTTGACTTTTTTTTTTTTTTTTTTTTTTTTTTTTTTTGAACCTGACTGTTGCTATAATAGGACGGACCCAATATAGCGGTCGAACTGCGTGGTTGGAGGGTGGCCTGGGGAAAATCCAGGGGAAGCCTCCGGCACGACCACGCGGGGAAGTTTGTACACTGGAATACTCTAAGAGTTTGCGCTCCAGTGAGATTGGTTGAACGGTATCAACCGAATCTGGGGTGTGAGTGGTATCGAACTACTGGGAGTTTTATCGCTGGTTCGCTAAAACCTAGCCTAGCTGAGAAGAGTCCAGCAAGAAACTCAGCTAGGCCCGACTTGCGTCGGACTGACTCTACCCGGTATGCGGCGGTACCGGGACGAAAGCGGACTGTATGTGTCTGTGTTGTCTCGCGGTGGACGTCCCCGCCGGCGGGAACGCTGAAGTGTACGCGATGTGTTGGACGCCGAAAGCGCAGCGTTCCATCTTTCGATGGACGCTGTGATTTCGTCGTCCGGGTCCGTGAGTGTGTGCCTAGGACGCCGGACCGTGCGGCCCCTAATCAGTGAGCGCCGAGTAACGACAGAGGGGGGAGGGATGGGGACGTAGTCAGCAGCCTTCCTAACTAACGGATTCCTATGGTGGGGAGCGTTATCAAAATAACGTCTGGCAGCCTGCTTAAAGAAACCATACATGGTGCTAATCTCCATGTCGTGGTGCAGGCTGAGGTTCGATTGGTACCACGGGGCACCAGTCGCCCTTCGGAGAAAACGATTCTGAATGACCTGAAGCGGCTTGAGCGATGACATAGGCACGTGAGCGAATGCTACACTTGCATATGTCATGATTGGACGAACACAAGTCTTGTAGAGTGTCAGCTTATTCCTAAGTGACATTTTACTAAACTTGTTGATCATCGGCCCTAGCCTTCCTAGCACGAACAACGCGCGGTTGCGTACCCTACGGATGTGGCTACGGAAAGTCAGTCTCCTGTCGAGGGTCACTCCAAGATATTTGGCCTCGTTGACCCAGGGGATGGGTCGGTCAAACATCTGGATCGGAGCCACCCGCCTTTCTGTACTAATGCAGTCCGACGGATGAAAGACTATTGCAGTGCTTTTCTCCGGGTTGACTTCGATACGCCAAAGATTAAACCAACGACCTAGGTCGGAGATTGCCTCTTGGAGGTATCGCCGGATAGTAGCGTACTTACAATGAGTCGTAAAGAGCGCGGTGTCATCCGCAAACAACCCCAGTTGCACCTTAGGGTGCCTGGGAATGTCGTTTGTGAATAACGAGTAGAGAGTGGGAGAGAGCACGGAGCCTTGCGGGACTCCGGCCCGGATGGGGTGTGGGTCCGAATACGTTCCCTCCAGTCGGTATCGAAAGCTTCGGTCACTGAGAAAATCTCGTATTGTGAGTACGAGTCTGTCCGGCATTCCGAGCTGGTATAACTTGTATACAAGCCCGTTATGCCAGACCTTGTCGAAGGCTTTCGCTACGTCGAGAAAGATCGCACCGGTCTTGAGCCCCTGGAATCGAGAGAAACCATCCAACACGTGCTCCGTGACGCGGTGCACCTGTTGGACGCATGAGTGTCCGGATCTAAAACCGAACTGCTCATCGATGAGGAGGTTATTCTCAGCCGTAAATCTGAGAATTCTCGTGAGAAGGATCCGCTCATATAGCTTTCCAAGGGAGCTAAGTAAGCTGATCGGCCTATAAGAGGCAGGCGAGGTCCGGGGTTTGCCGGGCTTCGCTATCCCTATGACCGTTGCACATTTCCACGCGGCTGGAAAGTGAGCATTGGTCAGTGCGGCATTGAAGATGCCGACCAAAAGGAGGAGGAGGGTTTCGGGGAGAAGTTTCAGGATGCGATTGGATAGACCATCCGCACCCGGAGCCTTCCTAATACGGAGACGCCTGACAAGGTCACTGACTTCCTTAACCGACACCGGTAAAATGGGTGAAGTTACGGGGAGACGCGATCTCCTGTCCACCTCGGAATCGACCCTACTAATGTGGGCTTCGTCGGTGTTGAGGAGGTTGGGCGAACATTGGGACTCTAAACTACTCGCAAGGCATTCGGCTTTCTCACTGTCCTCGAACGCGGGGGTTGAGTGATCCGGTCGATCCAAGGGAGGGATGGTCCAACAGGCATCGGATTTGAGAGATCTCGCTAGTTTCCAGTAAGCCAGGTGACTAGGCGTTATCTCCCCCATCAGATCCCTGAACGAGTTCTCCCGAAATTCGGCAATTCTCTGTTTGGACTCGTTAGACAAGTCCCTCAGGATTTGCCGATTTTCGGCAGAAGGGTGATTTGAATAGGTACGTATGGCGCGATTTTTCCTTGTCACCAACTCTCTCAGTTCCGTAGGTAGAGGTCGGTTTTGGATGTCCTCCGCCGACACCTCCCTTGAGGCTTCGCTTCGAACAGCGTTGAGGTAGTTGGTGAAAGAATCGATCGCTTGGTCTGTCTGTTCGGTTGTAGTTATATTGTCTGGGATATCTCTAAGCAGGGGGGAGTCCGTCTGTAGGAGACCTGATTGTACCTTGTCCCAGTCCACGAGTGTCCTGGTTCGAGGAGTACTATTGGGGTGAGGGCCTAGTCTCAAGAGGACTGGCCTATGATCCGAGTCTAGTTCGTGTAGCACTTCTATAGAACGCAGAGTTAACGCTACGTTCTTTAGTAGAGCTATGTCGAGTATGTCAGGTCGGTGGTCTACGTTATGAGGGAAGTGAGTCGGCTCTAAGGGAGCGAGGAGATCGAAAGGAAGGCTATCGATCAAAAGGTGATGAAGCCGATTGCCGTTGGGATTGGATGCTACGCATCCCCAGCTGATATGCTTACTATTTAGGTCCCCGGCCACGATGACCGAAGGACCTAGGGAGGCTAAAGAGTTGAGGTCAGTCAGAAGTAAGTCTCGTTGAGGTGAAAGGTAGGTTGACGCAATCGATATCGGGGGGTGCCCCTCCATCGAGATGCGACAGACCGACACTTCCATATTAGTCAGGGGCGGTGGATTGAGACTTATGCAATGTAAGTTACGTTTGTAGAAAATGAGCGTGCCCCCGAATGGCCTACCATCTTGCCTATCATCTCTAATCTGAACGTATCCAGGGACGCGAAAGGCTCTAATGCCGGGACGATAAAAGGTCTCTTGGACCAGAAGTAAATCTACTGAGTGATCGCGAAGGAAGTTCATCACCTGGTCCTTCATACCCCTTAGACCATTGGCATTATAAATGCCAATGGTAATCGAAGCAGGTTTAAGCTTCTGGGATGTACTATCCATACTAATAGGCACCGTTAACCTGGCTGCCGCTTGGTGCGGCGAGATAGCGAGTAGCTGATGCGAATATGTGGGTAGACAGGCCGCTCGCCACCTCCGGTGGGAGTACCTGTACTAACTGCATAAACGCATAGAGTGGGTCCATAGCGGGCCGGCCCGCTTGACTGGCGGCGGGTCCCCATACAGAGGGGCCCGCCTGGGATTGGGGTGCAGAAGGCACCGGGCGGGGACCTACGGCCGCTGAAGGCGGCGGGTTCCTAGGGGCTCCTAACCCTACGGCCGGAAGGGCGGGGAAGTTTTGCGGAGTGCTATGGGGAGCACCCCGGCCCGCGCTTTGCTTGCGCCCAGAGGGAGGCGAGGACTTCGACTTTGCCCCGGTGTCGCGACTCTTTGGGCGGCAAGGGCATCCCCCATAATTGGCAGTATGCCCATGGGGGAGCTTGCGACCCAAACAGTTGCAGCACCGTATGCCGTTCGGGTCCTTGCAGCCTTTTGGGCGCTCGCAATCGCGAGTCGCGTGATCCCCAGCGCACTTGACGCAACGGGGGGGAGAGTGGCAGCCACGGGCGCCGTGGCCAAACCGCTGGCAGTTGTGGCACTGTGAGAGGTGGGTCCTCTTTTTGGGAGTCTCCACTCTCACCGCCATTTTAAGGACCTCCTTAAGGGAGTGGACGGCTTTGCGCTGGTTCGGGTCGGTGACTATTAGTACGATATCGTACTTCCCTACTTGCTTATTGTAGAGGCGATGAACCTCCCTGACGGCGATCCCCTTGCGTTTGAGGTCCGCGGCTACCTCGTCCTCCGGGATATCCTTGTGGATTCCCCGGAGGACGGCCCTGTAGCCTTTCTCCTCGACGGTCAGCCTCCGGTTGTAGGCCATCGACAGCTCGTCGAAGAGACGGGTCAGAGCACGGTAGTCCTCGGGTCCCTGGACCGTGATGCGCATCCCTTCCAAGGGCGGTTTCAAAATCTCCGAACCGACCACCCGGATGCCACGCTGACTGGCTATGGCCATGGCAGTGTGGTATCTATGTGTGTCGATCAGGACACATGAATCCGGCTTGTCCGGGTTGCCTACCGGAGTTGGCTTGCTGGGGGCCGAAGACCCGCCGTCCGCTGCCAGAATGGCACTACTGGCCTGAGGGGCCTGCGCAGAGGGCGCCTGGACGGCGGGAGTCCGAAGGGCTTTCTTCGCCGGCGAATCGGCCCTGGGAGACTTCGGCAGCGCACGTTTGCCCTTGCGGCTGCTGCCTACTGTGGTCCAGACTGTCGTGTCCATGGTCATTTCTTCGTTCGAGTAGAGGAGGTCGCGAGTCTGTTCGTCGGTCAGTCTGGTCGTGGAGAGACACCGAAGGAGGGGGTGGGGGGGAGAGCTGGAGCGTGGGACAGTGCGTTCCTCTCGCATGGAGGGTCGCCTCTGGAGGGAGCGAGAACGCGATTGTCTCACGCTTAAATCCGCTTCGGGGGGGGCCTGAAGGGCCGGAGGGCTGGCTGGGGCAGACGCGGCTGCCTTGGCGAGTTTACTTTTGCCCTTACTGGGCGTTTTGGCCTTAGGGGCCTGGGTAGGGGGCGAAGGGGTCGCTGCTGCCGCCGACGGCGGTGGCGGCGGCGGTCCCATGGTGGCCTTAGGGGCTTGGGCGGCCAGAGTGGCCGTCGGAGTGGCCGGACGGGCCTGGAGTGGCAAGTCGAGACTTGTCGGGGGGGGAGGTTGTATGGGAGCCGCCTGGGCAGAGTCAAAGACCTCGCCGCTGAGAGCCAGCTTGAGCTGTCGGTTCTCAGCAGCGAGGCGATCGATTTCGGCCTGCATAGCCCGCATGACTTCCTCCATCCTCGTGATCCTTTCTTGCAGCTCCATCCTACTTGGTTGGTCGGTCGCCGCTAAGCTTTTCCTACGCCTAATATGAACCGAAATGCTATCCTGATGTCGGTGTCGAGTCTTGTCCACTTGTCCGCCGTGTCAGTGTCAGCTATGTGTCCTAACACGAAGGGAAGAGTCGGACTGTACGAATTACTGGGCTTCGTGGTGGTATCCACCCCACACTGTGACTTAGTTGGCACCGTTAGGATCCGTCACTGTGTAGCCACTGCGAGCGTGGTCTTTCTAAGGGACAGAGACCCGGGTCTGACTTGAGAAAGTCTTAACTAACGGGTAGTCACTGACGTGTCTAGCCCACTAATTTGACTGGAGCCGTGTTCGCCTTTTATACAGCTCATGGTGCGAACAAGACGTACTGAGTGAAACAACAATATCCACGCCCATTTTCACTAACAATGGGTCTGATATCTAATTTCTAACTCGAATAAATTAACAATGAATGTGGGCACACCGCATTTCGGTCCTTTTTTCCTTACTTATTTGAGGTTTATGCAAACACTATGACCTGTACTTATGATTAAGTTTATACATCTTGTAGAGAATTTAAAGGGCTATCCGATGACATATACTCACTTCTACAATACTTAAAAGATAAAATGACAAATATAACAAAATTGAAGTGAAAATGCGCTGCTTCGAGCGTCGATTCCGGCTCGGCGGCCCCGGCTCACATTACGGTTTAGTAAATTACTAAACCGTTGGCGTGCGCCAACTGTTGGCGTGATACTGTCCCCATACTGGGCGGTCTGCTGTCAGCGCGGCGCGCGCGCCGCGGCAACAGCTCCGCGCTCTCAATACTAAATTGTAATAGACTCAACTTTAATGTATGTAACAATGTAAATAATGCTTCTAGCTATGTTCTTTTAATAAATATTACTGCCAACAAATATAAATAATAAGTCTGGGGGTTCTAACTATTGGGAAATCTTTATTTTCTTGTTCAATCTAGGACTTTAAATTAGGTTCACAATATATATTACTTTCCTTACGTATTTTCTCTAAGCCGTCGGCGTTAATAAGTCCTGTCGTTCACGACTACTTTGTACTTGTAGTTAACTTATTCAAAGTTAATTAATTAAAGTTGGGCTATGATAATTGATAACTTATATCAACATCACGCTCTGAGAATCGTCGTTTCATAAGTCGAAGCCCCTACCCCAGCAATATGTTGATCAACTTAAACCAATTTTTATTTGTAAGCATTGTTTAATTTTAGGTGGGCAATAAAGAGTATTTGTATTAAATAAATAAAATAAATATTAAGAATAAACTAATAAAATAACGATTGAAATTAGAGAGGGAGAGAGTAGAGGTAATCGTTTCTATTATAGAGATTAAACGAAATATTCCTGCTATGTTTAGTTTCTAAAGAAAAAACATGTCGCACCGTAGCGTAGTCGCATCAAATCAATTCCTCGAAATGATGACGTCCGATACGGTTTGGTTTTGTATATTGAAATAGAGAGGAAGAGAGTAGAGGTAATCGTTTGTATTAAAGAGATGATACGAAATATTTCCGCTATGTTTAGTTTGTAAAGAAAAATGCATGTTTTACAATAGAAGTAAATAGTACATTGTTTAACGAGGGGCGTAAGTGGAATGAATATTGCGAACAAGAGTCTATGATGATTCGAGTTTGCAATATTTTTGCGCCCGTGTTATACACAATGATTTTCATCACATTTGCGAGGAAATTAATACATTTTAGATGAAATTAATAAAAATCGTAATTTAAAACTGCAATATGTCAGTCGTCCATTTTGTTGAATTTGACGTGAGGCGCGTATGGCAAACCCTTCGGTATACAGCCACGATTTGAAAACACTTAAAAACATTTTACATAGACACTAAATAACTACATATTAAATATGTAAAAAATTATGTTAAACATGTTTAAGTAGTTTTTTTAAGTTGAAATTTATATATAAATACGTTTTCAGACATCGTATTTGATATAAAACCTCTGTGCTTTGTAACTGCCGCATGAGTGACAGATACAATTTAAGAAAAAAACCATTACGCCCATGGGCGTAACACAGGCTATTGTAGCTCAGTATGTCTGCGCATTATGAAGCCCTTTTCGAGCAAGTGTGATGAAAACAGTATTAATAAGTCGTATCTACAATGCAAGTACCTAATGGTTGTCTATTTGACAAGGAAAATCACTCTGTACCTCGACGAAATAAAGTTTTTGTTTTCGTCGCAAAAGATATTACTTGTCGCACATATAATATTTATTACTCTTACAAACCATTTGGGCCGTAATCATTACTTGTCAAAGAATATGTCACTAATATGAAGATATAGAAGTTTCTTCTAAGTGTAAGTGTATCTATATTAAGATTAATAATATAACTGAAATAATCAGAAAACTAAAAACGTGAACCTGTAAATTATTAATTATTTAAGTGGAATTCTCTGATCGCTTTTTCGTCAACGTCGATATCAAAACTTCTCAAGGATTTTCAATATAATGGCTTAAACACGATTACTACCAAATTAGGTATAATACACCAAAAATAAACAAATTATGCTCCATCCGGAACCGATATCCAAGTAGCCGTCTTAATTCATTATTTGCATGCGAATTACGATAAAAGCAAGCACGCTAAATATAGTGATTGAATGTAAGTCACGCCCGATTTTTCCGGTCGTTCAAAAGCTACAAATTTACGTCACCCACCCGCTGATAATTGAGAAGGGGTCTGACAGTCTGACATGACTTTGCTGACAAAATAATCCTATCAGAAGAAAATTAATAAACCATTACTCTTGCCGGTCGTCGGCACGTGCTACAAATGAGTTATTTTTCCCAATACTCACAATACCCGTCCCGGGGAGAACAAAGACACATCGGCTACTGGCCAAATAGTAACATGTGATAATTCTAACAAAAGTAACGCCTCTAGATCGGACTTGAATATTTATTTATGACAAACAAAATTTTCCTTTGTAAGCTTTCTAACAATGCACAAAAGGGTTATACTGTTCTCAGTAATCCTCTTCTTTATAACGCGAGTGATAGAAAAATAAAGTAAGATATTATCGACAAAACATACGCGACATACTAAACAAGCAGGGTATTATAGTTAAGTACGCGATACAAGAATTTTCAATTATTTATTTCGATTTAATTGGTTTTAACTCTCAGCAACGTGGGCGATTAATGAATATTTTGTAGCTACAATAAAATGGTTTAAGCGCAAGAGCGCAGGAGTGTACATTAAAGTGTGTTTACGATTCGGGCGGCTCTGTGTTTATAATAAAGTAGATTAATGGGCGAGGGAAGACGCTCTGACTGTCTACACCTTGTTACGTTTTCTATATACCTACTTCAGTCCTTTCATTCGGACGCGGACCTCACATGCTTTACGCGTTTTATTGCTTCTTCCTCCGATATCAGACATTCTCTACTCGATTTACAGTTACCTACACTTTGCCGTTATCCAATGACGTAAATCTGGATTTATATTTAACGTCGCTCGCCTCGAACACAAAATTGTATTGTTCAGGACGTGACGACGTCGCTAAGCCGAGCTGGATATTTTCTCAATGGATAGAGGTTCTGAGGAACTTCTCGGTCGACGGAACATAAACAATTGGGGCTCGTTGCGGTGTAGCATAGTATAGCCAAATGTTAAAGTTGCGGGGTGTTAGGGTGTTCAGGGGCGGTGACATCCGTAGCAGCCGGCACCGGGCCCTCCGGAAGCCTGTTCCACTAATGTGCGCAGTAGTAGACAAACACGGGATTCTTTGTCGCTTCCGCGCCCGCACGCAACTAAAACGTTAGACGACTTGTTTTACAACGACGCGGCTCGCCAACTTTTGATCCCTACACATTTGTGTCAAACCGCGTCTTAATGTATTATTCGGAACATTCATCGTGTTATTCGCAAGACTGATGTTAATTCGTTTAGTTTTAAAACTGTGTACGAGATATTGTGCATGTTTGTAGCGTAACTTGAAAGTTCGGAATTAATTTGAATCTTAAGTATATAAAATACTATCTTTCTGTCGTGCAGCGTTGGCTCGGATTTTCAGTTTAAGGAAATGAATTCCATTTAAATTTTATATCCATTCTCTTCGTTATGTGCATAAAATGAAAGGGATCCCGGATCCTGTCACAATTATCTCCTTCTTGAATTGCTATTAATTACATATCATGGATTACTTCGTATTAAAAACCATGAAGGTAATATCCTTAGCATTTATTGTCAATAAATCTGGCAAATTATTTATTGGCACTCCATTTTATTTCGGACATGTGTGTAAGAAACCGTAATGTGGTATTACATGGATAATAAACGTTAAGGTTTCAAGTTCCTTAGCCCATAAGTTTCACAACTTCTTATACAATATTCTACCGAAGTAGGCTTTGGAGCCGTACCTTGTTCAATATAGTGAGGCTAGTAAAATCACAATGTTTGGAACCGCCTGTCGACGCCACACAGCTATCCGATTCACTAACTGTCGTCTCCACTCTCAGTGCCCCATACCTGTAATAACTTGACGCTGAAAATCGTAACAACTGCGCGTAATATGAGGTCTATCTTAAACTGGTTCGCCTCAGGCTATTTACAATTATACATTGTGAGTGCCCGCCGAGTGCATCCTGGTTGGATAAATTCTACTGACGTCGGTCGAAAGGGCGTCGACACCATAATCTTGTAGGAAAGCGAGTCGTTAACCTTTCTAACATACATTCAGGCAACTATAGAATTGAGAATAATGATTATCAAAATAAAGAGCATCATGTTTATCATAGTAATTACCTTATTTTATTACCTAATTAATTTATTCGAATCACCATACACCATAAGTATTTATGCATAGAATCAGATGACTTTAGGATTTTGATAGCAGAGCTGCAATTTTAAGAAACGTTCCTAACGAATCAAAGTGTTATTGCAAAGATGTTGGCTTTGTCGCTCAACATCGTCTGACTTTGCATAAAGGTGGTAATGCACTTATAAATATAGAGATAATTTTGGGGAATAATCTTACACAATCTAACTTGCCCCAAAGTACTACTAAAAGGCTTTTGATATGGATACTAGGCGACGGTATATTTATCATTATTATGAGCTTATGATGTCCCACTGCTGGGCAAAGGCCTCCCCCCTCTTTTCCTATCCTCTCGTTTTTAGCAGTCTCTGGCCATTTGAGGAGTCTAGCTCGTCACGCCACGCCATCGCCAACGGTGTCTGCCGCGTCTCCGTTTGGAGCTGCCGGGCTGCCACTGACGATATATTTAATATATATAAATTACTTACTTAAATACATGTAAGACTCAGAAACAAACATTCATGCTCTTCACACTTATATATACTCTTTCCCGGATTCGAACTCGAGACAGTCACGCGTTAGCTTCGCTTTGCAGCGGTCACTATTCACTACTTTACGTCGTATATAGATTGCAAAATTATAACCTCATCATTGCCATTAAAATGAAAAAAAAAACCGACACTGGCAAAGTTACACTCTTCCAAATGATGGACGTAGCCAGTTTTGAGGCTATAATTTTGGAATTTATATACGGCGTCAAGATAGGGCTAGGCTGAACCGGTCGTCATAAACTAAAGCGGTGGTTAACCTATGTATATGTATACATTCGATCACTCTAGCCAAATATGTAGTGTTTGGTCATGTTATAACATCACATGTCTTATTTTTGTATGTGTAACCAATAAATCAACTAAACTGTCTGTTCAGATGTATGTCTGTGCTGTGTGGCTGTCAGTCGAGGACTCTTTTGCCGGTAGTCTGTTCTCGTTTCTTTTGTCTTAATTTCAAAGTCTTTTTGATATTTGCGGAGTTTCAACGTCCCGACGATAACGTTTCATGTTTACCTTGCATTGGCTGGTCGATCTCTGTACATAGAATATTATCTATATCGAAATATCAAACATACCTGTAACTGTACTTACCTAACTATTATTTCAATGATTGGCTGGTATTTTACTTTCATATCACTGTCTTCCAAAATCAGAATGAGACTTCAAAGACAGCTCCTTATTTTTTATGTCGAGGATGGAATATTGGCGTGGATTGGAATTATTTTATAAATGGCGTCATTTGAAGCATAAATTTAGTGCATAGCGCATAAGCGGCAAGGCTCACTGGGGCGAACGATTTTATAAAGCTTAAGTAAATTTTATTAGGTACTGACTGCAGTTGGTTGCACAGTATACTTAGGTAACTATTTGCGGGTTCCGCAACACGGCGCGGTTGCCAATTTTCCTTTATTGTTACATGTTTTGTTGCGTTGGGGAGTTTTCGTTTGCTTTCTGCTGTTCAAATTTCCCATTTCGGTCGAACCAGTTACAGAGATTGGATAGTGACAAAGGCATTTTTTTGCTCGAATTATGGATAATGCGGAGCTTAGCACAAGTTATTATTTCTTATCCATTTTGGCACTCTTTAGAGAAGACCTACTTTGTCCAGCCGTGGACGTCTTTCGGCTGATGTAACGAAATTCACTTTACACGTATCAAATAATTTTTCTATACATCTTTTAGTCAGTTATGATACAATTTAGATGAAGTAAATGACTCCTTTACGAGTTCAGATGGTCGCGTTGGTGACCAGCTACCGGATTTCTTGCCTCCATTTTGTAGTCAACCTAAACTGGAACAGAAAAACAGTAAATATTTACAGGTTTTATTTATTTAAAATTCCAAAATTAGATAATCATTTTGGTGGTAAACGAGTAAGTTCTCATAGTAATAAATCTCTTCCATCAAGGTAATCTAACATGTTTGTATCCATTAAGACATACATAACTTAACCGTCAATATCGTTTGTCAACGCATAACATATGTGATGAAAAATGGTACTACGCCCATAGCATAGTTTACAATTCAGATTACAGATGAAATATGTGTAGTGGTCACGAATCATCGGTTCCTTTACACACGTTAACGTATTCGTAGAAAGCCGTTGAACTGTGTATTTATGTGTATATACATAAACTTGTAAAGGTAGAACGTGGTTTTATGAATTCACTTTGCGGGAACGAAGCGTTTAAATCTGCTATAAAAGTGAGTCGTATTTCCAAAGGGTTTTGACGTGATGTAATTTTGGCTGGAATTCTCTAATTATATTTGGAGAGCTAAAATGTGGTCGACACCTCTAGAGGTGTTATTTAAGATTCTTGATAGAAGAATTTTCGTATATAGTCCTTTTCCAAGTATGTTTTAACATATTCAAAGTTTTAATAGTAACTTATTTGCAAGGTTATAACGGGCATTTTTCCATACACTATTTGACGATGAAGATATAAGATAATATTGAACAAAGTTATTTGTATTGAAGCCTGAAATTGAATGTCAAATTTGAATTAGGTGGCTATTACCGCGCTAAGTAAAAATGGGGTTTTATAGCTAGTTGCACCTATGTACTTTAGGCGAGCTAAATATACCCCTTCAACAAAGATACTAACTCAATTCTGAAATTGAATGTTACATTTGAATAAAGTGGCTGTGGCCGCTCTAAGTAAAGATAAGGTTATTAGATTTAGTTATTTATTCCGCAAAAGATAAACTCTTAGGGTGAGTTGCACCAAACCGTCTGCAATCGTTAGCGGTGTTCGTTAAAATCTGAATGTATGGAACGTTTGACAAGTTTCTATGGACTGACAGCTGTCAGCGCCATATTTAACGTTGATCGGTCTGTAATCGTAAATCGGTGCAACCCACCCTTAGTACAACAGGCAAACATAATCTAGCTAGGTAGTTACACAATTACACATTTCCAGTATGGGACTGCACAAAGATACAGATAAATAAATGAATAAATAGATACTTACTCGCTTCAGTGCGGAGCGAAAGTGTCGCCCAGTGTCCAGCCGATGAAACAAGCAGACACGGTGACCTAATTATTTATAGAGTTAATTGCCTGTGAAATGGCTCGGATATTGCCCACTTTAGGAAAAAACGTGGGACGTTGCATTTACTTATGCGAAAAAGGATTGATAATTGCATTGATTTTTCTTTTCTCAAGCTTTTATTTAGTTTCACCTGTCCCGTGGTCTGTCTGTCTGTCTGTAATCAAATCTTGCAAGTTAAATTTGACCCACTTCCCGGTGACATTTTGGGTGTAAGTATAGTTTGGATGATAATTCAATATTATGGTACCATCGAGCTGATCTGATGATGGAGACGATAACCGACGTAACTCCGTTGAGTTTGTTCTCGGTTAGAATCGTCTCAATTAGTAATTTATGATGGTATACAGAAAAGTACAGTCGGCGATAAAAGCTTGTACCAAAAATGAAATTTTTGCCAGAAACTTTTTTATCAAGATTTTGCCCATACTACTTATCTGTTACCCAATGAATATTCATGTATTCTTTGAGAGAAAGAAAAATATATTTAGAGTAATATTTTTATAGATACTTCTAGTTTAAATGATGATCGTTTCAACTTGTAACTGAATAAAATAACAGGTACATACATACATCTATAGTGCATTCATAATTGTTTTTACACTCGTTTAGGTTAATATCTGAAGTTGTTTCGTTACACTAAATAAATAAAATACAGATGAATAGTTTGTTTAAAGGGTGTAAGAGTGATGTCCGCCGCTGAGCATTCTCAGAAATGTCCTGCGTTCTTTGTACGGGATTGTTGAAGTGCCAGGCGTGGACAGCTGCGCCCGGTGCGTCACCACGCACTTCCTTTCCAAGCACTTGTCTAATCTTAGCGTGTGACTTCACCGTATGTCCAGTTCCGTTGAAATAGCACAGCTGAACTGTAGCATTAACCGTGCGTGATGCGAGTTGAATGAGAAGAAATATATGGAATCAGGCGGTGAACAAAACGTAATTTAGTGAAAGAAGTTGAACTTTCCATTCGTCACCTGTCATTAGATCTCCCTCTAAAAAAAATATAATACTCATATATCATACTCATTTATTAATAAAATATAAAATTGTACGTGTCAAAAATAATATAAATATAATATTTAATATGTCAAATTAATTTGTCTTCTCTAATTAGATCATAACGTATCGTGTACTTGACGTATACGTGTTTGATACACAATTGATCGTGTGTTAGGAAATTATATGGCATACTAACGTTTTCGTTTAAAAACGTTCCGGTTTCGTCAATGGTTTTCGTTTAGTATTTCGACACTGGAATAGGAGAATCTTGGTATCGTATTTGATACATGGATAACAAATGTGTTAATATTCAAGACGCTACCGCGCCCACTGTCCCGATGTGATCGAGTATGCGCGGTACGTTTTGAAAAGTTAAATAAATACAGATAGGGGAAGAGGGGGGACAGTGGATCACGGGGAACAGTGAATAAAACTATCTAGCGCCATCGTTTACGCACACATTCAAACGCCGACGCGTGTTTGTAAACTCGTCTCGACAGGCGCTACACTGCGCCAGTCGCCCGCGAGC
Organism: Epinotia demarniana; assembly: GCA_945867215.1. Taxonomy (NCBI): domain Eukaryota; kingdom Metazoa; phylum Arthropoda; class Insecta; order Lepidoptera; family Tortricidae; genus Epinotia; species Epinotia demarniana. Next base: position 20,292,897 of record OX244265.1, read on the forward strand.
TCAGGCACAAGGAGGATGCGTTATCGCTGCCGGTCGAACAACACAGTACGTAAAATTTATTTTACATATTCATTGAAAATGTTTTTAGGCAAATTCACGCGTGTTATTGAATGTGTTTTTGTTTTATCTTGTTACTTTGTGATTGCAAATTGTGTTGATTGGTGTTTTGAGTGTAATAATATATATTTAATTTTTTTGGTGAATTATTCTTACTGTAACGGTTTATGGGGTACACTGGGCCATCTCCTTGTGGGGAGCAGTGGATATGGGTCCAGTGGTACTATGTAAACCTAGGAAACTGGCTACCTCGCCTAGACTGATTATATTATATTTTTATGATTATTTGTAAACTAGTGAAACTAAAACCTGCCTATATGGCTGCCTGATTGCTGTGATTTTATGTTGTAGGAAGACATTTGTGGCTATATTACAGATTATAATAAGTGACATTAAAATTAACGATAAGTTTTTTTTTTGATGACATAAAGTATTGTCTTTAAGTTTTCTTTTTTGAATTTATATTTTCTATAATAAAACAACCTTTGTTGATTTATGACGTTATTTTATGTAACTTAATACATATGATCCCGTGTTCCCCCTATGGTCCATAGTTCCCAATGCCCTGATTCAAGGTTCCCCGAGCATGGGGAACAGTGGACCAATTCCCATTTTTTTTTAAAGTGACTCTGTGGCCTAAAGTTCCATTTGTGTGCCTTCTATAGTGCATTTTATTTATGCCCTAATAACCCCTTATTAATATGAGGACAAGAAAACTGACATAAAGTGTGTATATGCTGGGCTATGTGCCTCAAAACAAAACTGATCCACTGTCCCCCCTCTTCCCCTACCTAAGTAGCGATTGCATTATCATTATCAACGAAGTGCAGGATTTTAGGTGCACTACAATGCCACAGGCAAATGTACACAGACACGACCAACTTTATTTACATTTTTCTGTACTACATTGTTGTAGAGGCTAAAAAGTAGCGCTTATAGGTGGACGAGTGGGTTCCGAGAAGAAGGTGAGGACCTTGAAGGAGACGAGTCCATCTATTGCACTTATTACCGAGCCATTACATAGTGCTTCTTAAATCCTTGAATAAAGTTAAGAGTCCGCAGTAAGCTCGGCCGAATTTCACCTTCCCATACAAACGTAGTTACGCTCTCATTTTAAAACTACGAGTAGGATTGTGACGGAACTTTGCATATACAATGGCATGAGGTATATCTACATGTCTGTAATTAATTTATATGGTTCCAGTTTATAAAACAAACGAGATACAGCAAAAACAAGTTTTGTATGAAAAACTTAAACTCGCTGTATTTTTTTTACTATGGTATCTGAAGCTACATAAACTAATTACAGACATAGATATACCTCATGTCATTGTACATGCAAAGTTTATTAGGAGAACAATATTTCTTTGCTATTCCTCTAAAAAACGTGCTGGTCTATTAGTGAAGATAAGATGCAACTATTTGCGTAAAAACATGCAAAAAATTACAGCAAACCACCACCAATAATGACAAAAACCTCGACACGTGTTTCGCCTCTCTACGAGGCATCATCAGGAGATACTGAGCAAAAAAAAAAAAAAAAAATTGCTCAGTGGACGTGGCGCAAGCAACATCTCCTGCCAGCATCTCCTGATGATGCCTCGTTAGCGCATTCGCGGAATAACAAAGAAATATTGTTCTCCTAATATATCATGGACTTCCGCAAAGTAACGCCTGATTCAATAAATTACATGCAAAGTTTGGTTACAATCCAAAACGTAGTTTTAAAATGAGAGCGTAACTACGTTTGTATGGAGAATCGAGCTTACTGCGCTGCGGCCTCTTAAGAATCCTACAAACTTTCCACCCGGAAGTTAAATATAGGCTTAAGTGAAGCATTTAAGTATTAAGTTTTTTATATGATTTATCTTGAATATATAATGACTGGACTAATAACCAAATCACAATTTGAAGGAAAAGCTGCATACTTCTTCATGAGGAAATTCGGAAATAAACAATAATACGATTAGCAGAGAATTCCTTGTTATATTTACTTTGATGATACATTCTCATTGTAACTAAAATTAGACTTGAATGCTTATTTAAAAATAATGTAAGTACATATTAAATTAACAATGTAATGAGTAATCATAACTGACTACACGTGTTTCGGCAAACTACGAGTACGGTAGTATAGGTTCCTATTAATACCGTCGTGCGTAGCGCTAACACTGGATTGATCCTTAACATCTTGTGGAAATACAAAGTGTGTATCATAAGTAAGTATCCTTAATTATAGTATAAGTATTCTTAGTGCGGTTAACAAGTCAACCTAACGAAACAAAAGAAGATTAACTCGAACGCAACACTGACACAATTTTGAGCTCAAGTCAGTTCACCTAAGATTAAAATTAGAATGCTTTAGTTTTTCTACCTTGTGCATTCTAGTTTGTAGGGCGTGAAGCAAAACCGGTGTATCGAGGGATCTTTCACGCCTTAATTATGTCTGAAGTATGATGCATGTTGGGAGTGGCACCTGAGAGGGGTGGCTATTTTAGGAGCATCCGGCCACCAGCTGTCCCCGACGTTAATATGATGACGCTTGACGTGTGGTTTACAACACGGTAAAAACGAAAACAGATCTAGGCAGAGTATTTGAGGGTCCCGCTATATAATTCACAACGAAAGGAATAAAAAGTTCACGTTAGACAACAACTTTACCTAATTTTAACTTCAGCTGGCTGGCTAAAAGAGCAGGTATTATTATGTTATTTTATTTTAGTTAAGTATCCTTACATTGTACACAGAACTGATTTTATGTGAGAGCACTCCTCTTCGACTTGGAAAAATAACACTTTGGCCTGGTAAGGCAACGTACAGAGAAAGAAACTAGTTTTATACTTATATAGTAGGCTACTAACTAGTAGGGTCCATGTTCGTCGTGGTTAAATTTTAAAAACACCTCGTAAGTATCATAGTTGCATCGAATAAATGATTGTAATCTCTCACTTATAATAAATCTCTAGATTAAAAAAAGAATCAGCCAGTAACAAACTAAGCATTGTTCCCAGCTTCCCAAGAACGGAAAAACATGTAAGTACATTTTTATAAGTACATTATTACTCTAGCTTCCGTTTAGGATAGTTTTTATCCGACTGCGACGATTAATAAATTTTCGGTAACATTTGACCTCATTAAATTATTAGTTTTTTCTGTTTGAAATCGTAGCCGCCATATCTGTAAACTGTCAGTGACGTCAAAATGGCGGGCTTGCCAGATTCTGATATGGAAACTTATACGCGCTTAATTCGTATTGAGGCGTAATTTCAATAAATTTATCAACAAACTTCAACAAAATAACGTCAAAAGTCCGACTCTTCATTTTTTTAATGGCATGGCATAGCGTTGTCTCGCGGTCATCCATACAGTCTATATGAGTTTCTGCAAGATTACACGCTGAATATTTGTCACGATACTGCACAGCTATCACAAGACGGCGCGCGAGCTCCCTCGATTTTTCTCGCACTGTACGTCTCTTTCTAAGTTGTCTAATAAGAGAGTGATATGAGATGTGATACCCGTGCTGGTTTGTCAGTATTTATATTTATCAGCAATATAAACATTAATTATCAAGCCCGTCAGTAGATATTAAGGCGGTATTATAACTTCGTACTTCGCTCCTTCAAGTTGACATTCAGCTAATATCTAGACAGAAATTGACAACATACAGGATTAATTATAATATTTGATTGTAAAAGCGTGGGGCGCTGGAACAGGATATACTTTCTTGTAAACAAATACTAATAATAACTTCCAGGCGAAAGCTGCATGAGGTCGGACAAAAAGTCTTTCCTGTTCCAGCGCCCCACGCTTTTACAATCAAATATTATAATAAAAAGCACATAGTTTACACTTCAGCCCAAAGATAGAGACAACTTGAACGATCCATAATTTATTTTTGGTTTACACGTGCATTTATAAAAGCGTGTTTTTCTAGTGTTTTTTAAAGATTTAACTTAGTTTTAATTTAATTTAGTTAACGTTATATTATATTATGTAGGTAGTTATCATCATCTTGTAATATATACTTTAGACAATATTATAAATGCGAAAGTCTGTCTGAACCGATTAAGATAACATTTAGTACAGAGATAGTTTGAGTACCGGGGAAGGACATAGGATAGTTTTTATCCCAGAAATCATCCCCTGAGAGAGTGTAACGGGGTTGAAATTTTGTATGGAGCTACGATATAAACGAGTTCCACGCGGACGGAATCGCGGGCAGAAACTAGTATACTACATTTTCGTTATCTTACATTATTACACGGAACTACTTATAAATGAAATTAGTGAAACTACAAGGCAACTAACACCGACGAAAACGTTATTACTTCGCCAAAGCAAACTTAGTCGCTTAATGAATTGCGATAAGCTAAAGCAAAGTCATAAGTAGCGTGCTAGTTTACCAACAACAGGTAGAAGTGAACACGCATGCAAAAACGATATTACTGTCAAGTAAAAGTTGTGACTTTGAATAACTGTCTTGAATCACAATTCTTCTTCCCACGACAATAGTGTTGTTGGGAATGGCATACGCAACATATTGATAAAGGAAGTTCGTGGTAAAAAGAAAGCAAACTTTTTTCGCTCCGACAACGACTTTGTCATTTATTTCTTTTTGCAAAAACTCCAATATAATAATGCTTTTAACAAAATAAACAAAGCGATGATATTCTCCGCTTGTAAATATTTATACAACAGAAACCTTCGAAAAGGTATTTTCAGAACATATTTTTATTATTGATTGAATAATTTATTCCATTTTCAATTTTATTCACTGTTGAGCGGGTATTCGATCTGTAAATAAAGCGGAGGCGAGCTCTCGTGTGCCATGACGCGTGAGGAATAAGGGAATTAAAAAGTTAAAGAAATAGGTAGGTTACACTACTGAATTACAAGTGGCACTTTTTTCATGACTAAGTATATTCCGCAATATTGACGCGTTGTCAAAGATTAATGTAAAACTCCAAAAGTTAGTTAAAATTCGTAATCAGAAATTATATTTCAGTCAGTATGTACATAACATGATGGCACCAATAATCGACACAAGGACGTCATGTCTTTTATCAAAAATTTAATGTATACACTTAGAATAATAATTATGAGTGATAAATATTAAATATTATATCTCTAAAATAAGTAGGACATATAAGCTTTTTATTAATTGAAGAGACTATATAAATTGATTGAAAAATTGGAATTAGTAAAAATATATGAAATCTCCAGTGATCGACACCCAAGCTCCAGTAATCGTTCGAAATTTCCATATTTCATTTGAAAGGTATTTATAGTATAAGAGCATACTTACTCTTTTAACGATTCGCTGAATAAATGCATTTACGTGTGAATTTAGTAGGTAATAAACGAAGGAAGTCTTATTCAAGTAATTTACTGACTTTTAGGTATTCATCAGTACAATACGATTATCTGGTTTTCTTTCGAATATTATGCATACGTCATGCATAAACGAAAACCTTGCTCTACTTCAGTTCATGCTCTGAAAATACAAACTCTTTCTAACATTTAATTTCTTGAAACAAACAATCCCTATCTTGGGAATCCCTTGATAATAGTCGGGTTGATTTGAGAAAATATTGTAGGTTTAATATGAAATGGCTTCCTTTGCTTGCTTAGGGTAGTTTTTGTAGGACGCTTTAGAAAAATAACACAATTTGTAATATTTTTGATGTTGTGCATTCACAAATGATTAAAAAATTTTGAGCATGAAGCTTATTCAGATAAAAACTAACTTAACCTTAACGGACGGCACTTGATTTATATCCTGAAAAAGCTATGTGGACAAACGAAACGTAAATATAAGTATTGTTTCACTGCAATTGTCTAATTAGGTTGGTTTAGTATGTTTTTAATTTCGTTTGCAATATCAGTGCCTATATATTTTTTCAGAATTAGGTATTGAACCCAGCCTATTATATACGGTACTAAAATAACGAAAGCGACCTCAACATCCTAAACACGTGCAAACTACGGATGCAAAGTTTAAGTCTTACCTCATTCTCTAATAACTTTGGCAAATTTCCTAATAAATTTCCCAAGAGAGTGGGTAATAACTTTTGGATAGGTTAACCATCAGAGTAAAATCATTCTCCATCAGGTTTTTATGGACGTACAAAGCTATCCCAACTTATATGAGCAAGTGGACCATTTCCCCGCCGCGCGTGGTGAGATAACGCAAGTTTTTGGCTTGGCAACACAACAAAATTTGTGGTAATTTAATTTGAAACGAAACTTTTCATTTATCCTTTAAGTTTGTGTTCTTTTCATTTTGCTGCCTCCGTTACACTTTTATGTAAGTAGAAAGTATGAAACCGACATGTTACAAACGTTAAAAGCGGTCTGACACTGGTGGCGGGTGAGACGTACAGCATCCGGCCTTACTAAACTCCTTACCAGGGTTAACAGCTTGACATTTCTAAATTATGCACAAATCCCGCAGATTTACCGCTAAGCCTTCTTTGGAAATCTCCAAAATATTCAAAGTTTGTATAATATTACGTATGCAATATTCTCTATCGCACAGAATATGTAATCAATGATAGTAACCTCACCTCCTTAGGATTAACTTCTCACAAAATATTAAGATCCAATACACCGTCGTAAATACTTACGTTTTGCAGTAGGTACCTAATCCTTAAAGCATCATTAATCTACATATTAATATACAAAATGTGACAAAAAGATAAAGAATTTCTAGTTTTAGCTAGCTGTGCATTCGTAATATGCTATATAAGATCAAATAAAACCTTGTAAAGTTGTGCTCTTTATTTTCGCGTAATCATGTAAAAGAGCGCCAAACGGCCATTAATTAAGTAAATTAGCAATTCTGAAAAGGTTGCCCATAAAAAACAAGTGAGATTTGTAAACACGTAATTAATTCAAAAGACGTTAGAAACAGGCGTTGGGCGTGCCAACAAGCATTTAAAGGTGTGATTAATCCGACAAAGCCACACATCACCGGCCCTTTGTCGGGCAACTTGTTACGGCTCCACAACACGTTCCGCTATCTTCATTTATATACACTTCCGGTTCCGAGGCACATCTATCGTGATTGTGAATACGTTATTCGGTATACTACAGAAATAATTATCTGCGTCAAAAGCCCTTAAATTAGTAAATACGTACTCAGATTCTGCTCTAGATACTGAAACTAAGACAATAGCCAACCACGCAGAAACAGATGGCTTATAAGTAACAGTCCGGAATATTCGCTGGCCAAAATATAGCGCCATTTACAATATTAAACCGAATAGTTGGAAACATAATAAAAACGTAAATTCGGACATTTATGTAGATTTAAAATTTCGTGGAAATCTTTCTCTCGGAAACATTCGCATGACGTAAATATGAGCGTATTTCATGAGAGTTTGCCGGTTCAAATCCAATTTGTAAAAAGTGTTGTAACGGTCGCAGTAAACGTCCGCCGAAATAAGAATATGGGGTTTTTTGTGTCGTCCGACCCGCGAACGCGGCAACGAGCGGAAAACTGGGCTTAATGCAATATACCTACCGGCACTTGGAATTCATATGGAATAATACTTTGTAGGCGAAACGATCGGGCGTGTCCCTCGGGTGCTATAAAACTGCTAGCCTTCGTCTAAATTGAGAAACTTGTTGAAAAATCTCACAAAAGGGAAATTTATAGCATCGAGTGCGCTTTATCTTTCACAACTTATTTTCAATTAAACCGGCACTAGCAAGTACTACCAGCTAGTTACAAGCCTTTCGTTCATTACGATCTTGAATATTAAAGTTATTGTATAAGTTGAATAACATTTGTTCTATAGTTACACAAATGTGACAATTACTGTTATCAACATGTTTTTTTTTTTTCATACCGCTGACAAACAAGCTTACAGTCTGCCTGATGGTAAGTTGACTCCATAGCTTATGAATAGACGCGTCAGATGCGTACGAGCTCTGGCGACATTACTCGCCACCAAGAACTCAACACCGACCTACAGAGCTAGTAATTTTATTACGTCAAATTTTATGTGGTAAATAATTGTGTAGCAAATGATTTGCTAAGGCAAATAACAAATTGTGAAATAATTATGAAGCAAATGATTTGCTCTTTTAAATAACGATTCATCAAAAGCCATATTTGGGCAAATTACCTACAACCATTGCCCCTACCTACCTAGTGGTGTTATCATGGCTGCGGTTTTCTGTAAGGTACTTCCCCAGTTACGCTGCTCCAAATGAAAAGAACCAATTCTTAAGTTACACCATCGAATCATGTCGTTAATCTAGGATTTCAAATGGAAATATTAAATTAGTTTTAGGCACTTTTTTCGATCATGAAGTGCTTTTCAAACAAACGCTTAACGGACGATTTTTCTAGTCTTACCTATATGGAAAAGGGTGCCCACAGGTACCTACAGATTTCAAACTCGGCCTCTATTTAAGCATTATCTTTGTACACCGTGAAAGTAAATCCATTCAAACCCAGGCTTTGCAGGAAAACACATTTCGAGTCATGCAGATAGTTACCCGCGGCTCCAACCGCCGAGCTCGCCCAAATCTCATCGCTAAAATACGTAACGTGTTTCCACAAGTTAGTGTACCTGCCGACTCCCTGTCGCGTAGCTTCAGTTACTTGGAGTTTAGTTTTACAGTGCAGAGAAAAAGGGTTTATCAAATCTTGCCGTATAACAACACACACAATCGGATCAATCGATGTCAGGCGGCTTTAAACGCGATCGGAAAGTGTAAGCCTTCTTTAAATAACACCTATGCCATCAGCCATCTATAATCTACGCTATGTCTGTGTGATAGTTGATTGACTATGGACTGTGTCGTGTTGGAGTTGATAAGGTACACATAACTAGTCAAAGTTCTTGAAGCAAGTGTGTAAATTAATTCATTCTTAAGTAGAGATTTTGTTTGTGTGAACTGACAGGACTTAAGAAATCATTAAGCCATTAATCATAATTAATCACACTTGCGCGGCCTGCGGTGGCGGCGGTCAATAGTAAAATTGACATTAGCTGTCAAATTTACCGCCAAAAAAAAGAAAATGAATAAACCGAGGAATAACACAAATAAGACATGCATTTAGGTAAAATATATGGTATAAATTTTGTCTACTGTTTTTATTTCAAATCTCCTGTTTTTTAGGACATGTATCTACTGATTTTTTCAGATTGGACCTGGCAGCACTGCTTACAATGTGAATCAAGCATAATTTTTTTTGAATCAGTGCAATACTACATTATTCAGAAGCTGCTGTTTATTGAACTTTCTTTAATATTTTTCGACTGGAGATTGACTATTAAAAGCGACACTCATAAATGACTATTCTGGGTTCTAGACGCAGCATTACATCATTGCCGACCAAATAAGATTGGATCGATGTTTAATATTTTAGTAATTCAATTATATTCTGCTGGGAGTCATAATATGAGCTGCTTGCATAATTTCAGGAAAATGTATCTCACTAAGAATATCTTCTAAACCATCTTACTTAAGTGTGCTACGCGTTAAGTTAACAATGAGGATAAACTAGGTCAGTTAGAAACTGAGAAGTTGAATTCAAAATATGATTTAATAACATCTAGACTAGTTAAATGTAAATAAAATTGTAGGTATGACCCATAAAGCCGGTTGTAGTCCTAAAGCGGAAAACTAAATTATGCATACCTACAGGGCTTTTCTAATATCAATTTGTAACGTTTTATAACTTTGAATACATTCACCATGTCAATAATTGCAATTTCCTTATTATTTTGTTGAGTCAATTAAAAACATCACAGTAAGAATAAATACTTATATTTGAACAGTCGTTTAAAGAAATAATGAAGGTACCTACTCTTCTTCTCTATCGCACACCTCTCACAAAGCTTTTACAAAGAAAAACAAAACAGAAATATCTAGGTAGAGGTATATAAGAAAAACCCATCTTATAACTACAGAGCGAACTCTTATGATAATATAGATTAGAATGGAATAACATGTATTCATCACAACACATACATGCACATAAATCAACATTGCCACGAAACGGTTCCATCTCAGCGTTGTGCTGGCCTGGTGGCCAGCGCTGCCCGCTGGTCTTCCGATGAAACCATCCGGTGATTCCACGGCGTAACACACATTTTACACTCGCTCTAAATAATAATAAGAGTAATATAAAACAAAACCAATACAGTAAAGACAAATAATAAAATGTCCGAACGCAACCATAACCGTTCCAACCGACCAAGATAAGGTAGAAGAGAAAAAAAGAAATAAACTGTGCGTCTAGGTTTTCCTTCCTTAATTACGTCGTTTTAATTAGTTAGCCCTAAATACCAAGTGCAACGACCTCTGTAACCACTTTATTAAAAAATATGTTCCGAGCAGTATGCAAGCGAAATGCTCTATAAAATTACAAGGAGGACAAAGTTGACATAGGAAATTAATGTTAATTAAAAACGCCGCATTAGCTAGTGCAGGGACATGAGTCGATATTAACGACGGCAACCTTACTTGACAAAAAAGCGTATTACCAAGTTTTACGTGTTTGCGAAACAGTATAAGAAATATCGACCTGTTATTACAACTCCTTTTACTAGTACGCATTCTGGTCGCTGATAGGCAAGTCATCGTGATAAATAAAATGTGACAGAATTAAGAAAAACGAGAAGAAAGAGAGAGAAAGAGGTAAATAACTGGCTCTCTCACACATCTTGAGATGTGTGAGAGAGCCAGTTCAAGAGTTTAAGATGAGACAGCCTGACAAGCAGACAGGCAGTTGCTTCAGGACCCTATTAATAGTGTACGGGTCGAACTCGTGCCCGCGTATTGTAAAGAACGCTGGCAAAGAAATGTATAATATAACCGCGCCATGAAATTTTCCGTTATTTAATTATCGTACGGCCAGTCAGTGTATCCGTTCAGTCCATTGTACACACAAGTGAAAGAATTTTAGAAAAGTGGTTCCGGATATTAACCTTTGGAACAAACTGACAATTTCACAGATCCTTTATAATATTAGTAGAAGTAAAGATTACAACATTAGAATCAGTAAATAAAATAATATCATAGTAAAAGGACAATAGTCTGGCGGAATGACGGGTTGAAGCAAGTACACAAAAATAATTCAATAGGGACCTTTGCATTTTTAGGTCTATAAATCAGTAGGTACCTTTTTCATCGCTTGTGAGGGATATAATTGACAAAAAAAAACTTTAAAAATCATTGCTCGTGGAGATTCCCCCAACAGTTATATTATATTTACTACCGAATTGCAATACAGTGATACATATAAAGTTATTTTAGTTATTAACGGTAACCTATCGCAATCACTAAAATTTATTGACCGAATATCGTTTGTCCGAAAACTTTTCGTATTATTATGAGTTCTCCGAATATACAATTCATTACTTTTTTCATTTACCATTTGATGTTATCCAAATGTTTCAGTTGTCCGAAAAACTTTTACCGCTACAGTCATTTGGGCTTTGGCTTGTTACAACTTTTGTATCACAGCCAATTTTTTACTTATCCATCATTACTTTCCGCATTTCATACGTTTAGCCAAATTTTCATTTTGAGGGAAATTCAAAAGTAGTTTTACTGAGACTCTAAGGCAGGTCGGTGTAGGTACGACGACGAGCGAAGTGAGGAGGAGTGTTAGGTGAACTGCGATCCTACAGCGCGCGAGCCGAGCGAGCGTAACGAGCGTGCCGCGGCAGCGGCCACCGAAGCGCCAGAACCGAACACTTTTTTACTACCTAATGCTTACATATGTACTGTAAAAGTATGTGTCAGGTCAGAACCTTGATAAACAAATGTTGTAATTATTTGATATCAATTTATTTAAAGAACACACATATAAGTTATAATAGAGTAGTATACACTTGTTTGTATATGTCGGCGGCCGATCGCAAAATCCGCCAAATCACGAAATTCCTAGGCATCGATATGCCGCCGATCGATATGCGATCGTATTGAAACGCCGCCATTTCATGATATGCCTAAAAGTTGGCTGATAAACAATACGGCAGATCGATTAGAACAACGCATTCGTCGATATTCCTAGCTCTATACCAGGCACATCGAAAAGTAGTTTCTTTCTTGGCCACTGGTTGCGCTGCGTATGCGATGGCGGCCGTGTTTGTTGGGAGCCAATAATCAGGGTGGACAAAAATGGCTTGTCTTAAGCGAACTCTGTCTTCGGTCGGTTAGGTTCACTTGTGCACCTCAGACCAGAAATAGACACCCCGCGCAGCGGAGTGGCGTCGACTCGCTGGAGATTATCAGTCCGCACTCCTCATTTTTTTCATTTACGTATGCGATATGCATTTCGTGATCTAGCGGATTTTACAATCGCTTGCCGACATATACTCGTACATGATTTACCATAAATACAGCTTTGGGAGGATAACCTTAGTTTAATTTTAAACTTTTTGCTAATGTTTTTAATATTAAAAATGCATAAGGTAACAACCATTTGCAGAAACAAACATATGAATTAGTAACATATGTGTCCTCCGTATAAACAACAATATTATGTCAAATATAATAAAGCCGATTTGATAAAATACGAACAGATTATCAACCTAATAGTTACGTCGGTATAACGATATTGCGGGTATACCAATAATTGGGAATCATGGATTTGTCAAACAATTCCAAAAGCTAAACCATAAAATGACCAGCTGTATACGTCGCGAACTAAAGTGTCGGACAAACGAAAAAAAAGGCAAACGAAGTTTGTCGAATAGTAAATGCCGAAATGAAAATAGGACAAACAATTTTAGTGATTCAGATAGGTAACCGTTATCAGAGCCGTTATTAACCAATTCAATTCGTGACTTAAGATTAAGTAGAGCGAAAGCCTGAGAACTGTTCTTAATTAATTTTGCCCTTAGTACTTAGCCACATGTTTTGATTCCCTAAGCAAACATCGTCTTTTCAATTATAAATTTGATCGATCAGCTACATTAGGCTGACGCGCCGACTACCCAGCTTTTCAATCAAAAGGGATGTAGGCATCCTCATTCTGCTATGAAGATACGCCCATTTACCGTGAATTGTTGTGTTCATCCTACAATACCTGAGATAACACGACATGTTTAGGCACAACATAATTGCAATGAAAATTTGGTTCATTGAATAATTTCCGGCTCTCTTACGGGTACACAATATTGATACGAGTAGGTACCAGAGGAGTTCACATGTAAATCCAGCACCTTTAGTGGACCATCGATCAGTTAGTCCCACGCAGCTCCTCCCGGGTATTACAGACAACCTAGGCGGTATAAAATATTCCTATGTGGACGTGTAACATGGTAATTGACCAATTTAAACGATATATTACATAATAGTATTATCGGAATATAACTAAACTAAGCCTATATTATAAACTACTTAAAACTATAAAAAGTAAATGCCCCCAGGTCCCCGTCATTGGTTATGGTGCCCAGAAGGCTGGCAGCGTTGCCTCTTTGGATTGCTAGGCTAATCATTTGGCCAAAATAGCAGCCAGCCCTCTGGTCGCCGGATGTTTGGACGAGCCGCTCCGAAAGTTCCTTATATAGGGCTTTCGCGCCCGGTCCCCACGGACCCAGAGTTTCCACTCCAAACGGCGCAAACATGTAACCCTCACCGAGGACAGCATATTTGCGCCGTTTGTGTTGCTCTGCCGTTGTCGCCGCAGCTTCGGCTTTAGAGGAGGTCGCTTGGAGATGGGAGGAGGCTAGCGTATCAACGCAGGTAGCGTCCCACACAAGAGTCCTCCCCTGCTTCCATGGAATGAGCGTCATGCCGTCAGGGCGCTTGCCATCGTCACGTGCGATACCGTTCGGCTCTAAAATGGCCGGCACGCTAACGGAGGCAAGAGCCCTACGGATGACGTCATTCAAAGAGGCGTGGCGGGAGATGCGGCCAGCACTCTTCTGGCAGGACAAGCCGTGGTGACCTAAGGAATCTTCGTGGGCGCCACAGCGGCAGCAGTGCGGCTCATTAGTTTTGGAGCCAAGTCGCAGACAGGTTGCCAAAGTTAAAGTTGGTTTGTCGAGGAGAGTGCCAAGGTTTGGAGACGGCAAACTGTGAAGCCAGAGCCCCGCCTCCGGCTCCGCTACAGCAAGGAGACGAGCACGCTCTGCTGTGTTTGGGCGGTGGTGATGAGGTCTTTAAGAGTAGATTGACAGAGGGGCTCGTCTCACTGCTTTTGGGATTTCGGGGAAACCGGAAGCGAATCATCTGGGCAGGCCTGCTCCCACGCGCATATTGCCTCGCTCGAACAGGCAATCGCGGCATTGTTGCCAGCTGGGCTAAAAATTTTGCTGGCGAGTTCCTGCGTGCTGTGGAACGAGGCCAAGAACGCTGGGAGGGCTACACTGATAACCTGTCGGATTCCCAGGCCGCCGTGCCGGATTGGCAAAGAAGCCTGGGTCCAGGCGCGACTGTCCAAATGGACGTTCAAGATGGATGTGAGGGTGGTTTTAAGGACGACGTCGAGGGGTTCAACAATATGAGGGAATTTCCAAATGGGGCTACATCTTAAAATATATGTAAATTTGGGGACAAAGAGACAAAATTTTATGATGGCTAATGCCATGTGTGCACTGACTTTTATAAGGCGATCCGAATAAGTTTTGTGAATGGTGAGATGCTCGTTGATGAGCGATGGTATGGATTCCTGAAAAACGGGAGGCCCTAATAGTCTGAGCGAAGATTTATCTATGATTTTGATGTTAGGAGCTAAAGAATTGAAGATAGAGATAATACCATGTACGTCAGTCGGAGGAAGCGAATTATTTATAAACAATTCACACTTGGAGAAATTTAATTCTAAACCTATTTCGCTAAAACCATCGCACAGACTTCTTAGGTCGTCCGAAACAGTTTTCCAGTCCCCCCCCCTAAAGTGCCGTCGTCGAGATACCATGAATTAAATTTCGAATTTAGAGTTGAGATTTCATAATAGTTTCCAACAATATAGCAGCATAGAATACTAGGTATTATCTTGAATAAAGGATCCTTTAAGACTCGGGTGCTCATATTTTGCTACACATTGACTACATGCCAAGTCCGTGTCTCCTAATTCCTTCCACATATAATTTTACAAAGTGTGGTGAAAAATATTTGGTTTCTCACAGACTTTTCCTCTTTATAATATCAGTAAAAGAAACTACGTATGTAACTACTTACGCTAATGTTATATTTATAGAAGAAAATCGGATCTATATTAACTTCTCACAGCTGAGCTTAGTCTGCGTATTACTGATATAATTAATTTGTCACGTATTAAGGATCGTCATCCTGTATCATAAAATATTTTTGAACACATGATAACGGAGTATCTGCAAAAGATGACATAAGAAGAAAATAGCTCACTTAAGCCTACAACAACACTGTGGCGCGACATGCGGTGGCGGTTAGTAGTAAAAATTTGACAGCTAATGACAAGTTTACTATTGACCGCCGCAGCCAGGCCGCGCCAGTCTGTGAGAAGCCCTAGGCCTGCCACACACTGGCGCGGCCTGCGGTGGCGGACTAATAGTAAATTTGACAGCACGGACAAGTTTACTATTGTGCGCCGCGGCCAGGCCGCGCCAGTGTGTGGCAGGCCTTATACGTATTGAAGTTAACATTTTCCTTTTTAGGGTTCCGTACCAAAAAGGTACTAAAGGAACCCTTATGGTGCGACTCCGTCCGTCTGTCTGTCTGTCACAAAGTGAAATATCTCACGAACTACTTAAGGTATCAATTTGAAATTTGGAATGGTTTTAAATGGGAGTCATCTACGTGCATGGAAAATGAAAATTTTTAATATATATTTTAATTTTCCATGAAATCTTACGAATATGAGGAGGGGGCAAAAAAAAAATAACTATTGGGTCAAGTGGGGTATTTAAAAGGACTTGAGTTGCACATTTTGAAACAGTTTTTCTTTTTTTTTCTACACGGGGAAAATTTTGATCTATGAAGGAAAATGTAAAAAAAAATACCAGTCCCCCCCCCCCCACCCTTATCTCCGAAGTTATTCAAGCGAAAAATTTGAAATAATTACTTGTGATTAAGATAAACATAAATTTTACGGGAAATGTTTTTTTTTTCTGTATCTAGCATATTTTTTGTTTTATTTACAAAAATCATTTCCTAGTTAAGTTTGCAATTTAATCAACTTTATAAGTATTTTTTTGTTTTGAATTCCTATAAGACTATAATAGATATACCCTAATTTCAAATTAAAAAATAATAATCGAGATCGGTAGGTACACGTGATAAACAATAATCGCTAAAACACCAACATACATACTAAGCTGATTGCCCTTGCACGTTAGTACCAAATGGGGCCGATAGACGGCGCTGACCCCATTCGCGTTGTTAAGATTTTTCTAGAATGAATGGAGTTGGGACGGGTATATTTCAATAGCAGGTCAAAAAAAATCGCGATTCAATTGTCTTGGTAGTTTGATGGTGTTGGTGTACCAGTTACTCGTTGTTTGAAATTGAATTCTGTTGTGTTGGGTTAAAATAAGAAAATAATTTAACAAATATTGGGACATTTACCTTTACCTTGAGATAATTGCTACTTTGTACGGAACCCTCGGTGCGCGAGTCGGACTCGCACTTGACCGGTTTTTTTTTGTTTTGAGCATGTGTTTGTTCTAAAACTGTACATTATTTCGTGATTTACAACTTTTTTTACTCGCGTATGACTAGACTTTTCACAACTTACATAAGTAAATATCACTTACCAAGTCTGGTCCCTTTATGGTGAAAATATACTCGTATTGCTCACTAGCTATTTCAGAACCCGCTTGCGCAATCATCTTATGTATTGTTCTAGTACCTATATTAACCTACTATTTAGCTTTCACCCGCGACGTAACTCGTACCTACTCGTTAATCGTCTTAGGAGAATAATTATACTCTACTAGTCCTGTAAAGACTTCCTCTACTATTTAAGGGATGATTTCCCGGAAAAAGCTATCCCGCTACTTTCCTAGGGGCTCAAAGTATCTCCTTACCAAATTTCATCTAAATTGGCTAAACCGTTTAAGCGAGAAAGAGGTTTATACCTGAGCCTAACCTAACCGACAGACAGACAGACAAGTCAATTCGTATTTATAATATTAGCATAATGCTAACCTAAAATATATTCCGATTTCCAAGCAATTCAGAAATCGTATTCTATCGCAAAAACCTATGTATTTACGTCACAAAAAGTAATTTCCGTAAACGAAAATATGTGTAGGTACCTAAATAATATATTTTAGGTGCCACCCGCGTCGTCACAGAAATAGAAAATATCTGATAGGATCGATTCGCCTGCACATAACATACATCATCCGATGACAGCGACATGACAAACAGTAACAAACAGACCTAGCTCGGGATATTGGGAGTGTGGCGTAATACCTACATTATTGGACGGGGAAATATCGCAATACTAGCACCGATGATTGCAATACGAATTTAATCCAATGACATTACAGTGACACGCGATAGTTGTAATTGTAATATAAACCTTATTCCAGATGTGCATTTAAAACACTATAATTAGTGGTATACAGTATTACTGCAAGACCATATCAAACATCGAGAAAAATAGAAGAGAAGAGAAGTCATTTTATATTGGAACATATTTTAAAATACACCAATATTAAATATGCCAATATCATAGGAGGACAGTTCAAAATAAACATCCTACGAGTAAATAAGTATTTGAATACATGTTATTTCATAGATTTTATGTCTCAATATAAATTTTCTCAACACATTAAAGAACCCACACATTCCGTATTCTGTATTCATATAACAAAATCCACGTCTACATGCTTAGATATATGAGTAAGATCTTCTTATTTGCATATATGAGGCAAATATTATATAATTTAAAATGGTTAAGTTGCATTCATGTGGAGCACACTTAACTGACCGGTGTTGTGACGATCCCAACCCCCCCCCCCCCTCTCTCAAATCTATTTATATACCTATAACCTAGTCTGAACTTAATCTAAAGCCTAGCTGTAGAAATAGCCTACCTAAAGGAGTAGCTAAAGGTAAGGAATTAAACAAGTAAAAAGGGGAAACAAATCATTATTTATTGCTCTTCAAACATAGTATGTAGTATTTCATTTGAAAGCTAAAGAAACTTTGATTAATTAACCCAATGAAGTCAAGCTAGATTTCATAGGGTATCCGCTTTGATTCCTATACAATACTAACCCTTTAACAAGCGAATAAAACAATAGGGTTAGCCCCGGCCGAATATATTTTAGTATTTTGATTATTTTAAGAACCTAATCTAGATTGAACTATCCTACTGCTAGAGGAACTTTTATTATTTATCCCAACAAATTCAAGCTAGAATTCATTAAGGAATCCACTTTGTCTCCTAGGAAAGCTAGTCCAAAAGCAAAGCGGATTAAACGAAAATGGCTAGCTCCGTACCTACTGATGACGAACGCACTTTAATTAAATTGTAAATTAATCTTGGAAATATTAACCTCGAATCCTAGTCTAGAGTATCCTAACTGAACCTAATAAAATAAACCCTGACTTGCTCTGAAGAAGTGGCCAATACGTGATCGTGAATCTAGTGGAAGACCCGACGCTGTGTGAAGGTAGAACCCAGGTGCTTTTCGAGAAGGTGAGAGGTCCGCGTACTAAGGAAGGAAAATTACACGTTAATAAAATCATACCATAAATTTGTTGTAATACCTGCAACTTATTTACTTGCTTCTTCAAAAGAATAAGTCCGTAACTTATTGTCAAATTTACTTGATTAAATAACCAATCTGTTATATAAATATTTCACAACGTTAGATTTTGTCACTTCATCGAAGAAGTTCGTCCAATGATGCATATCTTAAAATATTAAGATTTTGATGATGATGATGATTTTGATTGATGATGTTGATTTTGATTGATGATGTTGATTTTGATTGATGATGTTGAAATACGGAAATAAATAAGAGTTGGCTAATGATTTGACCTAATTACTGCGTTCAGCTAATACTACGAATAATTTTCTAATATTCACATTTGAATGATAAATAATGAAGTTAATTTAAATCGCCCAAAATTTACAGAGAGATTTTTACTATAGAGATATTTCAAAGGTTGTAGTGTGACTGGTCTAGCGAACAATCCCAGCCCTGCAGGACCCAAAGGCACCTTTATAGTCGAGAAA
Organism: Epinotia demarniana; assembly: GCA_945867215.1. Classification (NCBI taxonomy): domain Eukaryota; kingdom Metazoa; phylum Arthropoda; class Insecta; order Lepidoptera; family Tortricidae; genus Epinotia; species Epinotia demarniana. Next base: position 20,312,107 of record OX244265.1, read on the forward strand.
TTGATACATATACGACAATGCACAATTGAGCCTGACAACTGGCAATTAATCACCATTCCAATCACACCATATTTATTGAAAATTCCATAACGAAAATACCTCAGTACGTACTATATAAACTTAGCTACTAAACTGCCATTTGACTTTCATAAAATATAGGATTCAGATATTAGGAAAAAGCATGCATCCCTTGTAAAATCGATAACAAATCTTCTCTAACAGAAGAATCAATCTAAAACAAGACAACCAGACAAACGGTAAGAAACCTCAATTAGCTAGATCGAGATCCCTTGACCCCTCGCTCTTGTCAATGCATTCCATGTAGGGTTCAGTCAAAAGTAGTTCACGTCTCTCCTGATTGGGAACCTCTTAGCGAGCGAACCACTTATGTCAGGGTCATAAACTGTGCTCTTGCAGCTATGGTTGGCTTACTCAGAGATACTCAAACACGAAATGCTTACGCACAAAATTGTATCGACTTTACTCAGAATTCACACTACTAATTAATACCCCTTGACACTGACTACCCCTGATATCTTATATATTTCCGACGGAAACATGTTGGCTTGCAACATGTCTGCAAATAGATTGCTTCCTAAAAAGAAGCCGCTAAATCTTAATAAATTACCTAACAAAAGGTGTACCATAAGGTAGTACAATAATAATAATCTCATAATAATGTACCCTCAACAAGTAGATTACTATAATGCATCATTAACACTCGACGTATATACTTAATAACTATGTTTACCATCCAGATTACACTAATTTACTGAAGCACCTCGCGAAACTTAAATAAATTAACCACACTAGAATACCTAAATTCTATATGAAAGGATAGTAGTACAGCTCCAGTCGTGCGTAATACACTAAAATAGCTTATATATAACCGATTCCTTAATAGTAGAAAACTGCATACTAATGCCGTTGGAATGTAGGTAGATACAAAGTTACAACACCGCTTCACATCTGAAATACCCATATGGCAATACGTAATTTATGCAAACAAACATTGATGAATGTTTGTGGCATAGTATGATAATGTTGGAAATAGACAGGCAAATACACACTCTCGTAAAATAAAATAAAGTTAAATCAAAATCCTACCAGGTATTGGGCTCGCTGGGACCACCCAATTTACCCAAAACAGCCGATGATGCTGCTCGTAGGTAGACTCCGTAGCTCTGCCTGTAGCTCTGCCTCTGGCCCGTCGCTGCCTCGTAGTCGTGGTAGTAGTAGTCCTCTTGTACCCGGAGAGAAGTGGAGTGTAGCGCCGCGCGTCCCGTGAAAAAGTGTTGATGTGTAGCTCGGCGTCCCGTCGAAAGAGAGTGCTCCCCCCCGCGCATTGCCTTAAATACCTCCGCCAACACCAGAACCACTGTAACATGAACTCCCAACCGATAAAAGCCCTTATTATCATTGCAGTAATGTGTTTAACCGTATGCAACCCCCCCTACGACGTTGTCGCTGTCTCAAACATTTGTCGCTATTTCGCGGGTAACTGTTGGCGCCACAAAGTCTGCACTCCGTCCTACAAGTCCAATCCTGTCGAACCTAATTCCTTGCCTATGCTGTATGATGATTTCCAATACTAAAATTAACCTCAAATAACACAAAAATATTTGAAATACAAACCCTAAACTTCAATGAATACTAACACACACCGGCTAAAACACTATGTTACTACACTAGAATATATTTAAATTAATCATACAATTGGTTTTCCGAGTTCTACATAGCATTTACGTTAAGTTTTCCCTAATTCCTTCTAAAATTGTGTTTATTTTCCAAACAATAGCTAACTATTAACGTTCCTTTGCATTAAGCAAGGTAACCTTTTAATCATGGAAAACCTAGATCAAATTTATGACCTATCAACCTAAGTCGAATGAATATAATGTTTTTCCTGATTGTAGAACATAACTAGTACAAAATACAATAAAAAGAAGACTACCTAATGATTGTACATCCTTCAGATATTTAAGGAATCTTGCATTAATAACATCTTTCTAACTAACCTATTTCAAAGATACAACGCTACTAGCTCATATCTTTCAACCTAAATCTTCTAACAACTCAAACAGCAACGTTACTTTACATATAAAACAAATATATTATGAACTATATTTGCTTTATTAAACAGATTAACGGTATTTACTGGAACCAATAAACCTTGACCTAAACAATCCAAATATATGGAGCCCACAAACGTTTCCTTTTATTACGTATGATTCTAAATAATTTATTACAATTATAAAAATGTTCCATAATGTAACAACATCCGTTAAAACCCAAAATTGCCTCTTTATTTAAATAGCAAAGCCCCAATGATAACGCCTACTTTTTTTATACGAGCAATTTCTACTCTAAAATTGAGGCAGGCCTTCAGAACTGTCTCATTCTGCCCCATGATAATGCACAGCGAGAAATCTACGATTTCAAACGAAGCATTATCACAACATTAGTATACTACATAACAGATAGCAAGAAATTGCGACTTGCGACCTCTTTGTGAAAAACCATATTTCACAAAATTCTTACATATAACTCTTAACCTGCCGTCCTCCCATAGTATTGTTATCAAATTAACACTAATTGAAGGCCGAACCCATTCGCTGTGTTAATTACTTAACCCCCCAGTGGAACTCACAAAAATCAACCCTTTAACTTGAAAAATTTCAATCTATTGATATTTCAATCTCTCCAACAAGTGCGCATTAAGGTGTGGTGTGTTTTTAACCATAACGTTGTTTGACAGTGATTTAGCAAAAATATATAATATCACCTTGAATCTCAGGATACCTTCTGGCAACCCTCAACACAAGTTAGACCACATATCTCGGTCGATGATATTCAAAACCCCCCAAACTACATACAATGATCTCACATATTACCTCAAACCTCCGAAATCCTTCTGGCATTCGTCGATTCAAGTTAGACCACATATCTCGGTCGATAATATGCAAAACCTTCCCACTTAACAAGAAAACGTCTCTCCAGGCCGCCTCTACCCGCCAAGAGTACCAGATTGTGAGTCTGATAGACACACGTGATCCGATGTTACAACATTACCCTGTGCCCCCAAATTCCTTCAGGCTATTGTTGACCCAGGTTAGACCACATATCTCGGTCGATAATATCGCAATACCTCCCTCAACGAACAGAAGGCCTCTGGTTTACGTTATTAATCACAAAATCAAACAACTTCATGGAGAATGTTTCAACTTGACTGAGATATCCGACTTCAGTCTGCTTTCATACAGGTGGCAAGATGTCCATACTACTGGGTTACCTAAAATTAACCCCTAATGTCCCGACTATACCACCAAATCATTGATAACAATGCTATTGATAATACCGCCAAAACATCAAACCAAAATTAAACTATAACAATTGTTGATCGCGTTTTTGCAAACTATACCAAACATGGCCTAGTCGCACACAGTCACATTCACCAACCTCCTCAAGGTCGTGGATATGCCGTGACATCCGTAGGGAATCCGACTACATGCGTCAACACCAGTTTAGTAAGCCAAACGTGACCCAGCCGCGCATAGCTACATTCACCTTCAACCTCCTCTAGGCCTTGGATATGCCATGATATCCTTTGAGAATCCAACTACACACGTCAAGTCCCGTCTCGCAGTATTGAAAAAAAAATGTTAAATCTACTTTATTATATGTTCGGAACTACTTTATAAATAAAAATCGCAACACTCTGCCATCTCGCATAAATAACAGACTTACTAAAATATAATTAAATAACCAAGATTCTTAGAATCTTTCACAGAGTCGCAACTCTGTCTTGCAAATTAGGAATAAAGATACAGCCCTCCAAGTGGCCTTAAATAATTAAAATACATCCATTGTCAGATATATTAAATTGGTTCAAAATGTCTGTTCGTTGACAAATCATTCTGAATAAATTGGTGTCGGAAATACCTTTTTCAAGAAGAGGTGTGTCGGCAGAAAAGTGGTAAGCTTAGCTTCTTGTGGAGTATAATGTCATCACGGCCAGTCACAAATGGACCTTGTCAAAAGAAATTGACTGTAACCTAACCAACTATAACCGTGAAGACACTGGTGTTATTATTTTCTTGGAGAGACCAAATACCAACAAATCTAGATTGTACCTTGAATCTCGACCAACTGGCATAAGTCCATTCTTTTCACAACATAATCCCTCTCAGCGCTGCCTTTCATGCGGTCTCATACATCACTTTCATACCTGCTCAGACTAATCACACTTTATATACATGGTTCTAAACCTAGAAACCATTCCCTTTCGCTCGACTTACACCAATTAATCGAACTCTACAGTACAACCACATCATCATTAATGCTTTTTTCCAAGTTAATCTAAGTGAATCGACATTGTATATTTTAAGTACATTATATGTAATCAAAATTATACTTGAAACAAAAAATGATTATGAAGCAAGTGAATTAATATGATACGATGCAAAATATACTCTTAAGTTATATACGAAAACCTAGATGTTTTACCACCACGATTTCCATATTATGCAAAAAAAACTACTACTGATTTCATTAATACAGCCAAGATCACTGGTTAATCTGTCTCTAAAACCCTACACACACAGCAAACCAACTCGGCCCTCATCTGCTTGCAAATTATAAAAGGACAGCAAGTCAACCTTATTTTACTTTCCTAAACTAAACTGCAAATATTTAATTTTAAACCACGCCTCTTAAGTATTACCCAATAGTCTATCTGCCCCCCACTTTTCCATCTTGAATAACTTTAGAGCATACCTTTTGGTAAGACCTCTTATCTAAAAAAAAAATCTGTAAACATACAATAAACAAAACTTTAAATGTTAATATTTTACGAACACACTCTTAAATCTACGGAATACTAATACTACATTTTTACTTAACATAATAATTGTGCGATTATTTATTAAAATGAATACAACACGTGAATGAAACCTCGTCGTACCTGCATAATGGAGTGCAATAAAATGAAAAACACCAAAGTTACTGCAATCCAACCCTGATAATGTCCTGAAAATGTGGGGTCCTAACCACTAGACGATCACGGCCATTCTGACAATATACCTATACAGCCCAACGGTCGCTTCTCAGAAGGTGATTAAAATTCTACTCCATTTCCAACAATTACTAGTATAATGTCGTAACGCCGTCGCCTTTGACTGAAATTTGAACTGAAGTTCAAAATCTACGAGCACAAATTAAAACATGAAACTCTTCCAAAAGATGATTCCGCCATCACCTATACTTATTTTAAACCATAATACAAATCCCACAACATATTCTAAAACCCACAAGGTGACTATTTATCCCTGTTATACCCAGCGTAGCAAAACAATCAATTTCCCTAACACTTGCCGATGCTCCGAATTGCAGGATGATAATCCCTTTGACTTATAATTACTGAATCCCCTATAATTACTCAACCTACAATACCTAATTCCCAACTGATAACCAGAAGCCCACGCGCATCGAACTCAATTCAAGAATAAGTCCTGACTTGACTCACTACCAAACGCCAGTTTAATCTGATCCTTAAGTCGTCCATATCAATACGTAGCCAGAGTTCAACAAGTATTGGGTCTCCCAATGCAACCTTTACAAAGTTATTAAATAATTTACCTATTTCCAATACAAAAAGAACAAGATTAAATTTTAACCTTACAAAAATACAATATTACCTACCAATCATTAAAATAAATAAATCTAAATACTTTGAAACTCCAACTCGTAATTTCCATCAACTCTTGGATATTCCCAAAATTATCTATTTCTATTTGAAGAACTCCCCACAACCTAATAACATAACCTAACTTAGTTTCTAATTTCCCACACACACAAATACTAACTCAAAAAGCCCTCCCATAAAATAATACAATAAAAGCAAACGCGAAACAAACAAGCGACAAATAACGTCCAAGCAAGACCGTGTGCGCGCAAGCGAGAAAGAAGATGTATGCACTTGCATTGCATATAAAAGAAACAATTAAATCCTCAATGTTGTATGCTTTAATCCCAAATCCCAAGAGTGTTCTTTGCGCTTATAACTTTTAACAATATCTTAATTATTCATCCAAATAACCTTCTCCGACTAAAATAGATACAACGCAACGCGTTTGTCTCTTTTTTTAAAAAAACTTTGTAACTGACAACCCAAGTCTTTTGTTTATAGATAAAGTTCACAATCATCACACAACCTTCATCTTTACCTCCTTATTTTACTTATTTTTAATTTTGACTAGCAAAAAAGGATCGCGCCCTAGATAGGTAATTCTAAATTGCAAATGAACGTACGCTACTAAATTTCAAATTCCGAAATACATTACCTCTATACTTTACACTAACATTTGTCGTAAACTCTGATTCCTAGAATTAATTGACGCCCTACAATTAGCAGCTAATTACTAAACTGTTTACTGATTACGCGGTATGTTGGTGCTGTTTGGTTTTAGATTTTAATTTAGATCAGACTAACCATATTAGTTTGACAACGCTATACTCAACCCTCATATAATAAAATTCCGTATACCTAAGCATTGATTATACGGAAATAATTTACATATGTATTATTTACTCGTACGTTCACTCCATATCCGTGAAATTATATGAAGATGTCAATAATATACTTAAAGCTAAAATACTACTATACCAAAGCAACATAAGAACTTGTAATCGCCTACTAAGAACTAACTAGTACCAACATTATCATAACATCTTTATTAGTTTAAGTGTTTTACACCCAGAATTGCGAAATTCTCGACAGCAAAAGTAGTCCACAGTACTAAAAGTATTTTCGCCCTGACCAAGAAAATATCAATAGTATATTTCGTATTAATTAACCACACTAATTAGCCACCATTAATTTGATTTAGATACTCAAGCTAATCAACCCTTATTCCAATAACAACCACACCACGTGTACGACAAAAAGTTGTACCTATTCCCATTACTAAACTATGACTCCCAGTTGTTATATATATTTAAATTAATAAGTTTTGATTTTACTCCAATGACTATAAATTCTGAATGATGTTCAACAGAAAGTGACAAAGTCTAACATCATATCTCTAAACCTCCAACAGTCCATCCCGAATCAATATGTTAATCTAATAAGCAGTCTAATATCAAGATTTAACTCGGCCTCTAAATTTACTCTATTCAAATTAAATTCAAATGGTTAACCTAAAATATCCGAATGATAAAGCATTTTTAATTTTCGTGACGCACTCAACAAGCACAAAATGGAAATATCTACTCCGGTGGTATACAAGCCTAACCTATCTAGGTCTCCTTACGCTGATCCTAAACCGCAATTACTTAAATTAACATGAACACCATACTTAATCTTATACGTTACCGCGACTTTATTTAATCTCATAAATGCAACTCAATTATACTTCCGAATGACCTGTAATATTATCAAACTTAACCATGAAAACTATTATTCAAACCCTATAGCGTCCATATAAACTTACAGTAGCATTTATACCATTTATAATACAAGCGCTAAGTACCCAAACCCAAAAGCTAAAATTCTGTTTCTTTTTATTCATTGCTATATAAAACCGCTGACCTAACTATATCACACTTCTACTTTGATGTGAAATAAAACTATCTATGGTAAACTCCCTATATATGAATGAAAATATCAAGTCACCGCAGTAATTATCTATTTTGACCGCGACAAGACCAAAAGATATTGGTTACGTTGTATAATTGATAGCTTATGTAGCCACCACAAGTAGACCTTTATTTGTTATTCACTACGCTAATGCGACTCCCCGCCCCGCTAGTCTCCTGTCACGAATCTAGACCTCTACATACACTTTATTAGTACGTATCGCGGTGTCAATATATATTTGTTAGTGAGCGGTGAAGTGAGCCTAACAAGTTACAGAATAGGAACTGTACCCTAGAACAAGTAGGTACTATTCTGTGTCACGACCTAATATCAAAAGACCTACATTGAAGAATTATTAAACACATTCCTAGTAATTACTTGAACTACATGAGTAAGTAAAATAGTCAGGTACTTAGCTGCATCACTCAAGTGAGACCTCATATCAAACATGGATTACCTACGATTCCTAATACACTGCTCCCCGGAATGTGAAATAGAACCACGTAAATAATTGTGATATTCTAACACTAAACTGTTTTTAATGACCTAATCCGATACCTACCATTATCTCATAATTAATACCTTGGTGAACTGTAAAATACATGAACAAATCTTTTGACAACTTTTATACTTGAACCTACATCATTAAAGCATCTAAAAGTCGTGCACAAAATTTCGCAATTTTTAATAAAAACGCTACTTGGAGAGAAGAACAGACGGACAGACAGACACCCGAATGCATTACATAATCCTTGCTAAGCAAAGTCAGAGAACTTCGTTCGCTCCGCTCGCTTGTTCAACTGCTCTACGGTCTTCGCGGCCGAAAACCCTACTTATCAAGTCTCGTACCAGACTGTCCATTTTTACAATCGTTCCTTCCATTCACCGCTACTTAATGTACCTAGGTACCTACCCAACAACCGTTACGTTAATATTGACCGTGTCAAATCGCAAACAATTAACTGTATTTACTTCCGCCCTACAGAACCGTGTAGATATCATAGTACACCCAAATCATTGATGTGAAATTTGGTTTAGAATGCGGGAATGCAACGCAACTACCTATACTGAAGCCCTGGAGCAGCGTGATTTCCATACGCCTCGACAAACCACTTTACCTATACTAAGATCCTTTTCAAACATTAAATACGCAATAAATCCTTTCATTCATAAATATTGCACTAAAATTGTAAGAAAATAGCGAATACCTACGTAAATAAACATAATCAGTCAATAACCTAACAATTTTATAAATTTGGACTTGGCGCCACTCTGTTTCGAATTAGTTCACTTTCGCTATGCGCCGTTAAATTCAATACTTGAAAATATTCGCGTCGGCCGGGCTACCTCATGTTTTCCTATTCAAAAAGCAACTCTATCATTCAAAACACAAGATTCATAATCCTATAACAGTTTTATAATAGCCGGCCACATTAAATAATTCTATCATACCTAGACACCTTCAAAAGTACAAGTATTGTAACTAACGAACACTCATACATACAATTACATACCTATCTACTACCACCTGTATCTAATCAAAGTCATTATTTGTATAAGTCCATGTTCAACTTTGACTCTAAACTAAACTCCCGCGTTCCGAATGCAAAATCTTCCTTCTCTTTCTTTCATGACTCCCAACCGACTACCAGGCGCCGAGACAGTTCGAAGACGACCGAACGCCATTTTGAAATTTTATACGACCAAATTAGATAGTAACACTCTAATATCACCCAACTTCTATAAAAAGCATCTTAATTTTATCAGGATTTTCCTCAGTTTATTATGATACGTTGCGCGGGAACTATTTACTGCTAAAATTTGGCTTATAAATTAAGTTATATCGTTATTTACTGGTTTATCAACTACTTGTTATTGTTCAAAACAGTGATACGCGCTATACCTAGTGAAAATTATGTGTGTGAAATAGATAAGTGATGTTTTCGTGCCTACATAAAAGGATCGCACTTTGGATTGGAAATTGGAAGCGAATATCCGATTCGACTCTGATACGCAGGTATTGTCCCTTAACCCTAGCTTTAAATAACCTATGAGTATCTAACAGTAGAAACTCCTCGCGCCGCTAAAAGTTATATAAAATACATGTTACATTACGACGTTACGTCGACGTCAGCGTGTCGATGTAAGATCATTTGATACCTTTTGATACCTATAACCTACCATATCTATTATGACTCGTACCTTTACCTAAACTGCCATGTTTGACACGCTTTCTAACTAGACGTTCGCGGACAACTGATTCAAGCCTAAATCCTTATGCCTCAAAGTGCATTGACCCTAATGAAGTAGGTATTTACCTACTTACTTACTAAATAGATATTTGACCTAAATATACTAGCAAATATGTCATTGTATGTTGTACCAACCCACAAACAATGAAGACTATGAACCCAGTGTATGTGTATATCCACTTCTCAGCTAGCTAATGTCTGGCTAAAATAAGAGTACCTATTTTCCATCTATCAATCCGTACAACACTGAAATTTAACTATGCATAATGATATGTACCAGTTTCCTCAGAAACCCCACAATAGCGTTTCTTAATGCCATTCAGATATTTCACAACCAAAATCTCATTCAAAGTATAGCACTTCTTTCGAAGCTACCATCCTATGGGCTTCCTGAGAGATTATGTGTATGGGTCAGTAGTTTTCTAGCAGACAGAAGCATTAAGGTCGTAGTTGACGGAGAATGTTCCGACTCCATGTCTGTAAATGCTGGTGTCCCTCAAGGCTGTGTGCTATCACCCACGCTATTCCTTATGCATATTAATGACATGCTGAAAATCAGCGGTATTCATTGTTATGCTGATGATAGTACAGGTGATGCCTCTTACACCGGCCGTACCAACATCTCTAGGGAAATTGTCATCGAGAGCCGGAACAAACTTGTGTCTGAAATTGAGACTTCCCTAAATGAAATCTCTGAATGGGGTCGACTTAACTTAGTCCGTTTTAACCCTACCAAGACACAGGTTTGCGCGTTTACCGCGAAAAAGTTAAGGTTTGTCGTGTCACCTCGTTTTGAGAGCACTCCCCTGACTGCCGCAGCCAGTATCGGAATCCTTGGCGTCGACATTTCGAGTGAAGTCCAGTTCCGCGGGCATTTAGAGGGTAAGGCCAAATTAGCCTCAAAAAAGCTCAGTGTGCTCAACAGATCGAGACAGTATTTCACACCGGCCCACCGCCTGCAGCTTTATAAATCGCAGGTCCGCCCACACATGGAATACTGTTCTCATCTATGGGCAGGGGCACCCCAATACCAGCTTCTCCCTCTGGACCGCATCCAACGACGAGCAACTCGAATTGTTGACTGCCAGCATATTTCGGGTCGGCTTGACTCCTTGGCGCTGCGTAGAGATGTGGCTTCGCTCTGCATTTTCTATCGCATGTATAACGGGGAGTGCTCCGAGGAATTGTTCGGATTAATCCCTACCGCTTCTTTTCGCCATCGTCCAACGTGACAACATTACCATCCTCACCACTTAGATGGTTGGCAGTCCTCAACTGTGCGCTTCTCCAGAAGCTTCCTGCCTCGCACAGCTAATCTGTGGAATGGATTGTCGCCTGCGGTATTTCCGGACCGATACGACCTTCAAACCTTCAAGAAAAGAGCGTACTCCCATCTTAAAGGCCGGCAACGCACTCACAACACCTCTGGTGTTGCAGGTGCCCATGGGCGGCGGTAATCGCTTACCATCAGGTGATCCGCCTGCTCGTTTGCCTCCTATCACATAAACAAATTCACGCCTAGCCTTACTTTTATATAAATGGATAGCCATAAAAAAAAACAAATAAACAACCTAATGCAAATATACTATAGGTATTTGAATTTAAACGGAAATGTGACATGAATGTACCTACTTAATCCCTTGTTGTTTGTAGCAGAGGTAACCAACTAGCTCTCGCGGTAAATGGCGCACGACATTTAAGGTATAGAAATTGTAAGAATTTTTTTATATTTGTACGCTAATAATAATATTAAAGTGAATGGCTTCCTAATTACATAGATATAAATGAATAACTATCCTTATTATGTAAACGGAGTCGAGTATTGCTAAAATTACTTCGAGTTGATACAACTTATCTCAAAAAATTCCAAAATCTAGCAAATCGTATTATTCTAAGAGCTACCTCATATTAATTTACCTAAGAACCACATATCTAGTAATAGACCAAACTCTGTTATTTTTTCTGAATTCCTAACCTTCTGACTATGTAGATATATATTATACATCTGGTTTATTTACTCATAAAGTTATGAATCATAGCAAACGCTCAACATCCTAATAGCAAATTTAGATTTAAGTAGATTCTAGATATAGTTTAAAGATTGAAGTTATTTAACTACTAACTACCGAAAATAAAACTAAACCTTAACGAAAGGTTGTCAATCTCTGATGCAAATGGTAATGCTTTGCGTTACAAAATTAAATAAGTTATTTGAAGTAATGATAAGCCTAGCTAAGTAATTAAAGGACGCATAAATAATTAAATAGTAGCTAAGTGCAACATAGATTAATATTAAAATATTTAGATACCTAAAATGTAAACGATGTCGAATGCCTAAATAATGTCGCGAACACGCACGCGGGCGCGACGGCGCGAGCGACCACGGCGCGGCGCTCTCCCCCCCTTCGAGTCTATCCGAGCTCTCTGCCCCCCGACTTCATACATTTGGCGTAGGCACTAATTTAATCTAACCCTTCACGCAAATACACACGTGGTCGCGGCGAAGCGAGGGAAATACACGTCCTTCCCTGACACAAATGAACCCTGTCTGCCCCCCAGATCTACAAACTTTACGTAGGAACTAATTTTCCCTTTATAAGACTAACAACCCCAGCTTTTAAACCCAAACGATGACGATCCCACGCATAATTATAACAAGCCGTAGTTCGACCGTAACAAAGTAAAATTTAACCGTTTCACTACCCTTCGCGTAAAAGGCAATACAAACAAAATATCCCTGAAAACAATAACATAGCAACAAAAGCAAAATCAATCAATACCCTCTCACCTCTCTACCCATTTAGCGGCAACAAAATGTGGGTCTAGCGACCCACTACAGAACAAGCTGCAATAAAAACAATTAATTAACCCTCACACAGCACGGGTGACGGTAAAATGTATAACATTAACCCTAGCACAGAGCAAGTCACGATTTAAAAGATGAATTTAACCCTAAATTCACGTGTCCTGGTCGCGGCACCAAAATGTGACGATCCCAACCCCCCCCCCCTCTCTCAAATCTATTTATATACCTATAACCTAGTCTGAACTTAATCTAAAGCCTAGCTGTAGAAATAGCCTACCTAAAGGAGTAGCTAAAGGTAAGGAATTAAACAAGTAAAAAGGGGAAACAAATCATTATTTATTGCTCTTCAAACATAGTATGTAGTATTTCATTTGAAAGCTAAAGAAACTTTGATTAATTAACCCAATGAAGTCAAGCTAGATTTCATAGGGTATCCGCTTTGATTCCTATACAATACTAACCCTTTAACAAGCGAATAAAACAATAGGGTTAGCCCCGGCCGAATATATTTTAGTATTTTGATTATTTTAAGAACCTAATCTAGATTGAACTATCCTACTGCTAGAGGAACTTTTATTATTTATCCCAACAAATTCAAGCTAGAATTCATTAAGGAATCCACTTTGTCTCCTAGGAAAGCTAGTCCAAAAGCAAAGCGGATTAAACGAAAATGGCTAGCTCCGTACCTACTGATGACGAACGCACTTTAATTAAATTGTAAATTAATCTTGGAAATATTAACCTCGAATCCTAGTCTAGAGTATCCTAACTGAACCTAATAAAATAAACCCTGACTTGCTCTGAAGAAGTGGCCAATACGTGATCGTGAATCTAGTGGAAGACCCGACGCTGTGTGAAGGTAGAACCCAGGTGCTTTTCGAGAAGGTGAGAGGTCCGCGTACTAAGGAAGGAAAATTACACGTTAATAAAATCATACCATAAATTTGTTGTAATACCTGCAACTTATTTACTTGCTTCTTCAAAACAATAAGTCCGTAACTTATTGTCAAATTTACTTGATTAAATAACCAATCTGTTACATGAATATTTCACAACGTTAGATTTTGTCACTTCATCGAAGAAGTTCGTCCAATGATGCATATCTTAAAATATTAAGATTTTGATGATGATGATGATTTTGATTGATGATGTTGATTTTGATTGATGATGTTGAAATACGGAAATAAATAAGAGTTGGCTAATGATTTGACCTAATTACTGCGTTCAGCTAATACTACGAATAATTTTCTAATATTCACATTTGAATGATAAATAATGAAGTTAATTTAAATCGCCCAAAATTTACAGAGAGATTTTTACTATAGAGATATTTCAAAGGTTGTAGTGTGACTGGTCTAGCGAACAATCCCAGCCCTGCAGGACCCAAAGGCACCTTTATAGTCGAGAAATTGATACATATACGACAATGCACAATTGAGCCTGACAACTGGCAATTAATCACCATTCCAATCACACCATATTTATTGAAAATTCCATAACGAAAATACCTCAGTACGTACTATATAAACTTAGCTACTAAACTGCCATTTGACTTTCATAAAATATAGGATTCAGATATTAGGAAAAAGCATGCATCCCTTGTAAAATCGATAACAAATCTTCTCTAACAGAAGAATCAATCTAAAACAAGACAACCAGACAAACGGTAAGAAACCTCAATTAGCTAGATCGAGATCCCTTGACCCCTCGCTCTTGTCAATGCATTCCATGTAGGGTTCAGTCAAAAGTAGTTCACGTCTCTCCTGATTGGGAACCTCTTAGCGAGCGAACCACTTATGTCAGGGTCATAAACTGTGCTCTTGCAGCTATGGTTGGCTTACTCAGAGATACTCAAACACGAAATGCTTACGCACAAAATTGTATCGACTTTACTCAGAATTCACACTACTAATTAATACCCCTTGACACTGACTACCCCTGATATCTTATATATTTCCGACGGAAACATGTTGGCTTGCAACATGTCTGCAAATAGATTGCTTCCTAAAAAGAAGCCGCTAAATCTTAATAAATTACCTAACAAAAGGTGTACCATAAGGTAGTACAATAATAATAATCTCATAATAATGTACCTCAACAAGTAGATTACTATAATGCATCATTAACACTCGACGTATATACTTAATAACTATGTTTACCATCCAGATTACACTAATTTACTGAAGCACCTCGCGAAACTTAAATAAATTAACCACACTAGAATACCTAAATTCTATATGAAAGGATAGTAGTACAGCTCCAGTCGTGCGTAATACACTAAAATAGCTTATATATAACCGATTCCTTAATAGTAGAAAACTGCATACTAATGCCGTTGGAATGTAGGTAGATACAAAGTTACAACACCGCTTCACATCTGAAATACCCATATGGCAATACGTAATTTATGCAAACAAACATTGATGAATGTTTGTGGCATAGTATGATAATGTTGGAAATAGACAGGCAAATACACACTCTCGTAAAATAAAATAAAGTTAAATCAAAATCCTACCAGGTATTGGGCTCGCTGGGACCACCCAATTTACCCAAAACAGCCGATGATGCTGCTCGTAGGTAGACTCCGTAGCTCTGCCTGTAGCTCTGCCTCTGGCCCGTCGCTGCCTCGTAGTCGTGGTAGTAGTAGTCCTCTTGTACCCGGAGAGAAGTGGAGTGTAGCGCCGCGCGTCCCGTGAAAAAGTGTTGATGTGTAGCTCGGCGTCCCGTCGAAAGAGAGTGCTCCCCCCCGCGCATTGCCTTAAATACCTCCGCCAACACCAGAACCACTGTAACATGAACTCCCAACCGATAAAAGCCCTTATTATCATTGCAGTAATGTGTTTAACCGTATGCAACCCCCCCTACGACGTTGTCGCTGTCTCAAACATTTGTCGCTATTTCGCGGGTAACTGTTGGCGCCACAAAGTCTGCACTCCGTCCTACAAGTCCAATCCTGTCGAACCTAATTCCTTGCCTATGCTGTATGATGATTTCCAATACTAAAATTAACCTCAAATAACACAAAAATATTTGAAATACAAACCCTAAACTTCAATGAATACTAACACACACCGGCTAAAACACTATGTTACTACACTAGAATATATTTAAATTAATCATACAATTGGTTTTCCGAGTTCTACATAGCATTTACGTTAAGTTTTCCCTAATTCCTTCTAAAATTGTGTTTATTTTCCAAACAATAGCTAACTATTAACGTTCCTTTGCATTAAGCAAGGTAACCTTTTAATCATGGAAAACCTAGATCAAATTTATGACCTATCAACCTAAGTCGAATGAATATAATGTTTTTCCTGATTGTAGAACATAACTAGTACAAAATACAATAAAAAGAAGACTACCTAATGATTGTACATCCTTCAGATATTTAAGGAATCTTGCATTAATAACATCTTTCTAACTAACCTATTTCAAAGATACAACGCTACTAGCTCATATCTTTCAACCTAAATCTTCTAACAACTCAAACAGCAACGTTACTTTACATATAAAACAAATATATTATGAACTATATTTGCTTTATTAAACAGATTAACGGTATTTACTGGAACCAATAAACCTTGACCTAAACAATCCAAATATATGGAGCCCACAAACGTTTCCTTTTATTACGTATGATTCTAAATAATTTATTACAATTATAAAAATGTTCCATAATGTAACAACATCCGTTAAAACCCAAAATTGCCTCTTTATTTAAATAGCAAAGCCCCAATGATAACGCCTACTTTTTTTATACGAGCAATTTCTACTCTAAAATTGAGGCAGGCCTTCAGAACTGTCTCAGTGTCAATAAACAAAAATCTGCCTGTATAGCTAGCATGTAAGCTTATACCTACTTGAATCTTTTTCTGTAACACTCCTTTATGATTTCAGAAACCCTTAAAGCTAATTCATAAGTAACGCACCGTTGCCGTCGAAGGGTGTAAACGTGGTTATTTCGCGCCCCGAGGGAACTAATTATATCGTCATTAAGACTAATGATAATTACCGTCTGGTAATGCCGAATGTCATGCGACACAAACAACTATGATGAAATCTTATACTTAGAGGCATGAAAAACTGTTCATGATCGGTAAACTGTACGTTATTGTTACGTACGGATTAATCTCGGTATAAGCTCTGGTCGTATTTACCTTTATGCAATAGCGGAGAAACCTGGTCAGACACTAAAGGAAACGCGAGCAACCACAAACCAAGTTAAGGTAATAGAGACATCTAGAGAGGATAGGACCAGGTAGGCCCCTTGTACTACATATGGTACATTTGCGACGATTTACGACTGACAGTTCCGAAGTGCTACTTGAACGCCGTAGTTTAGACTTGCCTTGGTCAGAACTG
Organism: Epinotia demarniana; assembly: GCA_945867215.1. Lineage (NCBI taxonomy): Eukaryota > Metazoa > Arthropoda > Insecta > Lepidoptera > Tortricidae > Epinotia > Epinotia demarniana. The sequence continues at coordinate 20,329,163 of OX244265.1, forward strand.
TGCTCCTTATACATAGTTGCCAAGTTTATAATAAAAGCAAAGTTGTATAATAAACTTTGCCATTAAAATTCATGACCAACACAACTTTCAAATCTTTTAATTTCCAAAACTTGGTGGTTGGTATGTGTTTGGAACACCCGTCAATCCTGACTATTTCTTTCCCATACTTAGTTACCACCTGGAAATAGCTCTCTCTGCTACGTATGTCTACTTATGTCATACGAATCGTCTATCCGATAACAACATCTTTAGATAACGAATAGGTATAGTTTACTAGCCATTCATAACACCGGATTTGACATCATAACGTTAACACGTTATCAGGCTGCAAACAAGATACCCTGTATCCAAATAAAATGTAACATTGCACGCCTTAGGTCATGTGCGTTCCCGAGGAACGCACATTTGAATAGCCTACCTAAAGATAATACCTGAATAGTGACTCTGGGTTGACCACCCTTATCAGGTCGTGCTTAGGCTTGCATAGCCTGCTGTGTAAGTCGGCACAAACCTAACCAGACCGCAATTTAGTTTTCACACAGATTGACCCACATTGTTTTTAACGTAGATTTATTTAACCTTGTTTTTGTAGTAGCTTCACGTCAATCTCTTTAGTAATTCTGTTTCAAAGGCACTGCGCCTACCCCTAGTTAAGTTGACATGTCTGAAAGACATTTCGTCATATCGAAAACCGTTCGTTCATACTCATATTTGTACTAGTATTCGTAAAACTTACTTATGTAATCAGGTTCACACGTAAATAAATAACTAACAATTAACTGTAGCTAAAAGATTTTATTAAATTGTAATTCTGCATCACTATACATAACTATTAACATAGTAAAACCTAGTCTGTAAGCCCGCTGTTAGTCTCAGTATCAATATTAAAATCTTAATTGTTCATACTTTCTCCTAAATTGGACATTCACATGGTAATTTCTCGAAATAGAATTGAATTATATACATATAACTTATATCTCGTCATTCCTCACGTAATTCTGTATTATAAAAATGCAACACAGCATTTTGAGATAATTAGATATAATTAGTGTTAAGACGTAAGCACTAAATCGATAATGAAAATGATGTAATGCATTACCTATTTTGGAAAATAAAAGTTGATCACTTCATGGTAAGCGAATTGGCTATATATATAAAAAATGGCTCCCGATATTAATTCCATTCATCACCTGCAACTCGAGCCGAAAACATCTAGCCATCTCCCTCACCATCAAGCCCTGAGAACCAGAGATTATTGTTTTCTCTTTCCGTCCTGCGGATTCCACTCCTAGAGAAAGTGCGACCGAATAGAAGAGGTCTCACTTTCTCCCTCACTCTCCAACTGCCTCGGTACGCCGTGGCTAGCAAAGGCGTGTCGCCGTGCCTGTGGTTTGGGTCGTCTATGCCGCGTGGTGGCGGACCCAAAGTTATCGAAGCCAGAACCCGTTCAACGCACGACCGCGCTGAATAATGGTCCTTCGGAGGCCGAATCACTGAAGCAGAAAGCAGCTCAAGCAAGAATATTTCGTGCGAATTCATCGAGTTTCTCAATCGCCGTGCACCGTACTGAGAAGATTGACTTTTTAAGAAGTATCGTAATCCGATTGTCGTCGTGCTTCTTCAATCCACGGGCACCGCAGCAAGATTGACTTTCCGGAAACGTCGTGAAGCAGCCGCAACGAGTGTTCATACGTAGTGCGTCCTTTTATGAAGCTGTTAGGGAAGAAACAACAATATCAAGGCTGAAAAAATTAAGAAAAATTCAAGAAAGAAAACAGTGTCGTCAAACTATATCCTCAAGCAAGTCCAAGCTCGAAAAAGAAAATCCTCGTTATAACCTCACACGAAACAAGAAAAAAGAATAAAGAAAAAACAGTGCCTATCACAATAAATCACTGTCACCGTCATCGAAGTTTCCAGCGATAAGAAAATTCAAGCCTCAAGTAAGAAGAGCCCTCAACAGGGATAAGGAAGCAAGAATTCTCAAAAAAGAAAAGCCTTCCAAAGGCCAAAGAAGCCTCAAGAAAGAAGAGCCCTCAACAGGGATAAGGAAGCAAGAATTCTCAAAAAAGAAAAGCCTTCCAAAGGCCAAAGAAACCTCAAGAAAGAAAAATCCCGAACGGGACTTAGTGCTGCGAAAACTTCGAAGTCGAAGAAACAAGCCGTCGTGTGAGTAATTTTAAATCCTGTTAAGTGCCGAATTTTGTCGATCTTCGATGCATACTGGCAGGTGGCGTGGCTCTGGCCTAACGGTGTCAACCAGAGCGTAAACACGTCTTAGTGCGGTATATCGAGTCGGTATCGCAGCGCACTTTTCAGAGCGTTTATAAGTACTCGGCCGTGGCTGGTATGTTGCTATGTGTTGTTAAGCCACAGGTTGGCAAGCTGAAGGGCGTGACTATCCCCCACGTCATAGAGCATTAACAGCGCATAGTATTCCTCTGCCAGACGGTACCTTTACCCATCCAATTTCCCTACATTCCTATTCTCAATCGGCATCACTACGGTAGTACGCCGAGCGAGCAGCTAGGGCCGTTAGTGTTAGGTAGGTAGGATGTCAGGAAAGGGGGTAGGGCCAGTCACGAGGTCGGGCAAGCAAAAGAAGATGGACTCAGAAGAGGAGCAGAGCACCAGCGGCGAAGGATCCGGAGGTACCGGCGACACGTCGTCGTACGGCACCACTACATCGCAAGAAACGAATACCTGGAGCCATGGAACCAACACCGCGGAGCAGACGACCAACACGGCATCGTTGAACACACCGGCGTGTTCAAGCGATACGGACCATAGTTTTCCGTTAGATAACGAGTTAGGCAACACGGGTGCAGACGCGCGCGGGATTCCCGTTTCATTAGTCAACGGTCAAAAGATAGGCGCGATCGAAGCAGTTAACGCGAGTTTAGGAGGCACGGCGCCCTCACGCGTGCAAGCCGTAGGCGCGAACGGATTAGGTGCGTATCCAGTAGGCGTTCCTAGGCATAATACGTTCGCGGCCGAACAAGTAGATGCGAATTTAGGGGGTCCGGCCGCCCCACGCAGCCAAGCCGCCGACGCGAATTTAGGAGGTACGAGCACCTCACGCGACAAAGCCGTAGGCGCAAACAACGCGGGCGCCGCATTTGAGGAATTTTTTCCGCGTAGTGTTTCCAGAGTCGGTCCAGTTGAGGAAGGGCACGATCGAATTTCATCCGGGTTAGGTATTAATATGGAGGAGCACTCTAGGGCCGAAGATGAGAGGTTAGTTAGGTTGCGCGCGGAGGCAGATTTCCGTGCGTCACAGTTGGATCAGGCTAGGGCCGCAGCGTCGTACGCCGCCGCTAGGTACGAGTTAGTGCTAGCGGAGAGCCATCGTTCGGCTAGGCATACGCCGTCACCCACTTTTAATAGTCAACCCAATGCGCCTAACGCCTTACCCGAAAGGGAAAAGCCCGCTCGTAATATCTCACCGCGGAGAGAGCCCCATACGACCGATAGGAATCGCGAATCGAACACTTCGACGAGCGAAATAAGCGCTCTGCGCGACGCTATAGTGCAAGCTATCAGTATGAATAGGACTGACAGTCACTCTTCGCCCCAACCGACGCAAACGTCAAATAAGTACATAGGAGACTTACCTTTCTTTGACGGCAATCCCTCGGATTGGATATCTTTTAAAAAAGTATACTTAGACACCGAGAACGCTTTCTCGGACATAGCAAATATGGGTCGCCTTCGTAAGGCCGTGAAGGGCCAAGCACGCGACTCGATAAGAGCTATCTTACACACGTGTAGCAACCCGTACGAAGTAATAGATGCGTTAGATAGATCCTACGGGAAGCCAGACGTAATAATATTAGCGGAAATTCAAAACGTAAAAAAAATGCCGCGTATGAGCGAAGACGGCCGCAATATTACGGAATTTAGCAACCGCGTGTGTAACGTAGTCTCGTCCATAACTGCGCTGAACAAACCGCAGTACTTATACGCACCCGAATTGGTCAGTCGTATAGTAGAAAAATTAAATAACATCGTCAAATTCGAATGGTATAGGTATAAATCTGGTCACGAAAACGTACCAGAACTACTCGCTCTGTCCCGGTTTTTAAAAGAATTAAGCGTTAATTTCAACTCTATGTTCGCGTACGAGCAGGCAAAACAGAAATCGCACGGGCGATCTCGCCAGGTTAATAATGTTAACACTAAACGCAATTTTAGGACAAGAGAAAGCTCTACGTCGTCCCAGGACGCAGGGGATCAAAGCGACTTCTACGACGATAACTCCGTATCAAGCCGCGACCTCCGCGCATCCGAGTCACGTAGACATAGGAACGTAAGTTACGAAACCGAAAGCGAGTCTGAATCGGAACGACACTACATCGCGACAGCGAATAGGCGCGCGACTCGCGATAAGCGCACCAAGGGCGGTAGTGATAGGAAACCTAAACCACAACCGGAAAAGAGTAGTAATTTTGTTAGGAAAAACGATGACAATCGGCAAAATAAATGCATAATATGCTCCGGCAGTCATTCGATAGTTAATTGCGCCGATTTTCTTAAACAAAACATCACCGACCGATGGGAAACGGTGAAACGATTTAAGTTATGTTTCAAATGTCTAGGCGATACGCATCGATCTAATTCGAGTAGGTGTCGCTACAAAGCCTGCGGCAAGGGTGGCTGTGAAGCAGCTCACCACAACGCACTACACGGCAGAAGTAACTTAAATCCGAAAGAGAACACTATCGCGGTTAGGGAACACGTTAGCTCAGTAAATTACACCAACCAATCACAAGCGTATTTAAAGATAATTCCGGTAGAATTAAGCGGTCCTAAAGGTTCGGTATCTACGTACGCATTGATGGACGAAGGCGCGACGCTTTCATTGATTCAAAAAGACGTGGCTAACGAAGTAACAAACCCCGGTAAGCGAGAAACCCTCTCTTTCGAAGGAGTAGGAGGGCACGAGGTCGTCGACCACGACTCCTCTCGTGTCAAACTTAGCATTCGCGGTACGTCCAGCAGTGAATTTCACGATCTCACGGCACACACGGTCGATAGATTAAATTTAGCATCACAAAGCGTAGAAAGGACCGTCGTGAGCAAGTGCGATCACTTAAGACACTTGCAAGACGAATTGTGCTACGAATCGGCACAACCCACGTTACTAATAGGACAGGACTCACCACACTTAATAGTATCCAGACAAATATGTGAGGGCGGTAAACAACAACCCTGCGCGTCTCTAACTCAACTAGGTTGGGTTATGCACGGCCTGAATGAAAAGCCTCGCAGAACAGACGATTCCGTCAATCACATTAACGATAACCAAGATCCTACTCTGACCTCGACGTGCGAGCATTTTAGTACGAAATCACTAGGTACCGAACCGCGCGAGCGAACAAACGACCCCGAGGACAGAGCCATACAGATACTAGAAAGAACGTGCGAACAATTACCCGGACAAGAACAAATTAAGGCAGGATTGTTATGGAAAACGGACAACGAAGCGCTACCCGAAAACAGGACTCTCGCGTCAAAACGGCTACGCTCGTTAGAAAAAGGGTTAAATAGCGATTCTGCACTTAAGGACGAATACAATAAACAAATGAAAGACTTCTTGGACCAAAACTCCGCCGAAAAGATAGACACGAACCTCGACTCGTCACGCGTATACTTTCTACGACATTTCCCGGCAATTCACAAGAAAAAGTGTAAAATGAGATTAGCTAAGAACACCACATGTCGAATGAATGAAAAAGCATCAAACGAAGACATTCTATTGGAGCCAGACACAATTCAACTTCTCAAGCCCCTCAGCAATAAAAAGCCTTCAAAAAACACTTGGCAAATAGTTCAACAACTCGTCTGCAGGCTTTGGAAAAAACGACTGAAGATATTTAAAACCCGTTTTGCTACTACGCAAACGGGCCACAGATCAACCGAACTAGAAACCCGACGACGTCGTCTTAATAGTAGACAGTACCCTGCCGAGAGGAACTTGGCCCCGCGGGCTCATAGAGAAAGTTTACCCCGGACCCGACGGCAAGGTACGCGTCACAGAGGTGAGAACAATTGCTGGACTCATACGTCGCCCGACCTCTAGACTCATCTTGATAGACTGATTAGACTTATCTCGATAGATTGACTAGTTTGGTTAGCATATGTTAGTACTTGCGTACGTGGGGGGGACTGTTTGGAACACCCGTCAATCCTGACTATTTATTTCCCATACTTAGTTACCACCTGGAAATAGCTCTCTCTGCTACGTATGTCTACTTATGTCATACGAATCGTCTATCCGATAACAACATCTTTAGATAACGAATAGGTATAGTTTACTAGCCATTCATAACACCGGATTTGACATCATAACGTTAACACGTTATCAGGCTGCAAACAAGATACCCTGTATCCAAATAAAATGTAACATTGCACGCCTTAGGTCATGTGCGTTCCCGAGGAACGCACATTTGAATAGCCTACCTAAAGATAATACCTGAATAGTGACTCTGGGTTGACCACCCTTATCAGGTCGTGCTTAGGCTTGCATAGCCTGCTGTGTAAGTCGGCACAAACCTAACCAGACCGCAATTTAGTTTTCACACAGATTGACCCACATTGTTTTTAACGTAGATTTATTTAACCTTGTTTTTGTAGTAGCTTCACGTCAATCTCTTTAGTAATTCTGTTTCAAAGGCACTGCGCCTACCCCTAGTTAAGTTGACATGTCTGAAAGACATTTCGTCATATCGAAAACCGTTCGTTCATACTCATATTTGTACTAGTATTCGTAAAACTTACTTATGTAATCAGGTTCACACGTAAATAAATAACTAACAATTAACTGTAGCTAAAAGATTTTATTAAATTGTAATTCTGCATCACTATACATAACTATTAACATAGTAAAACCTAGTCTGTAAGCCCGCTGTTAGTCTCAGTATCAATATTAAAATCTTAATTGTTCATACTTTCTCCTAAATTGGACATTCACATGGTAATTTCTCGAAATAGAATTGAATTATATACATATAACTTATATCTCGTCATTCCTCACGTAATTCTGTATTATAAAAATGCAACACAGCATTTTGAGATAATTAGATATAATTAGTGTTAAGACGTAAGCACTAAATCGATAATGAAAATGATGTAATGCATTACCTATTTTGGAAAATAAAAGTTGATCACTTCATGGTAAGCGAATTGGCTATATATATAAAAAATGGCTCCCGATATTAATTCCATTCATCACCTGCAACTCGAGCCGAAAACATCTAGCCATCTCCCTCACCATCAAGCCCTGAGAACCAGAGATTATTGTTTTCTCTTTCCGTCCTGCGGATTCCACTCCTAGAGAAAGTGCGACCGAATAGAAGAGGTCTCACTTTCTCCCTCACTCTCCAACTGCCTCGGTACGCCGTGGCTAGCAAAGGCGTGTCGCCGTGCCTGTGGTTTGGGTCGTCTATGCCGCGTGGTGGCGGACCCAAAGTTATCGAAGCCAGAACCCGTTCAACGCACGACCGCGCTGAATAGTATGAATATTATTCCCACAGCGGGTGTTAAATAAATCGAATTTCGGACAATGCCGTGACGCTTATTATTTTTGATACTCATTCATTATTAGTAATACAGACTTTTTGTGTGATTATATATCATCTAATTTTAATTATATAATTTCTTTATTGATATCGCCTTTTTTATGAACTAGGTATCATTAATCTGTGTATTTAATCTTCTACAGCTCCCCGCATCTTCTATAATATTCCATAGCTACCCACATTGGTTCTCAAATATGTAACCGATCATGTGAGTAGAATAACGTGTTAAGTACAATAACACTGTCAAAAAAAGTGTCTTGCTAAATTATTGGCGAAAATTACTGCTATCATACACTTCCACGGTATTCTGCGTACATAAACATAGCCCCCCCAAATTGCTCCCTGCTCTCCCATTTCTTTAGGTAATAAAAGTAATTTGTCAAAACAAAACTTGAAAGTTATATCCCATAAAAAAACACTCCATATAAAAAAGAGGCCAAGCCTCGAAACTCTTCCACCGTAAAAAGTTGTGAGATATTTTGTAGAGTCAAGTCTCAGGCATTCTTATTAATCTTAATTTGCTTGGTAAATAAAATTCTGCAACTTGGCAATCACAGAACTTTACTGCATTTGTGGATTTTTGAATAAACAATGTAGTATGGTATCTACAAAACAGTATATCTAGAAAACTGGACCGAAATTGCAAAATATTTTTGTTTTTTCTTCATTAATACACTAACCACTTACAAATACAAATACAAATATTCTTTATTGCTCACCAGACATAGTAAAAAATAAAAATAAAAAGAGGTAAGTTAAACATAAACAATGGTAGACAACAGGCGGTCTTATGTCGGTACTTATTGTATTCTAGAAGCTTCTATCTCTGCTAGAAGTGCCTTAGAGTTTTGATGATCCGTCACTCAGTCAGTTAGTTAGTGCACTCCCTGACTAACTGACTGACTGACCCAACAGTGACAAAAATTTGAAACTTTGGCTAGTTATAATTCTTAAACTACTGGTTCAAATTGAATGAAATTTGAAATATACTGTGTTTATACAATGCCTGGTTAGTTACTGAAAATTCTGGCTTCAAGTTTAATCCACAACAAAGTTATAGGTGGGTCGAAAATGGCCTGAACGGCTTCGTAAAAAACATGTTACGGCCGTGCCGCTGTTTTACTTGACTTGGCGGGGGCACTACCGTGCCCCCAGATTCTGCAACTTTGCGGACAGCTTTTCGTGATTTTCTTTTTCTTTCTTACACAATGTAAATACACGTTTCTAGTTTCCGTTCCAAACTCAAGTGGCTCCCTATCCGTTATCGCCGTAACTCTCACATTGTTTCGCTTCTGTTTAGTGTCCTTTTTAACCCTGCAACTCCCCGCTATCTCAAAGAGCGTTTTAGTTATTTTAACTCTGTTAGATCTTCTAACAATTTGCTATTAACTGTGTCTTCGTCATCTTCCAAATTTTACAGTAGTTCGTTCACCTTTAAGGCAATTTGACTGTGGAACTCTCTCCCTCGTGATATAAGACAAGCAAAATCTATCGCCAAGTTCAAATCTCTTCTTATAGAACATTATTTGTCTATCCCTTAACCCTGATAGTCTTACTATTATTATTTTTTGGCTGACTGTTTATGTATTATATATATTTATTTGTGATTTTTGTATATATATGTATGATTGTGAATGTATGTTTATAATAAATATTTTGTTTTTTGGCTAAATATAATCAAGGTGAGGGCCATAAATATGCGCTCTGGGGCTTTACGAATTACCGCCCGTGTTAAGTACAAAATTTTACGTCTTTACCTGGCCACAATGCAAGTTTTCCCGTAAGCGCAGCGTGCAGTAAAACTCGCATTATGGCCAGGTGTGACGTAAAGAGTATTTGTATTGTATTGTATTGTATTGTATTGTAAATACTGACCTTGTGACGCAGAAGACAGTATGGGGTTATAGTATTTATGATTGAATGAAGAATTGTGTCTCTCTGCGTTCATTATATAGCTGTTGTGATGCGGCTTGTTAAAACACAGATCTAAATATTGAAATATATGTTTACACTGATAGCAAATTTTGTCGCATATTAGAGCAATTTAAATATACGTGAAATGGGAAATCCGCTTGGAAGATTTTCAGTTTTAATTTATAATAGTCTTTGATTTTGAATAGCATGCATGTAGGTATATTTACCTACATGTAAATAAATTCTAACAAGCTACAACGATCGGTATTATTTTTGCCATTTTTGTTATACTCTGACCACTATTCCAAAGTCTCTGATCTGATACCATTTGTTGAACGGGCCTCACTCACTTGACAAAACCTCATCCCAATAAAATTAAGGCGCCGTAGGTTCATGGTCTTCTCTCCCTCTCACTGAGCATAAGCGTGAGCGAGATGGAAGTGCGTGCTCGGAAGCGCGGAAATCATGTTTTTTAATTTTATTTTTTTTGCCGTTGAAATGATGATTTCTCTCAAACATGATATTGCCGATTTTTAGAAGCCATTTTAATATTTCTAGCTTTTGTGCATAATTTGTAAGAAATATTTTAAGTGTATTTTGGACCCATTTAGACCTATGTTCGTGATTTTTTTCTATCGAGCGAAAATTGCTTAATCATGTTTCTAAACACTGATTTCCCTGCAGAAAAGCCTCTAGATTTCTATTCGTATTTTTTTTTAACCATATTATTATAAACAGACGCATTATATTCTTTCAAAAACTCTGTTCGTTTAACTTCGCTGAACCTACGGCACCTTAAGGCTTCCCTGCTGAGTTTAACAGCCTAATGCTATTGGCAGCAGGCCAGAACCCAGGTTTCGAAAATCAGCATGCTACAGAAAAAGGAGTTAACAGGAGGAGGAACGCTAATTGTCATCTGTTTTTGTGACACTCAGTTTTTGAAGACAAAAGCAATTTTATGGTATTCGAAAATAAAGGCCTATAATTAACTGGCATAGCATTGTGTTAAATTGAAAATCCGTAAAAGACATTCAGTGTAGGTTATTATAAATCAATCAACTGCGATACTGCCGCCGCCGTGGCCGCGTTACATTACAAGCTTGTGTACAGTAGATGTAAATCACTGAATTAACTACCAGTATAATTATTGTCAGACACTGCATTTATGAATCAGAAATAAAAGGCTGCAAAATCAATGGGATACGGCTGGAAAGTGACAGAGCTCGCACAAGGTGGACGGACAATCACGATATGGTTACCCAACGAGCAAAAAGCGCTTTTATAATTATCCTAAGACCAATTTTCAATAGACTTAGGGGAAGTCCGGGCATAGTGAACACCTTTACCTTTGACTAGACATAACAGAAAACTTTTACAAGGAAGAAATGAAAAAGATGTCTATAATTAGTCTTTAATCAATATTCTTATAAAAAAAACAACATTAGCCTCTAATATCAATCAGTTTTTGTAATTTTTAAACAAAAAACCAAAAAAGTTATTGTATTCGCTTTGCCCAGAGTGCCGGGCAAAGTAAAACTTGTCCCAGGGTAAAGTGAAATCATCTCGAGTCAATCCAAAAAAAACACCGTCCATGTCTTTAAAATAAGTGAATAGCTCGTGTTCCTGGTTTTCTTGGAACACTGGACGAACCCGACCAAGTTGTTTGGCTGCATTTCCGGTTTTAACATGCCTATATAACGTGGCATATGGCAATCCATACTTTTGTGCCGTTCCTTTTATCGGTTCGCCGGCTTTGCACGCTCTGATAGACATATCTATAACTTCTGTTGACCAGGAGCCCTGATTGGTCTTTTTATATTTATATACCATCTGTAATAAAATATTGCCATAAGAAAATTGAACCTCATAAATATAAACCCACGGCCAAAGTGAACTTGCAAAGGCAGAACATGATATCCGCTTTGCCCGATCCACTTTGCCCATTCAGTCAGTTTACGAAATTAATCGCGTTCAAAAAATAACTGTTGCTTTGTTCTAAAAGAAATGCACTGTAGACGGAAGATATTTTAATGGGCAATAGAAGCATCAACAATTAATATTCGAGAAAAATACTATGACAAGATAATAGACAATGTACGTACTGTACGTACCTTTAAACATCAATCTTTTTTCACCAAAAACACGTTTCCACTCGTTACTGACGAGGCGCGCAGCGACCGCTCCCTACTATGCCTGCCGCTCACTCAGCAAAGGATTCCGAACGTGGTATAGGCGCGTGGTGCGACAAGGACAAGTAAGTCAGGAGGGGGAGGCCGAATTCGCTTTGCCTGGGGTGTTCGCTTTACCCGACCTTCTATATTTCGACCCGACATTTATAAGCGCTTACAAGCCCGGAAAAGGGCCCATTTTATTAGTGTATTCAGTTTTTTAACAGTCTAATAGTACCCTCATGGAATTCAACTCACGACTGTAACAGTCGTGTAGTGGCATTTTGTTAAACCGTACACTCCTACGAAATCTATTATTAGTCTGTTATAAAACTAAACTAGATTGTTATGCACTTCACAATTCTTCTACAAGTTCTTACTCATTCATTTCGTTCAGTCAATCATTCAGTTATCAATTTGGGGATTGGGAGTTTTGCACGCTTCTTGTAATAGTGAAAACAATATTTTGGATATTGTATAAAGTAAGTAATATTATATTTTTTCAGCGTGTTCGTTATTTCATGTTGTTAATCATAAACGAACAGGGAATTCGTATTTTTCGTGCAACATACCAAGTTGCTAGTTAAAATTTTAAAGCCCCTCTTAAAATAAGCAATTATACATTCGTATTCATTATTTTAAAATAACAAAATGTTCCCCATCAGTCATTTTGGGTAGCCATTTTAGGCTATGGAAAGTGACAGAGCTCGCACAAGGTGGACGGACAATCACGATATGGTTAATAGGTTAGGTACCCATCTTACTCACTAAAAATATTTTCCCAGCAGCATCTTTTGTCCATATTTTCATTTGTCCTAAACGCTGTCTTTCTCGAAAGCCATGATATTTTCAAGATTATTATAAATAAACCTAACCTAATCTAATGGGTTTTACACAATAAGTACCTATTTAAAAAATCAAATGCTTTGTTTGGGGTTTATAAGGAAATTGGCTTTGATATTAATCAAGGAAGGTTGTCACATCAGCATCAGAGCCATACATTATTAATTACGTAAAAGAGCCCGCCTCAATATTGGCTGTTTAAAACCCATTTGGATACGTTTTGTCCTGCAATGCAATACAACCGAGCCCATGTGACAAAACCTTAATTCAAATTTAATTGATTTTAAGCACGAACCTATCCGTATCGAATCTCGTGCTCATAAGTTCATAACAATGGATCTGGCCAATATTTAAAGTTTTTATTTTTTGAACGCACGACATATTTACTTTCAATTGAGACTAACTATTTAACTATACAATACAAGTAATACCTTTGCTTAATATAATATAATTACACTATGCCACAGAATAAATAACAGTACTACGTACTTAGAAGGTTCTCTGTTAACAATTCCCCTGTTTAGGTGTGCCGAACCAGCCTAAACGTGGCCATCCCTTTCTATCGCATGCAACGCACTGCGATAGAACGCGTGAGTACCGTTCGTAGCATCGCTAACATACCGGCCGGGGCCGGTAGGCTGGCATGTACAAAATAGAAATAGAAAACCGGCCAAGTGCGAGTCGGACTCACACACGAAGGGTTCCATACCATTATCTATGAAAACAGTTAAAAAAAAAAATTTGTTTTTGAAAAAATGTAAGTCACTCATCCATTTATTAAAGCAATAATGTTATTCTATTCTATTCTATTCTATTCTACACTTATTTGTACCCTCTAATGTAGGGTAGTAGGTGAGTGAGTGGGGTATCAAAGACTCAAAGAAAATAACAAAATATACAACTTAAAAAATCGTCTTCTTTGTATTATTAACTTACCTACTGCTAATAAAAATGAATTGTGTTCGATACAAAAACTAGAATTATTTTAGGTACTTTAATTACTTGCAAGGTCAAGTAAATGATTAGATGCGCGAGTATTATAAATTCATTGTAAAACGCTGAGTCAGGTAAGTAAAGTAGCCATTAGGTGTTCATTGTCTGCTGGGCATTTAGGAACACAGGCAGTGGGAGCCAGAAAGCATATCTTTTGCGTTCTATTTTTGAGCGTCATTTTTTTGTGAAAAAGTTGTAGCATTCAAAATGTACATACATATACCCTTCTTAGAAAAATGAAGTACGAGTACCTTCCTCGCAATGGCATTTTTAATTATTTAAACTTTATTACTGTAACAATTTACAAATAAAAAAGGCGAACTTAATGCTGTTAGGAATTTTCTACCAGTCAACCCTTACATATTTCCAAAGCCATAATTTTGTCTCCTAGCTAACGCGGCAGAATAAAGACAAGAAAATAGGTAGTTGATTGACCCAGTTGCAGCTCCTTCTATTTTGTGCTCTTAAGTACCTACTATCGAGACATACAAAACTTTTCTGGAAATATTTCAGATTTTCATTAACGACAGTAAGCTGCAGTGAGCAGTAAGATAATGTTATCTTTGAGCCCGAAAACAGTGGACATATTCATTTATTTAAACTTTATTACCCAACAGAAAAACTTATCGTACTAAAGGCGGACTTAATGCCATACCGCATTCTCTACCAGTCCAAATCTCAAAGTAAAGTATATAACTTGGCCTTAAAATAAGGCAAATGAATTTAAGTCTGTGTACGACAGTATGTATTCTTACAAACGACAAATAAAATAACATACTTTAAATGATATTGGTTTGATATAATTATTAAAACTAAACCATACCACGGTTGTTTTGACTAACAGATGAAATCCCCCGTGTAGCGAGTTGCCAGGTGGTAATAATGCGTATTTAATGAAATTCAAATCTTCGTTAAAGTAAACTTTGTTTCCGTAAGACTGATTAGTGCGCAATATTGGAAGTAATACGCGCTAACGATATATGTCAAGTGTGTATCTAATATATCCGCACGCTGGTGCGGAGTATCAATATTTGATACTCGGTAAAGATGGAAGTTATAATAATTCATAATTCGTTTATTGCATCCATGGTTTACATTTAGGTTTTACATAAGTAAGTAGGTCTCTCATGGACCGTGGTAGGGCACAGCAATTTGATGCCTTAAATCTAGCATATTTATTAGTCGTATTTTATCATAGATTTTGGATACATGCTTACAAAAAAATTACAAATGTCTAATAATAACGTTAAATAATGACAAATAATAATATCAAATAATAATGTCAAATAATAATGTTCAATCAATTTGCTCAATATTCAAAATAATTGCTAGAATCTAAATCTAAAAATGTATTTAATGATATAAGTAATAATTATGTTACTTGTAGTCAGATGTCATCATTTAAATTGCAATTTTAATCTTATTCACGTGAACGTAATATTGACGTGGATGTAAAATTAAGAATGGACGCCCTCAAAATTATACAGACGAACTCAATTATATATTTTTTGAGAAGAAAGTCTAATAAGATACTGAATATTCGCTGGAGTATTTCTAGTATCTATGTATGGGGTGTTTTATGATAACCCAAGTTTTTATTATAAGCATACTGTTAAGAATACTCGTGTTTTTAAAGATCTTCATCGATTAGACAATAATGATAATGGTCACTCATCAAAAACTCACATAAACACAGGGTAATTTACAGCGAAGCCCCTTTACATAAAAACAATATTGTCATAACTGCACTAGCAATTTTGTATATTAGGTACATGCACAATCAAACATGCCCAAGGGCCAACACACAAGTAGACGATACGACAACGTGCCGTGGCACGTAGTGATGTGCCGGGGATTTTGTATGCCAATCGGCAAAACATAGAGGTTCATGTAAAATTATTATGTAAGACCAACTTTGTATTACCTATGTTTCACAAATAAAAATAAAAAAATCTGAATCTGAATCTGAATATTCCATTGTTCCCGGGAATATTCCCCAAACAGGGAAATATTGAAATACAATTTAGGAAAATTAAAGTCGTAATAAAAGTAATTAAAATGAATAGTGGCCCAACAAATGAAGTGCCATTCGCCAAAAACTTCATTATTGTACTAATTGTGCCTTTTTATCTCAATTACCATTAAATAAATAAATAAATAAATATAAGGGGACAATCTTACACAAATCGACCTAGTCCCACAGTAAGCTCAGTAAGGCTTATGTTATGGATACTTGACGACGATATATATAATAGATATAAATACTTAAATACATAGAAAATATCCATAACTCAGAAACAAATATTCATGCTCATCACACAAATTTTTGCCCTTACCGGGATTCGAACCCAGGACCTCTTGCTTCGTAGGCAGGGTCACTACCAACTAGGCTAAAGCGGTCGTCAATATGTGAATATTTTCATATTTTGTATTCGTACACATTTAATTGTAATTGTTTTCGTTAACTTTGTGTCGTTTTTGTTACTTGCAGAAGTACTTTTGTAAAAAAAATTTTTTTCGGCTCGGGGGCTCATTTATCCCGAATATATTCCCATTATTCCGGGGAATATTCCCAGGAACATTGGGAATTTACTTTTGCGGATAAATAACACTGGTCAATGTATTGGTAAAAAAATCAAGGGCCCAAGTTATCATAGAATCCCTGATAGCAAGATGTATAAACAAGCACAATTTCAATATTCCCGTATATTCCCTTGTATGGGAATATTCCCGGGAATGTTCCCGGGAAAATTCCCGCCTGGGGAATATTCCTGGGCACAGCACATCACTAGGCACGTTGCAGCGTCCTGTAAGGGCCAATTCGCATTTTCCCAGCATACAAGACGCCACAACGTGCCACGGCACGTCGTCGTAACGTTTAATTGTGTGTTGTGGTCCTATGGCAGAATTAATAAAATTCATATGCCTTTCAAATAGATATAAGTGTACGTGTAAGAAATTTTCAGGGCAGGAAATTTACTGGACTTGCCAAGTAAGGTATTCAAAAGAAGGGATTGCAAAGGATTAGTGCCACAATGGAGGGCCGCTTAGCATTCAGAACGATATTTTAGGTTTCTACAGTGCCAGTCAGTGCGATCAATTAACTTTAGGCTAGGCTTAGCGACCCGTTAGATGTATCGAATAGTAGGTAGGATTACAGCTGGCAGAACTGAGCATGGATTTTGTTGAATACAATGTGTAACTGAATTAAAGCAGTTAAGACGTTTTTTTTAACCGGGATGTTTTTTCTAATCCTTTTTAGGGTTCCGTACCTCAAAAGGAAAAAACGGAACCCATATAGGATCAATTTGTTGTAAAAAAAAAAAAAATTTAAAAATTTAAGCTGTTTATTTCAAGTTTTATACATTGTTTTATCTGTTAGTAACTTAGCCAATCTCTAATTTTAAAGATTATAGGTGCTAGGTTATTAATGTATTTATATCTAATTAAGTATTTACTTTTACAACTTATTTATATTATTTATCGTTACATAAAAATTTCTTCAGTACAGGTTTAGTTTTATGGGGTTTATCCACTATTATATCTACTATTTCTCTGGGCAAACCATTCAGTGTATGAGGTAAATGACTGGTCCATACTCTCTGTCCATACAGGTTGGTGCTTTTTGGTACAATTAAATTATTTCTATTTTCTAGTGCACGGAGTTTCGTTGATCTTTCATATCTGATTAGTTTACCCAGATTATGACTATATTCTAATATCACAGCCATTTTGGCTTTATCAAATATGCTTAATACTTTACAGTGTTGGAACAGTTTATCATAATTATTTTTATATTGGTACTTAATTTTTAGCGGCACGATGACTTTTAACATTCTTATCTGTATATTATATATGCGCTGTAGATAGGTTTTGTAGGTTCTCCCGTAGCTAGACAGCCCATAGTTTATCATGGAGTCTGCCATAGCCATGTATAATAGTCGAAGTGTGTTATATGGCATTTTATGTTTGAGTATGCTTAAGTTACTTAGTATTGCTCTTAGTCTCTTACATACACTGTCTATGTGGGGGCCCCAGTTAAAACTGTTATCAATTACTAGTCCGAGATATGTGTGCTGTTCTACTACATCTAGATGCTTACAGTTGCAATTGCAGCGCGATCCCGAGTCGTGCATGCAGGTGTGTTCATGTGCTATTATACTAGGTACTACGTTGGTCTTGATGTGGGGCGAGTGTATGTGTACGACCTTGGTTTTTTGGTAGTTGATGGATAGCCCTGCATCGTGTGACCACCTGCATAACGAGTCGAACTCGCGCCGCATCTTGCGTTCAGCCACATTTATGTCAGAATCAGCTGTTATTATGCATGTGTCGTCGGCAAACTGGTATACAGATGCCTCCCTAAAGATATTGCACATGTCGTTGACGTAAATAAGGTATTCAGTAGGGCCGATTATGGAGCCCTGTGCTGTGCCATACAGAGACTGGTGCAGCTCGCTTTGCTCTCCTGCGATGCTGACTGTGTTGTACCTATTCATGTGATAATTTTTAATCAAGTTCAGGGCAGGCCCCTGTATACCAGTTTGCTGTAGTTTGTTATACAATTTTTCATGATTTAAGGTATCGAAGGCCTTGCTGAAATCAATCATGAGTGTCAGTACATGCTTCCTTTCATTTAGGTGCATGTTTATTTCGTCTGTGAATTTCGCTAAGAGCTGCGTGGTACTTTTACCTTTTTGGAATCCGTACTGTTTCTCATGTATTATCCCATTGCTTGACAAGAAAGTGTTGATTGTTTTACCCAGATATTTCTCAATTATTTTATCAATGACTGGTAATATTGTAATTGGCCTATAATTGTTTGTGTCAGTGAAGCTACCTTTTTTATGTATTGGCCTGATCAGTCCAATTTTTATTTTATCTGGGTAGATGGAATTGACTATACATTGATTAATAAGGTGGGTTAGCACAGGTGATATGTCTTTGTTTATATATTTAACGTCTCTCGCTCTTATTTTGTCATATCCTGCACTTTTTTTTTCATTTAAATTTCTTATTATTTTGCTCACCGAGCCCTCCTGTATTTTGTTAATTTTAAGAGTTAGCTGTGGTGTGTTTTGATAGGTACTCTCGTCAAGCAAAGGTACACTACACGAGTTTAATACATTTAATACATTGTCGTTGAAGTCTTTAGCAAACTTGTTGCATAGGGAGCTAACTTTCATTTTAAATGATTTCAGCAGGACGTCATCAACTGCTTTTACTATTCTACCTGTTAGGTTGTTGACAATTTGCCATAGTTTTTTTGAGTTTTTAAAGTTTTTACATATTTCTCGCTTAATATAATTATTCTTAGCTTTACTCATGAATTTATTTGTCTTGTTTCTATATTTAGGTATTATATATTACTTGTTATGCTTATTATTAGGTTCTGAAAGGTCCGTACGTCTGTCAAGTCAAGACCCTTTTTCTCAGGAACGCGTAAAGGTATCAAGCTAAAATGTATACCAAATACTCAGGTCTACTGTCCCTTCGAGCTGTGAAAAAATCAAACTTCTAAGCCAACGCAATCGAAAGATACAGCCATTTATACCGCAAATTTTCGCAAATTTTCGAAACTCGCAAGGGAATCAAAACCTACAGGGTACTTCCCGTGGACTCAGAATTTTGAAAATTGGTACAAGGCAACGTCTTATAGCATAGATAAAGGAAAAATTGCGAAAACCGTAATTTTTTTGTTATATCATACAATAAAAATAGTTTCAATAATTTTAAAGTTACTTTCCTCATGAACGCGTAGAGGTATTAAATTGATATTAATATCAAATACTCAGGTCTATTATGCCTTTAATACCAACAGGTTTGTACGGAACCCTCGGTGCGCGAGTCCGACTCGCACTTGGCCGGTTTTTTTTGTATGATACCATACAAATACAAATAATTTATTTCGTCAAACATAGGTAAAAAAATAGGTGACAGTTAATAAGTATAATTCAGTTCAGCTATGATGTGCCGTGTGGCGTACGAAAATTTGGTGTAACATAATGAGAATGTCAATAAAATTAAACATTAAAATACAGTGAATAATAGTTAATATTTTCAATTATAATTAACATGTCAATAAATAAATATAACGCAATGTAAGGTGAATGTCTGTGCCTAGTCGTTAAAGTAATCCTTAATACTATAGTAACTCTTTTCTATTAATAATTGACTTAGTACCATCTGATGGGACCTGTCTGCCAAATGTTAATTACATGCATACATTCATTGATGTTGATGAATAAAATACTGCGTGTTCATGGTGAACATTATATATAACCAATTACGAATCACCCATTATTAATGAAGAATCTAGATAAAGACGAGATGAGCAAATATGTTCGTCGTCTCGAAACACAATTTCTATATCATTCGCGTCTAGGACCGCAACATATATTGGAAGAAAAAGTAATTCATGTTGGTTTCGTAAAATATAAAATATACTACCAATACAAAAATATTCCCGGGTGAGCTAGTAGTGTCATCCGTACCCGACTAACTAGCTTTGAATGTAGGTGGTGTAGAGAAAGTTCACAAAAATATTTTAATTTTTTCTTTAGTTAGAGGGAGTTTGCCTTAAGGTTTTACTGGTAGACAATGCCATATGGCATTCAGTCCGCCTTTTGTACGATTAGCTTTTCTTTTGTGCAATAAAGTTACATAAAGGCGAAGTAAATAATGTATAAAGTCCGGTGCTCGATAATGTGCCAGTATCTGGCACCTTCAATTAAAACAAGAGTGAATAGCATGGTGTCCTATTTAGGCTGAATATTCAAATATTTATTCTCTCCCGATTTATTTACCATTCCATTCCTCATTTATATGCTTATTCGATAAATAAATACAGTAACAAATGATTTATTTTCTAAAGTAGGTATGTACGCGTACATAGATAACATTAACTAAATTGAATGAGAACTAAATTAAATATATAAGGATGTCGAACATTGTGACGTCTATCTTATATGGTTTGTAAAAACTAACTGAACACCTTGAATGAAGGATGTTACAATGCAGCGTGCGGTCTCCAGCATATTTTGTAAATAGGTCATAAACATAAATATTTGTGCCTACTATGTAAGGGTTAACAAAGGAATAGACAGATATATAAATATAGATATTAGATTGCCAGAAGAAGGCTCAGCGTCAAGCAAACCCAATTAAGTGCTCGCCCCAGTAACCCGTCCGGTCGCTAAATCGCCATGAGCTTCTGTACTGTTTCGCCTTTATCGAATTATCTGCGACTTTAACAAATTAACGCTAGTTGTTTCCAGTTGATTGCACGTCGAAACAATATTTATCCCCTGTGTTGATTAATCACAATTAGTCAGACACCCATGATTGAACCCTCCATGAATTTAATTTCGTAACATTTTTGATACATCAACGCTCTAATGCACTAATGCTCTAATTCACAAAGTTTCATAACCCTGCTTTGAATTTATTCTCGTCACCAGTGATGTTACTTTATCATCACAACACGCTCGTTTCACTTAAAGTATACGCAAATACGAGTACGCATGCAAAGACCTATAAAAATATTTGAATTCATTTTATAATCATGATATAGGTGTGTAAAAGTAATGTTTAATCTGTATTTTAACACATTCACTGCAAGGAACCCGCCTTGCAGGCGCCTACGTCGTAGTCGCTTTCTGCTACATACGAGGAAAACCTGTTGGCTCTAATCGAATTCAGTACGTAACCGTACGTCAATTCTATAAATAATAAACATTATATCGGATCGCGTCGGATAACAACGCTTCATGCCGTGCTACGTGACATTAAACTGCACAAACGCCCAACGTGTTAAACACGAAACAAGGCTGTCTATAATTGACCTGTCTACAACCATAAACGGGAGCGCTGAAGCGGTTAACGGCGTCACTAAACGCAGCCCTATTCGGTGTAACTATTAAGGGTTTTACAACGCAAGTTATGAATAGCCAGTAACACAGGGTTTTCCCTTCGGTATGATCTAATTTTGTCTCAGTGCGAAGGCGGTAAAACGATGTAATGGGCCTGAACAAAACGCCCCTGATTTATGGCGGGTACGCCACCCAGCTTGCAGACATAAATAGAAAATGGCAGACAACCTGGAAAGGGTTACGAATATATACTTATTTTGCTGTAGGAAATAAGATGATTGCGCTGTACTGAGCACCAATTTTGGTAATTAATTACGGATAGCGTAGACGGAGATTCAATTACACGCTACCCTATAAATATTGCGTTGAGTTCGTATCTCATTTTTGTTTTCGAAATTGGTTATAAAAATCCGTACAAAGCTCTGTGTCGTTTCAATGACAGTACCTACGCATACTCGCTGCAAATCCGAAACGACAACATGGGAACACCTGCTTGTTTGGATATATTATGTTTAAAACCAACCCTGGATGTAGAATATGGATGGATGTCTGTTCAATTTCAGAATAAATATTGCGACAAACTAACGTCTCATCTACAAAGCTTTGAAAACAGCCTGCTGGCAAGGTTATGGTATCTCAGAGATTGCATGGACCTAGCAAGTACCTTCCTGGTTTATTACCCGACTGCCGAAGGAGAGGAGGGTTATGATTTTCGAGCGTATATAATGTATGTATGTCTTATTCTTTGGAACGCCCTGCACTGCAACCTAAACCGTTTGGCGGAGTTCAACATATGAGGTGTCGTTGAATTCCTCTTAATCGTAGGAATGACATAGGCTATATATAATGTTTGTAAAAAAAGCAGTTGGGTTTTTCGAAAATCTTTTGGATTCACTTGTTTGGATTACCTGTCTTCCATATTAACCCTTGAGGTCGCGACACAACGATTTCTATAATCTCATTCACAATCAGCCAAATTCGCCCGTTAAGTATGTCAATTCTAGAGATAAAAATATCATAACGATCAATTATGTTTGATCACGGTCAACCGTTACTCAAGTAAAGTGGTTTACGATAACCCTCATTTAGGTTAGGTTAGGTTAGGCTTCATTCATATTCAAGGTCAAGGACACATACGAGTAATTTTACTACGAGCGATTTGCACTACAAATCCGAATAATGCTACTACGTACGCTGATACATCGTAGCACATGTAGCCTCGCGTGGCGTCAAATGGGCCTAATAAGAAAATGTTACCTTGATATGTTTAACACATCCCATCGCGAAACATAGGAAAAAGTTTAAACTACACTGTAAACAAACACGCATTTGAAAATTTTACTTTTAAGTATACTCAAAGATTGCTCAAGCAATCATTTTCTGATAATCAACCTCAGAGAGATAATTACATAAACGAGATGAATAGGCACTTTGTACATAATTCATGGAATGTTTTGTAACGTAAGAGGTTGTCTTCTTAATAAAAACATCTACAAGTTCGACGGTCCCAATTAAAAGAGTTGGATCTGCAAAACAGGTACTTTTCAGAAGAAGCAGTCAAAGTTTTTGAAAAAAAATTGTATGGGAGAAATTGTTCATTAATGGAATATCGTTATAAAACTTCGAATGTTTGCTTATCAGTTGGTTGTTTATTACTAGCCGTTGAGCATACATGTACTTTTTCAGCCATTTTTCCAAAAAAATACAAAAACCTCCTATACTACTTTTTTAAACGGAATAACTTACGCATCTTTTGTCAGAAGTGCCACATACGACATTTTTAACAAAAAATGTATTTCAAAAGTGTCGTAACTGGCAGAACTGACATTGTTGCACGGAAACTCTTATGTAACAATTTAATACAGATAAAATTTACTTGATAACTTAAAAGGCTGTAAATTACATAAAATGCACAACAAAAAATACGGTATACTTTTCCGAGTAATATAGTAGGATGTGTCATAACCGACACTTTGTGCTCACTGTGTGTTCCGTAAACATGTCGGCACTGTCACATCCGACGTTTTTAAATGTCATCTGTTCTTAGATCCGATCTTTTTATTTTGGTTTTAAAGTTTTGAGTTTTTTACGACCTAAGCCGCTGAAAAGCAAAAATCTCAATTTTGTAGATCCGACTCTTTTAATTGGGACCGTCGAGTTATAATGCAAGGTTAATGTTCATTTAGTTTAAAAATTATGTACCAACAGCTAATTTTCTCACTTTGAAATGAAATACAGACATTTACTGTAAATTACATAATTTCAAAGAAATTAATTTAGTTACAGGGAGTTATTGTTGTGGATGATGTGTATTATATTTGAATATTGAGTAGTAAATGAGCTAAATTACAAATTAATTCCTAATATAATAACTAAAGAGATTTTACTTGAATTAGCAATACAATTAACTACCTAATATAATATCATTTTAGTAAATACCTATCTAAAAAGCCTAAATAGCGTCAAATTTATTTTAAATAATGATCTTCAATTAATCCGACGACTAATAGTCGAGATACAGAGAGTAAATACTGGTCCCTTTCTTTTAGTTGAGAGTGCCAGCGTAAGAAGGAAATAGAATGAGTCTCTGAGCACCAGGGTCCCACTTATAAGATGTTTGGGTTGGCTAGAATATATTGAATATCCTTCAGTGAACCCTCTCCATTTTACCAGGGTATTTCTTTCCTACATACATAGACTAAACACCAAGAAATGTCCTTCTACCTTATCTGCTTTAAGTAACTTCCTGATTTGTCGCTACGGAGGCAGTACAATATCACTAAGCTGGCAGGCTGTCAATTGAGTCAGTACCGATGCAGTAAATGCACGCTTTCATATAAATGCTTCCTGACTGACGCGAGATGGGCTAACCCATTCAGGGCCAAGAATCGCTACGCGCTACGCTCGTAGCCGATCCTGTGGTTTTCCTCGTATATAGCGGAAAGCAACTACGGCGGTCTGATGCATATGTGTCGTCATTGGCCCTGAATGGGTTAAGAGGAGCGGTACGAATGCAGATTTATTACCGACAAGTGAGGAAATCTGTGCGACATCAGTAAACTCACGTCAAAGTACGAAGAAGCAAATCCAAAACAGATAGTCATAAGCAATATTATACAGATTTGAAAAAACTCGTAGTTAGTAGTATATTTAATGAAAAACGTGCATTTTACAATTATCACATTAATTCGCATCGACAATGATTCAAAGTCGCTGTGAAAAACTTTAAAAAAACTGTTTTGACTGACTCTCAGAAACGTGAATCTCTTCCTGATCATTTCAGCGATCCAAATATTATAAATGACGGTGACGGTTTTTTAGCTGTTCCTGGTGCAGACGTGGTTTCTCTGTCCTTGTTGTCGTACTTTGAATTCCACATATTTTGTGATTCATCTTTCACGTTAAAAACAATTAATGAATACGATGTTGGCAAATATCTTATGGGTATTTCTACTAATGCAATTGGCGTCGATGGAATCGGAAAGGATATGATAATGCTCACACTTCCATGCACCTTACCAGTAATTACTGCTATTGTTAATAAATCTATCTTGACCGGTGTGGTACCGGATTTATGGAAGTCAGCTCTAGTAAGTCCCTTGCCTAAAGTGGATAATCCATGTCAGGTTAGGGACCTTAGACCAATAAGCATTTTGCCTTTTCTATCCAAGGTACTGGAATAAGCTGTATATGCTCAGCTCAGTCAATATGTTGAGGATCAACACATTTTGCCACAATTCCAATCAGGTTTCCGAAAAGGTATGGGTACGGTGACCGCTCTGACAGATGTGGTAGACAACATATTGACTGAACAGGATTCTGGTAGGGGTACTTGTTTGGTATTGCTGGATTTCTCCTGGGCCTTTGATAGCATTAACATTCCCCTACTTCCTTCAAAATTAGCGTACTACGGTGTAAACAACAAGTCCCTATTCTGGTTTCATAATTACCTCAGTGACCGTACTCAGTCTGTTGAAATAAGAAGGGAAGATGGTATGTCACTAGTATCCGAAAGTAAGCCACTAACTAGAGGAGTTCCTCAGGGCTCTATACTTGGGACCTTTACTCTTCCTTATGTACAGCGCAGATATAATTAATGCCATCAAATATTGTAATTACCTTATTGTACGCAGATGACCTCCAATTGTATTTGTCAGCTCCTCCTCATGACTTTGCAGAGTCGGTCTGCAAGGTAAATGAGGACCTAAACAGAATTGCGGCTTGGGCTGATAGTAACGGGTTACTGATTAACCCTCAAAAGTCAAAGTTCATGGTACTGGGCTCAAAAACGCAAATCTCTAAAATTCTTGTAAACGATCCAAAATTAAGCGTCAGTGATTCACAGATTGAACGTGTGGAGGAAGCTAGAGATTTAGGTATCATAATTGACAGTCAGTTGCGCTTTGAAAGCCATGTAGGAAATTTGGTACGATCTTGTTTTTTCCGACTGAAGGTATTATATAAAATACGAAATCTTTTAAGCGAAAAGGTACGCGTAACACTCTGTGAATCATTGATACTCTCAAGGTTAAATTATGGAGATATTGTGTATGGACCTCGATTACTGGCGAAGTCTCGGCGTTTAGTACAATGTGTACAAAATGCATGTACTCGTTTCTGTTACTCGATCCCACCTAGAAGCCACATCACACCTTACTTAAACAAGGCTTCAACATTAAACATGTCCTCACGCAGATATTTACATCTCGCATGCCTTTAATTTGATGTTATGAAATACAAAAGGCCAGAATATCTGTACTCGAGTATAAGAATTTCATCTTTTCACAAAAGGCATGGCACCAGATCAACACGTCGATGTCTCTTAGAAGTGCACCCACACAGGACAGCTGCTTTTACAGGTAGTTTCCGTTATCTTGCGACCAAATGCTGGAATAACATTCCTCCACCAATTTACCATCGAAACTTTCATTTAAGTCGCACTTTAAGAAGATGCTCATAGAGAAGCAAGTTGTAGGAATTCCGCACGGCTATTTGGTTGCAGATTTCGTTGTGTGACTGTGCACTCTAAACGACATTGACTCTCCTTTTCACACTCTATACCACACCGTGCACGGCACGGCTTCCAAAGTACTCCGTCGCTTAGGATCTGCTACCGACCGAGCCCCTAATAAGGCCCAGGCTGAAAACCAGCGCTGTACTCTTGTTGTTCAGCATATGCTGAGTCTGGGACCTATTGCCCCAAAACAATTGTACTTTTTATTATTTTTAGTATATTTTTATTCTGTATTGTCACTGTTGTTTATGTCTGTACTTTGTTTTTTGGTATTAAATTATTATTCTATTATATTCTATTCTATTCTAAGCACCGCATGGAGATCTCGCCCCGCCAAGCCACAAATCGCCTTAAACATAAAAATATCGTAAGAAAAATATTCGTTTACGTCATTTATGTTGCACTCCCAGCTATGTGCTGCTCAAATGGATAAACGTAACCTTCCTCTGTACGGGAATAAATAAAACCGCTAGCAAATGGGTAAACAAACTATGCGAACCGCACAAGCCGGGTGTCGCATGAATCCACAGCTGAGCCCTAATTACTTAGGTACTTTGCTGATATAAGTAGATTTCAACCAAAGTTTAACGAATATACACCTGTAGTTTAATTCCAGAAAATAATTTATATCCTGACTCACCTACTAGTTGAGAGAAGAGTTATCTCCCTAGTTTTGCCATCGCATAGTCAATCAGGGAGCATCATGGTCTGAAATAAATAAGTATTTTATTTATCCGACATAAGTACGTATAGAACACTCTGGAGGGCAGGATGCCCACAAGGCAATTTATTAGACTTAATTAGGTTCCTATATTTGGACATGTAGGCGTATAATCTAGCTAGTAAATCCAGAGGTACTCGTAGCAGAATATCACATAATCAACATCAACCAAGTAATAATCTCCTCAGTCGTATTATATTCATGACCGAGTTTAAATAAAATAAAATAAATTATACATGAAGTTATCAACTACAATGCAATGACACTAAAGTCGGACGTCGGTGTTACATTAGTATTGTGTGCATTAAATTATGTACATGTTATTGAAGTTATCTGTATCTACCTAATCTGCATGCTAAAAACGTGATATAAAATACTTGCCCACAAATCCCCCCACGTAGTTTTAAATAAATTATTTGAGTTTGTCCTTTCTCCGGGCCCAAAATATCTCCATTTAAACAGGGAAATGGACCCGGGGTCAATCTGCGACATACATTTGGCATTCTTATTTGTTTCATTCTATCATGTTAGCTCGGCGTATGTGGAAGCAACCGCGCGAAACATTTAAAGCAGATTTGAATGAGCCATGTGTGTTATTCTGAGCACACGGCGCTCGAACCACCGAACCACGGAATAGAAGACCGCGATAAAATGGCTAAACAAAACAATGCAACCGCGCTT
This sequence comes from Epinotia demarniana, assembly GCA_945867215.1. NCBI lineage: Eukaryota > Metazoa > Arthropoda > Insecta > Lepidoptera > Tortricidae > Epinotia > Epinotia demarniana. Next base: position 20,356,948 of record OX244265.1, read on the forward strand.
GTCGGGTCGCTTGAATGCACAGCTGAGCCTAACTGCCTACGTCGCTAATATAAATGGATCGCTACAAAAATTACCACTACATCACATATACAATTTTAGGTTAGCTGTAAGAGATTCATAAATTAGGATGCGTTGGATGTTGTACTTATGCATTAGTATGTATTTTTAATTTTGTTATGTTATACTTACGCATTATGTTCGATAAGGTGTTAACTAATACTACTTAAGCTACTTAAATTGATTACTTAAGACGAATGTTACAAGTTTAAGCAATATTCAAGAGTAATAAAAATGTATAAAATACGATTGCAAATTCAAAACTCGCATTGCGTATATATGGAACGACTTTGTGAAAGTAGAAAAAGAATTATAATGTTTCCTTGGATCGTATTAATACTATACCATCTAATACCTATTTGACCAAGCAATAACTAGGAAACTAAACATATTTTATTAGTAAGTAGGTAATAAACCAAACTATTCCAGCTAGGTCTAGGGTAATTCTTCACATATCGAACCTGTTCAGTTGATAAAAAGGATAAGAAACGGACAAAGCACCCCGTACCCAGTGAAGCAAAAATACAATTAAATTAAAGTGACGTGGATTGAAAAATATGGTCTGGTGAGACAGTGCAAAATACCCATTCACGAAATATAAATTTGACAGCTCCATAATACAACTCATAAACTGTTATAAATTTTAAGAGAATACTTAAGCTGTTAATAAATGAAGCTTATAATTGGCGTGAAAATCTTAAAACTGAGAGAAAGATTCCCACGGGAACCGAATAACGCGAATTTATGCAATGCGTTTAAACCAGTCTCATTTTAGTTTGCGAAAACCGTCGATTCAAAGCGCACCAGAATAAAATAAACACAAAATACCTGAACATTTTCTGCTGTAATATTTTTAAAGAGTTAGTTTTTTATATGAGCATTTTAACTGTGAATCCCATAAAGAGTTTTTCTTGTCCCATGGGACTTATAAATGCAAAGTTTTCATTTTCATCCATTTCCTTCCATATACATTTATTATATTTAGAGTCTGTCTACGCGCGTCCGAAATCCATTCCTCTCGCGCGGAATCTGGTCTGACGGGAAAGAACAAGGGCAGTGATTCGGGATACATGTACAGCGTATGCGGCGGCACATGTATATGAAAATGTATAAACATAAAACTAAGAGTTATGGAACAAAATATTAATAACGATTAAAAGAAGACAAATGCGGATAATGTTTTTTAATAATCAAGTTTTCTAAATATTTTCTAAATAAAAAAAAATTGTACGCACTCCTGAAACATTGCTTAAGTTTTCAGTGAAACCGCCGATTGGAAAATCACGTTTACTTGAAATCGGTTATCCATTAAAATGTACCTACGTCATCGCATCCAAAATGGTATAGGCGTAATCTTTGAAATTACTCTATGAAAAACGCCAGCTGCATTGAGATAATTAGATTTTTAGAGAGCCAGGTGACGAGACGACGTTTAGGGATTTTTTCATAAATGCCCTGACTGTAATCAATGATGGCTCCATTGTGTGAAAAGTGGCATCATCTTATTGAAACCATGTGTTTCGATTAAAGAAAGATTCACCTTCAACATGTTGCCTAAAACTTATTCACTCTCCAAGCAATTTCTTTCATAATAAATAAATAAATAATCAACGACAGCCCGCTGCACTTGAATGCGGGTGGCGCAGGACCGGTCACATTGGGTAAGGCCTAGTCCTGTCCAGCAGTAGAAGTATTTCGGCTCATATGATGATAAAAAGTTTATAAGAAAAAAATTCTTAGTGATTCTTAGTTTCTTAGTAATAATTTTATCTCTGTTCATAGGGCTTGTTAAGTTATTTTTGGTGTGTTATACGATAAATAATAATTGATTTCGATCAAACATAAGCCATAGTACTTAGGTAAGGATGTGTTAAGTGAGAACTACGACACTTACAACTGCCAGAAATGCAGGTTAGGTTAGAACTGTGATCCTCACTGAACCGAACTGTTAGATACAATTAGATTAGAACTGCTGCCATTTTTGAAATATCTGTTGATCAAAAGTTGCTTATCAAATATTTTGCCCAGTTTCAATGTAGATGCGCCGATTCAACCGATATCTTTAACTGACTGATACTGATAACTATCTTTCGCCGCCTTAACAAACCTGATAACAAATGCGGTCAAAATATTCCGCATTGGGTTAGAACCTTATGTAGGGAAAACTTTTATTGGCCGTAAACTCGATTGACCTGACCGAACCAATCCCGAAGAAAGGTCTGCACCTATCTATTCATCTGGTTATAAGTCACGTAAACAACCGACATTTAGGATAAATTCTCATTATTAAACGAGCGAGCGAAGCGAAGGTAGTTTTCCGTTTGAGCTTGGGAAAAAATAATTTTGTCTCTCCGGCTCCTCTATAGGTCGCATTTCTCAACCAATTCTCGTGAAATTTTGAGAGCAGGTTCAATAACTATAGAACTTTTTGTCGATCGAAATTTTGTTTATAAAAAATAAGCTTGTTAGTTTTACAGCGCACAGACATTTTAGAGTGTAGTGCAGAATTTTATGAATGACAACATATTATCACCGGTTTCATCAGATCAATCGCTTTTCTTTGGTAACTATTACATTTTCCACATAGCATAAGAAGACACATGCAGAATCTCTCTCATTACTAGCATGGAGAGTTATTGTGTAACATTTCGAATGAGCGTTATGGACAAGTGTAAACTTGTTTAGTGACAGTGCGAGTTCATACATTTGGTGTAAGTACGAGTAGTTATTGAATGGACTCGCACTAATCCCTAATCAATGTGTAAACACGCCCTTAGGACAACTCAACTATCATTTACCTCTACAAAACGTACGAATCGTGGCAAACGACCAACTGCTGGCAGGACTTCAGTCGTCAGCAGGACGTGTGCTGTACGTGGGGTGGGGAAGCCTGCGTTTTACCGCCCTGTATTGCAAAGATGATACGACCAAAAGCGTTTTTCATTTATTATTATCCTCGAGCAAAGTTTAGAGCTTTATCTATATGCCATTACCAATAATTGAAATTCTACTACTAAGGTAACGGCGCCTATTACCGGGGGTATCAAATTCGGCTACCATTACCGTGGCATTTTCAAAAACGCATTTTAAAAGCAAACCGTTCGATTTACAATAAAACATACTTTACACAAATGAAGCCTAATTTAGTTGACTAACGGTCCTGTTTACGCAAATGTGTGTGAATGAAATAACAAGTACGCAATCCGTCAGTTTCTGCGACGGCGGCGTAGGAAGAGGTTGTGTCATACAAACGCATGGCGTCACTGGTAAGTATACCCGAATCTTATTTATTATTTCACGCAATACCTATGACAATTGAACAAATGCTATGGATTTTAAATGGTTATCTATAGTTTTCTGCACAACCTTTGCGTACTCGTTATATATTTTTTGGCCTGGAAATTCATTTAAAATGGAATATAAAATACAGCGGTGATAGACGCCATTTTTAGTTGGGGAAACTAATACCGTGGCATACCACGGTAATAGTTAAGTCGGCGATTTGCTTCTTTGTGCTTTATCTTTTTTATATGTCATCGATTATAAAATCTCTTACAGCTATTCGAATCTTGATCTATTGACGCTATTAAAGAACTATTTCCGTGGAATGGAAAGTATCCAACAAAACCTTAATTTTTAACCGAAACTTTAGTACTGAATCTGCAGTTTCTATGGAAACCCTTATTTTGTCATGTCGTTTAAATATTGTAATAATTAACTATATTTACTTACCAGTTATGTGATTTTGGTTTTATATCAAGCTTGTAATATGTATGTTTGATTTGTAATGAAAATACAATTGTATCCTAAAGTTTTTATGGATCGGAATTAGATTTTACAAAATTCCAAATCAAGTCTATTACCGATGGTAAGATCCCACAACAATCGGTAATAGTAACTATGGGATTTTTTTACCGACCCATACAATATTTGTTTGGGTCGATAATAGGTTAAAAAGCAGTATCTATTACCGTGTGTGACATTTTAGTTTTCTCTTAAAATAAATCACATCTAGGGTTCCGTTCGTACAATTTCATTTCATAAAATTGATTTCTCTGGTTCATATTATTAAGATGTGTCTCCGTTCACCGGAGATAATAACATATCCCAGCAAAATTTGTAAATTAAATAAAGTCCTAAAACATTCAAACAACCCGGAAACAACACATAAGTATAGATAAAGGTGTTACTTACCTACACAAAATGCAAAATATTGTTTTCTAGTCATTTAGCCTGTTAGTATGCTCAGTATTGTATTTATTAGGTTTTTTATAATACCCCGTATTTTATTAATTTAATCTTTGAATACAAAATACCGAATCCATAGTATAATGTAATGTAACTGCGATTTAATAAAAGGTAGTCTTTACCTGCTATGTATGCAAGTAGTAGTTATTCTTATAACCAGTGGACATCATTTTGTTGATTTAAGTATAGTTAATATTTTCTTTATTTTTATATAGTACGGAACCAAAGTCATGAATATTATTTTAACCCTCGATATTGGGTGCCGAATTGTGTATCAGGTTACTATTACCGATGGTAGAAAATTGCTGCTTTTTGTACCCTCGGTAATAAAAGCTAATTTCGCGGTAATAGAATCACATCCCATCCATTACCACGGTAATAGAAGATTCTCCTTTCGTGGTTTCAATGATTATTTTATCAAATATAATAAACTAAAATTGGTTCAAAACGTTACGACTCTGAAAGTTAAATAAACACTCTTCAATAAAAAAAAAAATCTAGGACGTTAAGGAGCTTTCATACCCATCATTTTTTATAATCATTTGAAAACTACCTCGCGTACCACGGTAATAGGCGCCGTTACCTTAACTAACCTACTAAAGACACGAACAACTTCTAAGTGTAGCGGATTTAGTGGCACTTAATGCGAAGACTGACACATTATTGCTAACAGTCATTTCTGCGTAGTACACAAGGGAACAGTTTACAGTAGCAGCCACAGGCACCGCAGCTTGGATTGAATTCGTAACCGCCGGAATGTGATACATACCCTTGTATCAAGGACTGTGATAGCTACAGCGTTTACTTTAATTATCTGTCGAATAGGAAAGTCTGGTGTGGCAATGGCAGCTATCTATTTAAGATGCCATCTTATAAACGCTCCGTTGCAACGAATGCATAGTTAAATCATGTCAAAATGTAAGCACATTTTGGCATGATTTATAATCAATGTTGTTACGGGTTTCCGTCGAACATATACTTACGTCACTTTCGGATACCAGCGCCATCCGTCAATATGTTGTTGGGCATGTCTCTTGTAATGTAATGTAATGTCCCTAAAACTGCTGGGAGACAGTCTCTAAGGAGTCGGTCTCCCGAGTAATGACGTCATCAAAATCAGCGCGACCGCGTTTGAAAAGGTGTCAATCAGGCACTTGTCGCACCGCCGGCGAGTAGCGAGTATATACTCTCAAAGTAATTCTAACTCGCTTTTACTCGCGCCAGTAAGAATTACTATGAGAGTACTCGCTACTCGCCGGCGGTGTGACAAATGCCTTACATCCAAACTATGCAACGTACGGTCGAGTAAAATGAATGTTTGGCACATGTCAACTCTAATTGAATAACGTTAAGGTCCAAAAGTGCTAAACATTGAATTTCCCCGACTGTACATATACGTGGGGGATATGAAATGAAAGCTGAATAAATTTTCTATACGTACTTTATTTCATAACATTATATTTCTATACATACGAAGTTTAAGAACTATAATAATAATAATAATAAGCCCGCGGGGGCAACTTGTGACGAGCTGACGGTGAGTGGCGACACCGCGGACCCCTAACCTCCAGAGGGCCCGAGTGATCTGGCCCTCGCCTCTGTGCTTGCCTTAACCAGCCGGCCAGAGTGGAGTCGCAAGAGCGGAACCTATGCTCCAGGTTGGAAGTGTAAAATGTCATAACGCCGGCGGCCCTTGAACGGATTACCAGGATCTGAGTCTGCGGTGCGCCGCAGACTCACCTCTCGACAACCTCACAGCCGCTCAGACGTGTTGCTCCATTGTCGCACTGTGCGTGCGACTGTTTGTGGGGCCCACTTAACGAGTAGGCAAGTCACCGCCTGCCTTTTCACAATTTTGAGGCTAATTGTCACGGCAGGTGTCCGCTAGTCTCCTCCCATAACCCATTTTCCAGACCACCCACCATTCAACCCAATAACCCATGCCCTTAATTTCCATCGCAGCACAGTGTTGCACTGCAATAGTCTTTGCAGCTGGCGGGGACCATCACTGGGTGTATCATGTTGTTCGCTCGGAGATGGTATCCTTCATGTGTATCCCTCGCTTTATATTATATTTGTTTTAAAGGGCCTCTGCGCTGTTGGCTTCGGCCCCACGCATGCCTTCCAAAAGTCCAGGACCCCATGGTCCTGAGATATGGAAAAAACATACATAATAACTAATAATAATATAAGCAAAGAACTGTTAGCAAAAGTATAAAAAAGTTCTAAAAAATCTATGTATCTTTACAGCAAAACTAGAAAAGGTACACGAAAGTTATGCAGAACACAAAGCAACTAGTATTTCAGCTTAAAATTTGGTGATAGGACCAAACTTGAGAAAATTACGCTAGATTTATAACAATTCCTCGAATTAAACCAAAACGCAAAGAGATTTTTCCCTACATGATTAAAAATGAACGAAATTATTATGTGTGTTGACAAACAACAAAATCAACTCATGCACTACCACAATTGGTATTTCTCGGCCTCTGCTACATTTTTGTATCTTCTATTGGAGTTTCCTTTAAAGGCGTGCAATAGCTAACATATCCAAGTTCGAACTAATGTGCAAACATTTTCGTTTAAGTAGGTACATAATCATGTATACGCAATATTTGAAACCTAACCGTCACAATTTCCATGAAACATTCCAGATTGAGTTGAACTATTTGAAATTGACTATGTTCTATAATCCAATTTGATTTAACGCCTTAAACTAGATTCAACTGTTTGCTTCAAGCCCCAAGTATAAAGAAACAGAGATCCAAACATACGAGGAACTCGTTGACTTTTGACGGCGATTCTTCAACAGGAGGTATTTTTTTCGACTCTAGCACAGAAGAAATAATAGTACTAGTTCACATACTGTACAGAAGTGTGGTTGACATCTAGAAAATTCAAATTATGGCATCCCGCTCTCACGCCTAAGCTTCTGGCGCGCCTGGGCCTCGATCAACATCACGGAAGTGTGGAGTGGAACAGGCCTGCTGTAAGTACGGCAATGTGATTTATGCAGGAAGTACCAAAAATAGGGTGAGAACTCATCAATACCGTTTTTTTATTTTTGTTTTGTTTATTGAAATGAAATAAACCCTTTACCCTCTCGGGGGAATGTTGTCATACACAAGCAATGTCAACTAAAACAAAACTGTAATATAAATTAAATCAAAAATATCTATCTATGTTGTAAACGAAAATAAACAAAAAAATTAACAACAAACATATTGCATTTTTGGAATCGGTATGCGCTACCAAATATGCCCTTGATGACCTTGACTTCCCCCTGATAGGAGCGGGAAAGGAGAGAAAGTGTGGAAGCGGGGAAACAGAAGCAACGTGCATACCACCCCGCTGCTGCGAAATAAAGTACCTACTACTGCGTCAGTCAGGTAGTCGCCTATGGCAAGCTTCTGCCTGCGACTCCGTCCGCGTGGAACTCGTTTATATCGCAGCTCCAAACAAACTTTCACTCTTCCCCCCGCCATTTCACCCCCTTAGGGGATGATTTCGGGGATAAAAATTACCCTATGTCCTCTCCCGGTACTCAAACTATTTCTATACCAAATTTCACCTAAATCAGTTCAGCGGTTTTAGCGTGAAAATGTAACAGACAGGCACATTCGCATTTTCGCATTTATAATATTAGTATCGATGGATGGATAATATTAAGTAATATTTTACATGTACCCTACGTGTTATTACATACACATAACTTGTGCTGTGGACCCTGTTTGAATTAGGAATTTCAAATCACAATTCAATCGGGATCGCGCGTGTGCAACACATTGCAGAAACCACTTGTACTTAATCCAAGACCATCTTTCCTATTCCTACCTATTTAAGTACCGTACAAAGCAAAAAACTCAAGTTCACTTTTATGGTACTTCTCACCCGTCAAAGAGGGACAGAACATCTATAAATCATTAAAGTTTTTGTCTAACTTTCCTGTTTGTCGTGTCATGTTCTAGCGACTTAAGAGGAACTTGTGAATGGAGTGGGCTCGAACGCAATCTTGAAATGAGTTCGAGAAGCCCATTTTGTACATAATGCTCGAGACAGAACTCGTTTCGGAGTGTTTAAGTAAGTTTTGTGTAATAAGATACTATACTTAATTAGATTTTACATGCTTAAGAATTGTGTCTCACCGAATCACAGCGATTGTTTACTGTTTATAGTAGATGATACCTAAGTAATTAAAGAGTAGCCAATAGTAATCCGTACGCGATCTTAGTTTATAAAATATTTCTGGATTATTGTGACGACCGCTTTAGCCTAGTTGGTAGTGACACTAGTGACCCTGCTTACGAAGCAATAGGTCCCGGGTTCAAATTCCGGTAAGGGCATGTATTTGTGTGATGAGCACGAACATTTGTACCCGAGTCATGGATGTTTTCTATGTATTTAAGTATTTTAGAAAGAAAGAAAGAAGAAAGCAAATAGTTTATTAGTGCAAAAACTATACATAAATAAAAGTGTTCAAAAACTTATTTTGATCCAATTATTTCAAGTAATTTGCACTAAAGGGCTAGCTGTCACGGAGTACGTAAGCCCGAGGACACATTCCGTGACGCTGATTTTAAGTAAAGCCAGCATTTGGACTAGATGGCATGGCACTGAGAGAATAGTCGATGATACTAAAAGGCACACAAAGTCTTTAAGCCTTTTATTTATCTATATAAGTATGTTTATCGTCGTCTAGTACCTATAGTACAAGCTTTGCTTAGTTTGGATCTAGGTCGATTTGTGTAAGATTGTCCCCTAATATTTATTGTAGACAGGTACTCCAAATGCTAATAAATCGTTCTTGGAATGATAGAAAAAAAAACATTTTCAATTTATGATATTATGAAATGTGTACGATCAAGATGAAAATGTTTTTTTATAAAACAATTTTTTTATTTATTTATTTAATAAACATAATATAGAAACTTAATTATTAACATGGTCTCACAAAACTGTCGGGACAGTTTGTCTGTGTGATCATTTTATGGTACAGAGTTAACTAATTTGTTCAGTAAATGTTACATTCAGCTATGCCTTAGGTGTTAATGTTATTAATGTTAAGTAATGTCGTTTTAGTTTCCTCTTAAAGTCTTTTTTTATACTTTCACGGCTGATAGTTTCTGGTAAACTGTTCAGAAGATAGGGGATACGTTTTTTTAGTGTTCTATCACCATAATGTTTCTTAACCTTCGGTACGCACAGTTTACCGGACGCCATAGCCCTAGTTACATATTTATTATCGACTACTTTTAACAAGCTATTCTCCGAGCTAGGCTCTAGACTGCTATGGTTATTTATAGCAAGTAGATATTTATGTTTAAGACTTACAGGCAGAATTTTACAAATTTTGAATAGAAGTTTATAGTTACCTTTACATTTTTGTCTAGTTTTACTGTTTACTAATAACTTTATAAATCTAAGTTGTATGTTTTCTAACCTGTCAATGTTTGTTTTAGTTGTGAGTCCATAGCTGTCAAGGGCGTAACTCAGGATTGAGTCTACTAGTGACATATATAAGCACCTTAAAGTACTAACAGGTATCTTTAAACTTAGATGAAAGAATTTGCCTAATAATATTCTAAGTTTATCGCAGATAAAATTAGTATGAACAGTCCAAGAGAAGTTTTCGTCTACTTTCATGCCTAAATAAGTAACATATTTAGCTCTTTTTATAGGTTCACACGCACAATTTACCATATTATTATGTAGACATTCAAAGGTGAGAGTATACATAGGGGGGGGAGTGCTGACGGGACATAAGTGTGGCGAATGAATCAATAAAAAATTGGTTTTATCAATATTGAGAAGTATTCCATTGTCATGGGACCACGCAACGACTGAATTAATATCCCGTTGAACTAGACGGACTGTGTCTGCGAGATCTGTGCCAGGTCGTAGGATGCAGAGGTCATCGACGAACATGTGCGCTGAGCAGTGTTGTAGTACATTGCACAGGCTATTGACGTGCATCAGGTACAGCACAGGAGAACATCCCGAGCCCTGTGGCACTCCACATCCCACAGTATGCTCACTACTGAAGGTGTTTCCTATTCTCACCATAATAACTGTTTCAATAATTAAAGTTTTTAAATAAATGTGAACTTTTATTTACTTTTCCTCGCAAGTGTATTGAAAAACGTCGTATGAAACACGTGAGCATTGGTCATTACACTGCTCGTCTCCATTAAGCCTTCGCCTTCGGCTCAGGCTTAAAAACCGACTCGAGTGTAATGACCAACATAGCACACTTGTATCATAATGTACTATTTTAATTGGCAACGTCTACGACTTGTGTCTGAGACAGCCTTGAGGAAAATATACATAAAACTAATGGATTCAGCCATTAAACAAAGGGTTATCGATGTAACCCTCGTCACGACGGCGACGAGCCTCCCAATTTATTTAAATGTAACTAAGCCGCAATTTCTAAGGTAATTACTTACAAACAAACCAGGATATTCGGGACAAATAATGAAACACAAGAACAACCGACGTGTTCTGGCGACGAGCTCTGCTAAATCTTTTACTAGACCGAGAAGTAGGTCCACGATATGATATAGTGCATTCATCCTTACTTGTCTTATTTGGTAAACAACATTCTAGCCTCAAAATGCATCTTTTTAGGATAGAATAGCAATTTTGTGAGGAATTAGATCATGCCGAGACGACTTTTCGGACATCACTTCACGATTTATTGTCTAGCAACGCTTTTTTTACGATAAAATAGCTGCTATAGTCTAAAAAGATACATTTTGAGGTTAGAATGTTGTCTACCAAATAAGACAAGTAAGGATGAATGCACCTTAATTTGTAATATAACACTAAGCAATACTCGTAGTACATTAATACCTAGATATTAAGAGGATTGTTTTAAAATGACGGGCCTTGACACAAATGCGGCTTTGGCTATTCAAGCATTTTCGTTTGTATGTACCTTATAATGTGTAGTAATTAAATTTTTTGTTACATAAATATCAATTTATCTTATAAAAATACGATTTTTTTGCAATTTTGTTTCCATTTGTCTGACAATCTTAAAAACTATTTCATATCATGGATTTCGATAATGGTGGGTACACACCAAGCCAACGAACGGCTATGTATCTCACTCTAACAAATAGCTGTCACGTAAATGCGTTCGGTTCGTTGGTCGTTCGTTTGCTCAGTGTGTACCCACCATAAGAATAAACTAAAACGTGAATAGTGAAGTCTCCTTTCTTCGGAGGGCACCGCCACTTCACCAACAACACAATATAAAAGCCAACGTTGATAAACTAGGTGCTAAGATACATTAACTGGAACACAGGTGGACGTGCCACCCCGCTGTCTTAATATTTAATGTATCGCCTTAACGCCTCTCTCAACCCCACATTCGGCCACCATACAATAGAACCTACGTCTACATTATGTAGGGATCATCTCAGAACAAAGAGGATTCAGTAACAGGTGTTCACATATTGAGATATTAGTTTGAAGTTCCTGTACAACCTCAATGACATCACTTTTTTAACTTGGTGATGGAATATGTACGGATAAATGAGTTCGAATATAAATTTAGTGTAGCTGAAGTACAGCCTACATGTTATTGTATTCTTTCTCTTTATAACTGCTTTAAAATTCAAAAAAATCAAAATTTATTTATTTGTAAACATAGGTTAAATATATTATAGATCTTATACGATAATTTGTTTCACTATGTTTTGCCATTTGGCATACAAATATAATCAAGAAGAGATGGAGCATGCACTAATTATAACATGAAGTCAAACGATAATAATTTCTTAAATGTCATACAAAAATAAAAGTGTACTTAAAACTAAAACTACTTAAATTCAAAATGTGTCCAGTAAATATTCCGTTATCGAATAGTATGCTTTTTGTACCAAAAATCCATGAAGGCATTTCTTAAATTCAATTAAATTATCTTTAGTAATAAAATAATATGTTTCGGCAACTTATTGTATATTTTAGGTGCCATCCCAAAAATACTTTTAGCTAGCAAAGCCGAGTTCACGGATTGGATGTAAATTTTTTCGCATCTGCGAGCACTTTTAAACATTGAAAATCGATGCATGTTGTTTTTAATGTAAACCGCAGTTTCAAAAATGTATAGACATGGCAGGGTTAGTATATTGAGCCTAATGAAATGTGGTTTACAGGTTTCCCATGACTGCAATCTACAATCAGATCTTAAACATTTTTTTTGCGACTTAAAAGCAAGCTCGCGATCAGTGGAATTACCCCTGAACATGACGCCATATCTTAGTGTTGATGTTACATATGCATGGTAGGCAGTCAGTAAAGCAGACTGGTTAACTCTTTTACTTAGATTATACAATGCATAAGAAAATCTGCTAAGTTTATAACGTACAATTTCAATTTGATTTTTCCATGTCAACTTATGGTCGAAGCTTAATCCTAAAAAAATTCTTTGTTTGTGTGAGGTGTGCAATTAAGAGTATTTGTATTGTATTGTATTGCACAGTCGGCCCATGAAAATGTTGAGCATACTTGGTACCTTGGCGCATCAAATTGCAAGCAATTTCGTTAACACTCAAATGCCATGTCATGTCATGTTGAGTATTAAACCATTAAAACTTCAACAACTGTCTGCCTGATAATTGTCATTGGTGACATTAAATTACCAAAATGATGCGTTTGTCATGAGCTCAAAATATGAAAGAAATGTTTATATGTATTTAAAATAATTTAAGATGCCTACGATAATATCTGTAACCAAGTGTTGTAATTGCGACTCAGAATCAAAAGGGCAACTGTAAGTAAGTATTTATTTCCAAACTTAATGATATTATTCTGAGTCTTGCCGGTTGTTTCCTACATTATTCCTGTATATTGTCTTAGCTTTTCAACTGGGAATTGGACGTATCGGAATATTATACCGACGATTCTTTATTTCCAGTGTAAAGCTGATTTTCCTCGGAAGAGTGAGACAAGACGAGTCGAGGCGAGAATCGAAATGCGTATGGCAAATTTTCAATTCTCTTCTCGCTCGCGCTCGGTGGACATAGAAGTGCCATACAAATTTCAATTCTCGCCTCGTCTCGTCTCGCCCCTCCGGTTGAAAATCAGCTTTATAACGTGAACTTATGGGTAAGGACATAAGGGACGTCGAAATGAACCTTCCTATGTTTGCAATTGTGTCGTGAAACATCTAATTAGTAGCCCCAATTTAGTTAACTGCAGTCTGTCAACATCGCAGAATAGAGACAAAGATATGCAATGACAAGTCTTTTGCATGAATGTCATAACGATGGATTCTAAGTTTAAATGGTTGACATCTAACCATCACGCGCGTCACTCTCCCTTATCGTGATTTAATTTGACGAAGTCCTAAAGTGCTCATCATTTTCATGGGCGACTGTACTTGCATAATTTACTTGTTCTTGAAATATTTGTGTTTTGCACTTGTGATATTTTGCACCAGTTTTGTAGTGATTCCTTCGATTTCTAGACGAAAATCGTGTTACTTTATAGGCAACCGGACGTTTGCGCCTACAACTTAATCCAGAAGTTGATGCGTGGCGGACTTGAAGAGCAGCACGAAGCTATAAGATAGATAGAGATAGGGATATGAATGGTCTTTCTTTTGCCGGATGCCAGGCAATCTGGAACTATAAATACAGTCCTGCATTACGTGGAGGACTGCCATGCAGAATTGCGGCGCTACCATGAAAATCGAATTACGACCCAACTAACATTTTGGTGTCAGCTAAGGGTTTTATTATAACCTTAACCTTTATAAGTGAGTTATATTTATCTCAGTTGGAACTAATAGTGATATAGAGGAGTTAAGAAAAAAAATTAACTCCTAAAGTGTTACTAGAGCTTTATTGAACGCTGCTAAAAAGGTTTTACAGTTATAAGAGTGTTACTGAAAGCAATTATACTTAAGATGTTAAAGCTTTAACCTGTTTGTAACGCTTAAACCTTTACAAGAGTGCTCGCTGACGCTCATTAACTCTTATTGCTTATATATCTGCTATAAGGTGCAGGCAGAGACTTTATAACAGAGTTGTTCAAGATTGTTGTAACACAAGATACTAGAAGTGTTGAACAACACCGCTATAAAGGCAAAGCCTGCACAATATTCTTGACTAAGGGTGTAGTAACTCAAAAAGCGTTATAGATGACTTAACTGACGCCTAAAGCTTTAATGTAAGTTCGCCATTGTTTTGGTGAACTCCAACCTTCCATTTGGTTATTCAATATTTGACATCAAAATACTTCACTAAGTATTTATGTTACTCTTGCCATTCTATGGATGCCACTTAATTTAACATGCCACTGGTCAAGAAACAAGAATAGAAAATCATAGAAACTTTAGGTTTCTATTTTATTCTTCATAAGTTTTATTAGAAATGTTTAATAAATCCTGGGCGCGTTAAAATTGAGATGGGAAACATGGTATACACTTACCGTAAAATCACAAGGGCAGATTGTTTTCACTTAATGTCACAAACACTTCAATTTAATTCACTTTCAATTAGTACGACTCCTGTCACATATATTGATACCTACTATTTTCGCCATTTTATCGGTAGAGTATATTTGTCTCATAATTTTATAGTAAAGAAAAGAGTAAGATGCTCACTTGAAACTGGGTGAGCGCAAGAGTGTTATAACACTCTCAGCTAACACCTTAAGCGTTACTACGGTGTTTGTAGAGCGTTGGTCAACACTATGGGTGGCAGATAACACTGCTCTACAGGCTTTCTAACACCTTTACCTGTAAGACGTGGCCTCTTTCGTGGTTATATGGGTGTTAGAGCATGCTCTACCTTTTTTACAGGCATTCTTAACACCTTAACACTTGGCTGGAACCGATATAAGAATTATGGGTTATTTTAACACTAGTGTGCTAGTTGGGGAAGTTCGAATTACGAAGTACCGCTGTTTTGATGCGGCTCAGTTCGACTCTGCTGAAGTCTTATTCACTGGGTACCCATTTAGATTAACCTGCACGGCTATCACGCAACGGCGCGCGAGCTCTCTCGATTTTTCTCGCACTATCCGTCTCTCTCTTATTAGAACACTAAGAACAAGACGTGCTGACGCGCCTACAATGCTTCACGTAATCGACTAGTTAGCGAGCGTACAACATCTTCTAATAAAGAAACAATAGAATAACTACAGCTTTACTATCAGACAGAAGACGTGTATCATACCAATGAGGCCCTTGCTTGGACATCACATTCTCGTTCAAAGCCGGTATTCCATCTGCTATATTTGATAGAAGCGAGCATGTCCCTCCATAGACGTCGGTCTAGCAAAATCTAAATTCAAAGAGGGGAATATGTCCCCTTCGATCAATTATTGCGAATGGAATGCCGATCCTGATTTTGAGAGGCAGATACATGAAAGTGCAAAGAGATAACCCTAAGAGGCGCCTCCGGACCGGTATGATTATTTTATCAGTATATTATAATTACTCAGAAATAACACACGATCCCCATAAATTAAGTGAAGTTCTAACAGTTCCCGGAAGCACTCACGGGGTCATTAATCTGATAAATATAAGTATTTATTAAAACCATGTCGTCCTCTTCTATTTCCGCGGCGGCATGGGTGGCAGCATCATAAATCAAAATAATTTGTTCCCAGAAATTTCACCGCCAGTTGATTCACATTCTAAATAATTTAAATAATCGCCTTAATGCCTGGAGTTTCGTTGACATGTATATCCCTGTCGGATGTTATACTCGTAACCTTAAATATTAATTACACGCGTATTTTTAGAGATGATTTTATGCCTAAATAATTCCGTTCAGATTAGCGAGAAACCTCGTCCTCAATAAGCACATAGTCTAAAATAAAATTAAGTAACTAAATGACATTTATAAAGACTATCTAATGTTAGTTGCATTTATGTTCTCAAATATGTTTTGTACAAACTAGAAACATGCTAACGAACTCCTAATTGGAAAGTAGAATAAACAAATAAATAAACCATAGCTCAGCCGAGCTGACCCTTCGTTCCAAACTCCTTACGACGAAAATCGATACTCGAAAGTGTAATAGAGATTGAAGTCTGCGAACATTGATTTTAGATTTTTGTTAATGCCCTAGTTGCAGGTTCTTTGAGTACCATTGAGCTGGTCTGATGACGGAGTCTATATAAGACGCATAGACGAGTAGCTGCGCACTATTTATAAAAAATGTAAATATGTCGAAAATATACTTTTTGCGTGTAATAAATAATTAATACATGTTAAATAATATCTATACGCAGATACCCGCTTCATATATGGCCTTAATGTTCACGACGATTCAAAATTAAAAATTATTTATGTGTCGACGGTAAAAATATTTTCATTTAAACGTAATTAATGAGCCGAAAAACCCAACGTAATAAGCGTAAATGTCGCAAAATTAAACACCGGAACCCTCTTTGGGGTGAGTTCGGGAAACCTTGCGGTATTCGCTCAAGGGCAAACATAGTTTTGACAAATGTGTTAGGCAAATTTCCCACAAGTAATTTGTAAATGAAGTTTGGAAATCCCAAAGTTCATTATAATTATGACCCAGATTTTATTTACAGAGCAATGAAATTTATCACGCATTAATTGAGTTTATAAATAAAAGGCTCTCTTTGATCCCAGTACAGGTAAATATAATGAGTGCGCCTAAAATAATTGCCTTAGTGGAATTAAGTCAGAGTCTGGTGGTAAGACTTGATCTTTCTACACGTGAACAGAACATCAAGCATTCACTGTTTTTAAACTTGTCGACCTAGACAACGAACAGAGCCAAGCATGGAGCCCAACATCGTTACGAACTTTTCAAGAGAACGCGTAGCACGGTTGCCATTTTATCACTTATCGCTGTGGATTAGACATCCGTCACTTTCTTTTTTTTAATTATTATTTATTTATATAGAACACAAACAAATGTATATGGGGTACACGAAGAATACCATCAGACATAATGCTAAAGACCTGGAGGTTCATTAATATTAAGATATATTATTATTATGTATGTCTTTTTCCCGTTCACGGGACAATGATGTCCCGGACATTTGGGAGGCGTGCGTGGAGCTAGGTACCTACAAAGTACGAAGAGGCCCTTTTGACGATTTAATGAAATGCAAGGAGTACACCGAGCGGATGCTGTCCCTATGCCCGTTTCATGGGACGCCCACAGAGACAGCACCCGCTGGGGTGTATAGGGACTATTGATGGTTGATGGAATCTAAATAAAACGGGTTATTGGGTTGAAATAATGGACTAGTGGCTGGGCTATTGGGTGAAACATCGGACGCCTGCCTAATAAAACTGTTTCAATCTTTATCTCTGGCAGACGGTGACTCGCTAACTGCTAGATGGGCCCCTATTAGTAGTGACATTAAAAAATGGCCTAAGGGCAACACTGGTCAGATACCTGGGGGGTAGAGAGGTGGCACTGGACTTTAAACATATAGCCAACTCGCCACTTAGGTGTCCACATCTGCCCTCGAGCAGCAGCTCTTAGGACTCCACTCTGGACGGCCAGTAAAGGCAAGCCAAAGGCGAAGGGCCTGTCCAACCAACCACCCGATCGGCTCAGCCTGACCACAGGACACCCCACCCCCAGAAGCACTCAGGTACGTAGGGTCGCTACTCCCTAACAGACCGCCACAAGCTGCCGTACGTTATTATTATTTGTATTATGTGTTAACAAAAACAAGTTAAATCATGCAAACTAAAAAGAATGTAGACATATTTCGATTAAATTACAAGGAGATCTGAAGAGATTTACATTAGGTAACAATAATACTCCTGGAAGAAACTAATAAAATAACTTAACTTTTACTAACAGTTTAATACTTAACAATGATTGATGAAAGGGATCAATATCGACCAGATACTTATTATAAAAACTAGGGACTCGCCTGAAGAAAGTAGGTATGCCGTGACTCACGGCACTCAGCTTTGCCCGCAAAAATTACTCACGGCCCGTGATTAATTTTTGCGGGCAAAGCTGATATGGAATAGAGATCTAGGACGTAGGGGATGATGCGGGCAACTAAAAGAAACCAATTCCAAGAGGTTTGGACAGTGTATCACACCTTTTAGAATTTTAAACAAGAACATCACATCTAAAAACTGTCTCCGGCTATTGAAGGGAAGGAATGCTTCGCAGCTGACGCGGAATGCTCGAAATAATTACCTGTTCTATAATACAGTGACTTTAGGAAAATATTTTGGATCCTTTCCAGACGGCCAATATGGATTTGATACTGAGGTGTCCAAACAACACAGCCAAACTCAAGGATACTCGTAACGAAAGAATAAAATAATAATTTATAAGTATTTGGGCGCCTGAAAGCCTGTCCGATCCGAAGTTGTTCTGACAAGTATGCGAGTGCGAGAGTGACGGAGGTCTTATCCACAACGATAAGTGATAAGATGACAACCGTGCTACGCCTTCAGTCTAGCGAACGCTCTAGTACTTAAGGCGCCGTAGGTTCATGGTCTTCTCTCCCTCTCACTGAGCATAAGCGTGAGCGAGAAGGAAGTGCGTGCTCGGAAGCGTGGATATCATATTTTTTAATTTTATTTTGGCCGTTTCAAACATAGCTTTTATGTTACAAATATTTTAGACCCTTTTAGACCTATGTTCGTGTTTTTTTCTATCAAGCGAAAATTGCTTAATCATGTTTCGAATCACTCATCTCGCTGCAGAAAAGCCTTAAGATTACTACTATTCGTATTTTTTTGAAACCATATTATTATAAACAGACCCATTATATTTTTTCACAAACTCTGTTCGCTTAACTTCGCTGAACCTACGGCGCCTTAAATGTTGTGCGCGAGGTGCGGGTGGAGGGGAAGGCGGCGGAACAATAACAAAATTGCTCGGTTCGGCAAAACGCTCTAAACTTTACTATCGTTTGTTTTGCTAGAATGCTCGGTAGAATGCTCGCTCGAATGCTCGCTAAATTGCTCCTTTACACTTTGTAGCCTTTAGCTGAATGTAACATTCGCTAGAACGCTCATTCCAAGTGAGTGGTCAAGTGTATCAGCAACTTCAGTGCTGGTTGCATCAACCTTACTTTACAGGCCGGTAAATGTTAAATTAAATATGGCACCGCCTGCTGTCATTCCACAGAAACGCTACGATTACCGACGATTTTATACAACCGGCCCTAATTGTCGGGTATTTCCAATACCACTATGTATGAAATCTAAAAGCTTGTCGACCGCTTTATATTATAAATGATTTACTTGTGTGGTACCTACCCACATTTATTGATTGCTATGAAATGACGTTGTACGCTTGTTGTAAGTTATTTATGTGCCTACAGTCATGTTAGGCTAAACGAACGTTAGGAGATAACGACAGTAATTTTTGATGATGAATATTATTCTTTGACAGTTGATTATGCTATTCGTTCAAAAGTTTGTCAATTACATTGTTGAGCTGAGTCACATCTGTGTGTGTAACAATAACAAGCTTATTACTACATTATACAATATAGCTGTTTTTTATACCAGGACGGTGGCAAAAATGCCCGACACCGTAACCTATTGCATACAAGCATTATGCCGACCCTTTATTGATTTGAGTCTTCAATATAAACTTTATTAAACCATTGACCATTGACCATTTTACTATCTTTGACTGGGTTCATAAATATTATCTCATCTCATCTGGTTTGAAACATTCAGAACCTTGAATACCTTCACCCTTTTACCAAGTCCCTAAAATCTTCACTCTATGAGAAGAAAATGTATTTTAACTTCTAATTCGTTGAAATTAGATCTAGGTTAAGCAATTTCAAGCTGGCCAGTTTCAATATTGACCGAGTTAGAGTTGCCAATACCAACCCCTCGGTGGGGCCCGCAATTCTACAACACCCGCGACCGCCTAGATAAACGCCTTCAAACCATTTCCATTAGAGTTGAATTCGCTCCGCAATTTGCTTTAACGCCAAGCGAAAGCAAAACTTTAAACCACTATTCTCGCTATCCTTCATGGATTATCCAAGTGGATAGTTAATTTTAGAAGGTTTTAAAAGGTTTACATTGCGTTGACAATAGCATAACCACCCGTAGAACACACATTACGTTACTTTACTCGTGAGCGAGTAAACGCTCTTCGAATAGATTTCGATTGTAGTTGTAACGCTTTAAATTATTTGTGGTTACTAGGGCCCGTGTTCATTCAGTACAATTACCAATTTTAAAAGTTTTAATTAGAATGCCTACCATTTGTCAAGAAAGCGCAACCCGCTAAAGACTCAATGTGGTACAGCAGAGCCGGTTGGTAGTAGTCTGCGGGTTTCCACACCTCGGAAAGCGCTATACGTGTCGCGCCTGCATTACTCCGCCACGGCGAATGACATGGCGGTGTATATTCACCAGAAGACGGGGTATAAGCTGATGGTTTTCCAGCTGCGTTCGCGTCACTATTTGCACTTCAGCTCGTTTGTGGTGCGCGTGCCGCGGCCGCTGCAGGAGACCATCGCGCGTGCTGACTTCTGCACGTCTATCATGGGACGGCCGTGTTCTAAGTGTTCTAATAAGAGAGAGACGGATAGTGCGAGAAAAATCGAGAGTGCTCGCGCGCTGTTGCGTGATAGCCGTGCTGGCCGAAAGGTGTCGTGTTTCGGCGGTTCCGGGGTAACCTACCGATTCTACACCGGACCTGACGACGCAACGGAGCCACGCTGTTTCGTCGCCTTTATATGTATCAAATTATAATATAATATAATTATATATATACAGTTGAGTCGAAGGTATATGAGGGAGATGTGAAAGGGGCGGTCAGGGTGCTTATGTCGGATGACGCAGTGGCACAGTCAAACCCTGAAGTTTTTGCCACTCTACAGACAAAGCACCCAGCCCCGTCTCGGCCTCTTTCGTTCCCGCCTGAGCCGGATGGGTCTACTCCCGCGTATAAGGTAAAGGAGGACAGCGTCACACAGACCCTTAGCACATTTAACAACGGTTCTGCCGCAGGCTTGGATGGTATCCACCCAGTACATCTAAAAGAGCTCACATCTGACTCGGCGAGGGATAATGGTCGTCGGTTATTGGGGTGCCTGACCAAACTCTGCAACTTTTTACTCGAGGGTCGTTTGAATGCTGAGGTTCGTCCGTACGTTTTTGGCACTTCTCTGTGTGCGCTTTCGAAAAAGGATGGAGGTTTGAGGCGTGCTGTGGGCAGCACGTTTCCGCCGCCTGACCGCCAAACTCGGGTGTGCAGCGGTGAGGGAGGAGATGGCCGCTTACCTTCGCCTTTGCCAAATGGGGTTTGGCACAAGATTGGGGTGTGAGGCGGCGATTCATGCAGCACGCGCATCTGCTCTAGATCCGGGAAAGGTAGAGTACGTTATAATTAAGCTCGACATAAAGAACGCATTTAATTCCATTGAGCGCGATGTTCTGTTGAGTGAAGTCAAGAAGAGGATGCCTTCCCTTTATCACTTTCTTTTTCAAGGTTACTCGTCCCCCTCTAACCTCTTTTACAATGGATCCCTTATCCTTTCCCAAGTCGGTGCGCAGCAGGGGGATCCGCTGGGACCACTGGCGTTTAGTCTGGCCATACATAATAGTAGATTGTATGACAAGGGTCTAAAGTAAGCCATATTACCACGAGATGGATATTTTCCCGAACGAAGTGAGGGGAAATAGTTCGAGGGGTAATATGGCTTTTAGACCAGAGTTATACACTCTACTTTTCACTTCGACTGCGAGAAAATAGTAAAAACAAAGATTATCCATCCACATTCAACAATTATACCAAGGCGAAAAGATTGTTCAATTTGGCGCCATTCTTTTTAATAAACTGTTTTGACACAGATACAAAATATTCACAAGACGAATAAACGCCTCTGACCGTCTAATAGTGGCGTAGTCTATCCCGTTCCCGCTCAATCTTCTTAGCTTATGTCATGTAATCACATCCACCAATCACAACTCTTTAAAATAACAACAATACAGCTAGACATTAAAATCGACCAATCAGGAAACAGAATTCAATTCAAACATTAGGAGTTTTCATTCCCTAATTTACAATAATTAAAAAAATAAACGCCTCTGACCGACTATAGCTCCATCCAAACGTTCAAGCGTGGTTAACTGCATACATGACTCATGTATGCAGTTAACCACGCTTGAAAAACACCCAATGTTTGAATTGAATTCTGATTCCTGATTGGTCGATTTTAATGTCTAGCTGTATTTTGGTTAGTAGATAGCAAATACTAATGTTTTTTTAAAGAGTTGTGATTGGTGGATGTAATATAGAACTGTTGTGAGTGGTCAAATTAAAATGTTTTATAAATCATAAATATGTATACATATTTTCCCTAGGGGCTAAATGTACTACTTTAGCCCCGCTTGCCAAGTCTAATATGATGCACTTTTTGAGCATGAGAAGTGAAAAACAATTTCAGGCCTTCTCTCCCCACTGAATGGACGGTACCCTTGGGGGAAAGCCGGAGATTGTGGAGCAAGACTTGCGTACTCTCCTTGCACGCTTTAAGGATCTGGGACTAGAGGTCAATACCAGTAAGTGTGAATTTTTCCCCTGCAGCAATGAATCCCGAGCTTCCTTTCCCTCTTTCTGTAATCTGCTCCCAGGTCTTAAAGAGTTGTCTCCCCGTTCCTTCAAGCTCTTGGGGTCTCCTATTTTTCCTGCCGCTATTCCGGAGGCTTTTGAGATGAGAAGGCAGCTTCTCCTGACTGCTAGGGACAGGCTTAAAAACCTTCCAGCTCAGGTTGCTCTGGTTTTGCTGCGGATATGTTTTGCGGTCCCCAAACTAACATATTTTTTGCGCACCGTTCCGACCTGGCTGTAACCCGATCACGTCGACTCGTTTGACCTCGGGCTGAGGGAGTCCGTTGAGTGTGTGTTGAATGTCTCGCTTAGCTCGGATCAATGGAGTCTAGCTTCTTTACCCATTCGGAGTGGGGTCCTGGGTGTGAGGTGCGCGCGGGACGTGGGACTGCCGGCCTTCTTGGCGTCGGCGAGGGGGGTCGTGGGCCTGGTTACTGACATTCTCTCTAACAATGGTGACAGGGCAACTATCCCCTACGCATCTGATGCCATGGCGGCATGGTTGGCCCTCAACACGGGTCTGCAGTTGCCGGAGAGACCGGACCGACAGCGCGCGTGGGATGACGTGTGAATCAAGAGGGTGTTTGAGGGCTTGGTGGGGAGGGCGGTGGGTGTGGACAGGGCTAGGCTGCTGGCGGTGTCGAGACCAGAAGCCGGAGCGTGGTTACGGGCGCTGCCCTCTCCGCACATGGGCACTCTTCTCGACGATGATTCGATGCGGGTGGCTGTGGCTCTCCGCCTGGGTTGCGATTTGCGATGTTTGTGAACGACATTTATGAATCTGCGGCACCATGGTGGAGAGTAACGGCCTTCACTCCTTGAGCTGTGGTCGATGTGCCGGCCGATTCCCGCGTCATAACGTCTCAATGATATTGTCCGGAGAGCGCTAGTTTAGGCAAATGTTCCTTGTGTGCTGGAGCCTTCAGGCCTTGGTTTGACCCTGGTGCCTTGGCATGGGGGGGGGGGGGGTTTGCCTTCTGTGGGACTCCACGTGCGTCAGCACTTTCGCGACTTCGCACCTTGGCCGCACCACGTGCACGGCTGGAGCAGCTGCCGTGACGGCGGCCCTTAGGAAGCGAGACAAATATTCTGCACTGGATAATTATTTATTTGTCCCGCTCGCGGTAGAAACGTCCGGTTGGGCGCCTTCTGGCGGAGAGGGATCATGACCCCCGTTTCGGGTCATTCCTGGTGCAACGTCTGTCCATCGCGATTCAGCGCGGCAACGCGGCGAGCGTGATGGGTACCTTTCCGCCGGGGGTGACGCTGGGCGGGCTTTTTGACTAAGCTAATAATTTATTATAACCCATATTGTACCCTTTTTTGAATTTTTTTGACATATTGTATTTTTATATAATATATATATATATATTTATAATATATATATATATATTCTTAAAATTATATGTATCGTATGTATGTTAGGCTTTAAGGTATTTATTGTTGCTATGGGCCTTAGATGAAATAAATGGTTTGATATATTATTATTATTATTATTTGTACAGAGCGTCACAACCTATATGTAGACACACACATGTAAAGATAGTCGTGAACGTATATTCTGGTGTATAGCAGTGGTCTCACCGCGTATAGCACCCTTAATCCTAACTTGTTCTAACATAATATATAGAACCAGAACGGTAAGCTTCTCACCAAAGCAGATTTGTTTGACATTAGATAGATGGTGCTAATAATACGGAGAAAATGCACTAAGCTGAGTGACACTCTTATTTTATAATACTCTCTTTCTTTGTTATTCTATGCTATTTTATGTCTGCGAGTTTTACTAATAAAGTTCAGTTAATGTTATTATAATACATATAAATATAAAATCAAACGATTTATGAGGATTCATTATCATTAAGAATACCTGCGCCAGAAAATTATGACATTATAGCAATCACGCCAAATACTAAGGACAACTCCTTTGAGTAGGTATGACAGATAGTTGTAGACGCCATTAATCTGTGGAAGCCAGGTAGGCCGCGTTATTAAAATGTGTCCGTCTTCATTTAAACTTATTTCATTCCAGCATAAAACAACAAAAGGCTGAGCTTCTCCCCAAATGAAGATATCATCAAATTATAATTATAAATAAACCACTTACAGCAACTGGCAGATCCTGTGTGCGACATATTTTCGGTAGCTTTTATTTATCTTTAATTAAAACATCTTTGTGCGTATTGTTCTGTGCAAACAATGTTTCAGAGGTAAAGTACCTACTTACGCAACATAATTGTTAATAACCCAACAGAGAACTGTTGATCAACTATGATTATTAAGATACGACAAATTGTGCCAACTTTGATTCATGTGCATAATTAAATTACCTAAGCCTATTAATTATTTCAACCATATCATTAGGTTATCAAGATTCTGTAATAATAAATAATTAAAGCTTATTAGCGGGCTGTGAGATTCGTTTATTAGGGTGTTTTAAATTAACACACGCCCATTACATTAAAAAACCTGTTTGTATAGAAACTTTCTATAATGGTTTCACTTTTGTCGTGGCTTTCAGCTCGCGCTAAATGTACAAACTAAAGAGTTCTCAAGGCGTGGCGGCCATATCGGTCCTCGCGGAACTATTCGCTCGTTACCCTAATGGGCGCAGGACCAAAGATAAATTTGTTCAATGGGCGGACATTAGCACCCGCCGAATCAACTAATACCGACCTTTAGGCTGGCTTACAAGTTAAAAATGATAATGGAATGTTTTTTGTGGGCATTTACCGCTTCCCGCCCTTCTGCTGCTTCTCTACAATCTCTTCAGAAGAGTGAACAGGGTGGGACAGAGTTAATATTGTCCATAATTTATTTCCATTCTTGACAGTTGCAAACAACCTACAAGTACCCGTATTTCCCAAATAAAGTAGCATATTCTAAATAATCTACAGTTAAAAAAAGATGGGTAAAAAGTCTATTCTTACTTCAGTTTGAGCGTCAGTTATACGAAGAGATTTTGCTTATGATATAAGAAAATTCGAATATCAGAGCCCACAACTTTGGCTATTTCGAAAGAAAAGAGACGAACCTAAGCTTCTGTATCACCCAAAAACTATCTCCTTAACGGCATAGGTTCCCTAACTAGGATCAGGTATTAAGTAGGTTCTTGGTTATCGAATACCTATGCTCTAGTAAGTAGTATTTGTCAAGCAAATGTGTAACAAGGCTCTATCAAATTGACGCAACAAGATATTCTGGCTCCCCAAGGCTTGTCGCGTGAGCCAAATAATTGAATCAGGACATGTGACGGAGATGCTCATTACTCACGGAGCAGGTGATATTGTCGCGGAGAATCTCAAAATATGAACGCTGTGGTAAGGTAACGTTAAGAAGATTGAATATTTCACCTATTTTGTAATGGCGATGATGTACACTATATACTGGCATGTACTCGTAAAATGTGAATGATATTGGAGGAAGCTGCACTTAATTGATTCGATACACATCGTCTCATAATTAGTGAACTTTGTTTACTCCTTGTTCTAATTTTATACGAACGCGTTTGATTTGAAATTAAAATTAAAACATGTAGTCGTCCGTTTTTTCATCTTACTACACTATAAAAAGATGAAAAAATTAATATGGCGCAGGGAAAGGGCCAAAACATTTGAAGGAAAAGAACGAGTATCATTTTTGGCTGATTTCGTCATTATACTAAACACATTCAGGGATTTAATCAAATGCTGTAATTTTTCTAGGCAAATGATTAATGGATTCGCCATTTTAACATCCTGCGTGATTTGGTCATATCTCTTAGAGATTAGTTCAAATCTCTGTTTTGGTCATTAACCCGCGACATAGGTGTCACAATGTCAAAATTATGCAACAAAATCTTTAATTCAAATTCCCTGTTACGACTCGTATAGGTATTCTACTCTAAGGTAGGTCGGTGGAGGTACCTACGACGACGAGCAAAGCGAGTAGGAGTGTTAGGTGTACTGCGACCCTACAGCGCGGGAGCTGAGCGAGCGAAGTGAGCGTGCCGCGGCAGCGGCCGGCGAAGCCCCAGTACGGATATTTTTTTTCGAATTATGCGGGTCTGGCGCTTCGCAGTAGTCGAGTTCGTAAATATACTAAGCATTTTGATATGTGCATGTTAAGTAATATATACATTTTGGTACTTATTGAAATTCTTACTGAATAATTATGACGTCTGTACATTTTATAATTTTTACTCTTTGACCATGAGTCAATTCATACTTTGGACATTGTGTCATATACACACACATTCTAACTCGCATACATTTTAACAATGAAATTATTCGTCACCAAAATATTTTGGCCACTATTTCACCGGCGGATATACCGCTAGATCAAAGTACACATCATATTTTGGCCATTTCGTTTTATACGTTATGACATTTGTACGTTTTGACACTCGTACTTTATGACCATTAAACAATATTTCCATAGGACATTTAGTCACATTGACGACTCAGTCCGGGAATCAATCCATACCTATGCAAACCATGACTCAAGAAGCCAGTATTACCTACATTCCCAATACCACATTCTAATTTAAAACCTGTTAAACGCTAAGGATTTTCATATTACACGATTACTGCCTGTCAGTATCAGGTTTAATAATGATAT
Organism: Epinotia demarniana; assembly: GCA_945867215.1. NCBI lineage: Eukaryota > Metazoa > Arthropoda > Insecta > Lepidoptera > Tortricidae > Epinotia > Epinotia demarniana. The sequence goes on from OX244265.1 coordinate 20,384,419, forward strand.
TTCGGATCGCGCCGTGAGAGCTGCTTATCGGGGCCGTAATCTACCGGCCCTACTCGACTTTATTGGATCTGAAGAGTTGCCAGCGACACTCCTTCCCACAATTTCATATCACGGGAAGATAATTCAATAAAAATTGGAAAATAAGCTACCGGAAACATGTTATGTGAAGCGGTTGTGTGGTAACTTGGCTTCTTCCGTATCAGATGAAAGAGAAATGATAATTGTGTATTTGCTCAAGACATTACATTATAATTTTGTAAATCTTAAAAGGAATTCTTTAAAAGAAATACCTCATGAAAATCAGAAATGTTTTATTTTTTGCGACCGGGGCTCCATTTCAGAACACGATACTGACGTATTGGTATTAGATTGGAGCCGTTACTGTTGGTACTGCAGAGGTTTGATGTTTAAGCGAGCTGTTCATACAAAAATAACCACTTCTTTATTTAAATTTAAATAGGAGATTTAGTAAGCTGTCAGATAAACAAGTTGTGTGGTCATTACACTGCAATCCTTGGTGGGAGACATTTGTATCAACTGAGGATAAAATTTATTTTATAAAACAAATGTAATAAAACCCAATGAAGTCTGAATCTTGTTCTATCAGGCACCGTCCCCGTATCTACCTAAATGAGACGCCAAACGAGCGAAATCGGCGGACGGCCAAGCAAGGTCACAGAAAATCTACTACGGACTGACCTTGACTTGACCGGCCGCCGTGCTTCCGCTACATATCAATCAACACGGACCGAAATCACGTGGCGGACTGCATGCAGTCAGCCAATTTCGTAGATGTAGCGGTACCTTAACTGTGGCTCTAGGTACCCTGTGATATACCGCATATCATACCTACGCACTAGTCTGTGCTACACCATTCCATTGTGCGAGAGCGAGTGCACACCAACCATTATGGTAACAATCTAATATAACTACGGCATGGCGCGTTCGGAACTGGCTCCCCAAGTGAAGTAGTAGGGGTAGAAAAAAGTAATAATTTTGGATACCGAAACTCGTTGTGGACCGGACAAAGTAACTACAAAGTAGGTACAGATTTAGTGAAATATTAGCATATTAAGATTTATTACAGGGTTTATTAAAGTCGAGTGGTCAGCCTGCCTTTTAATTTATTCAGTGAATGTTTAGGTTAGATTTGGAACTTGATATCAACGCAGAAATGCATTACGACGAGATCGAATATAACTTATATAATCTGCGAGTAAAGTAGGAGACGACGCAAGGTTAAAACTTTTTCATTATAAGTCTACATTGACACTTCGCTGAAACCATTTAGGAAGTCACCATCTTTCAAAACAGCAATGTAATGAATTTATCAAATCCTGCAACGCAGCGTTTACTAATGACCGGTGTCCCCAGCGCGGCTGCGTCTTAAGTTTACACGATCCATCACATACACGAGTCTGCTACTATTAAGTCATTAATTAAACACCACTGACAGCTGCACGACCCAGAACTGGCTCTTACCAACTTGATGATAAAGCTGAAACTGCCACAATTTACAGCGGACACCGAGTTAATGGGGTGGTATTAGAAAGGGACGCACTGTCGACCGCAAGCAAACAAATAAAGCTACTCGTTAAATAAATCGCCGCAGTCAAACATCAAGACCTTTACGCACCTTTACACCCGTGAATAAATAAACATAATAATGTGTTTAGCGCATCTCATGAGCCCATTGTGTGGTCCGATCCGTTGTCGTCAAAGGGTATTTTCGAACGGGCGGGATTGGATGCTCGCCTCGCGACCGTACGTCACAGCACTTTATTTACTTACCTCGTTCGGTGTCTGATTGTAATTTCCAACAATGTTTAAGCAAATACGCCTTATTTTGCTGACTCATGATTTCTCTCAGCATCTCTCTGTTCGAACAATTATAAATCTAAGCTAAAAACAAGTGTTCCTCATTTATTTACGGACCTATATTTAACTCTTTAGATTAATCTCACGGCAAACTTCAACATAAAGTAAGTTTTTCAAAAGATTTCCTACCGTTCCTCGGGTAAAACCTTATTCATCCGGTTAGGGCCTCATTTCTTTTGACGTCAAAACCTATCGTATAGATTCATTAGCATCCGAAAGGCATTGTTTAACTGGCCGTGACGCCAGCCTCCCTTTCATCGGTCTCGGTCGGCCTTTGTATTTTATTTAGTAAACTGATTTTTCCCGTATGCGTGATTTTTTACGGCGTAAAAGGGGAGTACAGGACGTGTTCGGCCAAACAGTCTGAATCGTGACTTTAGGTAAAAATCGCGAGCGTTCTTGAAAACATTTGAGGAATGGCACGCGATTTAAACCTAAAGTGGCTGATAAATCAAGTCGAACAATTGTATTTATAGTTGGGCCGCGTCGATAATACCTAAGAAAAGAAGGAACTGAAACCATACAACATAATTCATTTGCAAGTAAATCAAATAACCGACTATTGGGCAACTTTAGTACCTACCCTATTTTTTTTCTAATTCACGGTCACTCCATGCTGGAATTAAAGAGTAGTCTCCCGAAGGAGATTACCATAACGAGACGACGAGTTAGGGAAAAGTTACAGTAGCCCCGAATCCCAGAGGACAGAGTGAGTTGAGAATAATGACTGAAACGCACCAACTTAGCCGCTACGGCTACGCGGCCGAATCCATAGAGATTTTCGTGATCATTCTGTGCTAAATTATCCTTGCTAAATTTATTACAACCATAATTCTTTTGATTTCTTGAATATTGAAATACCGCAACGGTCATGTCCTTTGACGCCTCTTTGAAGGTTTACCTGAAACAGAAAATTTCGCTTGCTTTTATTTTTATTCGAATAAGCCATTGGTTGTATGACTCAAATCCTCCAACGGCTGAATTTTATAACCATCGAAGTTGTTTAATGACATTTAAATAACCGGACGTTGAAATACTGAATCTGATAAAACATTCAAATTCATCGGATATTTTGAAAGTGTAGTCATAAATCCGTATGTCAGCGTTATTTATTGTTGCAATATAGGGGACGGCCGGTCATAAAAACAATTATGGAGGAAAGGTACGCGCCGTCCGCTGCCTTCCAAAAAAAATGCACCAATAGAGTCGTATTTTCCAACTTTGGCTTTGTTTGCCGATGTAAAAATTGTTTACGTTTGTCTACTATCCACAATATAGTAAAAACTCTTTAACATCCACTGCCAAGATTCGCCCCGTAGCCGATCCCGTGGTTTTTCTCTTACATAGCGTAAAACGACTACGGCGTAGGCGCCCGCTTGGCCGCATCCTGTCAGTGAAAGTGTTAACCTTCGTCCCCTTTTTTCACCATGATACATAGACGAATAAAAAACACAAAACAAATGTCGACCTACCTACGGAGAAAATGAGTATTTGCCTAACTGTGGGAGCTCACAAGATAATCAAATAGCCTGATCAAATTAAACAGATCCGAGGGAGCCATCTGTCAAAGTATTTGGGTATCTTATATTAGAGGTACTCTAATATAACTAAACTTGTAACGTTCACTGTAAGTACCTGAAAATTAGTTACAGGTTAATTTTCAAGTTAACCCGTCCAAAGTCTAGATGTCTGAAACCTGGTGACCTTTGTCGTTTAAATGTCAAGTCTAATCAAGTTGTCAAGATTCTAAATAGACATAAATTCAAAACTCTTTCTGCAGTTTCTGCATTGTTAATTGTGTTTTATATTCGTGCGTAATCGTAAAAAAATACCTAACTAAACGGTTCACGCAAAAAAGACACTGAATTCAGGTAATGGGTGAAAAATATGGGTCTGAAGTAAAAGTAAATAAGAAAAAAGCTAGTGAGGTGGAAAGCCCTTTTTTTATTTAAAAACCAAAACTGTATTTTATCCACAAGAGTGCAAATAATATTTGAAACCCGAACTTGTTGTTAGTTACTTTTTGCTAACTACTATTGCTAAGACTTCGCTATCCGTCTGTCTATCTGTCACCAGGCTGTAACTCAAGAACCGTGATAGCTAAACAGTTGAAATTTTCACAGATTATGTATTTCTGTTGCCGCTATAACAAAAAATAATAAAAACAAAATAAAATAAGTATTTAAGGGGGGCTCCCATGCCAAACTTTTTTTTTACTGTTTTTATAGATAATGGCACGAAACCCTTCGTGCGCGAGTCCGACTCGCACTTGGCCGATTTTTTAAACATAATAACACATAAAGGCCAGTCCAGACAGGACAATTTTCGCCCATCAGATTTTATTTTATTTTTTACCAGTTTTTATTTAATTTCACCTGTCCCGGTGTAATAAAATCTTGCAAGTTAAATTTGACCCATTTCCCGGTCCACTTCTCGGTCACCACCGATTGAGCTGAAATTTTGGGTAAGTATAACTATAGTTTGGATGACAATTCAATATTATGGTATCATATCGAGCTGATCTGATGATCTAAAAATGAAATTTTTGACATATACTTATTTAGTATTTTCGTCGCTTTAGTGAGGTGAAAAGATTTGTGTTACACACGAGTTATTTTAGGTCTCGTGTGTCGCTCTAAATCGCTACGCTCAGGATTCTATTTTGGAACCACTCGCTTCGCTCAGGATTCTATTTTCGAAATATAGAATCCAATCGCTACCTTGTAGCTCAAGTGTATACTCGCGGTAAAAAATCAACTTTGAACCCTTGTACAAATAACTATATTAACAGTACCCTCATTGCGTAATACAATAGTTATTTGTTATGCAAGGCTGCAAAGTTGTTGTTTGGCGCAAGTGCTTAGTATTGAAAGCCAAGCTAGCGAAGGATTGTATAATTGAACCATGAGCGAAGCGAATGGTTCAAAAGTACAATCCTGAGCATAGCGAGGCTTTCAAGGCACGAGACGCCAAACAATTTTGCTGCCGAGCGAAACACACAATTTTTCACCTCACCACCGCGAGGAAAATTGTAGGTAAGTAAATGTAATGGAAGTAATTTGGACCTTATACTCATTTTCAATAAAGGTTTGTTTACATCTCATCAAGATCTAGCATTTTATAATTATCAAATGTAACATAAATATTTTTGCATCTTTAAATAACCTCGCTTACCTACATTAAAAAAGTCAAAGTATTGTTGGGTACTCACGGTTTAAACTAAGACTCAAATACGCTTATTTCACTTTTTCCGCTAACTTAACAGGCATCAAAATTCATATATGTATATATTCTGCACTAAAATCTATAAATAACCACCATTATTTTAGTTTTACTGTCTGTGGCTTTAGAACAAAACAAAATTAAATGTATATGAGCTTTTTCTTAAATTAACTTTTCAAACGGTGCGTTCCAAATTTGGAAAAAGCGAAATTTTTAGAAAAATAAAACGACATTTTAAAATTATTTTTTCGTATATTATCCTTATAAGTCAGTCTAAATGTTAATATTTCGTATGTACCTACTTAATTAAGAGAGAATAAGTATTATTAATTTTATTTTATCAAAATAATAACAATTTATTATTGGCATAACACCATCAGTTTCTGAACGCACCTTTCATTCTGTATAGAAAAAAGTTAGGTCTCGCGATCGACCGTCACGTTCCAAATTCAAAAACTCTTTCCACGCTAGCGGATAAAATGGACTTTTGGGCGCAGATTTTGAGCGATAAAGCAAGCCTTTTCGAGCCGGTGAGGTGAAAATAAATAATGCACTTCTTAATGCCAACTTCATTAAAATTTTGCTGATATCATTAAGTAAGTAAAATACTTCACCGAATCGAAATAAAAAACTGCTATGTTCAGTACCGGTAAGTACGACGTAGCAATTTGCCAGAGTGAACTGTTTTTTCGACCGAATTTTTGTTCCGAAACGATTCATAAGTGGGTAAGTGTATGTAAATTGAAAATTTTGCCGCACGGAAACAAAGAAAAATGACAAACTCCAGTGAAAAAACGCAATCTAGGGGTGAAAGGAAAATTCAGAGTTTTAACTTTTAATGAGCCGTCTTGGCGTAATGCTGTGCACATAATAACGCGATATATCTCCGCGGCGCAGGTGACTGTCACGTTACATTGGCTCTTTTATTTCATGGCCGCCATTCCAACTGAAAATCTCAGCGCACCCCGTAATATAGTCGTAGTCATTTTTATTTTACGATTTTGTAATGTCTTCGGAGCGTATGAAGCGCTGGAAGACGAGGCGCTTTCTGTCAGGCTATATTTCACTGCGCGCCGTCAATTACATTATTAACCCATTTGAGGATTATTGTGGCGGCTATTTATTGAGTTTACCTGGATTTTACATCGTGTAACTGCTCTAGAAGCACGTATAGGGCGATAATAGCCTCATACGTAATTTTGTGATACTGTTTGGATGTATTACTGGGGAAGCGTAGTTACATCAGAGAATTTCCGTGCATAGACGGTGACGATTTTGACCGATGATCGTAATATTTTCCTAATAACATCCGGGCCTAATAAATATGTACCACAAAAAACATGCTAATTTAAAAGAAGGTAAGCCTAAGTATTTTAGACAAGGATTTCAAGAAAACAAATTTAGATTATGAAGTATATTTTAAGCATTCTGAAATGGAGTCAACGATATGGTGTGAGTGTGAACCCAGCGAAGACCCAAGTCCAGTTATTGGCAGCAACAATCTGATTTCTAGAGTTGATTTTGTTAATATCCCTCCAATACTTTTTGATGGAATTCAGATTGATTACTCGATGCAAGTGAAAAATCTTGGGATCATTATGGATCGCTCCTTGTCTTGGGTGCCTCAAGTAATTGAAGTGAGCAGGAAGGTGTTTGCTGCAGTGGGGTCTCTCAGGTGGCTTCGTAATTATCTGCCTACTGCAACTAAAATTGCGCTCGCTCAAACTTTACTTCTTCCTATTCTTGATTATGCTGATGTATCCTATCTCAACCTTTCTGAGGAGCAACTTAATAAACTTGAGCGTCTCCAAAATGTCTGCATTCGGTTCATATTTGGGTTACGCAAATATGACCACGTTTCTAGTTTCCGTTCCAAACTCAAGTGGCTCCCTATCCGTTATCGCCGTAACTCTCACATTGTTTCGCTTCTGTTTAGTGTCCTTTTTAACCCTGCAACTCCCCGCTATCTCAAAGAGCGTTTTAGATATTTTAACTCTGTTAGATCTTCTAAAAATTTGCTATTAACTGTGCCTTCGTCATTTTCCAAATTTTACAGTAGTTCGTTCACCTTTAAGGCAATTCGACTGTGGAACTCTCTCCCTCGTGATATAAGACAAGCAAATGAAGCAAAATCTATCGGCACGTTCAAATCTCTTCTTAAAGAACATTATTTGTCTATCCATTAACCCTGATTGTCTTACTATTGTTATTTTTTGGCTGACTGTTTATGTATTATATATATTTACTTGTGATTTTTAGGGTTCCGTACCAAAAATGGTAACAAAGGAACGCTTATGGTGCGACTCCGTCCGTCTGTCTGTCTGTCACAAAGTGAAATATCTCACGAACTACTCAAGCTATCAACTTGAAACTTGGAATGGTTATAAATGAGAGTTATCCGCGTGCATGGAAAATGAAAAATTTAAAAATACATTTAATTTTTCTATAAAAACTTACGAATATGAGGAGGGGGCAAAAAAAAAATCAACTATAGGGTCAAGTGGGGTATCATTCGAAAGGGCTTGAGTTGCACTTTTTGAAGCAGTCTTTCTTTTTTTTTCTACACTCGGAAAATTTTGATCTATGAAGGAAAATGTAAAAAAAAATACCTTTTCCCCCCCCTTATCTCCGAAGTTATTCAAGCGAAAAATTTGAAATAATTACTTGTGATTAAGATAAACATATATATTACGGGAACAGTTTTTTTTTTTCAGTATCTAGCATATTTTTTGTTTTATTTTCAAAAACCATTTCCTAGTTAGATTTGCAATTTAATCAACTTTATAAGTTTTTTTTGTTTTGAAATTCCTATAAAACTATAAATAGAAGTACTCTCTATCAAACAAAACAATAATAATCGAGATCAGTTCACGTGATAAACAATAATCGCTAAAAGACCAACATACATAATAAGCCGATTGCCCTTGCACGTTAGTACCAAATGGGGCCGATAGATGGCGTTGACCCCATTCGCGCTGTTAAGACTTTTCTAGAATTAATGGGGTTTGGATTGGGACGCGTATATTTATTTTCAATAGCAGGTCAAAAAAAGATCGCGATTAAATTGTCTTGGTGTAAAAGTTACTCGTTGTTTGAAATTGAATTCTATTGTGTTGGGTTAAAATAAGTAATTTAACAAATATATTGGGACTTTTACTTTACCTTGAGTTAATTGTTAGTTTGCACGGAACCCTCGGTGCGCGAGTCAGACTCGCACTTGACCGGTTTTTGTATATATGTATGATTGTGTATGTATGTTTATATATAGAGCTATTTATGTACGTGTATTTATAATAAAATTTTGATTTTTGGCTAAATATAATCTAGTTTTATCTCTTTCTCCAATACCCAAAGGTTGTCTGGAAGAGATCGCTCTTTAGCGATAAGACCGCCTGTTATCTACCTCTACCTACATGTTATTGTATTCTTTCTCTTTTTAACTGCTTTGTTTGTGTGAGGTGTGCAATAAAGAGTATTTGTATTGTATTGTATATTTTATAATAAAAAAGCCAGGATAAATTTAGGTATATTAGTTTTAATCGTATGTTATATAGATTTTGTAATTTTATGTTTGGGTCTCATTGTGTTAATCATAAAATAAAAAATAACCGCCCTAGCGCTTTCAAACCATTTTAAGGGTTAGTACCTATCCACCAGAGCTGCGCGAGGTAGCGGTGCGGTGTGCGAGGAGAAAATCCACCGATCACTCTTAACACAGCTTGGGTGTATACTCACCCTAAGCCCTAAGCCGTCTATATGAAACATAAACGTGAACATTACAAGCATGAGAAGTCAAAAGGTCTTAAACAAAGCTGAGGGTTTACCAGATTAAAGTGCTCCCTTCCATAATATATTACATGCCAAGCCTAACGAGTCAGAACACGCGTTGGCGCGTAACAAATATCAGTTTGATTTCAATGAAATACGCTTAATCAGATGGGTTCCTGGTGTTGTGGTATGGCGACTGCATCAAGGCCGTACAGCGAGCCGAGTGGCAGGTGTCAATTGTGCGGCTGCCGACGGAATCGTTTCTGCCATTTTCTGCCCAGATTTTTGGCAATATTGCGCCGGCTGTGACGAAATGACAGGGACATGGCCTTGTCTGTAGTATTGACATGGGGTTTGCAGCGCAGTAGGTCATGTTATGTTTTAGGTCACATATTTACGGGTTCTAAATGTCTTTTCTGTGGTTGGCGTTCCTGTCTACTGAATAAATAATCGAACGAGCAAGCGAAGCGAACGAATTTCTATGCTTCAGCGTGGCCCGAAAATCGTTTCCGTTTGTTTTCCTTTACAGGTCACATTTCTAAACCGATTCTCGTGTAAACTTGGTTCGTATTTTTTTTGTCTAGTCAGTTTTTGATGCTGACTCGAGCGTTCTCCTAGTACACGGAGCTATACTAGGCGTCCGGTGTCCATCCCACTTTCTTCGTTCCGTCTGTCCGACGCCATCCTCGTGAATTTTTGTGAGCAAGTTCGTTTATTATATCGTTTTTTAACCGACTTCAAACAAAAGGAGTAGGTTCTGAATTCGGTTGTATTTGTTTATGTTTTTTTATGTTTTTATCTCTTATCTTATCTTATCTTATCTTATCTTATCTAGATGAGGGCCCTTTCGGAAGTTTCGGATGCACTTCGATCCAGTGGGATCTTTTGTGAATTTGCCCTCTCCTTATGTCTACTCCCAACCTCGCTCCAACATTTCCACATAAGTACCTTTGGGTTCAATCCCCATGTTTTGCCATACGCTGATCTACACATTCCAAATACCCTCAGTGCCTTTGCAACGGTGAGATCTGTATGCTTCTTCCAATTCAGTTCCTTATCCAGTGTGACACCTAGATATTTCACATCATTGGACAGTTCTATTACCCTCCCGTACAGTTTTAACTGCTGTACGCCTCGAAGGGTCCTTTTCCTAGTAAAGGGTATTACTACAGTTTTGGCTGGATTAATGGATAATTGGTGCCGATCGCACCATCTCTCCACTGTCTGCAGTGCCTTGTTCATGATTTCTGATACCGTGCCTGGGACTTCCATTAACCAGTATCACTAGATCATCAGCATATCCTACTGTGTGGATCGGACCTTTATTGAGTTCTACCAGGAGTGAGTTCACCACCAAACTCCGAAGAGTTGGTGAGAGTACCCCACCCTGTGGACATCCCTTTGTGGCTGTGGCCATTATCTCATCCCCTAAGAGAGATTACTTTATTAGTCTGCCATTTAGCATATTGCCTATCCATTTACACATGGTGGGCTCCACACCATGTTTTGCAGCTGCTTCGCTGATAGCTTTATACGTGGTACGATCGAACGCTCCCTCCACGTCTAAGAAAGCTGCCAGACATAGTTCTTTATTCTCTATCGCCTGTTCAGCCCTGGTCGTTACCAGGTGAAGTGCGGTTTCCGTTGACTTCCCTGGCTGGTGTGCACATTGTAGTTCGTGCAGCGGATGTCTCCTTAATGGGCCATCCCTTATGTGTTTGTACCTCAGAACTCCGTCATTGATGAGCCGATTCGAAAATATTTTTTTGTTTGTGTGTATATGCTTCCAGGTGGGTCCCATTTTTTTTAATTCAGTTAGATGATGGGATCCATGAGGAATTGAGGGAACTCCTCAATTTTATTAGGCACGTGTGTAGTAATTTTGGTATTTTCTATTATAACTAGTTGTTTTTACATCCGAAAATGATAAATTTGGTGGCGAGAAATTCCTCAATCATCAATTGATGATGAAGACCACAGATGACTTCTCGAATTCCCTAAGTGCCTACTTAAAAGTGCAAAAGTACGTCGCAGGTTTTTATTTTTATTTTTTTATTTATTTATTTATTACTAAAAATTCTACAAAAACACTAACTACTTAAAGTCCTGCAAAACTGTTTTAACAGTTTGACTGCAGGAAGACTTATTATAATAACTTATCTAATTTTCAAAACTAGTTAATAGTTCGACTTAAACATAATTCTACAGTAGTAATATGTACATGCTTTGGTAATATACTCGTATATCTAATGGTATATTTATGTAGGTATGAATAAATATTTAGGGTAAGGATTCTAGAAAATGTTTTTTTAATTTTCTTTTAAATACGCGTGCATTTTGCTCAAGTCTGATGTCTTCAGGCAAGTTGTTATAGATATATGGCAAACGTTTTTTTAATGTTCTATCTCCATAGTAGTTATAAACTCTTGACACATCAAATTTCCCAGTGGACACCGACCCAGTGCTATGAAGATGAGTAGTCCTTTGCAGGGTTTGCTCCCGATTGCTATGGTTGTTAGTGGCTGTTCAGCCTTTTTACTACTTTACAAACTCTATAGCTTTTGAGATGAAATATTATCATGTCATGTGTCACGTCAGTCAATAAAGTCATGTCGATATAAACTACGTTTTCTTGCAAACAAATTAAAATAAATCATCAATAGCGTGAACAGTGGCCAAAAGGTATTTATGTTTTGAGGATACAGGAAGGATTTTACAAATTTTATAAAGTATTCTATAGTCGTGTTTACAAGAGTTTTTTACTTTTTTGGGTACTAGTAGTTTTAAAAATCTTAACCGAAGGGATTCTAGTTTATCTAAGTAAGTTTTAAATGTCAGGCCATGGCAGTCGAGGGCATAGCCCAGCAAAGAATCTACCAGCGCGAAGTACAAACATTTTAATGTACCGTGAGGAACCTTATAAGTTAGATGGTAAAATTTACTTAGTAACAGTCTTAGTTTTTCGCATACATAATCAATGTGCTGAGACCAAGAAAAGCTAGTATCAATCCTTACGCCTAAGTAAGTTACACATTCTACTTTATGTATGGGTTCACATCTACAGTTGACTAGCTTATTATGCAAACACTGGTAACTATGGGCAACTAGACTGAGAGTATAGTCGGGTAATTTTAAATATGGTGAATGAATTACAAGTAGGTTAGTTTTTTCTGCATTTAGCATGATACCATTATCATGGGACCATTTTACTATTGCATCTATATCTAATTGAACGTTACGACTAATATCAATGAGATCAGTTCCAGCACTCACAGTGCATAAATCGTCAGCAAACATATAAGGTGTACTGTGACGTATGACTCCACCTATGCTGTTAACGTGCATCAGATAGCATACCGGACCACATCGCGGCCCCTGCGGCACTCCACAATCGACCGCCACCTCGTCGCTGAGCTCATCACCCACTTTCACACGATAAGTCCGTGACGTCAGGTAGTCGCGGAACCAGGCGTTCAGCAGCTGCCCGACGCCACACTCGTCCATTCCATTCAAAAGGGTTCCGAATTCGAGAGTATCAAAAGCTTTTTTGTAATCATAGAATATCGCTACAACTATTTTTTGTTTTCTAAGTGAGTGTTAATTTCGTCTGTAAATTTAGCTAATAAAGTATGAGTGCCTCTACCTTTTTGAAAGCCGTGTTGGCACTTGTTTAGAATAGAATTGTTTTGTAGATAATTTCCGATTTGATTGACGATACATTTCTCCATAACTTTTTCTACGCTTGACAAGATCGCTATAGGTCTATAGTTAGAAAATTCCTTTCGGTTACCCTTTTTATGAATTGGACGAATGATGGCTTCTTTTAATTTACTAGGAAATGTATTATTCTTTACGGATAAGTTAATTAAGTTGGTTATGACTGGACTTACTTCATCTACTAGTAGTTTTAGATCGGTCATGCGCACAAGGTCACTGCCGGGAGCTTTTTTGGCACTCATGTTGTTAATAACTTTTTTTACTAAATTTCTGCTCACCGGCTGCCACCTCATGCTCACGATCGATGCGTTTACATACGTGTCCCTATCTAACATTTTGTCCGTACAGACATGTTTAATTTGGTTAACATCATTTGAAAAGTTAAGAGCAAACTTATCACATATTTCTTTTCTACTATCATGATTTCTCATGTTATCAATTATAATACTATCTATTGACTGAACATTTTTCCCTAGTAGCCTATTAATTTTGTCCCATATTTTTTAAATATTTTTATTGCAATCTAAAATACACTATCGATCGTAATTATTGTTACACTTATTCATAGCCTTATTACATTTATTTCTATATCTTGTATATTCTATTCTTTTTGACATATTTTTGGGATTATTACACCAAATTGTATATAATCTGTCTCTTTCTAAAATCATTTTCTTTAAGTTGTTATTTATCCAGTGTTTTTGGTTCCTGTTGCTTGAGTTAACTGAATTATCTATATATCTATAACAGTCTTTACAAATATTAACAAAGATGTTGCTAAAAGACTCGTAAAGTTTGGCAGGGCACTGTATGCTTAAAAGTTCATCGAAGTTAATCTCCAATAGTTTTTCCCGAACTAAACGATTATCTAGCACGCGCCGAGCGGCAGGCGCCGTCGTCGCCGTCGCCGTAGACAGCGGCGTCGGGCGTGAGCCGCGCGGCGGAGCGTCGTTCCATTGTATCGAGGCCGCAACGTAGTAGTGGTCGGAGACTGCTGGCTGCTGAGACTGGTGCTGCGGCTGAATGTCCTCTGACATAAATATGGTCCAGACATGACTCTACAACTTTATCCAACACAACCTCTCTGCGAGTTACATCATTTATACATTTAGTGAAACCGTGCTCGGCCAACAAGCTTTCATATTTAATTATATACTGATCCTTATTGTTCATTAAGTTTAGATTTATGTCACCACAAAATATTACTTTAGTATTTGAGGGTATAGACTGCAAAATACTACAAAATTCTTGTAAAAAAAAGTTGGATCCTATCGTGATTATAAAATCTTGGCGGCCTGTACATAGCAACTATGAAAATATGTTCATTGGCTTTATAATTTACTTCAATGGTTACACATTCTGCGGAACGCATGACGCTCGCGGCGGCCGCCACTTCGGTCAGCCAACCCGACAGCTCTCGCCGCGAGTACACGAGTACCCCTCCGCCACTGCGGCCGTTACGGGTATAAGCATTCATATTATAACCTTCTATATTATACAAACTAAGAAGAGAACAATCAACATTTGGTTCAGTTATCACTAGAACGTCTATTATATTTAAATGACTATTGAGGGAAACGAGAAGCTCACTGAAGTTTTTCTTTATGGATCGAATGTTAACGTGCATTACACATAGGTCTTTAGCGAATTTAGACTGGTCAATCCAACTATTTATGCTTTCAGCGCAGACATAATTAACAGATGTATCGGAAATCAAATCAAGCTGACAGAAATCCGCGAATGTTAATAATATAGTATATCAAAATAAACATGTAGAATTATAACATCAATTCTTATCAACAAGATCGGATAGTTCGCTCTCAGATCGTACACAAATAGCCTTATCGCCATCGGACTTCTGATAAGATTCCGTTGAAATAGGAACTAATGAAGTTCCATTGGTGATGATCTTGGGGAATTGACGGAAGTCCTCAAATATAATCGGCCCACATACAGCAATTCGGTTTTTTTCTATAGTAATCAACGCATTTGCCATCAGAAATCAGTTCATGTGGTAGATTGTAAAAAAATGTGGAAATATTCTCGTGGCTTGGCGGAGTACTAAATTTAAGTCGGTTAAAACTTTGTTTTTACAGTAAATTATTTCTGAAGTCATTATATCTTAATTAAAAAAAAATAACAGTCTCGCGAGTTTTTGTATTAACCAATCCTAACCAAAATTATGAACTTCAAATTAAATGTTTTTTTTTGCTCCGAGCCGAATTCGGACCTGCGACCTTCAGTCACTTACGGCCAGTCACTGCTGCCAACTGAGCTATCGAAACCGATTGCTTAGAAAACGGATCTTCCAATCAGTTCCCTCGCACAACACCTTAGGCAGGCGTGTAGCGATATCGACCTCAAAGAAACGGGGTTCTTTTAATGACACCATGCAACGTCTCAAATGGCATTGAGAAATCGTCGGTAACGATATTTTTCTTTTTATTTCAAATTTACTCACATAAGAGAGCAAAATTTGGTTTAATAACTACAACTTAGAAAAATTAAAAAACCCCCGTCATTTTTAATTCAAAGTCCAATATCTCAAAAACATTTTGATGGAACATGGCTAAGAACACTCAAATAAAAAAAAAGAAGTAAAAATATCTATGACACAAAAAAACCGCATTCTAATCGGTGCATCCGTTTGGCAGCTAAGATACCACAGACAGACACGTTAAACTCATAACACCCCTCTTTTTTCGTCAGGGGTTAAAATGAAGCCAGGCGATGTCGGCTCACTTGTAGAAACTTGAACCCAACTAATAACCCCATGGAATATTTGAATAGTGTCTCGATTTGGTGTAGGTATGCTATTCAATACTATAGAAACGCCTAGAAGGTCATCAATAGACAAATTGGGTAATTTAATATAGACAATGGCTGCGAATGTAAAATGAACCAGCAAACTGAGCCAAATTTAGTGGTCAGTCGGCCCACAGCCTTCGATTCGGCCCAATTTAAACCTCCTCCATTTGTCGATACGCCAAGTAGTATTGCATTTACAGTACCATCTAATAATATATCAGGTTCATGCTATATTTAAAGAACATTAGTGAAACATTTTCAATTTCCTCAGGTCTTGTGAACCACGTAGATTCCTTGTATAAATGCCAAGTACATAAACATAATTCGTAGTTATATAGTTCATTTTTGACGACCGGATAGCCTAGTGGGTAGTGACGCTGCCTACGAAGCTGAAGGTCCTGGGTTCGAATCCCGGTAAGGGCAAATATTTGTGTGATGAGCATGAATATTTGTTTCAGAGTCTTGGATGTTTTCTATGTATTTAAGTATTTATATCTATTATATATATATCGTCGTCTAGTACCATTAACACAAGCCTTATTGAGCTTAATGGGGCTAGCTCGATTTGTGTAAGATTGTCCCTTAATAATTAGTTATTATATAGTTCATAGATATTTATTCAAGAAATAGTATAGGTACATTGCATTCGATTTACATAAAAATCTACATGAAAACCATTTCAAATTAATACATTTCGATACAATAGGTTTTTTTTTTAAACGCCATTTCCAGCACCAGTGCACAGTAAATATTGCCCATGGCCGTATACCTAAAGTGGACTGAGTACTGTGATAAAAAAGTGTGACCGACAGAGAAGTCATACTAGAGAATTGCATCTCGTTTTAATTAGGGTGACCAAGTACCAAGTACCTACGCAGACATTAGGATTTTTAAAAAGATATAAATGTGTTTATTTTTGTCATTTTTCATGTTTAGTGAGTGACCTGCTCCTACATACCTACTTTTATATATATGTATGCTATTTGAAATATAAATATATGTTTACTAACGTCCGCCTTGAATCCTAGTGGACTCCGTGCTCGTTAAGGGCACAACTGGGATTACCGGGAATAATGCTAGGGGAGGAGAATGATGATGACGTTTTCTAACGTCTTACGACTCCATAAAATTCTGACGTCATTTAGGTAATATTCCCCACAAAAATCATACTAACGGAGCGTTTTTGACGTTTCACTAAAAGTTGATGCTGATTTGATTATGAGTAGAATACTGCAATGCTAAATGAAATAAGAATATTTCGTGTAGAAATATTAATTAATTGCAAATTATTGGATTACGTATCATATACTTATTATTATGTTAAGCGACCTTAGTCCTACTTAATTACCCGAATCTCTCAAAATTTTAGTTTTTCCGTGATGAGCCCTGCGTAAATTTAAGAATCACGAGGCAATACTTAACTTTATAATTTGCATTCGTATACGTACAACATACATACACTCACACCGGCCCAAATCATTGTCACCCTAATAAGTTTGGCATATGATTTCGTCGTTTTATCGTAAAATAGAGCAAAATGTTCCTTGTATGTGTAATGATATTACAGAATTAGGAAAGCTTTCGCTGTTACAGCCCTTTATGCAACATATTTTTACCATTTTTAACTCATTTCAATTTGGTTGACAAGGCAACAAAAGTTCAATGACACCATTAGACAAATAGATGTCAACGTTGGGGATACGAGTCGATATTTAAAATTACCCCTTGATTACCACAATATTTAGTACATTACCGTGTTTTAATCAGTAAATTAAAACTTAGGCACCTAAAAGGTAACATCTCCTATTTAATATCAGCTCGTAATTATAAGCAGGTAATTTTTTTCAATATTATTGAATAGCTGTTAATACCACTATGTCATTATTATTTTTACATTGGCAACTCGTGCGAGTGGGACACCATCCTCGGGTTGGTTGCTCTCGCTCGGACCGCTTTCTCTAGTCGTCTTTTATCATACATGTGTGTATACATCGTTCTCGGTAATATGGTTCAATTTTGATTGACTAATACAACTTAGTACTCAGTCCTGTTTAGGTATACGTCCATGATATTGCCACTTACACTTCTTAATTTTCAGACGAAAAGGTGATAATAATTTATCTAAATACTGCTTACCAAATTTCGTCTATTGTATACATATGTTTGATAGTTTAAGCACTTTGTTGAGGATAAAAATGGATGCCTTTACGCTTGCCTTCGCAAATACGCGTTTTGGGATTAAAAAGGTCATATAGAAGTAATAAATGTGCGGAAGTACGAATACTACACCATTTTAAACCACATCATGTCCATTTCGATACGCGAAATTTCTGCAAATGGGATTACAAGGGCCTGAGATAGAGATATAGAAATATTTATAGTTGCACAAAAATAAACCGCTCCCAGCAGGCAGCGGGATTAGCGATCAAAGGTTCGAGGGTCAAGGGATCGTCAAAATCCAAATTACGTCTTGGTACTATCGGCCCTTCGATATGGATAATACAGAAAATATATCGCCGCAGAAACGTAACAATTCATAAAATCATAAACGACTTTTAAGATCCCAACAGTAGATGCTCTAGTATATTACAAGAGATCAATAAGTTATCAACAAAATCTTAAAACATGAATATTAATTTTAACTAAGTAAAGCTTGTAAATAAAAATCTATATGTATCTATATATAAGTCTATTTTTTATAAACACTGTATATCAGGTACAATTTAAAGTCATATTATCAAGCTGTAAACTTTTGTAACAGGCGCTAATAACTTACATGCATTGGACAAGTCTCACTTCCGCTTACCAGTAACGAAAGTAGACCGTAAGCCCATTTTCAATACAGCGAATTTTTATGGGTACATATTTACGTCATGTGACAACAGTCGGAGACATGTGGCATCATTTAGCCCTTTAATCGTAGAAGATCGTGGAGGATTACAGGCCACCCAACACTGCTAAGCTTCGCTTTGTGAAGGAAATAGACGACATAGTGAAAGATATTCCCAAAAAGGATCACATAATATTGGCTGGTGACACAAACATCAACATCATGTTATCCAACAACACGACAGATGCGTACAAAAGCACCCTGTGTGGACGCGGCCTACAATGCATCATTAATGAGTGTACGCGCGAAGAGGTACTAGGCGACACGCTGGTGAGGTCTTGCATTGACCATGTCTGGGTGCGTGCGCCCGGGCATTGCGTCGGCGCACACATACTCACCTGTAAACTGTCCGACCACTACATGGTTGGTGCGAACCTAGCGCCCCGGATTGGTTTGAGTGGACAAAGTAAACAACGACAATCGGTATGTGCACTTAATAATAGACTAATTAAGGAACAGTTAGATAATGTGAACTGGAAGGACTTTAATGGTATTGACTGTCCGTTATTATTATATAGGAAACTCCTACATGTTTTTAACGCGGTATACGAACATGCAACAATCACTGCCTACTGTAAACAAAAGAGAAAAACAGAACCGTGGATTAATAACACTATTAACAATATGATAGAAAGAAGAGATGAACTCTTTAGAATATGGAAAAATAACCCAAAAAATGTTACTAACATATTAAACTACACAAATTTATATCTAAGCAAAAATACAAGCAAAGTGAATTAAAAAACTGTGAAAATGACGTGAGAAAAATATGGGCAACCATAAATAGCTGGTTAGGGGCCCCAAAGCCTACCGTGGATTCAGTCATACTAAAATATTTGGGGAAAGGGGAATCTGTACCCAATATATGCACAAAATTTGCAAAAACTTTTACAGAGGAAATAAATAAAATAAAACATACTTGCAATGTAAAGTTCTTGGACCGCAACAATTATGTCAAGCCGGCTAATGTAAGCTTTAGGTTTCAAAAAGTAAATGAATATCAAATTCAAAAAGTTATAGATCAAATCACAGTAAAATCGCCTGGCGTTGATCGAATAAGAGTACAAGAATTAAAATACATAATAATTGAGATTAGCCCGATTTTAGCAAATTTTGTGAATATGTGCGTGCAGTCGGGTAAAAAATTACCCATTAGAACCAAAAAGACCCTCATAAGGCCAATTTATAAACAGGGCAGCCACATGGAGTACTCACACTACAGGCCTATAGCGATCCTGCCTGTAATTAATAAAATCGTGGAAAAAATCATTGTAAGCCAATTAAGTACATTCCTAGAGAAAAACAATATTATCTCAAATGCGCAACATGGTTTTAGACAAAATAGGAGTACTTCTACCGCGCTAACCCGTTTTACGGATGAAGTGTATGGATACCTAGATAGTAAGATGTATGTGGGGGTGCTTTTCATAGATTTTAAAAAAACATTCGATACGTTGGACCACGAACAGCTGCTGCAGGCGATGGACGAGTGTGGTGTTCGTGGTCCAATACTGGAATGGTTCCGTTCATATTTGTCGGGAAGAACCCTGCGCGTGGCCGTGGACGGAGTCAGCGGCGACGAAGCAGAGGTGCGCACTGGGGTCCCGACTGGCTCCGTCTACGGACCGGTCGGATATATCATGCACGTGAACAGCGTCACGAATGTAGTGCGGAACTGCTCCACATATATGTACGCAGATGATACTTGTTTAATATATGCTGACAAAAACATTTCAAACGTGCAAAAATGCATACAAGAGGATCTTGAGAACATACTTAAATGGTCGCACGACAACGGTATAATATTAAACTTAGAAAGAACTAAATGTATGCTCATAAGATCACCTTATATAAAAACAAGTCACCTTCCTCCTATTAGAGTTATTGGACACACATACAACTTGACATAATGAAAAACATGGTTGTAAATGCATTCCAATTGAAATAGTAGATAAGTATAAATATTTAGGCCTTACTATAGATAATAATATAAACTGGAAACAACACACTGATACAGTTTGCAACAAGCTCAGGTCAATACTATGTAAAATGATAAGTTTAAAAAATATAGTAAATAAAAAAATATTACGAATGTTATATCATGCATTGGCGGACGCGGTAATTGGTTACGGTATTATTGCATACGGACGAACTTTCAAAACATACATAGATAAAATACAACAGCTACAAACCAGACTGCTAAAAAATATCACCGATAAAAAAACTAAAATTAGCTGTAGCAATAACAATTATTTGTCACTATTTAAAACCCTAAAAATTCTGCCAGTGCATGATAAAATAAAGTATGTAATAGCAACCGAGCAATTCAAAAGCACGGAACATAAATCGGTCCGAGTGTATTCCCGCGGTCTGAGAAATACGACGCGACGGACCTACGTTGAGCCCAAAGCTAATAATTACTATGGTAAAAGGACTATAAGTTATATAACACCTAGAATATTTAATACCATCTTCCCGGAAAATGAATGCAATAGTAAAAATATGTTCAAAAAAAGGCTAAAAGAGTTGCTATTAGATGCTATTTAATATAATCTATAATATATATAAATTAGAATAAAGAGTGAGGAATATTATTACAGTAGCAGAATAGTTGAATATAAGATAGTCATTAACAATATTATTATAAAACACGTAATATGTGATGAGAAAAACAACTTGCATGTGAAGTTAATATTTAGTATAATGCATGCTTTCATGTAACAGATCTTTAGGTACAATAGATAAACTGAAAATGAGTGTTATACTCGCCAATAAACAATTATGTTTGGCGAAACAAATTAAAAAACATTGTACCTACTTTTTCGTTGGAAAAAAATTAAAAAAAAAAATTCAAACTTTCGGCCAATTAAAAAAGAGATGTTTTCCTGCTCAGCACAATTTTCTCGACCTGCTGCCATGCATTTTATCATGTTGTCATGAGACGTAGGTTTATTGGGAGTTTATGGTCTAAAATGTGTAAGAGTGAAATGGAAGATTGCTAGAGAATATTTACCTAGAACCAATACAGGTAATAGCAATGGGCCCCGGGCTAATTTAGGATGCAACTGGATAAGGAGATCATCTGCTAGAGTATTATCTTATATGTAATAATATCGAAAAGTAGTCAAACTTCTGTAGTAGCCCAGGCTCTGTATCGATATAGCAGGATAGGTTATTCCGAGCGGACGCATAACGAACTCATATAAATGCGATACCGCGCGACGGACCGGCCAGAGCTCACCTAGCGACCTCCGCCGTCCTGATTTATTCAAAATCTAACCTTTAGCCTTGCACACA
Source organism: Epinotia demarniana (assembly GCA_945867215.1). NCBI lineage: Eukaryota > Metazoa > Arthropoda > Insecta > Lepidoptera > Tortricidae > Epinotia > Epinotia demarniana. Next base: position 20,405,999 of record OX244265.1, read on the forward strand.
TCTACGTCGGATTTACCCCGAGCCACTTTCACTTTCGATGTTTATGTGAGGGACACGAACTCGAGGTCTCGCCCTGCGAAAACACCAATCGCCATGTCCATATTGTCCATTTGAAATCGCTTTATTTTTAATACGTCAAATTCATAGGAAATGTGTACTAGTAGGTATATCAGCGAATTTTTGAAATAAGACAAAGACTTGCGGTATGTTTGAGGTAACTTGCTATTAAATATATATATACAGGTAGTAAATGTGTATTTGATTATTTAGATACGTGTTCTCCGTCTGTGTATTTAGAGATAAGGCTAAGGTGAAAAATCAAGCTTGCCTATTTCTATATATAAATTCAAATAATTAGGTATCATTCACGGTTACGTGGATCTTGTATTGTTGCACTTTACCGTGTTTTCGGTAAATATGATAGGTTGAAAGGTAAATATGTAGTTTTCGTAAAGTGTAACATCTAAGTATAGCGTGCGCAAAGTGAGCGTTTTCCCGCCAAATTATCTCCGTCAAAGTATCGCGTGCGACGATGACGAACGATAAACAAAACAACGGATTTATTTGCATTACTTATTGCTGTCAATCGCGCCGTGACACAGCGGTACGGATTTGGAGTGTTATAGTCACGAACGAAATACGGTCTATAAGGAACTTAGGTAATTCCCGACTAAATCGATTTGTTAAGTTCAGATAATTTAAGTCTTGGAACTATTTTCACGTGGTTAAGGTTAGTTCAAAAACTCTTAATCACAAAGTATGTAGCGGCGTCTTGATGTAATAAAGTTTAAAATCTAAAATCTGAGGACCAATTACAGATATTCGTTACCTAAATTGCTATTAGGTCAGGCAACGAAAAGGTGTAGAGGCAAATGCTTGAAACACAATTTTTGATGTCGTAACTTTGTTTGGACTTGTTAGGAGGTGAACATATCAAAAATCCCCGCCAATAGCCCTTGAGCCGAGGGGAGAGGGGTGTTTGAAGGTCCCATTTTTGGGTATTTCGCTTATGGTGGGTACACACTGAGCAAACGAACGCGAAGCATTTATGCGACAGGTATTTGTTAGAGTGAGATACATAGCCGTTCGTTGGCCTGGTGTGTACCCACCATTATATCTCAGAACAATTACACAGACAATTTTTGACTTCGTAACTTTGTTTGGACTAGTTAGAAGGCGAAGATATTAGCGAAAAACCGAAAGATGGAACGAGCGGGGACTTTTGATATGTTTGCCTTCTAACTAGTCCAAACAAAGTTACGACGTCAAAAATTGTGTTCCAAGCATTTCACTTTATACCTTTTATAGACCATTCGTTGCCTGGATCATGACATACTGTTATATAAACTATACCAATATGGCGTAAGAGGTCCATCATGGGAATGGATTGCTAGTTACCTTAAAAATCGTCAACAATTTGTAGAGATTACCAATGTAGATGGTAATGAAAAGATAGTTCATAAATCGAGCTACAAACCTTACAAGACTGGTGTGCCACAAGGCAGTATTCTGGGCCCTTTGCTATTCCTATTATATATTAACGATCTCCCAAATTCGATTATTCATTAATCCATCCTCTTTGCGAACGATACCACGTTGATCATTAAAAATGACCATAATACAGCATTTAACGATAAAATCAACCAAACTCTAGTAGATGTAATTGACTGGCTAGATATTAATAATTTACACGTTAACATTAATAAAACAAAATTGGTGCAATTCCAGACATACTGAAGCAAACATATTGACTTACAAATTAAATATAACGGTTCAAAAATTGAAGAAGTTAATTCTGCATCATTTCTTGACATATACATATACATATGGCATATACATTGACAACTTGTCTAACTGGAAAAAACATATTGATGTCCTACGCGCAAAGTTGGATCGTTTTGTATACGCACTTTATCGCATTCGCAATGTGGTATCGGAAGCAGCTGCGCTTTCGGCATACCACGGATATGTGTCATCCCTCCTGAGTTATGGTTTAGTTTTATGGGGGAATTCGGTGGATGCACATATTATTTTTAGACTCAAAAAAAATGTATAAGGTCTCTTTGTGGGGCGAGACATTTAGATCACTGTAAACCTTTATTTAAACGTAAAAAAAATATTGACATTTCCTGCAATGTATATTTATGAAATATGTATTTTTGTTAAAAAGCACCTGAAATGTTTTAAAATTATCACCACAAATTCAAATAGAGGTGCACATAGACATAATTTATTTGTACCCAAAACGAACTTAGCACTGAGCAGGAAAAACGTACATTGCAGGGCAATTAAATTGTTTGATACATTTACTGACAACTTTAAGGCACTTCCAATAAAACTTTTTAAGAAATCTTTATATGAACATTTATTTTGGTGGACAATAGTTATTATTCAATTGACGAGTTTATGACCACATGTAATTTATAATTAGAGTTAATGAAATTGGATGCCACGTAAATTTATAACTATTGATAGAAATGACATGTAATGTATCTCAAGAATTGTATTAAATATTGTATTCCTATTAACGAATGCACGATAAATTATTATTTTGTGTGGTATAATGTATAATTGAATTCTGTTATTATTTATCTTGTTGTATAATGAGTATGCAAGTAACGGTTACGACATTAAGATATTAGGCTAAGTTAATTTAAGAATATTTGTACGCCTTGTATCATGGCAAAATAAAGATGGAAATAGCACAATAATGTAACACCAATTTATACCCTTTTTACACAAATAAACTATTCATTCATTCTGGCCTATATTTAAATTTCGATTATTTTATGCGTCAGGCTAACATGTCAGGACAAGCGCACGAACCACAATGAAATCAAATTCAAATAAAAAATATCGACCCCCTTAATTTTAGCCACGACCATCGGACAGTTCAAAAGGTAGGAGATAGTAACAGAATAATTATAATAACACATCCTCATCTGCAGACAATCATTTCAAAATATTTATGTGTACACTAAACTTACCCTTAACGTAACAACTTTACCAGGAATACAGAGATAACGAAGGAGTCGGGCAAGACGAATGTTGCGGGCACAGAAAATCCCAGGTAACGGGGAACAGAGGCAACGTCACAGTCCATTATTCCATCGCTCGGCTCGGAAGTTATTAGGAGTAATGTAGTGGCGTCGGAATGCGCCTTTTTGTTGTCTGGACAAAGGGACAGACACACATCGCATTGTGTCTCCTTAGGAGTTCCTAACCTGTGCGTACCTCAAATAATTGAAGCTTGCTGGTAATTGGATTGTAGCCTTAATACTCATGATGCAGGTATGTGGCTGGATGTTTTATATTAGAAAAGGATTCAGTATGATCGCTGAAATACTCATTGGCCGCATTCACTGCCAAATTACGAAGCACTCCGCACGTAGCCAATGTGCTTTCTGATTTGGCGCATATACATTCTACGCAGCGAGTGTTCTAATAAATAAATGAATTTTATTCTGCAAGTAGGCCGCAATTGCACTAATAATTTTGGAAAAAAACCAGGGTAGGCAATAGTGTATTTTACTTACGATGTTACGATTGTTCTTTATTTACTAAGGATTACCCACCTACACAAAGGCCTGTAGGTTATGACATCAAAACTGTTTGTTTCTGTAAAATGTAAGATAGAGACACACTATTGGGGTACTTACCTATATATGTAATGTAAAGAAAAATTGTTTTTGAAATTTCTGTATGTATAAAACGACACAGCGAGCGTCAGCGGCGGTACCGAAAGGGATAGAAGGTATTAATCAGGGTAGCAGCCGTAGCAGGTGTGTTACTTTACTTTGAAATTTGAATGACCTAAAACCGATCATTAGCGTTTCTTTGCAAGAATCCATTTTCAAAGTACTTGTTACTGAACTGAAAAAATATAAATTGTATTTCATATTTTTTTTATGGTTTACATACCTACATATATATTAATAGCTGAAAAGATTTTTATTTAACGTAATTTTTTTTACCCTTTTTAACTAGCTACGCGACGCAAAGGAGGGTAATGTGTTTGTTTACTAGACTGCATGATTGATCCTTACGTATTTAGATGTTATCGTGGAACTATGTTTTATCATGTGATTTCGTTACAAATATTCACATAAAACTGAATGAAAGTGTTCTCTGGGGGGCTAGCTCAACTGACGCCGCGCCGCGACGCGAGTCGAGAAAGATCTACTACCCTCCTCTATTTAATTTGCACGGTGCGAGTGAGACTGGACTCCCGCGTGGTCGTGCCGGAGGCTTCCCCTGGATTTTCCCCAGGCTACCCTCCAACCACGCAGTCCGACCGCTGTATTGGGTCCGTCCTATGATAGCAACAGTCAGGTTAAAAAAAAAGTGAGACTGGAGACAACCAGTCGCGCGCGAAGTGACTTGTTTTTTTGCTACTATTACTACTTACTACTACTAGGTTTGTTGCCATGTCGCGGCGCATGCTGGCGTGGCTAGTAGATACTACAACTTATTCTGTGCTAGTAACTAGCTATGCAATTTTTAGCAATTATGACCCTTTTTTAATTGACAAACCTTTTAAATTGAGCGTGAACAATGTGTCATTTTTTAATTTACTCAATTCGTTAAGCTAATGCGTACTTTTTTTGGTAGGCATATTTACGAGGCGATTGACGATGCAAAACACGAACGCGCGCTTTCCGTACCGGCTCGCGGCAACCCTAATAGACCGTTTAAAAACGGAATCACAGAGTGAACCGCCCCTGCCACTACCTCTTCTAAATATCAACTCGAACTATGTATTATATTTGTTTTCAACACAATTGCTCGTAAGGTACCTCTTATTGTGTCGCTTTTAGGCTCATAATCCTGGATATTAAAAACGCGTGTTTTATAACTTTACAACACTTGTGTGTTATGGTTATATCCCGATTAAGTCACGTTGGCACCTTGCAGCAAGATATATGCATGAACACGGTGCATTCTTAAATTGACCAGGTTGTACAAAATGTACAGCTTTTTTTTTAATTTTCGGCAAATGGATTTTTACTCGACTAAACAAATTAAATCCTTTTTGTTAATTAATTGACTATTTCTTTTTGTATATGATATGGAAACGTTTAATTTAGTAAAACTATTCACTTTTCATAACATTTTACATGAATTAAATACAGATAACATATTAAAATGAAAATATAATTTTATTTTGTATTGGCTGTTTAGAGATTTCTGTGCCCACACTGCGCAAACTTCACGAAAAAAAAACTGTTGGGTGCCAATATAGGTTATATTTTGAAAGGTTATTTATTTCACAAATATTTGTAAAATTTGTTTTGTTTATGCGTGTTTATTATCAAACTCGTGGTGACTAGAAAAGTGAAATATAGAATGGACGCCACTGGAAATTCTTGGCGATGTGCAATTGTGAGTAAAAACCTGTTGTCATCTTAATGATTTGCTTAATGTAAAGTAAATAATTTGGCAGGCCAATAACATTTTCATCTTATGAAAATGATTTTTTCCTCGCAAAATGTGTTGAAAAACGTCGTATGATACGCGTGAGCTTTGATAATTACATCCTCGGCTTCCTTATCACGCTCACCTGCGGTTCGCGTGAACAATTTCGCCTCTGATGTAATTATCAACCTACCTCACTTGTATCACAATGTACTATTCTAATATAACAAATTGGTATCAGATTGAGTGGATTACGTTACGTTAGTTTAGGTTAAAAGTTCATGGCGAGTTCAACTCCCCGTGAACGAGCATTATGCAAAATTCAAAATAATTCATAGTTAAAGTTTCGTGGAAATCCTTTGAGTGCGTTAACAACGTTCCAGATTAGGATAAGTAAAAGTACATAATGGTTTCGGACGCTTGTTAAAGCAGATTATTGAAAATATCATTTTGCTTTCAAATTCATTGTTCAACAATTCTATAATTCTCTAATTGGTCGTCTGCGGCAGCTATCTGAGAAGATAATTAACTAACAAGGCAGACGCGTTCATCAGCTTATAGTCACGTCATTGAGGCCCAGTCAATTGTAAGCTACTGTAACATAGCTCAAAGAACCCAATCACCGTGTTTATTAATTGCTTTCTATCATTAACCCCCGTCAGACGCACTCGCACACACTAATTCAGATTTATTGCGAGATGCGGCCGATGGAAAATAACGGTTATAAGTGGTTAGGTCATAAATAAGGGGGTATTAGCCACTGAGAGGCTAACTCCCGGTTATTGGCAAAAAGCTGATGGTGTGCGGCTCCAAACGCGATGACTCGGCAAATTTTGGTACAGCACGGGTTTTTGTTGGGTAGTACCTTTTAGTTAGTAAGGTGTTTTGTAATTAGGAATTAAAAATATTAAGAAGCTGAATCTCTATAACACTATTGCGAAACATCTTACGCTTACCTATTCGTATCAAAAACGTACAACTACAAACAGTGTTAGCTTTGTAATATCCATTACATTTACTGCCAAGAATCGCTACGCGCTGTGCTCGGCCAGATCAGGCTCAGCGAATCCCGTTGTTTTCCTCATATGTAGCGGAAAGCGCCTAAGGCGCAGGCGCATGCTAGGCGGGTTCCTTGCAGTGAAAGTGCTAAGCAAGCATAACGAACTATGGAAAGGAGCGTCTATAATCTAACTTGGATGGGGGGTTAAATATGTGAATAAGCAGATAAGATTGTCTTACCTCCTTACCCGCATTCTTAACATTCTTAAAACTTGTTAAGTTCCTCTTTTGCTTCTAATAAATGTTGTCTGAAAGACTGAAAGAAAAAACGAATTGTATAGTCATTTTAACTTAACGCTCCTCAATATTGCTGAGTATATCGACGCTCCTCAATATTGCTGAGTATATCGACGCTCCTCAATATTGCTGAGTATATCGACGCTGCTCAATATTGCTGAGTATATCGACGGTCCCAATTAAAAGAGTCGGATTTTATGTGCGGTTTATTATTGGGTTGTTTAATTTAAGCCTTTGTTGCACGTACTTTTGCAGCCTTTTTTTCAAAATACTAATGCCTATAAATTTTGGTACAAAAATGTTGCGTATTGCAGAACTGACATTTTTGCACGGAAACTTCTATTTAACAATTGAATACGGAGAAAATTGACTTGGTAACTTAAATAACATGCTGTAAATAACATTAAAATCATGAAATACAAAACAAAATAAACACGCATAGCATATCCGACATCTCACACACACATCTCACTCACTGTGTGTCCCATAAAAATGCCGTTACTATCACAACGGACGTTTTTAAGAGTCCGTTTGCTGAATTCGCTAAACTTTTTGAGGTCATATCTCATCAATTTGTAAGCCGTAAGGCGCCACATAGTGAAACTGACCACATTCTGTAACATCCTGTAACCTATGTTGGACAAATAAATGATTTTATCTTTATCTTTAAATATTCGTTTTCCTAAAGATTTTATTGTGTAATATGAAAGATCATTCCAATTCAAGTTGAATAAGTGGAAAAATTGTTTACATTTAGCTCTCAATTTACCATATTTTGGCTCAGTCCAACCGTATCATGTTCACACAGAAAATACATGAGATTTTTTTTTGATGATTGCCTGATATTTTATTTCAACACAACACGTATAACGTTGTATATATTTATATGAATATAAATATTAAGTAACGAAAACCTCAGATAAAACGGCTAAAGTATCAAAACTTTTCTACGCCGACCTAGCAGCCTCGCTCGACCCCCACCACGACACCTGCGCTGGTGCGCTCGGGAGACGGGTAATATAATATACCTACAATCGAACTTTTGCCGGGCCGATACGGACTCTTAAGCGTCATCTGCTGGTCGATCACGTAACGCATTGTAGGTACGTTACGTTAGGTAGAATTAATGACAATTTTATATGGAAAAATTACAGTTGGATTCAAAACGTCAACTGATCACCCCCCTGTTCTAAGATCGACAATTTTATCTTAGTTTATTACATGTAATATGTAGCGAATGACGTTTATGTTTGTGCCGTTGAAAACCTAAAATCTAAATTTTGCAAATCCGACTTCGTTGATATACTCGTAAGTAATGATCCGACAGCGTTTGTCGTCTGTTTCACTGTTAAATCTATATTTTCACTCCCAAAACACTGTATCATCTTTCATAACAAAGTTAACGAGTACTTTGAGATGTTTACCTGCATTGAACTGGTTTACTGTTGATTTTCTCAATGTTACTTTATACGATAAGGTATCACAATGTATATGTTTACGTAAATATATTTTACTGAGAAATGTATAGGTAAGGCATTGCAATTCGTTATAAACTATACTGGTGGTCCTATTGTATTCAATAGGACCACTAAAATCAGGTAAACCGTATGTGTCATAATATCAACAAAAAAAATGCAACTTTCACACAACTTGGTGAGAGAAAGTTGTTTTTTACATTTCTGCTGTGACAGCCCACGACAGCTCATATATACGACTCCTGAGTTGTAAGCGCCGAGATTCCCAGTACCTACCTTCCCGCAGTTACCTTATAAAAACCTGTTACCTATTACCAGAGTTACGATAAGGCCTGCAACACACTGGCGTGGCCTGCGGTGGCGGACAATAGAAAATTTGACAGCGGCGGACAAGTTTACTACAGTCCGCCGCGGCCAGGTCGCGCCAGTGTGATGCAGGCCTAAAGGAAACAAATTTAATATTTTATGTTCATCATCATCATCTAGCTAGGCTCTTGTCGGTGGAGTAACCGCCACTGATTTTTGTCCTCTGCTAGCCTCTTCACGTCTTCATATGACTCGACAGCCACTTTCTCTTTTATTTGGCTGGTGTATGTATGTCTGGGTCTTCCTCTTCCTCTCCTTCCTGCGATCTTGTCCTCCAAAATGTTTAAAAAGAAGCTGTCGTGCCGTATTAGATGTCCGATCATTTTGCCTCTTCTATTTTTTATTGATTTTAGCAAGCATCGGCGCTCTCCTACCATCGTCAAAACCTCTTCGTTTGTCTTTCTTTCTGTCCAGCTTATTCTTTCCATCCTCCGCCAGCACCACATATCGAAGGCTTCGAGCCTTTCTCTGTCCTTTTGCGTCAGCGTCCACGTCTCACTCCCGTACAATGCAAATGTGTCATTTTATGTTCATAGATAATTAATTGTTTTGATGTTATGTTATTGTATTACATCTGCAATCTGCATGTATGTATAGTTTAATATTTACGCCCGAAATGGGCAAGCTGACGAACTTCTGTGATATTTATAAGTCCTATGTACCTACCAACACAGTTTTGACGGTAAAGAAGGTTATCTTATCTTATCTTCTTCATAAAAATGGCCTATATGCCTTGCGTATCTACCTATAAGCTGTTAGTGGGGTGCTAGCTATGACCTTTATTTATTATGTGATATGATTTATAAATATTTATGTGTTTATTAGCTGTGTTACATTTCCCTAATATGGGTAAGGTATGTGCGAATAATTTAGCATATTTTGTCGTGACCGATAATTCCAGAACAGTGAGCATAACACGCAACAACAACACACAACATAAATGTAGTGACATTTTATGAAATCTTCTCTACCACGTAGCCGCGTGGCAGGCGGAGGAGAGCAGCACTAGTCTTCATAATTCTAGTTGATATAGGTGCGCAGCCATGGAGGACGACACAACACAGCGAAGTTTTAGTGCCATAAATTGAGTTATCTGGTTATATTACACGCACAGGGATAGCCGGTATAAATCGTAAGCCGGGCCCGTAAACAGGCCTCTCTTGGTGACTGTCAATCGAGCATGGCAACGCGTCCGCAATAAATATTGTGCCAGGTATTGGCACACAGTTGCCTCCACATTTCCATAACAAATCGAGAAACGATCGTGATCATTTATCACAGGCGCGGACGCGTGGCGCGGATCTACGGAACGACAGAATTACAAACAAATTGGAAACGTATTTGTTGATCAAGCCTAGAGTACGCGTCAGTGTCGGATTAAGAACATGCATGTAGGTATATATACGATCGCATGTATACAATACTAATAACTGGCTCATCTGTAAATGTAGAATTAAACGTTAACGCGTACCTATACCTGCCTGCATACGAAAATCTATATCCTCTCAAATATAAAAAAAAACTTTCAGGTATGGTCACTAGTATCCGAGTTAACTGGATAAACAAGAAAACAAAATAAATTAGATTGAATAACCGGCAATTAATGTAAGTTCCTAAATAAATACTTGTTATCATTTCAGCCGATGCACAAGCACACATATGTTTAAAATTAATGTAGCGTGGGGAGGACGTTTTCATATAATTACGTTTTGCATAAATTAGCTTACATTATCCATTTCACGACGATTCATTAGTCACCGTTCACAAACAACGTAGTGTGTTGTCGCCTTTGTAACATGAATATAGTCGCAAAACCTTTTCTTATCAGGTAAACGAAAGTATTATAACAATTAGGATTACAAATTTAGCGTTAATTCAGTTTTAAAACGTATAAAAGTTATAAACTAAAAGCGACGCAGTCTCATGTTAGTCTTAACAACATTATAAAACTAAATATTTTCCACTCCAATACTGACCTCTGAAACCTTCAGACATAGTGCTAAAAGCACTAATTTGTGTTCGAAGAACCCTCAGAACTCTTATTTAAACTTACAAACTCGTAAGATGACATGACAGATTCTCAGATCTCGTATCATTTGATCCCCAATATCGGTCACAATCAGTGCAATTAAGAATCTGTCACCTACCGAGCCGTATTTCAGGACGGGGCGAGAATAACGCTAATCGCAGGGAATTCCGGCAGATCAGCGAACTTTTTTCCTGATCATGACTTAGTGACGTCAAGGACGGAGACTTTCTCAATTTCGGAAGAGTCCCTCCGGAAACGGGCAGTGATTTGCCACCTCCGGCTCACCGCGCCATTGAGCTCCCATAAACAATTCCCTTTTGTATTTGTCTTTGAAATGTTTGAGAATTTCTCTAGCCGTTCGATGTCCATTTTATTTTGTGAAAAGGAGAAGTCGACCATTCGGCGGCCGGCTCGGCTCATCTGTTCGTATTTTATGTTCACAGTTCAGTAAAAATAACTAGACTTCGGAGCAGAAAAAATATTGCCAATGTCGCTTAGCTTATTTCACTGTTGGCCTAATGATAGCAGCCTACGTACGTTTATGTACTTATATGAATGTATTTATGATATAGTTGCTTGGAAGTCGCGAGAAAATACTTGTATATTGTAATGGTTGTCTGAAATAAACGTTTTTTTTTTCATATTTATAATACATACATGCAAATTGTTGATGGGTATAAACATTTCTTAGTCTCATAATGTGATAAGTAAACACCAAAACAACGATAATAACAATTGTAGGTACTACAAGTATCTACACGGTGGGAATGAGTAACCCGCCAAATTTTAACCACGCATTCCTTAGGTCATTAGGAGCAAAAAATGTCATATGAACCTCCGTCAAATCCGGCGTAGTTTTGAAGATATTTGCAATTTTCATGTAAACTATTTGTCGTGATTACTAAGTGCATTTAGCTCTTTTGATTGCGACGTTGCTACCGATGTTGGCCAGTTCCGCGTCGCTATTGACAGATAGCAAAGTGCCAGCTAACACTCCCAAAATTGATCCTTTTTTGAAAAAAAAATCGTTAGCGTTTTATTAAACGGGTGAATTTCCATGGAGTAGCGATAGTTATCCAAGTTTTATTTACATAAACCGACAAATCAAGAAAAAAAAATTTTTTTTTGCTGAATTTGAGTTAGAAATTTAATTTTTTTTTTACTCCTAATGACCTCAGGAATGCGTGGTTAATATTTGGCGGGTTACTCATTCCCACCGTGTATATCGGCAACGCAAAGTCGGTTGCAAAACAATCAAAATAATAGGATATCCCGTTAGTGTGTGACAAAAGCGTTAAATTTCAGTGAGATGGCTCCAGGACCCAATGTCTGTGAAATTCTTTTGTGCCCTGACAGTTTATTACGAGAACAAAGGATGACGTTGTTGGAACGGACCCGTTTTAGATTTTACTACGCAGATTACACATTACTCAAGATCTGTTCTATTGTGTCGAAGATCTGTATTCCCCTTCAATTTCCTAAACGGATTACATTCCCGCTGTCTGTAATTTACAGAGGCGAATAGAATTAATCATTGCGAAAGCATAATCTTGCTTTTGTATAATCAATCAGGAAACTAATTTGGTTCAAATAACTGATGCAATAAAAAGCAACGATTACTTCCCACCGACGACGCGAGCGTCTTTAAAGGTATAAGCTTTTTATTCTTTTCATCTATCGCACGTTTATCTACTGCGTAGAATCTGAAATACAACCTCGCGTTACTTCACATAAGGCAGTAATGTATTTTTTTATCGGCACACGTCCATATATTTCCTTGTTTCTGGGGACCACTTTAATGTTATTTCCTTTGCGCTTTATTATATTCGCTGAGCCACTTTCATCCCCACATTTTTTAAGATTGAAGGCGAATGATGAAAAAAGTCCATAACTCTTGTTTCTTGAAGAGTCTAAAAATTATTTTGCATTTACATAATAACCTGACTAGAGGAATATAAATACGTTTCCCTCGACACAACATGCAGGAAAAATCGAAGTGTCGTCGACGAGGCGGGTCGCCAATTTCCTCGGTGAGCGTTCAGAAGTTATTAGGGAAATTGCTCTCCAAAACAAATATGCTTAGAGCGAACAAAATATCCTGCTTAGCTCTAATAAACGCCTTTAGACGAGCCGTGAATTTTTAATCTCAAAAATGTCGCGTGAACCTCGAGCAGTTCGGGTGTAATTTGTGGCAGAGCTACTCTGGAATAGTTAGACCGTAATACTGGCGAACATCCATATTTTGTCACTATAAACACGGAGGACCCATGTAACTTAATATTCGAGCGTATGAGAATAGGCCCTGTCCTAATACTGGCTGTGTTCGTTAATTATTTACTACAATATATCCCGGCCGCGGGAACCGTTGTAATTGCTTGTACACTTCGCTGTTCTCAACACTAAAACCGAACCTGTTAAGCGTCGGGCAAATTACATTATTTTACTTTACAGCCCGGTATTATTACTGGCCGCTTTAATTTTATAATGCTAATAAAACCGAAACCGTAAATTCATATTAAGTAAGACATTAGATTTTCATTCCCTTCGGCAAGGGTACGAGGATTAATATCCAATCGGCTAAGTGGCATCTTTAGTGACCAATATATTTCTGTTTCAGTATTTTCTCATAAACCTGCATGGCTCGCTTTTAACTCCTGAGTAATTTTATTTTTGTTAGCTCTTCGTGGCCTAGTTATTTTAACCTCTATGCTGGTTTCAGTGCTGCTTATGCTATATAAATTAAAAATGCTAGCCATCGTCTACTACATTGCCGATAAAGGTAGCAAATATCAGCCCTCTTTCATACGAACTTAATATAAATCCGTTAAGGGTAAACAAGTTTGCAAAAGTTGTTATGAACGTAAAACGTGACCCAGGGTGTTAAATAGCAAACGCTTTAAGTTTAAAGGCATAACGTCTCATAGTATATGACTTGGCTCACATGTATTTATGTTTCTTAATAAACAGCACATAAACGTGGTTGGTAAACCAGTGCTGACTCGGCCGGCATTAGTGCACGTATGAAACAGACCCCCAACAACATTATAACAATCCTAACTCGCTCCAACAGTAACTTCTCACGGAAAATAGGTTTAATACTTGGGTTTAAAACATTTCCGTGTGTAACATTTATCTGCCGACGCTTAAGCGCTCTGAATTCAAAAGAAAAGTGTGTTTGCAACTTTGCATTAGTGATACTATTCGCATGGATGGTTGCAACTCGCTGACATTAGTTCCATTAATTTTACTACTTAATAAAATAAAATTATATTTATTTTACGAGTTTATGTTATTGTGCATATAATGTAGGTATCGTCTGTTTGATGTAACTGGTGACCGAAGAACTGGCAGTTTTCTCGCGCAATGCATCAGCAATGCAATTCAGTGAGGATAGCTGCATCCTAGGTACAATGCCTCAAGGCCATTTTTTTTTATTTTACCTACTTTTAATTTAAGTTAGTTAATGTTACTTATCATCTTGAGATGGGGGGGGGTCCAAACCCTCAGTCCGCATCCTGCTACTAAGTACTGCTACTGGTATAAGCGCAGGAAAAAAATACTACTACTGATCAAGTTAGTTACTGCATGAAAATATCAACTCCAATATATTCCTTTTTAATCTGAGTCTCAGTATACGTTTTTGCGTACTGGGCGGCTAATAGAGGATACATATATGTATATAGCACGTAGCGCTTACGTTCGTTAAAAATCTGGCCATCCGTGGGAATTAATCATCATAATCTTAACCTTGTACAGTTATAAGATAAAATATAGGTACCTATATACTTACGAGTAGTATTTAAAAGAAAACTTTAATTGAATATAGCCTTTATTTATTAAGTTGTAGGAGCCTGAAATATTGATTTAAGACCAAATCTCATAACGGAATTATACGAAAGATTACGTCAAAGTTATTTAGTTGCATATTCTGATTGTATGTTGTCAGAGTTCAATGTAATTAAATAGTTATTTATGCACTTTCAGTAATGCTTCGGTGGAACTGCCTCAAGGCGTAGATTGTAAACTTGATGTTAAAGACAAACCTACATTGTGATCCTTTGCGCCGCTTTCTGAACGTATACGGCGGGTTATTAAAAATGTGTTTATAAAAAAATACCTCACTATAATGGTCTAGAAGTTTATTCCTGATCTACGGATGAGCCGGTAACCAGATTTTCGATAAAAATGCCAGATATTTTTTCGGTAAACATGTTATTTGCTTGCAGCATTTAAACCAATTCAAAAAAGGTAACCAATACGACATAAACAACTACAGACCAATCAGTCTGATGCCGAACGTCTATAGCATATTTACAAAAAACATTACACTGTATGAGAATCAACCGGAAGCACAGGCCGGATTTAGGCAACTGATAAATAGATAGATAGATGATAACTTTGTTATTATTTATTTATTTCAGACTTGAAGTCCATAGGGTTAGGTATATAATACAGTATTTTATATATCTTATTAGCGTATATGCCATGACAAAACTTAAGTATAGAGTGATTTAGAATAGAGATAAGAACTTATAAACCAAAAACCAGACCTACTAATGATACGACTATTTCAATTTATTGTCACGACCGCGAAAAGGCGCCGACTCACCATGTGCTGTGACATTGCTGCCGCAGCGTTGGTATACTGCCGGGACCAGGCAGAGCGTGCGCACGGGTTTTCGGCGTGAGCGTCACATTTTCGCGCTAAATGTGATAGGCGTGATTCTAAAACCTTTACAAACATAATCATACTTACAAATGTAATTTACATTAGTGCAAGAGAAATCCATAAAACACAATACATTAATACTAGGCCACTACAGGCACTACAAGGTCGGCACAAGAAAACTAACCCAAGACAATGCCAGTCCCTGGAAATCTTAGGTACTGTTTTTGAAGAGCTAATAAATGGTTTTGGAAATTTGTTTTAAATGAAAGCTTCGAACACATAGATAGAGAAATGCAACGAATATCAAGTCCCATTATATGTGGCTAAAATGTGAACTACAGTCAAGCGTTTGACTCACTCATACATTCCAAAATATGGGAAGCCTTAAAAGATCTGATAGTAACGCAAAGTATATCAGAATTATAAAAAATATACAAAGACAGACAGGGCAAGATTACAGCTGGATAGCAAAGGGGAAGCAATCAAAATAAACAAAGGGGTAAGACAAAACGACCCATTTTCACCTAAGATCTTCTCTACAGTACTCGAGGCAGTATTTAGGAACCTAAACTGCGACCAAAATTATGGATTGAAAATAGATGGTATTAAATGATCACATCTACGCTTCGCAGATGCCCTGGTTTTAGTTTCAAACACAGCTGAGGATCTACAAGATATGCTACGAGAACTGGTTAACGAAAGTGAGGTAATAGGCTTGCGTATGAATTTAGATAAAACTCAAACAATGACCAACTCCACGAGGACACAAATAAAAGTCAACCAGGAAATTGTTGAGTATGTAGACGAGTATGTTTACCTAGGGCAAACAATATCAATGAACAACCAGATGGAAAAAGAGATTGACAAAAAGGACAACCAACGCTTGGAAAAGGTATTGGGCACTAAAGGAAGTCCATGAGACTAACCACAAAGAGGAAGTTATTCAATGGGTGCGTGTTGCCCGTGTTCACCTACGGCAGCCAAACTTGGACACTAAACAAGTACTAAGTACTAGCACCCTTCACAAACTACAAGTATGTCAAAGATCAAAGGAAAGAAGCATGATAGGTGTAAAACTGAAAGATAAAATGAGAAATGAATCACTTAGAAATAAAACCGGGGTGGAAGATGTTGCTGTTATGGTGAAAACACTTTAATGGAGATAGACGGGACATTACCCTTAAAAAATATATTTGTAAACTTTACTAGTATCTGAATAAAAGGCTTTTATATATTCAGTATGTATGTATGTATGTCAGCACTTTATTGTACACAAAACAAAACAGGTTTAGTTTATTTTTTATCCATTTTAAATGCGTGTCTTAGACCCGAGTCAGATACGCTCATGAGCGAATATAGGGAAGGTCACTGCCTCATTAAAAATAAAATCTGCCGGTGCGAACCACCCCCCTGTAGAAATCAACACATAAAATCATCAGTGGAAATAAACTGCTTCTAAAAACATAACCATTTGGTGGAATCTACGTTAATGTTAGTACTTTGTCTTAAGACTTAGTTTATTATCAGACAATGTCTACCTTGCAGACGTTCCACATAACACTTGCGCCTGATAGACGCCTGAGTTTTAAAGCCTTCACGAACACCCAGTTACGTTTAGTTTATGGTTACTTTTATTATGTCGCCCTTGTTGTCATGAGACAACGGAAGATTACCATTAAGATTAAGATTACTCTTGGTACCTACTAATAATAATTACAGTTTGGTTCCTTATTTTCCCACATTGTTTCTAGACGAATTGAAGTCATTGACAAATTGAATTTTAGAATATCTGGGGGGTCGAAGAGTTCTAGGCATACGTCACACATTTTTTTTTATTTCATTCTATTAGGATCTAAAATATCTAACATAAAACATACGATTAATGATAAGCTACAAAAAAAAACGAATAAAACTAAAGGTATAAAAATTGCCCCAGGTCACTGCCAGGCGACGTGTGCCCAGAAGGCTGGCAGCATTGCCACGTTGAATGGCAATGCTGATCCCCTGTATTAAATTAAATTGAATATGTGTTGCTCACGCTCGCTTTAACACCAGCTCAACGCAAGTCCAAAAACACATTGAAATCAAATCAAGATAAAATTAGAATTGAGGGTCATGAATTGATCTCCCAATATCTCATTATTAATGCGACCATTGTATACTTACTTAATCCGAAATCTTTTACAATAAGGTGTATTCTGACCCCGACTAGGTCGAGGGCCGGCAGTGGCTGACGATGTCTCATTAATTTCAACGGCCAGCGGCCGCGTGAGAGTGACAGAGTCGTTAGTCACGTGTTGTAATGTTGTCAGCTTGAAACTCTGGCTGTTATTTAATCTACCGAACAATATAGGAATAGAGGCTTCGTTATTAAAGCCTGTGTGTGAACCTATGTGAAATCAAACATACTTGTAAATTGATTGGAACATTTGATATTAATTTCAGTTACTATGTATTATTATTTTGCTATAATAATATCAAAGTAGTGGGTATTTTGATAACTAAGTAGGTATATAGACCATATTAGAACCTTGTGTACAATCTCATTGATGAAAAGGCTGCTTTGTTTCAATCCTAGTCCGATATTGTCCGAAAGGTTCGATAACAGACAGTGTCGCGCCGACAGCAACACAGCGCGTGACTAACGACTCTGTCACTCTCACGCGGCCGCTGGCCGCTGGAAATTAATGAGGCGGCATCAGCCACTGCCGGTCCCCGACCTCGTGGGCTCCAGGTTAAGCCAAAATATACAGACATTTACAATCTCAAATGGTGCAAGTGACAAGTCTTCGAAAGATTTATAGGATATCTTAATACTAAGCAATAAACCTATTCGATTTCAAAATTAAATCGTACATTTCAACCCCAAACATGGTCTTAAGAATTCTCGCAATACAAGGGTGCTTACATTTTGTTGATAGAAATTCCAATGATGTTTAAAATTAGATTTTAACGACTTTTCCTGAGTTCATTAATTAGCAACATTGGAAAGGACGGTTTCATATTCGCTTGTTCTAGGAATAACATGTAAAATATTGTGCTATACCAATAAATGTCGGATTTTTGAATGGCTTCACATTATCGTGAAGTGTTGGGTAACGCGCCGAACGACTCTTAAACTTACTTTCAATCTTGGATATTATTATTTACTTATTAATTTATGGTATTCGATATTGTTCGATATTGAATTGAGTAAATTGAATTGCGATGTAAGGAATCTGGCGTCGAAAGTTCAAACACCGGCTTGTAGGTACCACAGGGTTTTTCAAAAACTTACGTACAAAATATAATTTTATATTTAACAGTAGCTTCTTGGTAAAGGAAACCATCCTGAGAAAACCGGTCTAATTCTAATAAAATAAGAAGTCAACAACATTACGAGTTTATTCCGATATATACGTCTAAATTGTTTAACTGACACTAATGGTGGGTTGCACGATAGCAGCTGTCTTCCCAAAAAGAACTGTCAAACTTTCCTTATCTAATTCCATACAATGACATTTTCAAGATAGTAGCTTTTTTTGAAGTTACATTTGATTCAATTGACTAATCGGCTACTTGACTACATCAGGAGACTGACTAACTACCAATTAAAATCTGACTACACATTAAATTACAAGCTCGTTTAAACTAATTACTTAATTAGATATAGTAATGGTGGGCAGCGAGACAAAATGATGGCACAACCCTGTTCAGCAAATACCTGAAGAGATGAAGTTATTCGGGTGCCAGCTGCCGGAAGGACTGTACCGCAATCACGCGAGCAAACATCTCGCTGCCGACAGCCCGAAGTCAATGATTTTGAGCAGGAGCTACGAGCAAATATTTGTTTAGGACGCAAGTGGGAAAAAATATAACAATTTTTAAAGGAAAGGTTAAGGATGCTTATAAATAAAGGACAAAATACCGGAGGCTATGTGGAATAATTCGAGTACAGAGCGCTAGTATATATTCTGACTCGTAATGTCCAACGAGTAAGTTTATATTAAACGTTCTTTGTGTACAAAGCTCAGATGCTCACAATCTGTTGTCAAGTTCAGCCCATTTGTCATCTGCAAAAAGAAGGCAGGTACTTGGGGTCTACAGAAACGTCGGAACCAAAGCGTAATCTCGCGATTCTACCGAAATATTATTCCACATTTTGGTCACTGTTCCAAATTGCTCGCGTTCACAAAATTGAGTCCCAAGTGTTATTGTTAGAAATTCACGGCCAGTTCATATAACGCTTATTTAAATTATTCCCCTTAAGTTGTAGATATGCGAGAACAATTCCCAAACCGCTTTCCACCGAACCCTGAAAGCCTAATACAAAAAGTCAATGGAACGGGAGCAAGAAGATCGTGTATAAAAAGAATAAATTGGAAGTTTCAGTAACAATATGAGACTGTCGAAGTACATTAGGGAGGTTCGAGTAAGAGATCGCTATTCATATTTCTTTGTAAGGCTCCGTCTTTGCTACACGTCCGTGGAGGCGAGATATCGCTCAAATTGTTTCCAATATCTTTTACGAGCGTTTGACAGTCGAGTGAAGAATTACAGGGAATTCAACACGATAGTGTTATTTTCTCGCTTTTCTATTCAAACGCTATCCCTTAAGGCTTTCACGTCGGGAATACAAATTGTTTACATCTAATGTTTATTTAAAGTAACTTAAAAAGGTATTGAAGCATATTTCTGGAATATTATTATTAAAATGTGCTGCTACACTGGGCTGCAAAACAGTAGCACACACTGTGGTAATTTTTCACTGTTATTTGTGTGCCGAAAGGCCTTGAACACCTAACAACTGCAATAAATTGCAGTAGAACTATACAACTTTAGCTTTAACTGTCGCATAAAGGTCCCGAGTTATAAACTCCGTATCCTATAATTTCCAATATATCGGTAAACTACCGTGATAGATAACGGAACTTGCTTGCTAAATGCCGAACATTTGGTTAACCTAAACCGACACAAAGCAAAATTCCGTACCACAGCACTGCAATTGTTTTCATACCGTAACGAACGGCCGAACTTAGGCATTAGGTATTGAAGATAACATTCGATCTACTCGCTCGTAGCAATACAAACTCTAGCCTAATTTATGTAAAATTTTGTAAATTACTCATCCAATGTAAACTGCAATGTTGTCTTAATATAAGCCTTCTTATTTACAGTTGAGATGGCTTTAATCTATAAAGTTACGTAAAATTCATATTAAATTGAGTGCGTCGTTAACAATCCCAAATATTTGGATAACGTTATTTTTACTTTGATGAAGAGATTACATGAGACACTACTAAGTTATTTTTTCAGAAACTGTTTAGGCTTCTACAATATAAGAAAATACACTTTGAATAAATATAGAAGATAAATTGGACTCGACATCCCATTTGATTATAACACGGAATACTTAGTATTTACTTGTTCTATGGATTATAATATCAATATGTGAAGTTTGTAAGGTTGAATCAGGGGGTAATAAAAATAAACTCATCCCAACTCAAAAATTCGTTCAGTTTTTTGTAGCATTGACCTTTGGGTTGGACAGAGGCTATTATAACTCCACGTCGACGTGCAACGAAACCGGGCAGCTACTCAACAATAATTAAAACTGTCATATAATCCAGTGAATATCAATATTCACGATACAGTTAGTTAAATCTAGTTAGACCGAGGAGACAGTACCCTCTTGGAAATTATACCGATGTCGCATTGTTATTCCCTAGGTGTTATCCCGCTAAGACAGCGGGCCCGCGAGTACGGTTTCATTGCAGATGGCTGCGTCGGTCCGAATGCATTCCGCCACGTTGCGTTGCAGCTCCTGCTCAGCATACTGGCAGGCAAATGCGATTCAGGAAATACGTGTAACTGTCATCCAACAACCAACATTGACGTTTAAAGTAACATTTATGGTTTGAGCGTCTTTTGTTTTTTTTTCCGGTGGATGCAAAAATCCTGCTGGAATGGGAAGATAGCCGCGAGTTTGAGGCGTACCTGGCGATCACTCGAACTATATGGACTGAAGCCCTTTCATAGGCAGGGTACTCTGTACCAGGCTAAACCAGTCGGCCGAGATTAATAGTCCATCGAATCTTGATGAGCTGCTGAATGCGCTTCCGAACGGGCTTGCAGAAGTTCTTCTGGAAGTCGGCCGCCACTCGAACGTGTCGTATATCTGGCGCTGGAAGTGTTTAGCGTATATAGTGTTTATTAAATTATTTATTTCGTATGGATTTTAAGAATGGCTGACGATGGTTACTTGTAGATATATGATTAGATAACAACAAAGACTGCATTGTATTTGAATAACTTTTATCTTTTCTAAGCAACTCCAAGCAATGCTGAATGTTACAAAACGGCGTCACACTCGCTGTCATTGCATTTAGTCTAGACGCATCATTCACAACAGTTCACGCTAGAACAAAGCGGCACACGACAAAATAATAAACAAGTATGAATACTGTTGGGGCAATACTCATTTAGACTTGAAGTATTGAATTGGTATCTATTTGATTACCTTAGAGCATTAAACCAACCGGAGTGACCATGAGTCATTCTCTATACATAAAAAGTCTGCCGATTTTTGCGGGGGAGGGGAACGTCAAATGTATGCGTAACGTGAAAATAGCTACGTCAGATAAACGTCAGTCCATACAATGTGTATGACCACTGGTCATATACTCCACTCCACATATACATATACGCCACTCCGGTTGGTTTAATGCTCTAAGGGTATTACTGACGGAGACCAGCTCACGCGCGTGTAGACGCGCGCTAGGCTACAAGTGGTGCGTGCAGAGGGCATATAAAACAAATGACTAATCCATTTGTGTTACCCTACTGGTGGATTCAAACGGCACAGACAGAAGTCCGCATTAATGCTGCGTGTCCTATAGTGCTCACGCTTTTTCATAATAGACTGAGCGCTAGTGCAAAAAAAAATATGAATACGGTCCCAAACACTATCATTTACGCCACGATTGAGAGCCGGACAGCCGGTGTTATTCCGTTGTTTACTTAGATAACATACCG
The DNA here is from genome assembly GCA_945867215.1 of Epinotia demarniana. Taxonomy (NCBI): domain Eukaryota; kingdom Metazoa; phylum Arthropoda; class Insecta; order Lepidoptera; family Tortricidae; genus Epinotia; species Epinotia demarniana. Next base: position 20,428,263 of record OX244265.1, read on the forward strand.
CCTGCAAACACCTGCTACGTGCTACGCTTCTACGGCGTAGCATCTTCCTTCGCACTGCGTAGCGGAAGGAAAGCCAATGACTAACAGCAGCAGTGTAGGAAATATATTTTAAAAATGGGGAAAGAAAATGCGGTCTAAAAATGCGAACGATGATACATAGGTGACTTTATTTTGAATAATGGGCATCATAAAGGTAAACATAAATGAGCTAGCGAGCGTCAGAAAAACAACCACTTATTAGAACACTTAGAAAGAGAGGTGTAGTGCGAGAAAAATCGAGAGAGCGAGCTCGCCGTCTCGTGATAGCCGTGCTGTACTGTATTAAATTAACTTAAAATGAAATGTATCCAAATACTGAATCTTTAAATATGCGAGGAGACAAAACTCTCCCTTTACAAATTTATAAAATAGTTACTATATTAAATAGTGTTTTATTGTTAAACTGTTTAATAATTATCGCAAAATGTATCAGATTTTACGAATCTTTATATCCTAAAAAAAATATTATTAAAATCCATTACTTCTTAATACAAATATTTTTCAATTACACCCAATGGAATCGACAGGTTAAATCTGTAGCAATGTCGAAAGGCACATTGCGTGCATCACTCTAACACATTCTCATTCATACCTTTGCATCATTCAAATCTAAACCGTAACACAGTCGTTTGTAAGTCGAAATTTGTAGCTAAGGTTTGACTTAAATAAGATATTGGGATAGTATTAGATGGTTTGGTGTCGAATGAATGCCATAAAGTACAATTAGCATTCGGGTAATATTCATTGTTATTGGGCGAGCGCGTGAAATATAGAGCAATACTCGTCGTTGAGATTGAAGGTGCTTCAAAACGGATTTAGGACCAATCAGGTGCTCTATCCGACTTGACTTATTAGTTTGGAGTCGATTTGGTATTACTCGCCCGACTTTAATGACAAGCCTGGCCAGCGGGCGTTGTAGCATGGCTGATATGTATGCATGGCTGCCATTTTATCTCTTATCGTCGTGGATGTATATCCGTCACATTCCGACAAGTATGCGAGTGCGAGAGTGACGGATGTCATCGACAACGATAAGTGATAAAATGTTTTATATTAATGACTGATTTAATTTTCTAAACATCTTTTCATCGTCTGTCCGTCCATCCATCTTCGGCTTAGCTCAGTAATCATTAGTTACTAGAAAACTTTGATTCGGCATGGGTATATAAGTCAATCACGCCGACAAAACAGTAAGTACAATAAAATCTTGATTTTTTTTATGGTATCTCCCCTACACCTAAAGCGGGGATGTAATATTTTTTTCTGGTTAAACCCATGGTGTGGGGTATCGGATAGCATTTTCAAAATTATTATGGGTTTTTTCTAAAATATTTTTTTTAAATAAGTAATTCGTTTGCGAGATATTGGGTTTTAAAGCTCGCAGCTCGCAGCAGTTGTGGACTAGTACTATTCGCTAATCGAAATCTAACCTGGCCTTAACATGTCTGAACAAGCACACGTGCCAAATACGTTTGGTCCAATAGACCCATTGTTTATTTGTTTCTTGCGATCTTATCCGTTGTTCTAGGTGAGCGATAAAGGCAGCAACGCCAATGTCTTACTTTTGTAATAGGACGGTGGAAAGAAACAAGCGTAGAGTCAGTTTGATGGCGGGCGGACATCCATACCAAAGGCTACAGCTGGTTTGCTACAGCTGGTTTGCAACACCTGCTTTATATTTATTATGTAGGTCCAAATTATTTTTTGTAAGTATCTGAAAATGACAGTACTTTTCGTAACGCTCGTTTGAAAACTTACCCCAATTACCCCTCAGACTCTGAGGTCTCGGCGGTCGGCAACCTTTTAGCAGCCACGGCCCACATTAGCTAATAAAATAAACGCAGGTCGCACTTGTTAATAATTTGTGACTTTATTAGGGAAAAGGTACCTAGTAGGTACCTATACAAAACTGCCAGGAGTTTCGCGAGCCGCAAGAAAGTTGCGCGTGGCCCGCGGGCCGCCTGTTGCAGAACGCTGCGTCAGATTAATATCTTCCAAAAGCTGTGGCGACTTAGTTCACACTGAAAACTACTTGCGAGTAAGTAAGATCTGTTATTTGATTGCCATATAAGGCGGCGATGCTCTCTCCAGCAGATATTCCGTTGTACCTTACCTCCTCCACTACTAATCTTTCAACCGCTTACACACGGCGTAAGTCCGGAACTTCTTTACCTGCGTATACTATACAATCGAGTAACTGTAACTAGGACAACTAACCGTGATCTTGCGTCGTCACTTGTCTCTGCTCTAAAACTCTTTCAACGACCCCGCGACAGAGCACGCTATAAAAGAAGATAAAAAATTATAGTACTTCATTTTAATTTCCTCTCCCAACGCTTCCTACATTATAGTTACCAAATCTTTATGAAGGCACTTCGTCGGGCCATACTCGTTAAGGCCTAGCGAGACTCTTGAGACCTGCCCAGCCCACCCGTAAAATGATAACAATTACACCCTTATCTACCAAAGGGCTAATTATTTTAAGCACCTAATACATTTACTAGGACAAAATAGTAATCTTCATGGCTGAAGTTAAAGTTTTAAGGATAATGGTACCTATAATCAGTCGGGGTCGTTGGAGCATATATAGAATTCCTATATGGATCAATCTCTGTTTTAGCTTTTTACACTTAGACAGATGATATATATTGTTTATTTAAATTAAAGGAAATTAAAACAAAATCCTGTGAGCTGGATTCGAACCGGTGACCTGGCATTCATGGCCCGTCGCTTCTAACCCACTGAGCTATCGGAACAATCTGTCTCGGCCACTTAATCTTTCCATCAGTTCCTTCCTGCAACGCCTTCATTTAATTTAAATTTATAATTTCGTTAGCAGCGTTACTGCTTAGTACGGTGAAAGTCATCAGTACATTCAAGATGATCATAAAAACTCTTCGGTGTTCCCCAGTACCACATCCAATAAACCTGATTCATTTCGAAATATCGCAAATAAATGTAAATATACAAAGAATAATACATAGGTAAGCAATAATATTTATATCGTAAAATCGTGAATTTAGGTACGGTTAGTTAATTCAAACGAACTCTTAGAACCCTCAAAATCATCAAATCAATAAAGGGTTGGCAACACGCTGTTGAGTCCTCTTTAGTAGCGTGAATAGGCTTCGATATCTGCTTACCATCAGGCAAACCGTATGCTTGTTTGCAAACGACATGGTATAAACATATAATATGAATTTTCTTCAATTACGTAAATTGACATAAAATAAACCACAGCGTTGCTCTGTAAACAAAGTTTTATTCAATCAGTAAGGAATTTATTCCCGAGTTGCATTATAAGTAAATACTAACAACTAAAATCTCACCTGTAAACAAAGAAACGACATTTAAAGTTTATTTCTCATTTCGTCAATCTTTTAACAACTATTATTCAAAATTATAATATTTGTAATCCAATGATATTTTACATCTTATTTATTTTACCTCGTGACAACATGTCAGTATTGACAGCACTCGCATAGTGTCGGGTAGCGCGCCTCTTTGGAGCAAAAAGGTTATACGAAACAATATTATTTATTGTTTACATGTCCCCCCCTATGAGGAGAAAATTTTACCATAAAATTTTCACTCCGTTACAGATGCATTCTTAACCTACGATTCTTCGTTTAATTTAAGTACTGGAATAAGCTTGGTAATATGAAACAGGTTCGACTCTTTCTTCTTATGCCCAGTATCTACCCTGTATATAGAATTAGAAAGTTTCTCCACAATTTCATAAGGTACAATTCTCAGCTCATCTAATTTCTTCCTGTTCAGCTTATTTCCATTTTCTACATATACCATGTCTCCTACAGTAAATTCAAAGTATTTTCTGTTTTTATCAAATAATGCTTTGTTGTATTTATGAGATCTCATAGTGTTCTCCACTGCTGTGATTTTATCTGTAATCCAATTACTATGGGGCTTGTTCTGTTTCAATTCCTTCGGTATGATGGGGACATCTGTCCCATTCAGAAGATAGGTTGGTGAAAAACCGGTGACTGTGTGACTAGTTTCATTGTATTTCTTTACACATTCATGCGCTATTGTTGTCCAGGTTTTCTTCTTTTCTGTTTCATTTATTTTACATCTGATCTTGTTCAACAAAGTCTGATTAAGCCGTTCGTTTAAACCATTTGAGAAAGGTGCGTTTACCGCTGTAATTACTATAGGTATACTTTTTTCATTTAGGAATTTCTTAAAATCTCTTGAATTGATTCCCGGGTATTGATCAGTGAGAATCATACCAATGGCCTCCGTTTCAGATACGTTCATGACTAGTTTAATGAAGTCATCAGCGCTTTGAGTTTTTGATGTTTGAATAAACACGTATCTTGAAAAGTGGTCCACTAAAAGATGCAAATATCTTTTTGTTGAGCGAGAACCTCCAAAACCTCCGATTGTGTCTATAGACATTATTTCAAAAGGCTTTGTTGCTGGGCCTAGGTGGGACATAAGTCCATATTTACCCTTTCCCCTCGACTTATTTTTAATACAAATTTCACATGTTGTACAAATTTTATGTACGTTTTTAGTCAAATTTTTGGCTGTATAAAATGGACTAATATTTTTCTGCATTTGTCCAATTCCAATATGACATAGGTGCTTTGTGTACAGTTTTTAAGAGTTTTATGCTGAATTCTTCTGACAGAATTATTTTTTCATTAGTCTTGACCCTTTTTAAGTATACAGTATGCATTTTAATTAGTTTCTCTTTTTCTCTTTTTATCATTTCATTTTCATTCTGCTCTCTTATAATTTCTTCCAGTTTTACCAAGTTCACAACCTTTAATTGTTCATCTGTATTTTTGTCACATTCCAAAACTGGGTTTCTGCTTAGGCAGTCCGCTTCTAAATTAAGTTTTCCGGGGGCATATTTTATTTTAAAATCATATTGTGATAGATAATATGTTAAATCACCCAGCTCTTCATCCGTTCTGGACTTCAGGTTCATGTTTTCCAGGGGTTTGTGGTCAGAATATACTGTAAATGACTTACCAATCAGCCAGTATTGCCAATATCTTACCGCTTCCTTGATAGCTAAACATTCCAAGTATATTGCTTTTTTCCTCTTTTGAGCTACATTTATTTATTTATTTATTTAATCTTTATTGCACAAAAGAACAACTTATCGTACAAAAGGCGGACTTAATGCCGTAAGCATTCTCTACCAGTCAACCTTTGGGCAAAGCAGACAAATTGTGGGCGGTGCAACTACAGATATAAACAGACAGTGGATATAAATACATAATAAATAACGACAATAGACAAATAAATAAAATACATACAAATACCAATAATATATTTATATATATATATATATATATATATATATATATACATACAGACGAAAATAGACAACAGAAACACTAAGAATTTACGGCTCTGCTAGCAAACAACTTGCGTAAAGATCTTTTAAACGCGAATCTGGTCGGAGACTGACGGATTTTAACGGGGAGACCGTTTCAGAGGCGAGCGATTCGAATGGTAAACGAATTGGATATGAAACTAGTTCGGTGAAGTGGAATAGCGAGAGAGAGATTACCTGAAGAGCGAAACTGACGGGTACAACTCACGCCATGGTACTGGAACAAACTTTTGAGATAGTCAGGAGATTTCGGGTCCTGGAGAATTGAAAAAAGGAAACAAAGCATACGAAGGTTACGGCGTTGGCGGATGGGTAACCAACCAAGCTTAGATCGGTAGGAGGAGACATGATCGTATTTACGGAGGCAGAAAACAAAACGAATACAGTTATTAAGGAGACGGTCTAGTTTATTTAGGAGTTCCTCGTTTAAGTCCGGATAACACACATCACCATAGTCGATTATGGGTAGGATCAAACTTTGCACTAATAAAACTTTGGTTTTAATAGGCAAGAAGTGTTTGAGTTTATTCAGGACATGTAGGGATCCGATCACCTTTCGACTAACTTCAGCAACTTGGGTCCTCCAGCTCAGGGTGTTATCCAAATAGACTCCTAAATTCTTTACCTTCTGGCTATAAGGGATAGAAGTGCCATTGAATTTAATGTGAGGAATATAGTTGAAGTCGAGCTTAGCCACTTGATGGGAACTACCAATGATAATGGCCTGACATTTGTACGGGTTGACAAACAACCCAAATTTCTCGGACCATCTCTGAATGTACGCCAGATCTACGTTTAACTTATCAATGGCAGCTGAGAGGTTAGAGAAGTTAGACTGTTCATACAATTGCAAATCGTCAGCATACAGGTGGTGAGCACAGCGAAAGTCAGGAGTCAGAAAGTTAATAAAGATAGAAAATAAAAGTGGAGATAAGATCCCGCCTTGAGGTACGCCAGTAGCTAGTTCGCACCAGTCAGAAAACTTCCGATCTACTCTGACTGCTTGCTGGCGACCACGGAGACAATCCGAAAACCAGTCAATGGCAGCGGAGGACACGTTTAAACGTTCAAGAAGGGCAAGGAGAATGTCATGGTCAACAGTATTAAATGCGTTAGAGAAATCGATGAGGACAAGTACAGTTACCAATTGGTTCTCCATGCCGCGCCTGATATCCTCTGTCACCTTTACCAAAGCAGTGCTGGTGCTATGACTAGGTCGAAAACCAGACTGGAGGGGGCTCAGTAGCTTATGTGTGAAAACGAACTGAGAAAGTTTCTTGTGGGCCACCGCTTCAGCGATTTTCGACAGAAATGGAAGAATGGAGATAGGTCTGAACTGATTAGGCAAGGTAACGTTATGAACTTTAGGCAGAGGAATAACAAATGCTTTACGCCAGAGGGGAGGGAATTCTCCATTTGAAAACGAGGAGTTAATGATGTCAGTCACTATGGGAAGTATACAGTCAAGGACCGACAGAATCATAAGCCGACTGACATCATCAACACCAACGGCTTTGGATTTTATAGCCTTGATGATGGCTTTAACTTCTGTTTCAGAAGTAGGAGAGAACGAAAATGACTCGGAGACGAAGGTAGGTAGGGCCGAAATTTCAGTAAGAGTGGTAGTTTTGACACTATTGTCGACGGAAAGGACAGAAGAAAAATGTCTGTTTAACTCATTGAGAGAAAAGGAAATGCCTTCGGTACCACTAGCGGGTTTTCCTAGGCCAAACGACTTGAGAAATTTCCAGACATCGGCCATAGAAGATGAGGATACGTTGTCATGAATGAACCTTCGCTTCGCTGTGCGTACCAACTGATTGCAGCGGTTACGAGCCGTCTTGAAGATTCGCCAGTTCTCGTCGGTACGGTCACGCTTGAAAGTCCTGAAAGCACGATCCCTTCTTCGCATAGCCATGCGGACACCTTCTGTCATCCACGGCGCAGGAGGGCGCCTGACTCTAATAGTACGTAAGGGAGCATGCCTATCGAAGACTTCCAAGATGGCCGCGTTAAACAGCGATACTTTGGCTGCAGTTGTGGAAGCAGAAAGCACGGGGGACTAGTCAATATCTGCAGCATCGCGTGAAAGCGCGTCGGAGTCAATTTTGGCAAAACTGCGCATACATACTAAGAAGGCGGGCTTGCATTTTGGCGGTTTAATTTTGTACGTAACATAAAGCAAGTCGTGGTGAGAGAAACCGGGAGCCAAAAATTGACCGTGCTTTATAACATTACTGGGAGACGACGTAATGATCACATCCAGCCAAGTATCAGTGGTAGTGGTGTGATGAGTAGGATCCGAGGGAAGGACTGAGAAACTGACGGACCTGATTAAGGACATCAATTTACGGGAACGTGGAGAGTCTCGACAAAGGTCGGTATTAAGGTCACCCATAATCAGGTGATGTGTGTAATCCGAGCTCAAAGATTCCAGAATTTGTTCTAAATTTGAGAAATAATCGATGGTAGGGGGACAGTAAACCACCCCCAGAACGGCTTTAACCCGACTGACATTTATCTCAAGAAAAATCCATTCCGCGGAGCCAGAATAAAGAGATTGTGATTGGTTCAAGATTGTATACGAAATGGAACTCCTGAGATAAATGGCAACTCCACCGCCACCCTTGCCTATTCGATCGTTTCTGATTAAAACATAACCAGGCAAGCTGTAAGACGTCGAGTCAAGGGTAGGCTTCAACCAGCTCTCAGATACCAGAATCGCATGGACAAATTGAGATGTGAAAGTCTCAACTAATTCACTATAGTGAGAAGGGATACTTTGAGCGTTTATGTGGCACACGTTGAAGTGGCGAGAGTTAAAGAATTCGCGAGACACAAGAGTACCCAAAGTGGAAGAAGTATCAAGTGAGTTTATCGAATGAAAAGCAGAACTGTCATCACTAGCAGAGTAAAAAGTTTCGTCATCTGACATAAAAAGTAGGTATAAATAAAATAATATATAAATATAACAGAACAATATTAACTTGTAAATAAATATACACGGACAAAAATATCGAAGTTGCAAAATACACTAACAATCCTGCTTATCCTGCTGGCTAGCTTGTGAGATTACAAACTTAAAATATTAAGTAAACATTCAGTTTCTTTGAAAAATAAGCTACAGGTTTCTCTTTTCCATCAGGCTGTGTCTGCTTTAAGATGGCTCCAATACCTTCTAAAGAAGCATCAGTATAAATATTTATTGGTAGGTCCTGATCAAATATTTCCAAAACCGGCTGAGAACATAGCATGTTTTTTATCATTTCAAATGCTCTTTGACATTGATCAGACCATTCAAACTTTTGATTTTTCCTGAGTAAGTTATGCAGTGGATCTAGCATTATTGCACTCTTTGGTATGTACTCATGGTAAAAAAATATTTTCCCCAAGAATTGTCTTATATTTTTCTGCGTCCTTGGTACAGGGAATTCCTTTATTGATATCAAGTTATCTTTTACAGGTTTAATAGAATTATTCTGAATTATATGACCTAGATACTTAACTAAGTGCAAATGTGCACTTTGTAAATTTTAGTCGAAAACCTTCCATTTTGATTGCTTCTAGCAATTGTGTCAAATGATCTAAGTGTTCTGTAAAAGTTTTAGAAAATATGAGTATATCATCAATGTAATTAACTGCAAAGTTTGCGAGTTTATACTTTCTCAATATGTTGCTCAAAATCCTCTGAAAGATGGTTGGCGATGTTTTTAATCCAAATGGGAGGCAGGTCCACTGAAAATGGCCCTCCTGCGTCACAAATCCGGTTTTTTTCCTATCCTCGATCCATAGAGGAATGGACCAAAATGCTGAGTTAATATCCAAAGTTGAAAAAAACTTGCAGTTCCTTGTCTTTAGCATCAAGTCTTCAATCAATGGGAACGGTTGGGCTTGGGGTACCATTATTTTATTCAAGTCCCTAAAGTCTATACACAATCTGGATCTTTTGTTTTCTTATTTTTTAAATGCCAGCGTAACAGGCGCAGCAAAAGGACTGCAGGATTCTTCTATCAATTTACTATCTAATAATTTTGCTACCTGTTCCTCTATCCTTCCTTCCTCCTCCTCCTCCTCCTCCTTGTTCCTTTTTGTCTTCTACAGTACATCTGTATGGTCTCTTACTGCAGTATTTGTCTACTAGTAAGTCTATCCGTGCCTCATATCCATTGACTGTGCCAATATCATATTTATTTTTCGCAAATACTGATCTGTATTTGTCAACCAACGCATTTATTTCGGATCTTGGCTCCTCATTTAAATGATCTACTTTAATTTCAAAGTCTCTTTCCTTTACATTTTCATTAAAATTTACTTTACATTCTTTCATAGCATTTTTATTCTCAATATCTTTTTTGATTCATTGTCTGTGGTTTCGTTTATGGAAACCTCCACATTCCTTTCGATTTTATCTTCTACACGATGTTTCTGAGCTATATCCAACTTTTCATTCTGGATTAATCCGAATGTTTTAATCAAATCAAGCCCAATCAAGAAGTCGTATTTAAAGTTTTGTTCATCAATTATGTAAACATCAACATTTTCTTCCAATTCAAAGATTTTTATTTTCAAGTTCGTCAAACCATTTGCCTTTTTAACACCATTAATTGTTACTAAATCCGCTTTGTTCAAACTGTTTCCTTTTCCTTTCAGTTTCAGTAACTTTGAATTAATAAGAGAAACATTTGAGCCTGAATCATAAACTCCATTTATTTCCAATTTATCATTCACTACTAGTTTGACATTTATTAGTGGTGTTACTAATCGTTTTTTTTTGAACAGTTTCATTTAATTCAGCTTCGATTACCGAATTATTGACATGCTTGATGAATTTTTTATTCATTTTATCATCTTCCTTTGTTTTAAACCAGCATGTGGCTTCGGGGTGGTAACGATTACCTTCATTTAATTTTTCGCAAATTTTGCAAGGCATTGGATCTTCATTTTTAGTACTTTTTCTGAAACCTCCGTACGACCTTTTCACCATGTAACTTTTTTTGTTGACCATGTGTTCATGCTTGCTTACTTCGTTAAACAAATCTATAGTATCTTTCATTGCTTCACGGCCTATTTTGTTCAGTATGAATTCCGGTAAACCAGCTGCAATTAGATCCACCAACGTACCTGCATCTATTGATCTCCTCATGTCCAGCAACAGCTTTTCTTTTTTTATCGCATAATCCAATAACGAACCATCCTTATATTTAAATAGTAAGGCATACGTTACTGTATTCCAACCCTTATTTGCAAATGACTCACAAAATTTATTTTTCATTCACACCATTCAGAGTCCATTGTTAATTTTATGATCATAGAACTGTACCAATCTGCACAACTTTTGTCCATAAACAGTCGCAGAATTTCAATCTTATTTTCATCAGCAACATGAAATCGTGCACATTCTTTCTCAAAGAAATCCATCCACTGAGCCGCGTTTGAGTGTTTGCTGGTAAATTTCTCTATTATAAATTTCTCCGCAACACTCTTCAGGTTCTGTTGTTTACTCTCTTGAGTGTTCACTACTAACTTTTCCGACAGTTTTTGCAGTGAATCTGTCTCTATTTTAGACGCAGTAATGGGTAAAGTGGGTGGTTGGACATCGCCAGAAAATGGAGAAACTTCGCTTTGAATTTACGATATTGCCTGGAAATGATGGTAAAACAAATGTCGTTTTATAATATGAATGTTCTTCAATTACGTAAATTGACATAAAATAAACCACAGCGTTGCTCTGTAAACAATTTTTTATTTATCAGTAAGGAATTTATTCCCGAGTTACATTATAAGTACATACTAACAACTAAAATCTCACCTGTAAACAAAGAAACGACATTTAAAGTTTATTTCTCATTTCGTCAATCTTTTAACAACTATTATTCTAAATTATAATATTTGTAATCCAATGATATTTTACATCTTATTTATTTTATCTCGTGACAACATGTCAGTATTGACAGCACTCGCATAGTGTCGGGTAGCGCGCCTCTTTGGAGCAAAAAGGTTATATGTATGAGATTTGGCTATAGTAAGTAGTTTTTTCGCCTTGTCATAAAGGAATAAGATGTCACATTATAAACATAACTCTGAAGTCGATTTCAGCAACCTTATTTTATTCTCAATGGCAAGTTCCAATTCCCATCATTATACATTATTCTTTCCCATAAATCCTAACAGCCTGGCCATGAGTTTCTGGCTAAGCAACGAGCGGGGGTGCAACGTTCTATTCCGTTTGCGGGGAAGGCATCCCAGCCACCTTAAACATGCTTTTCAGCTTGAAATCTTGCGAGTACGGTACGGAAACCTCGTGCGCGAGTCAGACTCGTACTTGACCACCAAGCAGACAGCACAACTTTCTCGACCTGCCATGCATTTTATCATGTTTTCATGAGACGTAGGTGTATTGGGAGTGGGCTTACGGACTATCCGTCCAGCATCTGCCTGCTAAAATTCAAATGAAATTACTTACACGCATCCGCTTTCAGCGTGATTTTGTGCTCAATTTTACTGATTTACGATTATTAAAAATAAATGAGCCCACTTGTTTGTCGCATATACATATAATAAGGAATGAAAAGATACAAAAATAAATACTGAACATTGACTAGCAAAAAAATGGTTTAGGCTCGACCTACCAAAAAACACAAAATCAGAGCTAACTTTGCGCTCCTAACCTATCGAGAAAAATTATCAAATCGTATTTAAGGGCTCGTATGTTTGTAGCAAATATCTTCAAATAACATTTAAAAAAAGGAACTGACACTTTATGTAAGGGTTAAAGGTTAAGGCTAAATGAAAAAAAAACAAAGTGGTTTTTTTTTACTTTTTAGATATAAATATGTTGTTGAGTGCATCAATGATACCAAATTTGTGGAAGGAAACGAAATAGTCGTAAAAACGTAGAACTTATGGTGAGATGAAATTTTAGAGATACAGGAGAAAGTGACAATAGACAGGGTAGTAGGGAAAATGTGGCAGATTAAAGAGAGTTTGAATAAAAAAACAAGTTTACCAATAATAATTCAACTGTTTTATTGAACTTAAACTTAATATATACCGACCATCATGATTTTACGCCCTAACAGCCTCATGTTATGATTCAAACAACTTTCTTTAAGTAGAAACAAAAAGTACAATAAGTAATAAAATTAAACAATCACCAACTTTTTTTGATAACAGTCTAAATATAATCACAGTCTTGTAAAATAACAAGAATTAATCATGATTCACAATGTAAGTTCTACTTGTAATGTTCAATCACAGAAGTATTATAATAAATTATATCAAACCTAACTAGTATATTTTAGTACGCTACTTTCAAAGGGCAATAACTAAATGACACTAACTACCTATTACACAGCCTCGTGATTATGATCACAGTATTTTATATTTAGTAGCAAATCACCCTCATGTTTACCTAATAATAATCAACATTTATCAAAATATTAAACATCTTTTATATTATGAAGCAATGTCTAGGCTAGTTACATAAGCCAAAGCCATACAAAAATATAAAAGTTATAGCTATGACGTAATCAAAATAAATGCCTTATACGTACCTAATTATAGTATACACCCAAATCGTGCAAATCAATGAATAATGATCATATTTGGCTTTACTTTTACTAAAACATATATAATTATTACAAACAAGTGACTCGATTTTCCTTTTCAATTAAATTTGGTATGTAAACAGCTGGCTTTAGTTTTTGTATTACTATTACAGTTTTAATCGAAGTCAACGTAAAATAATAAGTATTGTTATAACTTTAAAGTATTTTTAATGTCTTCTTCTATTATTAATAAATAAAACTCTTACGTAATACTGATCAACGAAATAATTAAATATCAATTCTTGACAATCAAAAGATATTAAATTCTGAATCGTCACTCTCACTATCTAAATTATGTCTTGTACGACTGCTTAGTGGAGATTCAGTTTGGTTTTCCGGATCTTCGGTTAATATATTGTCCAATACAGTACGTTTTAACACAGAAGGCAGTTCTATCTCAGAAAGTGCAGAAAAAATACTGACTCTTTCGAGATTTGCGACTTGTTCACTGGAATCACTGCTTTCAGAAACGTTGTCATTGTCACTTTCTCTAACGAAATGAGAACCACTGGCATCACTGCTTTCAGAAACATTGTCATTGTCACTTTCTCTAACGAAATGAGAACCACTGGTATCACTGCTTTCAGGAACGTTGTCACTGTCTCTTTCTCTAACGAAATGAGAACCACTGGCATCACTGCTTTCAGAAATGTTGTCATTGTCACCTTTTCTGACAAAATGAAAACCAAGATGTGTACCATGTTGGCATAATGATGCTTTTGCTAAACAGGTTTCTTCAGTACAACTTACTCTAATGAGAGCAACAGATGATTTTTCATGTTCCCAAACTGCTTGATGAACTTGTAGAGTTCCCTTAAAGGTCTTTAAATTTGTTGGTAAAAGCGAATCTTTTGCAAGAATGTCATCGTCTGTAACGGTTTCAATGATTGTTTTTTTAGTTATAAAACGTTTCAAAATTTGGTACATCTATACCCCGATTAACGAACGCACCAGCTGCACGCTTCAAATCCGCTCCTACTCCGTCAGCAGCTCCTTTCCCATGACCTGATTCAGAATAGCTCCAGGTTACGGAACGTAGTACAGGAAAAGACCATCTAAACGTTGACATGATAAAAAATATCTTATAATTCCTGTACTGGCCCGTAGCAGAATCTGAGAGGATATAAAGATTCCTTATTTGAGGAGCATTTGTTCGCAAATACTTTAAAATTGGTTCCATATGAGCGCCTACAGCTGCTGCGTCGTGTCTCAGGTTAGAACTTATTGATGCAAAGCATTGTGTGCGGCGTTTGTCTTCTGAATCAAAGAAATAAAGTACACTTGTATGTATATAGATATGAGGTTTACTACCTCCAAAATGAGCTGCTTGAATTTCGTTACTGTATGCACATTTATAATTCTCAGATAAGTCAATGTGTACTAAAGCTTCATTCGTTTGTAAATTTGTTTTTATTTTATTTATTGCTTTTTGCTGACTAACCACCATTGCGGTATGTTTTAGAATAACGTCAATCTTTGTTTCATATATATCAATTGCTTGCTTCGGTGATGTTGTCATTTTCTCCTTTTTAACTACTCCTATAGTCTTTCTTATTCTTTCCAATCGAACGATAGTGAAATTCTTTCGAATTATCGAATTCTAAAAAATCGACCTTTTTGTACTTGCAATTCCCACAAGCGTGTAAATCAGCTCCATCGGTTGAAGATTTTTACTTCAAATTGAGTTGCAAGGTTTGACCCAAACATACAAACAAACATACATACATTGCAAGTTAGTACAAACCTTGTAAAAATTGCTTTTTTTACTTTATCTTGCCATAAGAAACATTATCCTGGACATGTGTCTCTTTATCCTGTCAACAGTCACTTTACCCTGCAGAATGATTGCAGGATAAAGTAACACAGGGTGTAGTGAAAAGCCGATTAACTAGATATTATCTCCGAAACTGTTAATAATACAACTGTCATAATTTTAGTATAAACAGTTATACCTTAATACAATATTAAAATGGTATTAGTAAAAAAACTGCCGTATTAATATTTTAAAATAATCATGCCAGAATAAAGTGTACATACCTGTTACAAACTCCGAACGTCACACTTCGAAAACTTGTCGCCTCCAGACCGCGGCACCTCACGCACAAGCCTTCACACCGGCGGCAAGAACCATACTGACTCCGTGTTTTGCGTGTATTAGGGTCTCAATAAGACTTACTATGTGTGAGTGAGATTCAATGCCGCGAACGCACAGGATATAGAGAAAATATCGCTGGACAAACTTCGAACGTGAATATTTGTGTTAAAAAGTAATCTTAAACATCCCGTGCAACGTATATTTAATAATTTAATAGTCTAGTTTCTATAAAAAACTATGTTTTATTATCATAGAACTGTACTTCAATAATATAAAGAGCTAAAACTGGAGCAGTGTCGAGTTTGGACAAGGCAGGGCACAGTGAAAAACGGTATTCTTTTTTTTTACAAAAGTATTCTTTTTCTAGAGAAATACTGTTTTGGCCTCGATATGTCATGTTAGTGTCTATCTATGAAAATTTTAATTATATGTGAAAATTATATATTTTGCATACTTTCTATTCAAAAACGTGATGGCAGGGTACGATGCCACAATTTTGAGAATTACCCGTAACTTTCGTGTAATAAAGTAGGAAATTCCACGCCCTATTATACCCCATTTTGGTAGTTTTCTGAAGGGGTGTCGCCTTAACTCCAAAGCGGGAGAAAACGGTGCGAGCACTGTTGATTGGCGGCTGCAAGCTGGTTAAACCCGATATTTATTTTATCTTTTGTGTCACGAGTAAACGACCAGACCCTTTGGCAACACAAGTACCTACGCATAGAGAGGTCCTCTAATAATAATACAGATTTTAATCTGAACCGACGAACCCCTCGGTTCGGGTCACAGATGAGTTCGCCAAATTGATAAATCCCTGAAACCCTCTATTACCCTCGTTGTATGTTCATTTTGACCGGACCTTTTTTTGAATACCCGTGGTGCTATACTTAAATACCGCACATTCCTCCAAACGTCACGCAGTCTCCTCTCTCAGCCAGCCCCCAATTAAAAACACTAAAAGTATTTCAAGTCGCTTCAGAAATGTTTCAAGGAAAATTTTTATTATGCATATTATATATGCTTTTATTAAAAAGCTTATTTTTCTGTACATCGATTAGTTACACAAACAAAATACGTGGAAAATGTTCATTTGGACCGGTCAGAAGCAATTTAAAAGCACTTGTACCAGGTAACTTTGTAGAAAGCCCTGAAAGCATTCACTAACAATCTCAGTTTTGAAACTTTAATGTGACACAAACACGGCAAACCCAAACATAGTTATTCAATTAGATGGGAAAGGGACACTCAAGTTTATCGATGGGTGTCTGTCACGGTTGTTCGGCTAAGGGCCGAAACCCTCTAGTTAAAGACGCCCATATATATCTCCCGGCTTAACCCTGGCTCACGGATGTCGTTGACCTTACGTCTTGCCAGCAGAGCTTAATCAAAGAGCCATTCCAGCAATTACGTCTCAGCCAGCGAATTTATTGATGCAGTCGTTCAATTTCGACCCCTATGTCAGCGCTTCCAAGACTAGAAAGGCTTTGGTGCTCCGAAAACTGTTAGAACTTCATATTCGTATTCAGAATTAATGAGACACAAATTATTATTCATAGCAGGTACATACAAGGTTCATAACTGAAATCAATGTCTATATTAAGAAAAGGTTTTATTCTTCTGCTTTATTTTTTTGCGAATGGAAGATAAATATCCCGAATCTCATTGTAAATATTTCGTGACTCAAATATTGTAATAACACCTCGTCTAGCGATTGAGATACAGACAGATTAGCGAGAGCCATTACAGTTGCCCTGGCACGTAGTGAGGTACGTGTCTACTCTTACCTGGCAGGAATTTATCCAGTTATCCTAGCCGGACACATTAGACTCGGCTTAGACCCAGAAAATTATCCGGCTCGGGAAACATACTACAAGCACTTGCCTGAAATTGAATTTACATATTTTTCATAGTCGCTGGTATAGAGAAATTTGATTCAGAACACTTATTAGTATTCCATCACTAGCTCTTTTCTCAATTCCATTTCAAATGAAAAAGTAATATACATGTATACATTTCGAGTCACCTTGAGCAATCTCAGTAGTGATTGCCTCGGGAGAACTTTTTCTACTGTCACTTCGTCTGTCTATTTATTCATGCTCTAATCTTATGGTAATGCGGCTTTCTGCGTCAACAGTGTATTTCCACTTTGCAATGACATGAATTCCTTTCCGACGTAACACAATGTAGTCAATTTGCTACAGACCCACTCCAAGTTTCCCAGTCCCGTCACAAAGTTGTGATTGCCTTGTTTTCTACTTCGTGCGCAGAAAAATGACGAATAAAACTTTACAAATATCTGCAACAACGAAAGGTGGGTAAGAAAAGTAATAAAGTACTTCCCGTCTCGTGCACAAATTAGTTCATTGTTGTCTGCAATTAAGCACCAGTGGAAAGGATTGCGCAAAATGTAGTATTAATTAATTAAACAAGTCGTCTCGAGTGTTGGGCGCTAAAATAATAACCTTCTGACTTTACCGTTACCTATTCAATTTTGTTTTGTGACTCACATTAAAAACAGAGAGGTTGAAGCAATATTAAAAGAGTAACGATGCTATTATCATGAATATGAAGTCCACAAGAATCGCACTATTCATGTGCATCGTTGCTTTGACTTCAGTATACTAGTATACTGAAATAACTTTAGTTATTTTACTCTACCAAACGACGTGCCTGCTTTAATGCGTACTACACATGACTATAAATAAAGCCCTAACTTGAACCCAACATGTTTGTGCTCGCATTATTTAGCTACGCACCACGTGCCCACCTAATCTAAAATTTACCCGGCAGAGGTGATCCACCTTATCGTATACCTTGGTATTCTAACTTTGTACGGGCTCTCTACTAAATTGTTTTACCGTAGCTGCTTTGTGATGTTCCGGGCCTGCAAATTAAGCAATTTTCCCGAAACACAAGCTGTTTCAGTGGATAAATTTACCCTAGACGAACGAATTGATTGTTGAAAGGATTCGTTACCAATCGTGACATGTCCCGTGTACTGTGCAGTCGAAAGATTCTTATCCCAATACAAGTACGAAGTCACAGTACTTAATAGATGCTTTCACATCCCTTTGTTGAAATTGTATCGTAGGTAATTTTCATATAAGCGCAGTAATGCGCCGGTAATGGTCCATAACAGAAAGCTCGCGATATATGGCGCCCCCCAACCCTGGCGCGCCCGCCCCCACCGCGCCGTACAAACCGAAACAAAATGCTCAAACTATTTGCAATTTATTACTAGTAACTGGATTCAACAAACCATTTCACTCGAATTAGTGAAATAGCGAGCGAGCAGCTGAATTGACACTTTTGCATTGAAATTAAACAATAACACGGAATAAGTAATAGTAGTACGTAGGGTACAGAAGATTCTCTGTTACCAAATTCGCTGTTTAGGTACGCCAAGCGTGCCTAAATGTGGCCATCTCTGTCTATCGCATGCAACGCGCTCTTTCGGAGGCGGAGCCTTAGAGCTAGGGTTGCCGCCAGATAGACCTATTTATTAAATTATACGTTTACTTATTCTTTATTTGTACCTATATTTTATTATATTAACTATGCATTTTTTAGCATTATGACTTCATTCGTTGTCAATTTTTAATTTGAGTGTTACGATTTAAACTCATTCACTGTTGCTAAAGTACTTTATTAACATCTCAACAAATTACTGCTTATTAGCATAAGCAGCTATTATATTTAACATTGATTATTTCTTGACAGTCAGACAACCACTCACTTCCAGTGTCGTTTCTAGAATGTCCACCTTTTGATCGACTTCACGCGTAAAACTACCGGACCGGAACTCGAATCGGATTGGCCAATGATTCTTGCACGTGATTGGTTCATTTCAATCAACCTGTCCAACGACTTTTTAATGTTGTCAGTCCAATTTATTTTAAAAACCATAACATGAGCGTTAATAATTTGTTATGTTTTAATTCAAACTAAATTGATAGGTACCTATGCAAAAATAGACATTAATGTTCATCTGAATCAAGTTTTTACGTAGGTACATTGTTTGCTTCTCGATTAATAATAATAAATTTTAAAACCTACATGTTAAAATCTTTGCACTGCACTCATAAGCCAAAAAGCGGCATCTCAAAATGAAATGTGACCCAAGATCTAGATACCGCTATTTGGCTTATGAGGGCAGTGTAAGTATGGAATATAAGAATGTTCCGCCCTTCTTCTTTAAGTAGTGAGTAATTTACTTATTTACCTTGAGTATATATGATATGTATATAGATATCGAGTAGCAAGGCACCCGCATTTTCGGGCTGCAAGAAAAACGAATGTTTCACTATGACCAAAATATTAATCGAACATATTTGATGCTAGTTAAATTATGATGTATCACATTACATTTTGTGTCAAATACTTAAGCCTGAACAAGTATTCCAATTGGTTTAGCGGAACAAACAGCATAAAATACTGTTGCAGTTGTATCGTATTTTTCATGACAGCCCGAAGATCAGGATATGTTTATGTAAATACGTCTCCGGACTCTCCGGTTTGGTCAATCTTGTCGTTTACATGGGGTATAGTGGCGGCGCCATTTGTTACGGTCCCTGTTATTGACATTGCGACATTTCTTTACACAATCAGCCTATGTCAACCTATTTCAAAGAAACAGTACCTACCCGATTATATGACCCCAGACGACTTATGAGTAGGTCAAGAATATTCTCTTGATATTTAGAATCGTTCAAGAGGAATATTATACTACGTAACGTACTAATTACCTATTCAAATAGTCATGTAACATAACTTTTTGGTAGAGATATTTACTCGACCTAGAAATCATCATACAAGAATGTACATAAACGCAATCTTAAATGTGACGAAATAATAAAAAGTAAGGATCTTTGTAAAAAGGTAACTGGAATAAAATAGAATTGCGTCAAAGGAAAAATTAAATTATATCTACGACGCGTCCAAAATATTCTCGACAAACATTTCCAAGCGAATGGTTGCTGAACATTCTTCAATGTACAATTTGCTAGCGGAATTAGTATTTTGTACGTAAGGTGTAATCAACCGTCATTCGTCGCATGGATACTAGGCTGGGCGTAAATACAGCACGACCCAGTTGCGATGCTGAATAGCGCAATTGAATAATGTCCTTACCATGAATCAAATAGGACCTCTAAGTTGCTGTCTGACTCTATAAAGAACTCTCAGCGTAAGTTTCTCTCAAGGTAATTCCAGTATAATAGTTATAATGCCCGAGGCCGAGTGACAATAAGTAGGTGACGAGTGACAATAGTACATTGTTTAACGAGGGGCGTAAGTGGAATATTGCGAACAAGAGTCGATCAGGCTTTTAATGACTCGAGTTTGCAATATTTTTACGCCCGTGTTATACACAATGTTTTTCATCACATTTGCGAGGAAATAAATACCTACATTTTAGATGAAATTAATACAAATCGTAATACAAACTACAACATGTCAGTCGTCCATCTTACGCCCTTCTAAAGACCCTTCGGTATACAGCCCCGATTTGAAAACCCTTAAAAACATTTTACATAGACACTCAACTACTTATATTATACTATTAAACATGTTTAAGTTGTTTTTTTAGGTTTCAATTTATTTATAAAAACTTTTTCAGACATCGTATTTGATATAAAACTTCTTTGCTTTGTAACTGCCGCTTGAGTGACAGATACAATTTAAGAAAAAAACCATTACGCCCGTGCGCGTAACACAGGCTATTGTAGCTTTGTATGTATGCGCATTATGAAGCCCTTTTCGAGCAAGTGTGATGAAAATATTTGTAAACATTGTCACTGTGTTTGATTACTAGTTAAACGTGTGGAATTCGTGGATAAAAGACAAGGTACTAAGTAATCAATTTACACCATACTTTTTTTCGCGATGTACAATAATTTGTGCGTAGATAATAACCATCAACAATGAAAGAAAATTACTTAGCGGCCTATCAAATTTTCATCTCTTGGAATGGATTTTTCCTCGCAAATGTGTTGAAATATGTCGTATGAAACGCTTGAGCCCTTGCCTCGCCTCGCCTACGGCTCCCGGGAATAATTCCACCCCGAGAATCATGATCAACAAAGCACACACACTTGTATTAAATGTTGTACATATGAAAACAAGAAATATATATAAGTTGCAAGGATTGGTATTCGAAATTTGAAAAATGTCCAATGAGTTTTAAAAACATAAGTAGATACTAGCCACAAACAACGATCTTTGTTATGTAATGTGGACGTCTCCAGTGTACGAGATTTGGGACTGGTCTTATGACAGTTCCAATATGATGTAAAGAGTGATGTGGCTAGAATAAATCGATTATCATAATTACCGATTACGATTGATGATGGCTAATAAAAGGAATCGATTGATTACTGTGTAATAATTATTTTTAGGAAATCAAATAGAGAGCCTATACACTGTCGTCTGCTAACACAAGTGTCCTGTTAGTAAAGAGAGAGACTGATAGTGCGAGAAAAATTGAGAGAGCTCGCGCGCCGTGCAGAAATAAATGCCATATTTTCAAACAATAAAATATGTCGGTTTCGATCGATGTGATTTTATTTCGTATTATCGTGACAGTAATTAAATAATACATGGTTATTTTCCTATTCACAATTATTTGAATCATATCGATTTATTTCTAAATTGACAGACTCCAATCGATTAAAGCAGTGTATCACTAAATTTAAAAAGAAAAAGTCGTAGGACGTAATGGTTTGCATACCGAGTTTTCAATGCTAATTTCCATACAAATAAGCCGTAAAAAAATATTACAATCATTTTATAAGTGCTAAAAAGAGCGTGCATGGAGATTGAACTTTGTTTTGTAACTCGGAAGCTATTGAAACTCTTTTTATTATTTCGATAAGCAGTGCCAATTTACGTTATATGGGTGTCGCGATGTGTCAAAAGACCAGTTCCAAATCTCGAACACTGTACCTAAATTACGCGAAGTAGGTAAATTTATTTCACAATGTCCCGATCGTCGCAAGTCCTAGAAACTCTACCCTATCAACTATAATTATTTAAGTGCCTCGTTAACGGCAATGGCGCGGTAATCTCATTCAGAAACTATTAGTGTTTCAGATATACGAGTATTGTAGTGGGTTCTCTTATTTTTCGCAGAAAATTGTTTGGCCAAATATTAGTTCCCAACCAACGTTTCGCAGAATATTATTTCGCCAAATAATCACTTGCCAACTCGTCATAAGATTTCGTTTCGTTTCCCAACCTCACAGTTGCCAACTGTACGTTTGGTCTGATGATTATAAAGTAAACTTTCAAAGTGCCAAAAATCGTTTAACAGAATGTTTTAGTTGGCTGAATAGTCATTTCGTTGTATAACGTTTCCCAAATGTTTCACGCAGTAGGGTTCGTACAGTTACTATGTAATATAATTTACAATGTGGGTAAGCGCAACTGCTCACTTCTTTTAATAACTTTGTGGGTGAGTAAGAATAAACTGACTTATTAGCGATAAGTGTTTACTTACTTATTTTGAATATTCAATAAGGCGATTTTGGCACTCGCCGGCCGCTGCCGCGGCACGCTCGCTTCGCTCGCTCGGCTTCGTGCGCTGTAAGATCGCGGTTAACCTAACACGCTCCTCCTCGCTTCGCTCGTCGTCGCACCTATCTGGACTCTGTCACAGTTATTATTTCTGTTACGTAACTATTGCACTGACGAAACGTTGTTCGTTCAATAGTTGTTTGGCCTAGTGAAATAGTTGGCAAGTGATAAGTTTTCCAAACATTTTTAGTCATTGTGATATTCTGCTTTATAAAAATTCAACCAAGTGTCAGGTTGTCATACAAAAAGTTGGTAATGGTTAGTTGTCAAAGTGAATCATTTTCGAAATGTTGGTTGGCAAGTGATGTTTGACCAAAGGAAATTCTGCGAAAAGGCAGAACACCATTGTAGTGTCCACGTATGTACATGGCATACGATGCAGAACCGAACTGGCGCACCAGCCCTGGCGCACAGCCCAGTCAGTGGCTGTGACAGTATTAGGCCTTACCTAATATGGTGTCCTAAACCCTGTTAATTGTATTAGTATGCATACCTAATGAACTTACCAAATCAAACCTGGCACACATGCTAGTATCAAGCATGTGGAAGGTTATCGTGTCAATTCTGAGTTTCCTTACAAAATGTATAAAATGTATAACTTCGTGCATTTCTAGGAGGCGAGTGGATTTGACGAAATTGGACATTAACAAAAAATACGTAATAGAAACGCAACCACTCGACTTCTTTACATGGAAAAATTAAGTATACGAGTAGGTACAACACGGCCTATGACAATTAAGTATAGGAGGAGGTAGGTACAACAACACGGCCTATAAGAAATTTGAAACACGTTAAGATTCGACAGATTGACTGGAGAAATTGGCTTTGTTGAATCCGGCTAAGTACCTACCTATCAAATAATTCTTATAACTACCGTCCGTATCTGTCGACCGTGTAATAGTAGAGTGAATGTATTTTTTATATTTTAGATTCCTACAAAAACGAAGATCGCAAAACGCCATTATATCAGACTTATTTCGGAAACGATTTCGACTACCTTGTCCACTTTCGGAGCAATTAACGTTACCTTATTTGGAACTTAAAATGAATTTTAATTGAATTTCTTAAAGCAAAGCACTTTTGAACTTTATACCGCTTTTAAATAGAATGAAAATATCAAACCTTTACTTTTCTTGACCGAGTTACAGTTAAGGTTGTCGTATTTGGGAAGCATAGAAACTTTTCTATTATAGTTTAAGTACAGGTGCCTACTTGTGCTCGTTTCTGTTTTAGTATTCCTTCGAGAGCTGATGTCACTCCGTTTTTAAATAAACACAGCTTCCTTAAACTACATCTTGTCGTAGTTACTACATCGTGCTTTTTTAAGCACACTTTAAAACCGAAAAGGGTAACCTCCTCAGTAGAAACTATGTGAGATAATATGAAATTCTCATTGTTCTTGAGTGTAAGTAGGTATATCCTTCGCCGCAACTATTAAAGGCGTGTTCTTAAAAGCGGTAGAATACTGCAGGAGGAAACAAACTTCACGCGAATCTTGAAATACTCAGGGTCTAATCCCGGAACCTGTTTATGACGAATATAAATAATATGAATCCGCTTGATTCGGTTTATCTCTTTTGCGTAAGTGCGTAGATAAGCGTGTGTGACTGGGACGCACTGATAATATTGGGTTAGGGTAAACCTGAAATACATAGAATTCTTAGTTACCAAACGGAGACTCTAGTTTGTAATTAGCAAACAGTGCACGTAGCGCACAGATTGTTCAGGTTTAAGCCTCCGACGGCGAGGAACAATGGCAAAGCTCCGTGTCGACAAACCATAATCCTATTGGGTGAGGCCCTCAGCCGCGATTTACAATATCTAAAGCCCACACCTTACAATGATTTGTTACGCGTTTCGAGCAGTTATCCAAAATGTATATTGCAAATACACTAACATTAATGTCATCAAAGATAAGAATAAATAAATAGAGTAATTCGGAGAACGTGTAAGCGGTTTCATTTCATTTCGTAGGATTATTTTGTGTGTTTTAAAGATGGTAAGCAAGGTATTGATACTACGAACAAGAGTCTATTTCGTAGCCAAATGACAGACATTACGCGTAGGCTTAGATAACACGTGCTTGTAATATTTCTACCGCAAGGGCGGCACGAGGCACAGGGTTTTCACCACATTTGCATTTTTAAGCCATATTAATAAAATTGACACCTATTTTTACCCGGCTGCCTCAGAAAAAGAGTTATGTTTTTTAAGCGTTTTTAAGTATACATATAAGCATGTATGTAGATATATATATGTGCAATAAGAAATAGTAGATTGTATGACAAGGGTCTAAAGTAAGCCATATTACCACGAGATGGATATTTTCCCGAACGAAGTGAGAGGAAATAATTCGAGGGGTAATATGGCTTTTAGACCAGAGTTACACACTCTAATTTTCACTTCGACTGCGAGAAAATAGTAAAAACAACGATTATCCATCCACAATCAACAAATATACCAAGGCGAAAAGATTGTTCAATTTGGCGCCATTCTTTTTAATAAACTGCTTTGACACAGATTCAAAATATTCACACCACGAATAAAAGCCTCTGACCATCTAATAGCGGCGTCTATACGGCCTTACGATAAGGCGAAATAGACAGCAGTCCATCCCGCTCAATCTTCATAGCTTACGTTATGTATGCAGTCAACCACGCTTGAATGTTTGGACGGAGCTATAGTCGGTCAGAGGCGTTTATTTTTTAAATTATTGTGATTTAGGGAATAAAAAAACACCTAATGTTTGAATTGAATCCTGTTTCCTGATTGGTCGATTTAATGTATTAGCGACAAATTTAATCTTCGACAGTGCTTACTCAAATCTTCGTTTTATTCTGGTTAGTATTTAACAAATACCAATGTTTTTTTAGAGTTGTGATTGGTGGATGTAATATTGAACTGTTGTGATTGGTCAAATTAAAATGTTTTATAAATCATAAATATGTATACATATTTTCCCTAGGGGCTAAATGTACTACTTTAGCCCCGCTTGCTAAGTCTAATATGACTCACTTTTTGAGCATGAGAAGTGAAAATTCAATTTCACGGGCTAACAGTCCAAACGGATTGATAGATTTTGACTATATCAGGTGTCGTTGGATTCCTCATAACTCTCATAAGCATAGGTATGAAATAGGCAATTTTATTTGAAAAGGGCAGTTGGGTTTCTTGAAAAATCTTTTGATTTCGCTTGTTTACATGAGGCTTGAAAGACATCGTATTTCACACTAGCGACTAAATTCTCTCAACGTATCACACACACTTCGTCAGGACAAAAAGTTAAAACATAGGGACATACAACATTCGTATTAAAACAACGTTATTTTTGTATTTTAATACAACACCAAACAAGAGGCGCCTAGGTAGGTACTAAATACAAACACGCTGTGCGCTTTTGTGCCTTATATCCTTAAAACTTTAACAATAAGGAATCAACTCCGATTGTCAAAACAATAAAGCGCTGCCGGTAGTTTGCTTTAAGTTCCCACTTTGTGTTGAAAGCAACCGAACGGAATAAAACGAAGATTTGAGTAAGCACTGTCGAAGATTTAATTTGTCGCTAAGAAGAGTTGATTTTCATGTCTGTCCATTTTTATATTGCCTGTTATTATGGCCATCTTTTTCCCATCCGTGGTCCCACCACGAGGGCGACTTGTCTCTTGTGGTCCCACTGCTGTCTAGGGTAATGAAATTATACTTCCTGTAATAAATATAGTACTTACCTCCTTTTTCCTGTATACTCACTGCACCAGAGTGGAACAGCAGATTTAAACAAAACCGCATTTTACCCATGGTCCACTTGATCACTCAAATATTCGACGGAGCCCCGCTGCAGCGGGGCTCCTATTTCTTGGCTGTTTGCCTTCCGGATATCTTAATACCCTACGTAACAAACCTAACCTGTTTGTGTGTTTCGCGAAATAAGTAGGTAGTAGAAGTAAAATAATAGTACATTTTAAAAATAAATAACAATACGTACCCATAAAAAAGTTATAAGTACATGGAGTACAGAAACAGCAGTCGAACCACGAGAAATAATGGGATTCCCTCTACTGGTGGGATTAACGGCGACAATAGAGTTAATATAAAATAAAGATTATACTTACATATAAGCGTGTACTAAACTTCTCTTGTAAAATGTGACTTGGAAACAAAAACAAAACCCTATCTGTCTCCAACATTACTGTGTACGTCAAAAATAAAACCGAAGCATCGCAGGCTTGACAAAGCAAAGTGCCGCTTAATTCCTAGCTTAGAAGCAACGTCACGTAAGAAAACAAAGGGCAGCGTGTGAGTGAAATATTCAGGGTGAGAGCCCCCGTCGGTGCGTAAATGCCTCACTAACGGAAACTAGCGCTCACTTCCGCTACCATACGAGATCCGTTCTCGTCCGACACTCGCGAGATCATGACCTGAATTTAAAGGTGAGGCGGGGAAGTCGGCGGGACCGCTAACGAAGGCTGCAGTCGAGAGTATTAGAGGGATGGAAATGGACTTCATTTAAATACTGCCGTTCGGTGATCTCTGCCGAAACGTGGCCGATGCTAAACTAGATTTGGGCCTCGATTTGCCTTTTTGAATTCAGTTGCCTTTCAATGTGTTTTGCACGCTCGTTTGAACGCCCACCGAATAAAGAGAAAAGCGTACGAAACCCTTGTGATACGGTTGGGACGCGAAAGTGATGAACCAAGTTGAGGCCCTACCTGTGTTTGCGGCTCTGGGGGCCTATTTGACTTAACGCATTACATTGGATTCTGCTGTTATACGTAGCGTATGTATGTATGTAAATACTTTATTGTACACAAGGCACAGGTAAAAATACAGATAAAAAAGTTTAATCGACACAAAGGCAAACTTATCCCTGTAAGGGATCTCTTCCAGTAAGTAAGTAGTTAAGTAGTAAGGGTTCTCTTCGTAGTTGTTAGTTTTTAGGGTTCCGTGTCAGCAAGGAACCCTTAAAGTTTCGCCATGTCCGTCTGGCCGTCCGTTCGTCCGTCCGTGCGTCCGTCCGTCCGTCCGTGCGTCCGTCTGTCCGTCCGTCTTCGGCTTAGCTCAGTAACCATTACTATTAGAAAACTGTAATTCGGCATGGGTTGGGTATATAAGTCAATCACGCCGACAAAACAGGATAATAAAATCTTTAATTTTTTTTCACCTAAAGTGTAAGCACAAGCGCACGAAACAAATTAAACCATGATGTCATCTCTAAGCAAAGCTAGTAATTAAATAGGTCTAGACATAAGTTTACATGAAACCAAGCTGATGTCAAACTACAGAGAAACTCCGATTGTATTAGAGAAAATGAGAAGTGGAGTATGTAAAAGACTTCATTTATTTAGGCAATCAACTATCATTTAACCCTTCAAACAACGTAGAAGAGCATGACCGAAGAATAAAGAAAACTTGGTACATGTTTCTAAGTATAAAAGAGGTTCTAAAAAGTCGCCTTATACCAATATAGCCAAGCACAAAATGAAAACATGCCAAAGAGCTATAATAGAACGCAATGCTATAAAAAATAAACTGAAAGAGACGATAAGACACAGCTATATCAGGGCAAAAATCATAATGGAAATGGGCTGGTCATATAGCCCGAATGCATAAAGAAAGATGGACGACAGTAGCTATGCGGTGGGCGGGGCCAGGAGGAAAAAGAAGACTGGGTAGACCTAACGCAAGGTGGTCCGACGATCTCCGTAAAGTAGCTACCGACTGGCCAAATACAGCCCAAAACAGATCAAGATGACAAGAGCTGACCCCCTAGGACACTATTTATGTCTGACGTAAAGCAATGTCCCTGTTGCACTCGCATATTTGCCAGAATGGGACGAATGCTTTATGTCCGACATAAAATTTAGTGTGCTAGGGGGGCTGGAGGAGGCCTTTACCCAATAGGAATCCTAACCAAATTATATAAAACAAAACAAATTACACAGAAGAAATTTTAACTTTTTCACTATGTACTTAATTTTTTTTTTCAAATTATACTGTTCTTTTCACTATCGCTATGGAATAAATGGGCCTTTTTTTACGAACTATTGTGAAGAATTTTTTTTAACGACATGCAGGACTTACTCGTAAGTCATACCTTTAGCGAGAATTGCAACTTAAGTAGTTACTATACTAACACGCTGACTACGGGAATTTTTCAATCTTAGCGGTATAACGTAATGCTACATGTTACTTTCCTGTTGCTAAGATTAGAAATTTCCATTCAGCTTCCGCCTCCGTGCAACTTCCCGGTAATTCCTCGACATCCTTTAATAACTTACAAACCATGTACGAATAGAATAGTAGTTTCTGAAGCTTAAGACAAGATTCAACTTCTAGGCAACAACAGCCAGGTCCAATTTATGAAGCTACAAGTTACGATTTTAGGTGTACAAACTGGGAACACTGGTCAGATGGCCAGCCTACTGTAGTGTAGGTATATGTAGATATACGGTCACATTGCACGTAGAACTGATGGCCGTTGGGGCGGAAACGTTCTCGAGTGGCGACCACGTACAGGAAGGCGCAGCGTGGGTATGCCCAACAAGGGGGACTGATGACCTGGTAAAGGTCGCGCCGGGAGTCCGCTGGATGCGGGTGGCGCAGGACCGGTCATTGTGGCACTCTTTGGGGGAGGCCTATGTCGAGCAGTGGACGTCTTTCGGGTGATATGATGATGATGACCTAATCACAATTCTGCAGACCCTATCGAACAGTAACCTGTATTTTTTTTGTAGAAGTTATATAATGGAAATCTATTACTAAAACGAATAAAAAACATAGTTTCTGTTCACCAACTCATCTAATTGGTCGCAAACCAGCACCGTGAATTAGGTGGTCGCTAACCGGCGGAATGAGCCGATATATTATTTGGTTATGTTTAACTTAATTACGTAGCAGGATTTTGTTTATACCAAGATGGTGGCAAACCTCCATTCAACCTGCCTGGTGGTAGATTTTATGTACATACCTATCAAACTATTGTAGCGTTCTTTAGTTTCATCTTAGCGTGTCGTGTATGTAAGGCAAGTATCTCTTGTCCCTACTTCACACTATAACTTCGGTAATACGATAAAGTTACCTAGATAGTAAGAGACAAACACAGATATTCATAGTTCCTAGGTCGAGGAATTGGAATGAAAAAGAGCTGTGCATTACACCTGGGGCTCACAAAATTGAGCTTGAGATTAATTTAATTCTAATTTCAATTTCATACGGCATCATCATCATTCCCATTTCAATGTTCGCGCGACTCGATCACGCATACGTATACGTAGCTATTGGCTTAGGCAACAGAGCTCGCATAAAACAAAACGATTCACATGTGATTTCAATACACAGAATATGTGTTTTGAAATAAAGCCGCTGTAAAGTTCACCGCCTGATTTAAATAACCGTGGTCTATGCAGGCATTTGCACGTACATTTACACCACATGCTTGCCGTTTTCAATTCTTATGAATTTCGTATTAGCGATTCAGAGTTCTCTGTAAAGTAACCACGAGAATGTGGAACGTGATGTAAGTAGAAATGCGCAGAAACTGTGATGTTGTTGGAAATTACTAAGAACTTTCTCGTACGTAACATCCCATTATGTAATAAGAATTTTCAGCGAATTCTAATAGCTTCCAGGATGTGCTATTATTCTGTAAAGCCTATCGAGACGAGGAATTTTGCCTCTATGAAGCAAAGTCTTGTAAATTACGTCAGTAGTACCTAGTCAGAGTTTTTGATTATTAGCGGCAAATTCTCTTCCAAGTCACGTGTCTACTTAGCAATCGTATAATTATTAATTAGGCAGAATCTACCTAGGTACTGTTGTTAAAATTATAATAACATTAGACTCGTCAGACATCTTTATCAATTAACGAGAAGTCCAATTACACGGCTAAAAGAGAAAATGAAATGGCAATTAAGTAAGTAAAATAATGTTTAATGAAAACTAAATATATTCTTAGTAAGTTTGTGGTGGTTGTGCCCGTGGGTACCTGTGGTTCATTTTGCACATCCTCAGGTCAGGTTTCCCAGTTTGCAAGCTCTCCCGCGCCTACACTTTAAAACTTCGATGAATGCGCGGAACACATTGTGATTCGGAAGCGACAATCAAAAATATATCTGTTGACATCCATTCTTGCGGACAAGTTTTACATGAATAAATGTTACACAGTTAATGTTAAAGATACGTTTACACATTGCACCTTAATCCATTGTAATAAGGCGAAAACTGTATAAACAGTACTTTAACTTACCTAAAACTTTGCGGACGACCGTACTTGAATGGGTTGTTTTACCCTGTTATGTCTTGTTCGTTAGTTTGGAGCTTTGTCTAATTGATTTTATATTATATTTTCCGTTAATTTAGTTTTTCCCCTAATGGATCAATTTTTAGACGAATGTATGAATCTCTTCTAAAATCGATTTCGAAATCTCTTCACCAAACTATACTCGAACAAAAATTAGGGCTTAAAAAGCCCAATATCTCGCAAACGAACAAGAACATGCTATCCAACTATACCCCACAGCCCCACACCATGGGAGATACCCCAAAAAAAACAAGATTCTATTCTATTGTTTTGTCGGCATGATTGATTTATATACCTATGGACGACAACATCAACACGCGACGGCAGAGCTACGCATCGCGTCATACGGAAATTATACGTAAGAGAAATATGTGATTATTTATAAAGACTTAGATTGTTTAGAGTAAATAAAGAACCCAGTAGTTAGAATCCCCATAGTAATTATTTACATAAAACACCCTCTCATAGCATTCATTTGATATTGTAAACATTAAAGTAAAATCCCAGTACAAATTGTATTAGAAAGAGAGAGGAGATGTTGCCTATGCGCGAGCGCAGCGCGGACTGGCCGCCATGGAGGGGAGGGGTGTATCGCGCCAACATGACCGTAACGAGAGCCGCGGCCACCGAGCCTGAATTAGAATTTAGTACGGCGCATTTTCACTTTACAATTAATATGTTTACGTTTATACCTTTACAACGGCTCATCGTATCAGAATGATTTATATATTGTTAGAAAGCTTATTAAAAGTTCTATTAAATGTTTAAACTTACAAATAAGTAAACTCAGTAGGTTCAGCGCAAATGATGAATAAGTGTTAAGAAAGGGACCGAATTACGGTTTGCCCGATTTCCATGTACGATTATTCAGATAAGAAAATATTTACGAACCCTACTGTACTTATAAGATCTCAAGCCATATTAGAACTTTGTAAATCAGCTTAGTCTTCCGCCCATTTAAATGTATAACATCCCAATAACATCTTGCAATGTAAATTAGTCAAGTCAAAGTGGGCGTAACCTTTATTGTCTCACTCAGCACGTCTTGCTCACCCACTAGCAGGTATAAATAGCAGGTACGGCCCGGAGCAAATCAGTGTCAAACGGAGCCTCCTGGAAGTCACAACAAGAAGAAGAAGAAAACTACAAAGTAATAGGAAGTTAGGGACTTGAAATCAAGTCACTTAGGGCAGTGATAGGGCAGTTAGGGAAAAGTAAATAAAAAGTCTATTTCTCGTTATTCCTTCTTTTATTTTGGTAACATCGATTACCCAAAGTGCCTGAGGACACGGGCGAAGCCCAAACACATCATTCGGGCGCCGAGTGGTAGTACGCGCTGTCCGTATACATAGGGGCGGAGCTCGTCCGTCGCCGACTTGTGTCACGGAGCGTGGTCGACGCACTGTCCGAGCACATAGGGGCGGAGCTCGTCCGTCGCCGACTTGTGTCTCGGCACTAGGTCATTCTTAGGTAACTGTGAGGGGCGAGCATTGCCGCGGCCGGTAGCGCGCGCGCTCACTCGCCCAGCCGACGCCGCCGAGAGCGGACGTCGCTCACAGTCGTTTTGGTCCTTCGAGCCGGATCCGCTGGATCCAGATTGTGTTTGACGTACCAAAGGGACGTCAGAAGTTTTCAGGGCACCAGGTTACGGGCCCATTATACCGCCCGGGAGGCGTACGCGCAGGTCAGAGCGCATCATAAGAGGATTATTCACCACGATGTCAGACACCAGGAGGAGATTGACACGATCAATGACGTCGGGTAATGAAGATGATGAAGAAAGGAAACAATTCCTGCAACAAGGAGCCGAAGCTGCACAAGAACGAGTGCGACGCAACTCTGCCGATAAGGCAAAGAAACGGTTCGCTGAACCGTCCACCAGCGACACGCTAGCTAAGCGTGTCCATCAGGCCGGCCCAGGAGAGGGGCCCGCAAAAGCAACGTCCGACGCCGTCGAGACGTCAACACCGGTAGTAGACACCCCGGTACTTTTAGGTAATAATGACACTGCCCAAACATCCAAGAAAGCAGCACCTGCCCGTCTGTTAGATATGGGCGTACCAAAGTCTCCATCCATGGACACCACTGTATTATGGCGGCATGAATTAGAAAAACGGCTACGCAAGCCACCGGTAAACATACCTCTGGACACTCACTTAGGACGAGTGATACGGGTACCCCCCGCCGCGGAGGAACAAGCTAACAAAACAGGCACCGAAAAGGAAGTTACGTTTGCTGAAACGTTGACGCCCCATAGACCCGCGTCCATACGATCAACTGAAAGCCGCCTAACGGAAATCCGTCAGCAAGAATTAGAGTTAGAAGAAAGTGAGCAGTTAGCCGCCTTAACGGAAGAGGAATTAAAACAACAAGCGGAAGACGAACAGAAACAAATAAAAATGGAATCCGAACGACGGCTGCGACAGAAATTATTTGATATACGAAGGAAGCTCATTAAACAGCGTGCTATGGTAAAGAGGACCCGAGAGGAGTCCGAATGTTCTATTAGGGACGAACGATCTAGCGGTGGCACCGTAGCAAGATGGATCGACGAAAGTAAGGAGAAAGCACGCGAACCTACAGTGGCGCAGCCTGACGAAAGATACAGAGATCGCTCACCGCCACAAGCATACGAGGCACGAAGAGAATGGCAACATCAAGAGCCACAAACGCCGCATACAAAATGCACAAATGAAACCTCACCTGAAGTAATGGTGCAATTATTCGAGCGCATGCAGATGGCAGCTAGGCCATCACCCAAGGAAGTATATGAGTTACCTCCATTTTACGGAGACATCTCAGAGTGGCGGAGCTTTATAAATACCTACGAAGAATCGAACCGAAGATACAAGTTTAGTGAATATGAAAATGTAGCCCGATTGCGCGCAGCAATACGAGGAGAAGCTAAGACATGCGTGCAGCACATATTATCAACGGCAACTAGGCCGGAATTAATAATCAAGGTATTAGCCAAGCAGTATGGAAGGAGTGACTTTCTGGTGGACAAAGCATTAGAAGATTTGAAAAGGATGCCTCCCGTGGGGGAGAGCACCCACGATCTTAACCAGTTCGCAATAAAAATCGTGAACATCGTAAGTACGCTAATAGATTTAAATCAGCGATACTACGCTGATAATCCCATGATAATACGGGAGATTACGGACCGACTGAGTCCACATTTACGTAGTAGATGGTGCGAATACGCTCGCCAATATGCACGCACAGGAAAAGCAGAAATACAGCAGATAGCAGATTTTCTTATGGAAGAATCGGACTTACAAATGTCCTTCACACATGCTCGAGCACCGGTTCGACGTTATCCCAACCAAGTAAACCGGGAACTCCCTCCGCGAACGCCGAATCAAGGAAACAGGGCACGAGGACCTCTGCGCCCTCAGGGTCGAGTCACCCAGCCATATTTTAATAAACCGGTCTACCCACAATACTCGCGCGTTACTTACGCCACTCAAGATACGAATAGACCAAATGTAACCTGTTTGTACTGCGGAGGAAGGCATTTAACCTCAGAATGCTTGAAACTTAAAGCGCAGCACGTCGGAGCCCGATGGGACTGGGCGCGAGATAACAGAGTCTGTTTTAGATGTTTAAACGCCAGACACGAAAGCACGATGTGCAAAAAGAAAACATGTGGGATATTAGGATGTAAATACTTGCATCACAAATTGTTGCATGGAGCGATGAGACAATACGAAGAACCCCCACAAGCCCCACAAACTATGGAGGCGACAACAGCCACCACAGCTTACGAGCACCAACCAGCAAGGATCTCCGAGCAGGCGGAGCCTCCTGCTGAAATAAATGATATCGAAGAAAATACATACGCATCCTCGTCAAGTACAACGCAAGTACTTTTAAAAGTGATCCCGGTAACACTAACCGGACCTAAGGGAGAAGTAAACGTATACGCGCTTCTGGACGAAGCATCAACAATCAGCATGATTGAAGAAGAGATCGCCGATCAAATAGGGGCAACAGGTCCCGAAGAAAAGATGCGAGTAAGAGGAATAGGCGCCATTTGCCACGAATCTAATAGTAAGACGGTCAACATTTCAATACGGGCCCCCGACGGGGGCAATAATCACCCTATAAAGTTGCGAACAGTACCCGCGCTGAAGATAAAAGGTCAAAGGGTGAGCAAAGAACTGCTCGACAAATATGAGCACCTGAGAGACGCACATGGAGCATGCTTCGAGTTGGGAGTACCTCAGTTATTAATCGGAGCCGATCATTGGCAGTTGATGATCCCAGAGGAGATAAGAATCGGCCCCAAGGAAGCCCCCGTAGCAGTTAAATGCGCTATCGGCTGGGCTATATATGGTTCTGTGCCTAAGAATCTAAGCACCATCGAGCACTCCACATACCATGTGCAAAGCGAAGCGGACATAGAATTGCACGAGCTAGTAAAACGTCACTTCGCAGTAGACTCATTGGGAGTGAGTCTAAAGGATAACGTCAAACCTCTGGAAGAGAGGGCTACGAAAATATTCGACACGACCGTCAAGAAAAAGAGAGGCCAATTCGAAGTCGGACAGTTATGGAAAGAAGATACGCCACGATTACCATCAAGTTATAATATGGCGTTTACACGTTTACGCAACCTCGAAAACAAAATGGATCGTAATAAAGAATTCGCCGAAGAATACTGTAAACAAATAGAAAATTTGCTAGAAAAGGGGTACGCACACCGATTACCGGGAGTACCGAATAGCCCGTTGAATTATTTCTTACCGCATTTCGCTACATATAATAAAAATAAGAAGAAATATCGACAAGTCTTTGATGCAGCAGCAAAAAACGGAGGATTATGTTTGAATGATTTCGTCCTGGATGGACCCGACTTATTGCAATCATTGCTAGGAATATTACTTAGATTTCGCGAAGGACCCTTCGCAGTATGTGCTGACATCCAAGAGATGTTCCTGCAAGTCAGGATTCGTGATGAAGATATGCCATCACAACTATTTTTATGGCGAGGAGCCCGACGAGAGGGCAAACCTGATGTATATGTGATGAATAGAGTGTGTTTTGGGATAGCCAGCTCGCCATGCCTGGCACAAATGACAAAAAATCACAACGCTACGATGAATGCAGTTAAGTACCCAGCCGCCGTGAAAGAAATTCACGATAATCACTATATGGATGACTTCGTATCCAGTTTTCATACAGAAGAGGAAATGATAAGTACGGCAAAACAAGTAAAGATGTCTCACGCAGAGGGCGGTTTGAACTTACGCGGCTGGGCAACCAATAGCGCCAAATTGCTTAAGGCTACGCCAGTCGAAGATAGAGCCATCGAGCCTACAAGCCTGGGCGATAAAGAGCAAAAAGTACTCGGGCTAACATGGGACCCTGTCACAGACACCCTAGGTTTTAATACCAAATTACTCCGAGTCTCAGAAGAGGTAAAACAAAGTAAACGCGCACCTTCGAAAAGAGAATTATTATCTACGGTAATGTCAATTTATGACCCTATGGGATTAATCGCGCAATATGTAGTAACCGCTAAAATTATCATGCAATCTATATGGAAAACAGTGGACTGGGACAAGCCCCTTCCAGCTGAAGCAACGAAGCAATTTCAACAATGGTTGAACGCATTGAAATATGTGGGAACCCTTCGAATTCCAAGAAAACACCCAGCACTCAATGGCACAACAATAATCGAATTACACATGTTTGTAGACGCTTCAGAACAAGCATACGCCGCCATAGGATATTGGAGGTTTAAAAATAACGGGCAGACAACAGTTAGTCTGGCGGCAGCCAAGTCGCGAGTAACGCCACTAAGGGCGGTAAGCGTCCCACGCATGGAGTTAAACGCAGCAGTAATGGGGACTCGACTCGCGCAAACGTTAAAAAAAGAACACCGTTATAAAATAAATAAAATTACATTCTGGACAGATTCCAGAACAGTATTATCGTGGATAAGAGATGACGCGCATCGATACTCACCTTTTGTATCACATCGGCTATCAGAAATAGCAGAAAAAACAGAACGTCAGTCGTGGAGATGGCTGGAGACTAAATTAAATCCAGCTGACGACGCCACTAGATCCAAACCGGATCAAAGAATAAACATAGAAGATAGATGGTATCAAGGGCCTACATTCCTGAAATTAAGCGAAGAACACTGGCCAAAAATAATAGAAAAATTGGACGTCGAACCCAGTGAA
The DNA here is from genome assembly GCA_945867215.1 of Epinotia demarniana. Lineage (NCBI taxonomy): Eukaryota > Metazoa > Arthropoda > Insecta > Lepidoptera > Tortricidae > Epinotia > Epinotia demarniana. The sequence continues at coordinate 20,465,437 of OX244265.1, forward strand.
CTCAGGAAAATACACACCGTCTGTGTAACCGTCAAATGCGAGCCGTCAGCAGTGTTACCAAACATAGAACGCTTCAGTAAATACGAGAAGTTGATACGAGCCACCGCATATGTGTTATTATTCATAGAAAAATTAAAGAAGAAACAGAAAACAATTGAACTAGAACTCCGCCATATAAAGGCAGCAGAAAATATGTGGATCCAACACAGTCAACGGAACAGTTTTCCGAATGAGCTACGCGCTTTGAATAAAAAGGAGGAAATAAACCGAAACTCAAGATTGTACACACTAGCTCCTGAATTAGACGCCGACGGCGTTATAAAAATGAAGACACGTCTAAATCAAGCACCTGTCCGCTACATAGCGGACAAACCCATCATATTAGACGGAAAAGATACGTTCGTAAAACTATTAATTTCAAACGCCCACAGAAAAGGGGCACACGTAAACAACGAGGCCATTGTTAATGCCCTCCGGCAATCCTACTGGATTCTGCACCTCCGACCAAGCGTAAAGGCGATCGCACACGCATGTGGATTATGTAAATTACGTCGAGCCAGGCCACATGCACAACCCTTTGGGGACTTGCCTTCAGAAAGATTAGAAGCCTATCAGCGAGGGTTCACTTACTCCGCTCAAGATTACTTCGGACCATGTTGGGTCACCGTCGGAAGACGACGCGAAAAGCGCTGGGTAGCGCTATATACATGTCTAGCAACGCGCGCTGTGCATCTAGAAGTAGTGCACAGCCTATCCACAGACAGTGCAATAAACGCCCTGCGGCGATTTGCTGCCCGCCGCGGATGGCCACGAGTAATGTGGAGCGACAATCAAACATCATTCCGCGCCGCCGCATTGGAGCTCAAGGCCGCTCACAACGAATGGATGCCGGCCTTGCGAGACTACGGACTACGGCAACGAATGGAATGGAAGTTTATTCCTCCCGGCAACCCGTCAGCCGGAGGAGCCTGGGAGCGCATGGTTAAAACAGTTAAAAACGCGCTCACCTACACACTACATGAAAGGGCACCGTCTCAGGAAGCCTTTGAAACCTTGCTCGCCGAGATAGAAAATATAATCAATTCTAGGCCATTGACTCATGTTCCTGTCAATCCCAACGACGAACATGCGCTAACGCCTAACCACTTTCTTTTACTTAGTGCACCCGATCAACCATTGATCGGTCTCTGCGATACTGATGATAGACGACGCTGGCGACAAGTGCAAGCCCTAGCCAACCACTTCTGGCAAAGATGGTGTAAAGAATACTTCCCTCTCCTTGCACCCAAGAGGTCGTCAAACGATGGAGGGAGACAGATTGAAGTCGGCGACTGCGTGATTATCGCCGACCCAGCCAACCCCCGCAACGTGTGGCCAAAAGGATTGGTCATGAAAGTCAACCCGGGACCTGATGGGAAAGCCAGGTCCGCCGACGTGAAGACAAAGCATGGGATCTTCCGCCGACCTACATCACGATTAGTAGTGTTAGAATCAGTGAAAGAAAAGTCAATCAGTGAAAGTGCCTAAGTGATAACACCGTTGCAACCAATAGTGCGAGGCTTCGCCTCACACTAAAGGGGGAGAATTATGGACGACAACATCAACACGCGACGGCAGAGCTACGCATCGCGTCATACGGAAATTATACGTAAGAGAAATATGTGATTATTTATAAAGACTTAGATTGTTTAGAGTAAATAAAGAACCCAGTAGTTAGAATCCCCATAGTAATTATTTACATAAAACACCCTCTCATAGCATTCATTTGATATTGTAAACATTAAAGTAAAATCCCAGTACAAATTGTATTAGAAAGAGAGAGGAGATGTTGCCTATGCGCGAGCGCAGCGCGGACTGGCCGCCATGGAGGGGAGGGGTGTATCGCGCCAACATGACCGTAACGAGAGCCGCGGCCACCGAGCCTGAATTAGAATTTAGTACGGCGCATTTTCACTTTACAATTAATATGTTTACGTTTATACCTTTACAACGGCTCATCGTATCAGAATGATTTATATATTGTTAGAAAGCTTATTAAAAGTTCTATTAAATGTTTAAACTTACAAATAAGTAAACTCAGTAGGTTCAGCGCAAATGATGAATAAGTGTTAAGAAAGGGACCGAATTACGGTTTGCCCGATTTCCATGTACGATTATTCAGATAAGAAAATATTTACGAACCCTGCTGTACTTATAAGATCTCAAGCCATATTAGAACTTTGTAAATCAGCTTAGTCTTCCGCCCATTTAAATGTATAACATCCCAATAACATCTTGCAATGTAAATTAGTCAAGTCAAAGTGGGCGTAACCTTTATTGTCTCACTCAGCACGTCTTGCTCACCCACTAGCAGGTATAAATAGCAGGTACGGCCCGGAGCAAATCAGTGTCAAACGGAGCCTCCTGGAAGTCACAACAAGAAGAAGAAGAAAACTACAAAGTAATAGGAAGTTAGGGACTTGAAATCAAGTCACTTAGGGCAGTGATAGGGCAGTTAGGGAAAAGTAAATAAAAAGTCTATTTCTCGTTATTCCTTCTTTTATTTTGGTAACATCGATTACCCAAAGTGTCTGAGGACACGGGCGAAGCCCAAACACACCATTCGGGCGCCGAGTGGTAGTACGCGCTGTCCGTACACATAGGGGCGGAGCTCGTCCGTCGCCGACTTGTGTCACGGAGCGTGGTCGACGCACTGTCCGAGCACATAGGGGCGGAGCTCGTCCGTCGCCGACTTGTGTCTCGGCACTAGGTCATTCTTAGGTGACTGTGAGGGGCGAGCATTGCCGCGGCCGGTAGCGCGCGCGCTCACTCGCCCAGCCGACGCCGCCGAGAGCGGACGTCGCTCACAATACCCATGTCGAATTATTGTTTCCTAGTTGTAAGGATTACCGAGCTAAGCCGAAGACGGACGGACGGACATTCTGACAGACATGGCGAAACTATAAGGGTTCCTTGTTGACTAAGGAACCCTAATAATAAAGATACCAGCGTACTATATACAGTTGACGTCAAAAATGTGTATACACTTTGGTACCTTATTATCCATCGGTTCTAAATACTGATTTGCCATATACGATAAATAAATATCCATTGTAATAATAATTATAACAAAATCTATTTCGCAACAAAAAGTACACATTGCTACTTAAATGTTTAGTTAATATTTAATTGCTAGGCCGACTTAAGCGTAAACAAGTTAAGGCTAATTACCCTGAGAATATTACGGTTTTTTTGGAAATAATTCAATAACAGGCTGATTTTTTTTTTACGGTTATTATAGGTGATTTCATGAACCTATATTTTAAAAATTCCCGTTTTTTCGGACCGGAAGTACGAAAAAAAAAATGTGTCAGGAAAATAGTGATTTTTGTCCGCAAAAATGGTATCAGTATTTTTATGATGCAAACTTCTTTGTAAATGCTAGTTCTGAAATGTATGACCAGAATCCAAAAATATAAGTAACGGGAAATATGAGCTTTTAAATTTAAAACCACCGTTTAAATTTAAAAGCTAGCTAGTTCTTGTGAAATTTACTTTTTTTTTTTTTTCCTAGCCTATAGTGTGTCCCACTGCTGGGCAAAGGCCTCCCCTCTCGGTTTCCAATCGTCCCGATTCCGAGCAATCTCCTGCCAATCGTTGCGAAATACGTCGAGGTCATCCCGCCATCTCCGTCTCGGCCTGCCACGCCGCCGCCTTCCATCGTGCGGCACCCACTGCGTGGCTAGTTTAGCCCACCTCTGCGGATGCATGCGGCAGACGTGGCCCGCCCATTCCCATTTCAGCTTGGCGGTCTTAGCCCCAACGTCAGCAATGCATGTTTTTGAGCGCAGCGTAGAGTTTCGGACCCGGTCGATCCGTTTGACTCCCAGCATACTACGCTCCATTGCTCGTTGGCAAACCTTCAATCTGGTCTTTTGTGCCTCGGTGAGTGACCATGTTTGAGCACCGTAGGTTAGGACGGGCAGAATGCATATATCGACGAGTTTTCGTTTCAGGGTTAAAGGAAGGTCACCCTTGAGTAATTCTTTTAAAGACCAATAGCTTCTCCAGGCGTTTTGGATCCGTCTTCCGACTTCCTTATCCTGCCTATGGCTGAAGGAAACTAGTTGCCCTAAATATGTGTACTCGTCGACATAGTGCATTAACTGCCCGTCTACCTCAACCCTACGTTTCGTGCCATTGGTCATTAACTGGGTTTTGGATCTATTCATTACGAGACCAGCTTGAAGGCTCCCCGAGCTTAGATCTTGCAACATTGCTTGGAGTTCTTGGGCTGTTGAGGAGAACAGTACAATGTCATCAGCAAAACGCAGATTTGTTAATCTTCTTTCGCCGATGACAATGCCTTTATTCTCCCAGCGGACCGCCAAGTTCTGAAATATTTGTTCCAGGGTACTTGTGAATAGTTTAGGAGATAGCCGGTCTCCCTGTTTTACGCCTCTTTCAATTTTGAACGGCTGACCAGAAGATTGCAATTTTATGTCAGCCGTACTATTGTCATAAATGGAATTGAGTAGGTTATATTAAGGTATAAGTGGATTCAATGTTTTGATGACTAAGTGCGGTAAATATGGAACTGTGTGTGATGCTATCAAAGGCTTTTGTATAATCTACGAAGGCTAGGTAAAGAGTTATATTGTATTCATGGCATTTTTCTATTATTTGGTTAAGGGTATGTAGGTGGTCAGTTGTCGAGAAGCCGGGACGAAATCCTGCTTGCTCGGGGGGTTGATGTTTATCTAAATGTCCAGCAATACGAAACTCTATTACTTTGATGAACGCCTTATATAGATGCGAGACTAGACTAATTGGCCGATAGTTATTAATGTCACTCTTGTTTCCCTTTTTGTGAAGGAGTATAATGTTTGCGTGGGTCATTTGTTTTGGGATGTTACCTGTTTGCAATATACTGTTGAATAAATTGGTTATATGGGGAGGTAAAACGCGTTGTCCAAGAATTAAGCATTCCAGCTCCAGGGCTTTTTCCAAACTTCATGGTATGAAGAGCTTGTTTCACTTCGTGGCTTGTGATTGGATGGATAGATTCAGTGCAGACATACTTCTTGGTGGTGGCGGGTTTTTGCGGATCTGAATAAAGGTTTTTGTAATATTTTGTACAAATGTCCAATATTTTGTCACGACTATGTTGTTTATAGCCGTGTTCGTCGGTCAGGGTATTTATCCACGGTCTCGTTCCTTTATGGATCCCTTGTCGTGCAGCTTTTAGTGAAGTATTTTTATTCAAAGCTGTTTTAACCACGGATGTGTTGAAGTTACGGATGTCGCGTCTAATGCTGCGTTTAACTATTCTGTCAAGACTATTGAAGCAATGCGATGCTATTGGTAAAGATTGTCTCTGCTCTATTAACTGCAATGTGTGGTGCGATAACTTATTGTGTCGTTTGTTATTGGTTTTGATTTTGTTGCTGGCGACTTTAACACTATTCAGGATATTTTGGTACTGGCCTTCCACGTCATCAATATCGATGTTTAAATTTTCAAATTGATTCTGTAATTCTATATTAAATATGTCGCAATTATTTGTTATTGTAATTCTGTCGGGGTTCTTGATTTGAGAAAAGAAGATTTTATGACGCAAAATTTTAAAATTAAAAGAAAGTTTCATGCGTAGAGGCCGGTGATCGGAACTAAACTTAATCCTGTTTATTGTGCTAACGTCGTTAATAATGTCTAATTTGGATGTTAAAGCAAAATCTATTTCATTTTTGTAATTACCGTCTGGTGATATCCAGGTCCAGCGCCTTTGGTCTTTTTTCGGGAAAAAACTATTGCAGACCTTCATGCCTTGTCCAAAAGCAAATTGAAGTAAGCGAGTACCACGTATGTTTCGGTTTCCAAAAATTAGAAATTCCAAGTTTCGGAAATTTACTAAAAGAAAAAAATAATATAAGTCTTTTTCAAGTTCACGTGAATAACTAATATTATTTCCAAAAATTATCATTTGAAATCAAACAACATATGTATTTGTATAATGTTTTTAAGTAGCAAAAATATAGCAGTTGTTTTTTTTTTCAAAGACTTAATTTAAGCCCTCAGAATATCAATGGAATAGTAATAAACCAATATTTTTTATTTTCGTTAATATAATCACTTACAAGTTACACCTCCAATCTGATTTCGCCCTAATGACGATACGATTAAGGATTATTTTAGAACGCACGGCAAAATGGGAATGTAGGCATTGAGTAGGCACGTGCGCCTTTGCTGCCGGTGCTGCTGCCCGATGTAGGGATTATTATGCAATAGTACGTGATTTCTGAATTGATACCTATATTACATACCTATACTCAATTAAATTTTATTTTAATAATTTCAAGTTATAGGTATTGTAGCCTAAGATGGTTTAAATGTTTCTTGTTAATTGTAATGCGTAAGTAGTTTGTTTTTGATAGTGACTATTGGATAATAGTTACCTTACGCTAATTAAGAAGACGCTACACGGGCCAATATCGGCGGACGGCCAAGCAAGGTCACTGAAAATCTAGTCTGTACTTAGGGCTCCCGCTACACATGTTACACGCCTGCCTGAATACCCGCGGTGCTAAGCGTCCATTCCAACCGAATACGCCCGAAGCCGCCCGGTCCGCGGGCGTGCCCGGGTACTCGTGTACCCGTGCGGGCGGGTTCTAATTACACGCGGGTTCGGACCATCCGTGACCGTGAGTAGAAGCAACAGACGCTAGGTTAAAATTATTGTTCTCTTACAATACAATACACTACAAATATTCTTTATTGTTCGCCAGACATAGTAAAAATAAAATAGAAAAATAGAGGTAAATTAAACATAAACAATGGTAGACAACAGGCGGTCTTATCGCTAAAGAGCGATCTCTTCCAGAAAACCTTCTCTTCCTTCTCTTGTACTTACTTACTGTTTTTGTTTATCCGTCGTATCTATAAGTGGTTATTAATAAAAGTTAAATAGTTTGCGTGCCCTTTGTCGGGCAATCATGAAATAAAATACTAGGTTTATACAATATTATGACGCAACTATATATGATATAGAGCAAACATATGCTTCCTGCGATGTTTCCTTTTGCCTTATACCTACCTAATGAAAACTAATGAATTACCAGATAAAGATTAAGTGTTGTTTGCATCGGCTTATGCACAGAAAGGGTTTATTTTAATATTTGAGCCCATGTGTACATTCTAAGAACTAATAAATGCACTTCCCAGATAAGTATAAAGTATTGTTTATGTCGGGTTTTGCACAGGTTTTTCTTACCTGCAGCTTAAAGTTAGAAAGAACAATTGCAGTTAGAACTAGAGGCCGTGAACGAGTGATTTAAAAGTGTTTATACATGTAAGAACTGTATTTGTTTATCATAGTGCAATAAACGCTTGATTGATTAGTTCTAAATTGGTAAGGGTCTAGTTATCCACGCAGTTGGTCAGTTGGATACCTAATTACTTTTGGTAGCTTTTTAGTAACTGTTATTTTTTGATTTTGTTAGAGTTTAGTGTGTTGTTGTTTTTTGTTGTTCATTGTTAAAAATGAAAAGAAATTGGGAGTGGAGTTACGCCACTAGAGTTGATGACAAATCCTATTGCATTTTGTGCGGTGACCGGATTAATGATGAATTTTCGTGTCTTGGTGGTTCTACTGGAGCTCAAAAGTGGAAAAAACACCAACCCTGACATTGCCTTCTGAGGAAGTACTTGTGTGCTACCAATATTTTACAGTATACTGTAGGTAAAATGTTATTCAAACAAGTTATCATTATATATATAGCTTACTTATTTTAGTAAATTATATGATTGAAACAAATGTAAGTATCATGTTAACTGTATGTAATTACCCTTTAACTTGGGCTTGGATTTTGCATTATTTAACGTATTAATCTATATCTACTAGGGCCAGCTTTTCAAAAAACCCAGTACCGGTTCTGGCGGTTTCAAATCCTGGTATTTCAGTCCTTTTCGATATTCAGCATTTTTTGGATATAAATGTCAAATTTTTGAAATAAAACGCTCTTTCTATTTCTGTAGGGATGATGACTAAGATTTTTTATGATGTCATTCGAACGAATTTTTGGAGAGGAACAAATATTTGTATGGGAGTAACTACAATTAAAGAACATAAATACCCAAAATAATGAGACAAAGATACCTCGCTGGCGGTAGCGCAAAACGCTCCATACTGATAGACAGCTAATTATGACGTCACAGTATTATTAGTACAAAGTATGGTTGTATGGAAAATTAGGTAAATTGTTGTTTTGGTCGCGAAACTCGCGAAATACTGCGTTTAAGTACATTGTTGTCTTACAATTTTGTTTCTATAAAAGCGTAAGGATTCTACAGTACAGTATAGGTAACTTTAAATTTACTCTTGGTCAATAAATAAAAATGCATATTTTTTCTTAACTTTCAAGGTTCATATCTTTTTACGATTTTAATTATATTTTATAATGTATACTTTATTACGATAATTTGATGGTTTACTATCTTTTTTGTATTACTATTCACTATGTTATCAATTTGACCATGAGTCATCATGCCTTGTAATTCTGATTAAACACAATCAGAAAAAGAAGTTGAATTCACAAAACCTCACAAGATAACTTTGGTTAAGAACCACTAAAAATCATATGAGGTGCAAAATCTTACCGAATAAGATAACTTGTAATATTATAATCATCTTTAAACTACATAGTAAAATCATTTTACGCTTGTATTGCAATTTCACCACTAGGGGCGTTTTCACTAAATTGTGCACCAGGATGAAAATGATGACTTAAAAAAAAACGTGTTTTTATGGTGAATGTTCCAATCTATTATGAAGTTTATTTTCTAAAGTTACTAAAACTGTGATGAGTCCCACCCTTGTCCCACCTAAATACGCTTAGTTTTGGAATTATTGATAAACGAACCTGACAGTGTAGTCCAGACCCGGTCAGTTTTGTAACAATGTTAATTTCGTTGACAAGATTTAACTACAAAATTAATTCACAATATTTTGCATTTGTTTTGCTGCAAATTACTTATATTTTCATATAAACAGGTCGTTTAATAAAATAAAACAATTATTATTGCCTGAAAATAAATTTTATTGTCAGTTTTGTAACTATTGAGACCATTATGTTATTTATTTTGTTTATTTCGATCAATATTTTGAAAAAATCGTTTATAGATGCATTTGTTTTAATGTATATTTTTAGGTAGTTCTCTATAAAAAAGAAACCGTGGGTTAAAAGCGTATATAAAACGAAACAGAGACCAAACTCAAAATTCTTAGGCTGGGATTACATGATGCGCTAAGGTAATGAGAAAACTGTATATATATATATTAATTATTTTTATTATAATAGAACAATGCGGTAAATATATAAATAAATAAATAAATAATAATAAATATAAGAGGACAATCTTACACAAATCGACCTAGTCCCATAGTAAGCTCAATAAGGCTTGTGTTATGGGTACTAGACGACGATATATATAATAGATATAAATACGTAGAAAACATCCATGACTCAGAAACAAATATTCATGCTCATCACACAAATATTTGCCCTTACCGGGATTCGAACCCAGGACTTTCAGCTTCGTAGGCAGCGTCACTACCCACTAGGCTAACCGGTCGTCAAAATAATAAGATAATAATCAGTCTTGTACGTACTTAATAGTTACAACTGAATACACTTGCTTAATAATCGTCAATACTTTGATAAAATCTCGTATTCATGACCAAAAGATCGAACCCTTACATAAAATTTAAAGTTAAAACGCCCTAAGTATGTATTCAACTCACGCGTTGTTAATACATTTTATGTCTGTTTTTTTTTAATCAAATTACTGTCGATATCGAGATTTCGAATGGAACGCCCATGTAATACCACCCTATTGACGTCAGTTTTGTAACATTGTCGGTCTGCCTATACGTAACGGAGCGATTTGTTACAAACCTGACGTTACGTTTTTCTACTTAACTACAATCAGAATTTAACACTGAACTCATCTTACATAATAAAACTATTATTTTTGTAAAAAACAGTTGCAGGCTTATTGATTTCCATCTATAAGAAATGAACATTATGTAAAAGCTAATATTATTAAAGAAAATTGATCACAAACCTGACTGACGAAACGTGTACGGTCTGCAGTCCACTGACAAAAATTCCCTTCACAACTTCCTGTCGCCTATTGGCGGTTTAAAATTGTTTGCCGACCGATCACGTGTTATTAATGTCCAACAAACTAAAACTAGATTCATGCTACTACATTATTTCCCACATTTTAAGCTCAAAGAACAATATAACACTTACTAGCTTCTGCCCGCGACTTCATCCGCGTGGAACTTGTTTATATCCTTGATCCCTCTCCCGGACTCAAATCATTATACCGAATTTGATCTAAATCGTTTCAGCAGTTTAAGCATGAAGAGGTTACAGACTGGCACAGACCCACTTTCACATTTATAATATTAGTATGGATTCTTACTTACTTTTATTTTAAATCTGAATTTGAGAACGCGAACTTAATGTGCTTGGTGATCATTTATAACATTCATCAATCTGCTATTTATATTTACAAAAAAACGATGTTATAATTGTAAAGCTAACTTGGATGTACATTCTTAGAACAACGGGATACTCCCTAGCTTCAGACTTCAAGGACGGGTAGTAACCGCGCCGCGTGTAAAAAAGACGCAGGTACCCATTACCCGTGTACACGGGTACACCGTGCGCTAATTACATAGATCCGTTCGGACCCGTCGCTTAAAACCACGTGCGTGTAATACGGACACGGGTACCCGACACGATTACACAAAAACCGAATACAACCGCAAGCCCTAGATGGAGTGACCTTGATTTCATTGGCCGCAGTGCTTCCGACACGTATCCACACGGGCCGAATCACGTGTCGACTGGCGCATGCAATCCGGCCGATATCGACCCGTGTAGCGTCTAACAGAGCATTTTAGTTATTTGGCCACTGACAATGACCTTCGCTTGCGGTCGAATGCTAACCTTACCCTTGCTGTGCCGTCTCATAAGATGCGCAACGAACGCGCACATATTCATAATCTTTTTACTGCCTCTCGGTCGGACCTTAAGGCGGATATCACACTGCGCTGCCTCTCCGGACGGAGGTGCGGAGCTGCATACAAATTTCGCCGGACGGGGTGCGGTGCAGTGTGTCGTATCATACGAAATTTATATACAAACTGAGGTACTTGCATACAACGAGCTCCGCACCTCCGTCCGGAGATGCGGCGCAGTGTGACATCCGCCTATAGCTTGGCAAATTCGTTCGTGACACTCCCATGATTCGCGGGGGACAAGGGACGAAGGATAGCCGGGGTGGTATGAAGTGTGCGGGCGGCGGGGCTGTCAGTCAGGAGCGTCAGTCGACCGCCGTTGCGGTTGGTGGCAACATGTGTACATGAGCACGGCCGCTCTTAACAAAACGCACACGAGATTGCTACGCAACAATGAGTCTGCCGATAGGCAAAGTTATTGGATGCGTCAAGCCAAACAAATTCTATATAATGTATATACCCATTTTAAAAAAGTTAAGGAAGATCCAACTTCAATCGCGACGATAAATATACTTATACTGATAAATACATAGGTACATAAATACGTAGAAAACATCCATGTCAAATGATCAAATATTCGTGCTCAACACACAAATAACTTACCCTTACCAGAATTCAAACCCGGGACGTCCAGCTTCGTAGGCAGTGTAGTGCTACCCACTAGGCTAAACGGCCGTCAAAAATATAAATTACTTACATAAATTAACCAATCATTTATTCCTTATGGTTACTCGGTATCACAGCTAAGTACACAATATTCAGAAACAAATTAGAATATTGTTAGGGATATCCGCAGACATATTCTTTACGTAAATCATATCGTGTGTAGCGACGAGTAACACGTCAAAGTTCCCTGCCCAGTGTCACGAACGAAATTGCTAAGCTATAACTAGGCGACCTTGTCATTGTCCCCCGCCGCGTGCCTCATGCCGCCGCGCCGTACCCCGCCGCTCACCGCGCATTCCCCTCTCGCGCCTATTGTAATTGTTGATGAATTAAAAACCACTTAATAGGTAATTTTAAGGTGGATTATCATTTCACCTATTTCAATTTGACCTTTAGGAAAAGTCTTCGTAGTGCGTTTGACTGATATATTTATTTCACCAGACTTTTTCAAAGTAAATATACCTTTAGGTATTTTCGACTGATTCTGCAAAAACAGTGTCCAGACACGTAAAAGAGACATATATAAACCATAACTATAATGTTACCTAATATGCCCTTAACGGTATCATTTTTTATTGTTTACTTTAGTAAAAATACTATGTATTATGAAGTTCCCTTTACAAAACATAGTGGATTTTATATGCATCACAAAGAACATAAATAGAATTAGTATATCTTAAAGCAAATAATTCTTATAGCATTTTCGCCAGATTTTTACGTAATTTATTTAGATAAGTTTTTATTATTTAGTACCGACGCGGTATTAAATGTAGGTGGATTATTAATTCATATTTAATCAAATTACCCAATCTATTTTTTGGTGTAAAAATCAGGCTGTTATCTATATATTGTTGTTTTTTCATAGAGCGAAACCGTACCGCTCTCAGGGTAAATCATTTCTAACGGGGCTATCCCATCAAATTGTTAGACAGAGCAGCTTTGGGGCTTCGAATATCGGCTAGGGATATGTTTAACGCACGCCACCGGTATATTCGACGTTCAAGATCTGTGTACACTTTGGTACCGTATCCATTGTATTAACTCGAATCATTTCGAGCAGAAGTAGCCCCTTAAATTGTTAAAATTAAATCAAATTGTTACAATTCCCGTTTTAATTATCAGCTAGGTGGAGCCCCATTTGGCGAACTTGGCGAAGTTCTCAAAACCAAATCCCACAGTCACTGAAAACTAACCTTGAACCTTATGTGGCCTCCCGGTCAAGACAATACAGATTCTGTACTGCGAGCCCACATTTAAATGAGTGCTTCTTGAATTCCTGATTGGCCCGAGATGCACAGAATCTGAATTACTGCCTAACTGTAATACTGCGGGTATACCCACAAGTAACGAAATCTGGACAACATCAGTTAGCTCGCGGTAAAGTACAATGTACCCCATACTGATCGAAGTGGCTTAGTAAGGTACTTAAGTAACTTCTATTTTGTAACAACCAGCAGAAATGCAGTTCATTGTCAAAGTTAACCTGAATCCAAAGCAATCTACCAATCTCCCCGTGATTTCGCATGGCAGTGTCCACCAGGAATTCATGTCTGATTTAATATAAGCTTGCTTTATAACAATGTATTTGCATATGCATGCAAGACTCGAAATATGAGCGTAGCCCGCGGGGAAATAAGCTAAATATCTAATGTCGTTGTGCGGACTAGTTGAGCCGCCTTACAATGGCTTGCGCTAAACAATCTTAGTACTGCTTGTGTACCCGAACGGTGCACATTCTTGTCTTTGTGTATGGGATTTGTTCTTCATGAATGACAGGGTAGAGACTGTTCCAAGACAGTCGGAAAGTTGAAGCTTCGTCCAAAAAATAAGTTTAGTTACCTCATCTTTTCCCGCAGAACTTTCAAATTATCACTTAATACTTTATATAGCACATTTTAAATTGTAATCACCCACATTTTTTAATAATATACCCTTATCTACTTTTAACACAAATCATTTTATTGACGCGCCATATTTACTTCAACTTCCATGACAGACTTTGATTACAATAGTTTTTACACGCGATACACAAGCATTTTCCTTTTCCCTTTGCAAATCTCCTTAGAAAAATGTGCCCAGAAAATATCCTGTCACCCGTCTGCTGTTACAAATCCGACCCAAAACGATATACATATTTTATCCATTCATATTCCTACACCTTTATTTATCCTGAACCTTATTCAAACTCATGATTAGGAAGTTCCGTGAAATTTGCGCTTGAATGCGTAGTTGGTGCGCCCGGGGCCTGTTCGACTCACGCTTGACCGAATCGGGATAGTGTGCCGTCATCGGCAGACATCACTCATGGGCTTGACGGCGTGCCCGGTGATACCATCCTTTGTACAATCTGGGCCCGAAAAAAAATATTCGAACATTGCTCGCGGATCAACTTTATCCGTGTGTATCGTACTACTTAAATCTTGCGTGTGAGCTATTTTTTTGTGACAAAAAAACATTTGCAAACACGAATATAACTGTGAACTTCATCTTATGTCTTAATAGACCTCGCTCTCGCCGAGATGACCTCTAGCGAATAAAATATAGAGCTTTAGTTTTTTCAATTTATACAACGTAATATAAATATGACTATTGACTTTCATCGCCCGATATCGAGTCACTTTCAATGTAAATTAGTACCTACTCATAATATTGTCAGAAGAGTTCTGATACATCTTCAGAATTCATAGCTACAAAAAATTAAAATTAATTTATTATGTACGTATAATATACATTTGTAAGGGCAATATGTTGTGTAACCTTTGTATCCAGCTGGCTTGGTTGAAATGGATGGTAGTTTCACGAAACAATAATAAAATGCAAATAAGGTCATTCAGGATAGACAATTAGCAGTTAACACTTAAAGACTTTGAAAGCTTGAATCCGTGAATTCTGTACTAACGACATTTTTGTACGAATTTCGAGTCTATCCCTCGGGCTTCCAAGGATCTAAAAGTTACTGTAAACGCAGTAAAGGATACACTAAAATACTATTACTTGTACATATTTGTTATACTGTTGTAGTTACCTATAAACGTAAGCCTCGAATGTAAGTTAGATAAGTCCATGTATGACGTATTATTACTTTTATCACGTGGTAGGGGAAGGCGGGGCTTCAATTAACAGAGGTAAGTATTAACAAGCGAATATCTTAAAAACGGTAAACTGCACATCACTAGTGATCGCTTGAATCCATCCCCGCGACAGTGCTGCACAGGTGCTGGGACTCGTCAGATCTACCCAGGACGCCGTGGGAGCGAGCTGTAACATGTGCCTCCGTTTTCGGCAGGTAACGAACTTTTTTTACTTTAGGATTTTTTGATTTAAGCCTCGAATGTTTGATTTATCTGGGCTATTTTTTTTTCCGGGAACCTTATTTTATTGGTTATTATACTACATGACTTTTGTAACGCTAATGTAAACTATTTCTTCGTTGTGATTTTTTTCATCGAAAAGGTACCCATGGGGCAACTATTAACAAAACAGACGAGGTAACTGTTAACCTGTTAATTCTTACCCCATATGCGGGTAATATGTTGATTTTATATAAAAATACGCTTTAACGAGGCTGTGTTAGAGTAAACATATAGGTATTATATCTTTAATTATCAAGACTGTTATGTTTAAATATTTAAGAAGATAAAATATCTTTAAATAAAGACTGCCTGTTAGGAAATTCTTTGTGATATTGTCTGTAACTGATTATTCGTATGTTAATGAAACATATATCTCGTTCTAGCTAGATATACTGACTAATATGTTAGTTTCAAGACTGTTAAGTAAGTTTGACACTGAAAGTTGTTAATAATTAATAGTGGTTTTAACATAATTCCATTTTTTGTTTCTATGAAACAAGGTATTGTTTTGAGTTTTTTGTTTCTTACAATTTGGTACGATTAGACATTGTTGTTTAACAAATTCTTTCGAGTTTTCTAGCCTTAGTAACTAAATAAAAAATAAATAAATATATTATTGTTTTCTTTAATAATAATAAGAAAAAACGAAGATGTTAATTCTCGCCCCTTACTTAATACTTACGTCAGACACGTTAATTCTAGCCCCGTTCACGGGGTAAGTATTAATTTCTGACTTTTCTCAGAAAAACTGTTCTGTTGAAAAAAGTATCTACTTCTTGTTAAATTTATACCAATTAAACGATAGCTGAATAGTTTAAGCATCATTTAAAAAAATCATAATGTGAAAATGTTAAGTCATTTTGAAGTTACAGACGAAAATATAAATTTTGTTAATTGTTTCCCCGTCCTCCCCTACTCCTTAGAGCCTTAGATATAGAGTATATTTTCATATCTCTTAAATATTCCCTATCTGACCCCTCACAAAAATGTGAAGTGTTATCCAAGTTCGTAAACTAAGTAATAGCAAGTAAATAGGTCACAAAATAGTGTATTGTCAGGTGTGGGTGTGGGGAAGAAAATACTAACTTTACGTCAGCGTTCATGACGTCGAAACTCGATCATGTGTCTCATAATAGAAGGTTCTGATAAGCCGTCGGTGCTGGCCTATGTTTTGGTTGATTGTGTACATAGCTATTGAATATAATCCTTACATACTATATTCTAGTGTTTTATCTAATTTAAATATTTGTAAAGGTCTACATCGTTTATCGCATGCAGCAAAATCGTCCAAGACTTTAGAGTTTATCCCAGACACTAACGAGTTTCGAAACACACAGTTTAGAAATCCTGAATTTTTTTAAATCCCTGCATATACTCGTATCGTATGAAGTATGCGAAACATTACGTTTGGTAAACCACTACTTTAAGTTATACGATCCATTGATTTACAGCAGTTTACCTCTTGCTGCCTGGGCTTTCTGGTTTCTATATGGGTGATTGTATTATTTCGTAAAATTCAAAACAAAATATAATACTTCCTAGTAATCCATATCCCTCATTTACAAGTCGAGTTACTAAAATATCTAGTTTTACTAAATCCCTAACACAATTGCAAAATATTCCAATCTAGGAAGACATCGCAGACACTCCATCAGCCGCGACACTGACTCAGCGCGGCCCAGCACATGCATCAATGAACATTAATTTTTACAGTCAGCAATTTAACAAATGGCTCGTTTCCCAATTCAAACCCTTGGCATATTGTACTCTCTAAATTGCCGTTTTTCTAAACGTTTTCATTCTCCTTTTTATGTTCCAGCAGTATAAATTGTCATTGTTCAGATATTTTATACTTATTGGACATTGTTTTAGTGCATAATAACTTTTGAAAGGATGGGTATCAGTGTTTTGTAGAGGATCGGAGAATCGTATTCATGCAAAATGGTAGAATATAGTGAAGCCTATCAGAGGAACAGTGGGGTCTAAGTATTCGATAGTAATCAATTTTACACGCCAATTAATAAAATCAAGATATCCTATTGAATTATATGCACAACCAAGTTCTATTAATGTAACGTCACCTGTGAAAAGGACGAAAAAACTGTAGGTAAGTGATCAAAATCCATAGGAGGTAAAAATATTAGATAGCACTGTGACTAGTTTTTAGTCAATATTGGACACTGTTGTTCAGCGTGTTGACGAAATTGCCAATTTCGTCTGCACCGGCGTCATATGTAGTTTGTAAACGTATTAAAACATGGAAACATAGTAACTGCTTCGTGGATCATTTCACGCTCTGTCGAGACAATCCCAACGCGCAGCGTTTTAATTTGGATGGCTAACATTTTTAAGGACGAATGTTATTTTTTACTTAGGTAAATGGACTTCCTCTTAATATTTAAAAATAATATTAGGTACTTTAGGTTTTACTTTATTTTACATCAGCGCTGATGGTATTCAATTACTTACCTCCGGCTTCGCTTCATATAAAATCCTATTTCTTGGCCAGTGGAAGGCGTTATACTATTTTATACACACCACAGCTTAAAGAGAGATGAACCGACCTTCAGTCTTAGACAGAACTTGCATACTTGTGTTGTGCGTATGTGTCTGCAGTTTATTTTTATGTTTATTTTTCTTTATTTCTTTATTACTCTGTAGAATCCTAGGTTTGTACTATGTATTCATCGCGTAAAATTCAAATTAAAAGGCCGTCCTTAAATAAACTCCGAGTGGAGTTTTCCAATGTTTTTCAATAAGTAAGTTGAAGAGTCTTACAACAGTCTTAAAGTCAGCAAGTCGGGTCACTTAGCCTTTGTCTGAGAACTTTCAGAGGTAGTGGAGAATCAAGAATCCGGGTTTCAGTGGAAAGTGATCGACGTTATTAGTTACCTACGCCGGGCACTAAAGTAGCTGGGCTGAGCTCTTAGCTCACTACCTAGTAATTAGGGTTGCCTGTTGGGTTGAAAACCTTGCAATACCTCAATATAGATCGACAAAGGTTAGCCATTATGCATATATACATGAATACATACATGTTATATAACAAGGTATGTAGCATGCTCATAAATTATCTGTAATACGAGTAGTAGCAACCCTTCCGTCCATGCTTTACTTTTTTCACTTCTCAAGCTCAAAAAGTGCATCATATTAGACTTGGCAAGCGGGGCTAAAGTAGTACATTTAGCCCCTAGGGAAAATTAGGGAATTTATAAAACATTTTAATTTGACCACTCACAACAGTTCAATATTACATCCACCAATCACAACTCTTTAAAAAAACATTAGTATTTGCTATCTACTAACCAGAATACAGCTAGACATTAAAATCGACCAATCAGGAAACAGAATTCAATTCAAACATTGGGTGTTTTTCAAGCGTGGTGAACTGCATACATGAGTCATGTATGCAGTTAACCACGCTTGAACGTTTCGATGGAGCTATAGTCGGTCAGAGGCGTTTATCTTTTTAATTATTGTAAATTAGGGAATGAAAAACTCCTAATGTTTGAATTGAATTCTGTTTCCTGATTGGTCGATTTTGATGTCTAGCTGTATTCTGGTTAGTAGACAGCAAATACTAATGTTATTTTAAAGAGTTGTGATTGGTGGATGTAATTACATGACATAAGCTATGAAGATTGAGCGGGATAGACTACGCCGCTATTAGAAGGTCAGAGGCGTTTATTCGTCTTGTGAATATTTTGTATTGTATCTCTGTCAAAACAGTTTATTAAAAAGAATGGCGCCAAATTGAACAATCTTTTCGCCTTGGTATAATTGTTGATTGTGGATGGATAATCTTTGTTTTTACTATTTTCTCGCAGTCGAAGTGAAAAGTAGAGTGTATAACTCTGGTCTAAAAGCCATATTATCCCTCGAACTATTTCCCCTCACTTCGTTCGGGAAAATATCCATCTCGTGGTAATATGGCTTACTTTAGACCCTTGTCATACAATCTACTATTAAAATCGAATGTATCATTTGGTCCACCTCCACCATCGAAATCATTTGACAAACTACTCAAAACACGTGTTCGCATGCATCATATTATTATCTTTTTAATTTGAAAGGTATTCTAATGCCGATTTCACACGGGGGCAGAACAGTGAGGCAGAACAGTAAACCACTACTACCCTTGCGTTCACACGAGTCCAATAACAAGACACGAGATAATCACCCCCACTCCCCAGTCACAAATGGTAACCCCCCCCCCCCTCTCTTCTTTTCGAACGGCGTACTTCAATGATTTGAAAAAACTCATTGACATAGTGCTTATGAAATTCTTTCAAAGTTGTTTTTAACAAGATCAACAGAACAGGTTCAAAGTTTTACGAGATATTGCTGAAAGACTGCCTCCCCACAAAAGGACGTAAGTGCCGTAAGATTTCTGTGACGATACGACCTTTTTAATACCACCGCCTGTTTTTAGGGTTCCGTAGTCAACTAGGAACCCTTATAGTTTCGCCATGTCCGTCTGTCCTTCTGCGGCTTAGCTCAGTAACAATAGCAGTAATACAAGAAAACTGTAATTCGGCATATCACGCCAACAAAACAGTAAGTACCTACAATAAAATCTTGAAAAAAAATATGATTTAATGCCCCCATCTATTCCGACGTTCAATATTTGAGGCGGAAATTAATGACTACAGCTGGTAACCCTGCGCAACGTGTCGGCGACTGTCAGGAAAAATTCCGGCGCAAATTGTTTTCAATATCTCTTATTGGAATGTGATAGCGAGACTTGATAGGAAATTCCCCTTTATTGCCTACTCTATTCACACAAAGACTAGATACAGTGGAGTTTATTCGCGCTAAAGCGAATAGGTATGTGCCGAATGTAATTGAATGTGGAGGATTACGATTCTAGGTATATTTCATCCCAACAGTAGATACTTATAGTTACTGTTATATAAAATTAGAAAAATATGTTGGTGTCCGCCCCGAACAGGATAAGAAGGAAAACCTATTTAACGCAAACTTTTCATTTTGAAAAAAAATGTCTACAATCATGTTTTGTCTTGCAAATTATCCCAGATCCATCATAAATTGGCCTTGTTATTTACACGTCCCTACTTTTATCACCTATTATAGTTGAAAATTTCCTGCTACCCAAAGGTTGTCTGGAAGAGATCGCTCTAAAGCGATAAGACCGCCTGCTGTTACCTTTATTTATTGAATGTACTCCTTTAACGTGTTTTCTTATATCTAATTAACAAGAAGTCGATACCTATCTCAAAAAATCTGATTAAAACCACCAATGTACACTATTGAAAGTGTTTCTAAATCCCAACATTTCTCTGACGCAGCAAACAGTCGCTTAATCTGACACTTACATTTCATATTCCAATTTGAAAGAAACGTGTTTGGCCCACTCGTTCTGACAACTCGGCGCACGTGGAAGCGAGCGTGTGAAACACATTGATAACAAATTGGAATGTGGAATGTAAAGATCAGATCGACCCCAGGTATTTTGTCTCTGTACCAGGTCTGCACAGACGGCACGTATTTGTACCTCGCCTTGTAATTGCGCTGATTTCACGAACAGTAGGTACACGTAACTGTGAAAAGGTTCCCTTTATAAAGGAAGGTAATTAAGCAATGTTAATGATTCATGAGGGCAATTAATTTAGTGTAACTATTAATAATTATTATATTGCCGAGGAGATATAGATACTTCTTTTTTACTTTTGATATTTAGTAGGTACTTGCGTGTTAAGGTTGGATGAAACACACAGATTTTTCATGAGTCTGATTTGGTGTCATTTTGATTGAAGGACTGGTGTTAAGGGACGGTAGTAATGTGTTCAGTATTGGGACGAATTATAAATAAGCTGATGATGATGATATTTACAGACGGCTACGGTAAAATACACAAATGCTCTCGCTTACTATCAAATGGTTTATGTACAGTAGTACTGGTTTACCTCCCCCAAGTTTAAATAAAAGACGGAAATACCTACCATAATAATATGTACGTCTGTCATGCCTGTCGGTTAGCACTTCATATTTTGGGGCGTTTCAGCTCGAAGACTGACAGTCGTGTCACAGGCCGGAAATTCGGAACGAACGGCTGGCTGGTCCGACTCATGTTTGCGGTTTCGCCAGCCTTAATGAGGTCGATGTGTCTGTTACGGGGAACATTTTGCCCACGGTTGATTTAAATTTAACTAGTTAAAACAATACCAGAGAGAATCTTAATGCTATTCACTAGTTAAGTCCACGTTATTAGCCATTATGCGTAAAGGGTCGAACAGACTGCCGGCGGGACAGCAGCGGGGTTTGATGAGCGCGTGATGCGGGCGGGACGCCCGGTCACACAGAGCAATGGAATGCTATGGAAGTACTTATGTCTTTCTCCCCTTAACACATAATTGCGTCCTGTATGACGGGCCATGATGGCCCATTGTGCAGAGAAGCCTGCAAGTAAAAGTAGTAAAATATTTTATGATAGCTACTACATGTTTTCTTTGAGATATTTTATAAAATCAGGCTCCGGCCATTCGAATTGGCTAGAATCATTTCTAATTTGCCATCGGCACCAAGGGCCAGACGAAATCTCGTAAAAGGTAAGCAATCAATCCGAGTTCTTAGAACTGTAGACGAATATTGATTTGACAATAATTTTTACTAAGATCCGGCGACTGCACTTCTTTTCATAGTGTTAAAATTTACCGGGGTTCTCGAGCGACCTACACAAATACGCCCGTCATCGGTTTATACCGGCAATTTTATACGTCAAAATCAAGAGCATATTATATTACTTAGCACTTGACGTTTCAATTTTGGTTTTATGGGCAAGACGTATGAATGGTTACATTTTACGTACCTACCTGACTGACGGCTTACCAGATTAGCTCATGACAGTCATGACCGTAGAAGTTGTCAATGTGTTAGCGTGCTAGCTGGGCTGTTGTGTCATTTTAACCGACTTCAAAAAAAGGAGGAGGTTCTCAATTCCGTTTTTTTTTAAGTTTTTTTATTTTTAAATGTTTGTTACCTCAGAACTCCATCATTGATCCCGCCGAGCCGATTCGTATTTTTTTTTGTATATACATATATGCTTCCTGATGAGATCCCTGAGGAATTGAGGGAACTCCTCAATTATATTAGGCACGCGTGTAGTGATTTTGGTTCTTGGCCAGTAGTTAAAGGTGAATTTATGTATGTATGTATGTATTATAACTCGTGTATTTACACCCGGAAATAATAAACCTGGTGGAGTGGAATTGATGATGAAGCCCACAGATGACTTATGGAATTCCTCAATTATGTACTTAAATTGCAAACGTTGGGGAATCGACGGAAGTCTTTTAGTTTTCTCTAATAATCAACGCATTTGGTAAATTGGTATGGGAAATCAGTTTGTTTCAAAATGTGGAAATGTTCACGTCGCTTGGCGGAGTACTAAAGTGAAGTCAGTTAAAACTTTGTTTTTAAAGTAAATTATAAGTCTAGGTGTGTATGTTCTTCTTAAAGAACATTATTTGTCCTTGATTGTCTTACTATTGTTATTTTTTGGCTGACTGTTTATGTATTATATATATTAATTTGTGATTTTTGTATATATGTATGTTTGTGTATGTATGTTTATATATAGAGCTATTATTTGTTTTATTGATTTTATCGTTGTATGTAGATGAAAAAGCAACTTAAAATTATCTTTAAGTACGTATACTCAGTTTAAAGAGAAGTATATATAAAGACTAAAACTATGACAAATATTAAAAATCAAATTAAAAACTAAAAAATATTAAAAAAATTGGGCCCTCTTGGCATTGTCCCCAAGATGCTGGCAGCGTTTCCTCGCTGGATAGCATAGAGCTATTTATGTACGTGCATTTATAATAATTATTTTGTTTTTGGCTAAATATAATCCGGTATTAGGTAATGAATCCGTAAATGTAGCAACGCACCCTCTTGTTACTGCCAATGCATTTAACTCGTACTTTACTGGTGTCGGACGAGAATTGGCTACCGAACATCTTAAACACCTGAATATGACAGAAACCCAATTGGTAGATGGAGTGGAAATAACAGACCAAGGAAACACTTCTTTTCACTTTATACCTACCTGCGAGAAGGAGGTACACTCAATAATTAGATCGCTTAAGAACAATAATTCCAGCGGGATCGATGGTTTTACGGGAAACACATTACGAACTGTTTCAAAGTATCTGTTGGGACCACTGGTTCATGTCATAAACTTAAGCCTAAATACTGGTACATTCCCCAAAGCATTGAAGACCTCAGTGGTGATACCGATTTACAAAAAAGGGGTTACTACAAGTCTTCCTAACTATCGTCCTATATCTCTCTTATCAAGCCTATCAAAAATCTTTGAAAAAGTTGTAAAGGCAATACGAGCCTTAAGGCTCTGCTCGTATTTAGATAAAAATAACCTCCTCTCAACACAACAACATGGCTTTAGAAAAGGCCATAACACAAGTGATGCTATTGCTGAACTTACACAATTTGTAGTCGACAATACTGACAGGAAAGGTAAGGTGCTATCGGTATTTATAGACCTTGCCAAGGCATTTGACACCATTTCACATAAAATACTGCTAAAAAAGCTAAAAGCGTATGGTATCGTAGGCAGAATGTGGGATTGGTTTGAAAGCTACCTTACTGATAGGAGTCAGATTGTAAAAATTGAAAATGTTGTCAGTGAAATCAGACATATAGACTTCGGCGTACCACAAGGCAGTGTATTAGGACCAATTTTATTCAACATATATTTAAACGACTTCTGCTCCATTCTAAAATCTGACTTCTGTCAGTGTATATGTTTCGCTGATGATACAGTGTTAAGTTTTGCCGGTGAATCCTGGGAGGAAGCAGTCACTCGAGCGTCAGAAGGCTTAGGTATAGCACATAATTGGTACGATAGGAATCTGCTAACCCTCAATGTTTCAAAAACTAATTATATGTGTTTCTCGCTAACCAAAGCAGGGCAACCTAACCAGAACATCAGCTTAAAACTCCATAAATGTACGAATTTAGCTGACAATACCTGTACCTGTAACATAATAGATCGGGTACTCTCTGTAAAATACCTTGGTATTGAATTCGATGATAACCTAAAATGGGACCAGCACTGTCAGAATATCGCAACGAGGATTAGGCAAACTGCTTACGTGTTTCTGGAACTACGAAATATCGTCGACCAGAACACACTCAAATCTGTATATTTTGCATTAACCCAGACTCTCATGTTGTACGGAATTATAGCCTGGGGTGCATGTGGTTCGCAGATAATGGTCAAGCTTGAAATAGCTCAGAAATTAATATTAAAAATAATCAAAAGAAAGCCAAGACGCTATTCGACTGAAGCAATCTACAAGCTATGCCAAGTACTATGTCCACGTCGACTATATGTATGGCAAGTAATAATGTATACTGGTAAACATATTAATGATATGGCAGTTAATACATGCCCGGCAAATCTCGGAAATACTAGAAGCAAATATAAGACACCAACCAGGAGCAGTGCCGCAGCTAGGAAGCACTATTCATACATAGCACCAAGACTTTATGACAAGCTGTCCAGTGAACTCCACAACCTACTAGAGTTTAACAAAACACGCGCTTCGGTACAAAATATCAAAATAAATGCTAGTAAGCTGAATAAAAAAAGCAAAATATTTCTGTTGGACTTTGACTTTGCTGATTTTAAGAAGTTTTACTTGCAAATATTTCCCAATCATGGAATTTAATCTCCCCCATTTTCACAAGACCTTTCGAGCTACCCTTAAAACACACATAGTATACGTATTTATTTTACTTTGTATTATATTAATACCCCTATAATATTTTTCTTGTTTATATTATTTTTTTATTTTATTTTTATATACTACTTAATATTAAGATTGTAGTATTTTAAAATTCTTGCATGTTGGCCATTTATAAGCTTTATGCAAAAACCGATCGTTCTCTTAGAACTATGTCGTATAATTCGTAACTAGCCCTAGCACAGGCCTCGGTCTTTTTGGGCTGTTACCGCACACTGTCTCTAAACACTTGTCTGAACCATTATTTAGACTTAAGAATAGTGATATACTTGATGTAAAGATTTGTTAATAATAAATAAATAAAAAAAAAAAAAAAAAAACTCTGCACCATACCTACTACATAATCTAGTTTTATCTCTTTCTCCAATACCCAAAGGTTGTCTGGAAGAGATCGCTCTTCAGCGATAAGACCGCCTGGTGTCTACCTCTACCTACATGTTATTGTATTCTTTCTCTTTATAACTGCTTTGTTTGTGTGAGGTGCGCAATAAAGAGTATTTGTATTGTATGCGTGCATTGAAACTAAATTTTTTATGTGGCGTTCGGTGTACTAAACACGGAAAACCACGCTAAATATTGCATGATGGAAAGCGCTATAAATTAACCTCCATACGACATTATGCGGACAGCGGAGAAATGAAAATATGAATACTTGCACACCATTAACCTGGGAATAGCCTACAATTTTGGAAAGTTCTTATGTCGGGGCCTAATAAACTCTAAAGGGCGAATAAAATTTGAGGGCGACCTGAGAACTCGCAGGTGATGAGGTGAAACGAAATGCGCCATTTTGTCGGGCGGAGGCGCTTTATCACGTGAACGGACGCGACGCCGCGCCTGAAGCTGCTTTCCTCGCGAGACCAATGCAATTTACATTGAAAGCGGCTGAAAAAAATAAAATGTACTACGTAGAAAAACAAAATCTCGGCCGCGGCAAACTGCGGGCTTTACGAGCTCGCTCGTAATGCGGGCCCGGTGAACTGAAGTTAACTCATCAAGTGATACTTTTGGCATTAGTTGAAACTTGCTTTTGCACAACTTTTCTCAAACGGCAAATTGGTACTTACATACTCGTACGTGCTCTACTTGATATCTATTCGAAAACGCTTGCGTTTCTCACTTTCAAAAGCTAACTTAGTGTGTGCATTACCACCCAGCATATGTCTTGTTTATAGCGATAAAGCAAAGGTACCCTACCTTTCACAAACAGTAGCCAATTAACATACACTTATTGTGTACATTTATGAGCACTTTAGCTGTTCACTACATTAGATGCCAACTGAATACAAAGAAATATTTATAGCACTATTTCTCACACACAAAGTAACCGCGGCACAAAGACATTGTCGCGATAAGTGGTACCAAATGTACGCACTCACCTCACAAGTCGTAACATTGCAAAAGCGTATAAAACATCATAGAACTATTTATCAAGAGCTATATACGGGATGATAGATAACTGCTATTCCAATGGCAAAAAGGACGAAATGTAGGTTTTCGTCATAATAATGTTATAGCCGAGCCATGTGTCACGGGCGGGCGCCCGCGTCGCTTCGTGAGCGACGATGCTCCGTCAGGCTTCTTGTCCCAAATCACGTCACATTAACCCATGCTTGTCTATGAGGACTGTTATATTTTACCCGGACAAATGTGCTTTCTTTTATTCCGTGTCTCTCAGATAACGAACGCGTATTTATTCAACTCAAAACAACGCTATTAAGTTACGCGTCGGCTAACGGATCCCTTGACTTAGAATGTATCCACGTCTAATACGGAACAGTAAGTCATTTATCTTTATTATTTGACAATGCGATACTAACCAATAGTGAGCGATAGTGCTTCAAGACTGTAATTTACTTTCAACTAACCGCCTATACTTTATTTATTAGAACATCTTAATCTTACTTAGTTCGGGAGTAATCCTGGATATTAAACACGCGTGTTTTATAACATTACAACACTTGTGTGTTATGGTTATATCCCGATTAAGTCACGTTGGCACCTTGCAGCAAGATATATGCATGAACACGGTGCATTCTTAAATTAACCGGGTTGTACAGAATGTACAGCTTTTTTTTAATTCTCGGCAATTGGATTCATATATCATACTCGACTAAACAAATTAAATCCTTTTTGTTAATGATTGACCATTGCTTTTTGTATGTGATATAGAAACGTTTAATTCAGTAAAACTATTCACTGTTGAGAACATTTTGCATGAATTAATACGGATATCATTTTATAACGAAAATATTTTTTTTTTTTTGTATTGGCTGTTTAGAGATTTCTGAGCCCGAACTGCGCTAACTTCACGAAAAAAAAATTTTGCGCGCCTTTATAGGTTATTTTACAAATACTTGTAATTGTTTTTTACGCGTGTTTGGTTATTATCAAAAATGTTGACTCGTGGTGACTAGAAAAGTGATAAATAGAATGGACGCCACTGGAAATTCTTGGCGATGTGCAATTTGCGAGTAAAAACCTGTTGTCATCTTAATGATTTACTTAATGTAAAGAAAATAATTTTGCAGGCTTATACCATTTTCATCTTATGAAAATGTTTTTTTCCTCTCAAAATGTGTTGAAAAACGTCGTATGATAC
Organism: Epinotia demarniana; assembly: GCA_945867215.1. Taxonomy (NCBI): domain Eukaryota; kingdom Metazoa; phylum Arthropoda; class Insecta; order Lepidoptera; family Tortricidae; genus Epinotia; species Epinotia demarniana. Next base: position 20,492,920 of record OX244265.1, read on the forward strand.
GCGTGAGCTTTGATAATTACATCCTCAGCTTCCTTATCACGCTCACCTGCGGTTCGCGTGAACAATTTCGCCTCTGATGTAACTATCAACATACATCACTTGTATGACAATGTACCTACTATTGCGCACTGGGACCCCACGGACCGAGGGTCTTGACGCCAATTGGTACAAAGTTGTACTCTCTGCTGAGGCCTCTATACAACGTGTTAATAAAATAACGCAAAATCTGAAAACAGTTTGTTCAGAATCTAGAGTAGAATGTGAAAAAATAAAGAAAAAATATTTTTGACACGATTTATTTTTTACCTTTGTATGGAGCGTTGGCTGACTGGAGCGACCTGCTCCATACAAATGTAAAAATAAATCGCGTCAAATAATCGCATAAAACAACACGTTCTATTTAGTTCGTTTCAGATTTTCGGCATTTTCCGACGGTGCCCCCGCTTTAGAAGTAGTCCGTTGGAGGTCGCGTCCCACACAAGTATCCGGTTTGATTAGTTCCCACGAATTAGCGACATCGATGATAGAAGATGAAACGTTCGTCCTGAAACGAATCCATACGATTTGCTTATAAAACTAAGCATTTAAAAAAAAGTAGTGTGCTTCGAAAACTCAATTTTACCTTAATATTAGTTATCATCTTGTATGACGTTAGTAATCATCTTGTATATATTTTAGAAAATAAATATTTTTCCCCAAGAAGAGATAGGATTAAAGATCGAATTTAAACTTTCGTGAGACATATTTAAATAATGGTAATAATTACACGGTTAAATTCCCCTTCGGCCGCCATCGCTACCATGTTTCGCAACCAGTTGCAAAGGAAGAATTTTTCTCCTTTGTTGGCAACTGGTGGTGAATGAAGAATATTTTTTCCATCCATTGAATCCATTTTCCGTTGCCAAACATATTTATTTTCTGGCTACGCAACCAAGAAGTTATATGATAGATAAATTAAACAAGATATAAAAACTTTTTGAACTTTATGGCTCGCTACATGTAAGTACAGCCATTAATCTGACTTTTAAAAAAGCCATGGATATCTTAAATGTTGTACATTACCGATTGCTATTTAGGAAATGTCTACATTTATTAGGAAAAGTGTGTAATATAACTTATTTCACACATTTCCTGGCGATTTTAGGAATTACATACGTTTCCGCTAACATATACAACTTTGAGACATACGTTCTGAAATGAATGCATATTTCTGATACTGACTTTACACTTAAATGGGTATTAATTCGCTTAATATTTGCCGACACAAGGTTATCAGTGACAAATACTTATTTAAAAATAGATATTGTTTCAATACAATGACCAACTGAAATGTTCTTTTGGAATAAGAGTACTACTCGTATGGTTGAGTTGATTTCGTCGTCAATTTCTTGGTAGATTTTGCTTTTCTTGTAGTTTTGTTTACCTATCTGTTTCTCATTCTTTTACATAATTATCCAGAACATAAGTAAGTGTAGGATTATTTTACGTCTAAGGAGAACACCGGAACATGATAATACGTGGATTTTTGGTGGATGCTGGTATGATCCACATGCAATTTCTAGCATCCTTAAATGGAAAATTCTCCTAAAATAACAGGTAAGTATATGTTTCACCGGGTACCAAAGCTAGACCATCAAGTACCATCAGCGAGTAGAAGAAGATTGGACGGAGATAGCCGAAGCAGATAATAACCTCAACGAGTTCAATATCAACCATATTCAATTATAATGTATTGCAAATTATACATGTCTTGAGTGATTTAACTCGTAGAAATAACACAATTAATACATGTTTTGCTAACTTGTATTATGTTTTATTTAATTCCTACAAAATACCTGTACTAGCTGGTACTAAGATAAGGTCATCTGCGTTTTAGGTATACGCGTAATAAACATTTGGTTATTCACGTATTTGGAATATTGCGTATTTGGTACTACGCGAATCTGGCTTTTAGCGTTTGTTGGCCTTATTTTACCGCTCAAATGAATTATTCAGTCTGGTTGCGTATTAAGAATGAAAAATATTTCGTCGCAACTATACTGTTAAAAATATTCATAGTTAGCAACTGGTTGTGAATTAAGACAAAATATTCTTCATTCACAACCAGTTGCCAACAAAGGAGGAAAATTCTTCCTTTGCAACTGGTTGCGGAACATGGTTGCGATGACGGCCGAAGGTTTAAATGCACGTATTATTAAATGTCGGCCGTAGTGACATTTAAGTAATACGGGAGTTGATTACTATTTTGATCGGAGATATTCGAAGCATTTAGTATACTTTCCGTTATACAGGGTGTTTCCTGTAACAGGAGCAATAAATTAAAAGGACGCTTCCTTAGAGCATCTGTAGTAACCCCTTGTGTCCAATTTTATTTTTATTTTCTAATTCGGAGTAATGTTTAAATCTAAAGTCATGACCTTCAAGTAATGTATCTTGGCACCACGAGATCATAGCACAGCAGTCAATGTAGATTTTGAAGTAACATCGTGATGTACTGATTCATAATAGTTTTTGCATTTTTGTTTTTAAAAGATATTTTTGTGATTTTTTAATATTTTTTTATCTTTGAGTGTTTTTTAAATAAAAAAACTACCTGTGTCACCCCAGAAGGGTAAAAAATACACGTGAACGTATTTTAAAGAAAAAAAAGTTTTTTATTTTTAATTAAAATTACCTGGAAATACGTGCTCACACGCCCAATATTCTACCGTTTAATTTATTGCTCCTGTTACAGGAAACACCCTATATACATTTGTTTAATCTGCGAAAAAAACAACAAGACATTTGGGATAGGTATGAAGGCTCCTTGATTTAGAACCATACCTACCGCACCGCCAAAATGATCAATCAACTAGCTTTTTGTCTGTAATATCCTCACTTTTTGGGAGCTGTCGATAAATAACTAGTTACAATATGTCATATTATATTTATAATACTTACCTACTAAGTTACTGTCGTCGGCAGTAGCAATCAGTCTTTATCAATCACGACTAACGCCTTCAAGCATTTTATGAGCAATATAACATCGATTTACATTTAATACCCGCGTTCGCCCACCCTAAAACTACTATAAAACGTTTACATCACGGATTTGCAGTGAATTAGCTGTTGCTCGCCCTATTTTATTACAAACGGATATAAATTACTTTATGTGGAAGCTTTTCGAAGTAATATTGACAGGCGAATATTACATTTTGTTAGTAAAGAAACTGCCATTCGAGTACATAACTTAAAAAAATATTAATATTTAGATAAAAAGGTGTGTAATGTTATGAATTAACTTTCAAGTTTATATATACCTATTTATATATTTTTTCTCGTGAAACTGTCTCTGTAGACAGGGGCCATCCATAAATTACATCACACGTTAAGGGGGTGGGAGGGGGTCGACGAAGTGTGACATTGTGTGACAAGGGGGTGGGAGGGGTTCTAAATTTCGTTACGTCACACTTCTAAATCTATTATAATCTGTTAAAACACGAACTTTAAACTATTACTTTACGAAAACCTCAAAAACATATACAAACATGTGTGTTTAAATATAAGATACCAATTGTTTTGTCGACCACTCACTTAATAGTGCTACGCGCCGACCGCCTAGGCGCCCTTTGATAAATGCCACCAATATGCGATTTCTTTGTTTCTATTTCATTTGACCACTGACTTTCGCGGATGAAACAACGACGTTCTTAGTTTTGCTATTTTCTGATTTTTAACTTACGAAACAAGTTTAAAATTAATAAAAAAAGTGATTTAGGTAATCTTTACCGTAAACTGTATGAAACATACAGTGCAGCTTATGCTGATAAAAAAAACAAATTGTACAAGCAGAAGTTAATAACGTATGGAAAAGTTTTAAAAGTAGTGACGATGTTGAAGGTAAAGTGGAATCTAAAATCAAAGAATTGACAACATTAATAACACCTAAATCGAAAACCATTTCGGTAATTATGTTACCTGAACGTAATAAAGTAGTTCTGTTTTTTTTCCTGCTCGCTTTTAAGAAAATCTCGAAAACCTATACAAGTGATTTTCACCGTGTGTGACGTCAATATTACGTCTGTCACGTGAAAGGTGCAAACTGCCATCTATACAGAGCCATAGTATTGACGTCATAATTTACTTACGACCTTCTGAAATTCGCTACTTTTCAATTTGATAGCTCTGAATGAAAATTACAATTTAAGGAGAAATAAAAACACGTGTCGCTTAAAAAAACATTTTCTAGCGAACTAAATCATAAAATGGCCTACATGACATAAATAAAAATGACAAGAAAGAAAGCGACAATTGTATTATTTTTTCCAAAATTTCTTCGTCGTCAACATCACAAATACAACTGGAGTTCGAAGGCGTAAAAGTAGGTTTCAATTTGGTAATAACAACCAAACTCACTAGGTAATTGCTGATGTATATACACAGGGTGGAAACGATAATGATACATTTGATTATAGTTTAAATTCCACACAAAATAATAATTATTGATTTGTTTTGTTAATTGTTTGATTTGATATTAATTTTATAAAAAAATGGAAATAAAACTGATTTTGGAACCGCTGTTTTCATTCAATAATTTTTAAATGTAAATTTGCAAAATATGTGACGTTACACTAGGGAGGGGGGGAGTCTCACAAATGTGACAAGCTGTGACAAGGACGGTGGGAGGGGCAAAAAATCCTGAAATTCGTGTGACGTTCAAATTCAAATTCAAATTCAAATTATTTATTCTGCAAATAGGCCACAAGGGCACTTTTACATGTCAAACGGTAATTTACAATAAAAATAATAATCTTACAATAAAAGAATAATAATCTTACACAATAATAATTTAAAATTTGCACATTAAGGACTGATATAACAACACACTAAATGTCACAAAGTTAATGAAAACAAAACAAAATATGACCATTACATTCGATTAGGATAAGGTCTGTGCATTAACAGAAAGTTAATGATATTAATTCAGTATTCCAGAGATGTATAAGGTCTCTGAGCGTCCAAGTACAATTAATAATTATTCAATGTTCGTAGAGATGTATACGGTCTCTAAGCGTCCAAACAAAACAATAAAAAAAGGAATATTAATGTAATATTGTCAGTGATGTACATGGTCAATAACAATAAAACGTGTCAAGATCGGAATGATGTCTCTCGTCAATACAATAATAATAAAATAACACTAGTATTTAAGAAGTTAGGTACTATGCCCTTGCAAGCATGAACAGTCCGGACTCCACAAACAGCACCCGATCACGAGTATGACGCATATCTCAGCCATCGCCTCCCTCAACCATATGTTAGGGAAGGTGGCGACCCGATCAACGACGCCACCGTAAGCAAAGCCCTTTAAGCGAGCATGACATATTCAAGCCACCGGACAGTGTTAAGAACAAAGATTAATAAGCGACTTGCTCGGCGAGAAACAGCATTACGTGCTCTCTTCTTACATAAAATGGAACAATTATTTCAGGTAGGTACTTATAATGTGTATTTAGGTATATTCCTAATAGAATTAGCCTACTACTGGCTTAAAGGCATTTTTGTCGTTTAAGAAATCGTTGACAGTATAATACGCCTTGCTTAGCAAATTACTTTTAACATGAGACTTAAATTGACTGAACGGTAAATTAACAATTTCGGGGGGTATTTTATTATAAAAACGTATGCAGTTCCCCACGAACGACGTGCTAACCTTGCGGAGACGACTGGCCTTCACTGCGATCTTGTTTTTACTTCTGGTGTTGAAGTCGTGGATATCGCTGTTGAGTTTGAACTCGTGAAGGTTTTTCCGCACATACATGATATTCTCAAGAATGTATTGGCATGCTACAGTAAGAATGTTTGCCTCCTTAAATTTGTCCCTGAGAGATTCTCGAGCTTTTAGTTCGTATATGGATCGCACAGCGCGTTTCTGTAGCACGAATATGGTCTGGATATCAGCTGCTTTCCCCCACAACAGGATTCCGTAGGACATAACACTGTGGAAGTAACTGTAGTACACCAGCCTGGCGGTCTCAACGTTTGTTAACTGTCTTATGCGTCTTACTGCATAGGCTGCCGAACTAAGTTTTCCGGCTAGGGCGGTGATATGTGCATGCCATTGTAGTTTTGAGTCCAAGGTGATACCTAAAAACACTGTTCTATCTTCAATTTCCAGTTCATCACCCTTTAATTTGATCTTGGTATTGTTTACCTGCTTGACATTAGGTAAAGTGAATCTGATACACTTTGTTTTCTTGGAATTTAGCAGTAAATTATTTGCTGTAAACCATTTCACAACAGTGTTGAGTGCATCATTAATATCATCGAAGTTTTCCTCTTTCCTGTCTACCTTGAAGATAAGCGACGTGTCGTCTGCGAATAACACTATATCATGTTTATTTTGCAACATATTTGGTAGGTCATTGATGTAAATCAGAAACAAAAACGGACCCAGAATCGAGCCTTGGGGAACACCAAGAGCAACAGTTGTCCCTGCTGATTGGGTTCCATTGATGACTACTCGTTGTGTTCTCTCCGAAAGATACGATGTCACAAGATCAAGAGCACCGTTTTTAATTCCATAATGTTTCAACTTTCTGATTAAGTTCTCGTGATCAACGCAATCAAATGCCTTTGATAAATCACAGAACACTCCAATAGCATCTTGAGCCTCTTCCCAGGCATCAAAAATATGTTTAATTAGTACCACACCGGCATCGGTGGTAGAGCGACCCTTAGTGAATCCGAACTGATTGGTATTGAGCAGTTTATTGCAACTAAAGTGGGACATAAGCTGATGGAGAATAAGCTTCTCAAAAACTTTGCTTAGTGCCGGTAGTATTGATATTGGCCTGAAGTTGGTAGGGTCAGTTTTCGTTCCTGATTTAAACAACGGGATAATTTTTGGATGACCCCACAGTTGTTTGCAGCATAATTTCTCCCTCCCGAACTACCCTCTCTGACATACTTTTAATTGAGCGACAGGTTGCACTTCTCGTTCTGCACCTCGTTTTGCACCACGACACGGGGATTAGCACCATGTATGGTTTCTTTAAGCAGGCTGCCAGACGTTATTTTGACAACGCTCCCCACCATAGGAATCCGTTAGTTAGGAAGGCTGCTGTTACGTTCCCATCCCTCCCCCCTCTGTCGTTACTCGGCACACACTCACGGACCCGGACGACGAAATCACAGCGGCTTCAAAAGATGGAACGCTGCGCTTTCGGCGTTCATCACATCGCGTTACACTTTGGCGTTCCCGCCGGCGGGGACGTCCATCGCGAGATCGCGACAACACAAACACATACAGTCCTTATTCGTCCCGGTACCGCCGCATACCGGGTAGAGTCAGTCCGACCCAAGTCAGGCCTAGCTGAGTTTCTTGCTGGACTCTTCTCAGCTAGGTTAGGTTTTTAGCGAACCAGCGATAAAACTCCCAGTAGTTCGACACCACTCTTAGCCCAGATTCGGTTGCTACCGTTCAACCAATCTCACTGGAGCGCAAACTCTTAGAGTATTCCAGTGTACAAACTTCCCCACGTGGTCATGCCGGAGGCTTCCCCTGGATTTTCCCCAGGCTACCCTCCAACCACGAAGTTCGACCGCTATATTGGCTCCGTCTTATTATAGCAACAGTCAGGTTCAAAAAAAAAACTTCTCGTTAATGCTCTCACAGACTGGCGTGACGCGGCCTGGCCGCCGCCGGACCATGGGCAAAAATAGCCAAGTAGCCAAGTTAGCCCGGTTTTTTTCGCATATGGCAAAAGATTTTACGTAGGTATGCATCTATGTCCTCATCAAGGGCTGGGGACCATACATAAAATCGTGCAGAGCTTTCATAGCTGATATGCAGAGATCGGATTAGGTAGTGCCATTTCGCGGGACTTCGGTGCGTAAGCTTAGTATGAAATAATACTAATAATTACACAGTTCAACTCATGTATTCAATGCACAGAACAGAAAAAATCAATGTCACTCCGGGCGACACTCATCCTGAAGAAGAACTCCCGAAGAGTTAGAAATATGTCGCTCGGAGTGACATTGAATACGCGAGTTGAACCTTGTAATTATTAGAATTATTTCAACATGTCTCACGAAAGTTTAAATTCGATTAAGCTTAGTATGGATATAGCTTTAAATCCCGAGATTTCATATGAAAAGATTAAAGTTCATATTACATATTAGGTACATCATTTTCATATTAGGTACATTTGGTTTGTCAGACTACACTTATATATGTATACTTACTACTTTATTTTTTGTTACAAGTTATTGATAGTAAGCAATTTGTTAAATAAACGATGTAGTAACAATCACAAAATCTTTTATTTTGCTTTTTCTTATATTATCTACTTCAATTACTTATATGTCAGGAACATTTTCTGTGAAACGATACGAGTCCCGGAATCCCGAGTCTTATCCATGATATGTACATTATGTACAATGTTTAAGGTCATTCACCCGA